>OZ020608.1:58206962-58806962 GCA_963971545.1 Philophylla caesio | reverse complement strand
TAAAAAAAGTTACCGAGCCGTTTCCTTATAATTAAAGAAATAGAGATTACAACAATAAAAACCTGACATGGGTGCCCATACCGTAAGGTAAGACGTATTCTACGCCAATAAATAAATAAAAGGTCGGAAAGAGGCTTTGCGATCGCGGCATAATTATCGATGAATCTTCTAAAATAAGATGTCAGACCAAGAAAACGCTGAACAGCTTTACGATCCGAAGGAAAAAGAAAATTGTCCACTTACAGTTCCATCCTTTTATAACGTACCCTAAAAAGTCGATCCTGCTCTTGAGGAGTTGGCATTTGCTCCATTTTATTCGTAGGTTATATTCGGCTGCTCGGCACAGCACACGCTTAATTTATGAATGCCCTCATTTATATCCTTAGCGGGAATAACAAGGTCATCCATGTAAGCAACTACCGTTCCGTCCCCCTCCATGTCTCTTAAAACTGCAGAAATGTATTTCGAGAAGACAGCAGGAGAGTTCGATATGCCAAATGGTACATACCGAAACTCGTAATGCCCGTTATGCGTAACAAATGCTGTGTACTTTATCGAATTTGCTTCGACAGGTACGTGGAAAAAGCCATTTGCCAAATCTAATGTCGTGAAGACCTTGGCTCCTTGTAACCTCTCAATTACGTCATCTAATAAAAGCATTGGGAAATTGTCTTTAGTGACCTTCCCGTTTATGCGCCATGGTCACAGCAAAGGCTTTTCGATCCATCTTTTTTTGCTACAAGCACAATAGGCGATGCATACTCTGATGTACTGGGTTGAATTATGCCCTCTCGTAACCACTTGTCTACTTGTTCTTCTACTACTTTCTTGTCGGCATAGGATATTCGTCTGGGTTCTCGTAAATAGGATAATCGTCAGTCAAAAGGATCTTCATTTCAACGGGAGATTGCTTGTTTCTTACGTGTGTATCATTGTCAATCAACGCTTCTACTACCTTTGTATCTGTCATTTGTAGGTGAGATAAATCTATATCAGGTTTTTTTGTTTCTTCAGCTATAGCTCCTTGGCACTGCTCTTTAAATTCTGCCTCTATATCTCCAACTTTTCCTCAATTTCCTCTGAAACTAACCAATTTTCAGCTAGCACTACACCTTAAACCTTCTGACTTGCTTCAGCCTTTTCAGTTTTTTCCCTAAACTCAACTGAGCCCTCTGTCACAATAAAGTCTACTATTTTTAACACGCTGACACCAGTTATTGCTGAACATCGCATATCGCATTCTATGGTAACATGAAACGTTACCTCAAGTTCCATTCCGTCGACGATTATTGGAGTATTGAAGCCACCAAGTGTTGTTAATCTTGCATTTCCGACGCCTACCAGGTGTCTTTTGTCATTATTTAATTCAATTTCGTCTTCTAACAATAACAAAACATCGCGGCGAATTAAGCAGATGTTACATCCAGTGTCGATTAATGCGGAAAATGTTGCACCCTTAACGTATAAGAAATTCATCCTCCAGTTTTTTCTGATGGCTCAATGTATTTACATACATTGTTTTTTTTTTTTTCTTAACCTCAACTTGCTGTTGACAATCTGCAGCGCGATCTCCTGGATTGCCACATTTAAAACATATACTATTACTATTTTTACGACAATCCATTGCGATGTGTGAGGTATCTCCGCACTTAAAACAACGTTTTATGTAATCTTTATTGTTATCTAAACTGGTGAACTTTTTATTACCCCCTCTGAATGACCTAAACATTCAGTTTTTATTTGTAGTCGACCTGTGCGCACTTTTTCGTATATATTTATCTGTGTCTTAAGTTCTTCGATGGTTTTGGCCTGATATAAATTACTTTTGTTGGCATTGGAATCAGGTATACCCTCTATAAAATATGTTACTAAACTCAATTCATCTAATTTTATCGGCTTTCCGATCTCCATAAGATTCTAAAGATACTCGCGGTAGCCTTCGTTTTGACGCTTACGTCGACTTCTCAGCAAACGATGCACCTCAATCGACGACACCACAATACCGAATTCATGTTTAAGTGCCTGCTTTAATGAGCTCCAATCTGTGACGCCGTGTTGACTTCGAACAAAAATTTTTGCTGCCCCCCGCAACAACTGTTTAGCATATATAAATTTTTGTAAATTATTCCAGTGAACTGCAGTAGCATTTTCTTCAAATTCCTCTAGCCAGTCTTCTATCGACGGTGAGCTAGAGCCATTAAACATTGATAACGAATCTACTATGTCGCGCAGAGTGAATGTAGCGCGTTCATATATCGGACCATGGATCACACTTGGTGGAGATGAACCAACATCATCATATTCAGTAGGATCTTTGTCGCCGTCAGCAGTAATACCGAATTGTTCAAACAGTCTGTCCTGCAAAACTGACTTACGTCCTGCAGTCGCTAAACCTAAGTCAGTCAGTTTTTGTTTCAAGTCATTTACATGTAAATCTAGAATTTCACTTCGTTCCATAGTGCCCAGTCGTTTTCAGCGATCACAATAAAAAAAATATTTATGTATATAATTATATATTGTATAGCACTTAAGAAATACAAATATTGTGTGATTTATTATATTTTAAAATTAACGTAGGTATGCTACATTTGTCTCCAATTGCTTAGATGCTTTGATTAATATTAACTCTTCTTTAATAACTACAATCTTGTTTTTAAAATTCTCTCAACTTATTTGAGTACCTACTCGATATTGATCAACACGAAAATTGAGACTTAACGAAAGCCTATTTTCTATTTCTATTGCATCAGCTTGATGATTATGATAACAATTGTTATTAAGAAAAATTAATCTTTAAGAGTTCACTTTAAACAAATTAAAACATTTAATTAGAAATTTCAACCCAAAATTACAGTTTGCTTTAATTTATATTGTATTAACTTAAAGATTAATGACAATTTTAAATTTGAACAAGAGTAAAGACAAAACTTTAAAATAAACATAAATCTAGCAATTGCTTTGCCGTTTTTAAATCTTTCAACTTCTACTTTTCTACTTATCTGCTATCCGAAACTTGACGAAATTCTCTCAGTTATCGATGCTCGGACACTACCAACAATTTTACTCTCCGGTTACTGCTACGCCGACGTATTACAGACCGAATATCAGCAATTTCTCCGCAACCAGCAATACACACTCGCTTATGTAATTTGTCTTTTTGTGTTATACAGCCACCGACACACAAACTTATTACACATACTCGCTGCAACAAAATGCCTCTCTCTTGCACTTAGAGACACCGCCGCGCAAGAATTCTCCTCGTTCGATTAAATCGCAGTATTTTCTGTAGTACTTCACGCCGCCGCTATTGAATGAGCTTTTAAAACACATATACAAATTAAACGATTATTTTACTGTTTATAAATTTTATTTATTTCCGCATCTGTTGCGGTTCATTTGGAACGACTTTTCTAACTGACTATCAATAGTTGTTTGCCTACTCCTAACCCACGGCGTCGCGCTGCGCTGCTGTTGTTCTGCGTGCGTACCACCCGTGTGAACGCAATTCTGCTGACGTTGCGACTCATGTGGAATATTTGTCGCCGTCAACTGTGTGAATGCAATTCTGCTGACGTTGCGACTCGTGTGGAATATTTGTCCCCGTCAACTGTGTGAACGCAATTCTGCTGACGTTGCGGCTCGTGAGGAATATTTGATGTGGATGAACTGAGTGAAGGTTAAGTCAACCGGATGTGCTGTTGACAATAATATGATGAAGAGGACCTATTCATGATAACTCCTCCCCCTCTAAGACAGGTACGTCTCCGGACCTCGAAGCTGCAGTTTTTATTGCTGCCTCTACTGATCTGGCTATAGAAATTATTTTCCTGGTGACAGCTATGCATCGGATTACGTAGACGACCAGTCCCACTATGAATAATGCAACAATAGAAGTCAGACTTGCGACATGACCTTGCAGAACACGTCGTTGCAGAAGTTCGATGTGTTTGAAGTTCTGTTGGTTTACATGGTGTAGGTAAGGGGCACTCAGTCAGCCCTATTCTGCATTTCGACTCGAATCGAAATTTTCTCAGTTTGGCAACTTTGGTATTCTGCGTTTCGATGAGTTTCGATCAATCTTCGAAATTTACAAGTTTATGTATTCTACATTGCGATCGTAGTTACGTTTTTGTAAGTTGAAATTTTGTTGGCGGCGGACGGTTAGATTTTTTATTTTCGTGTACTTTTAAAATATAATTTTCCCAAAAATGTGAGTAAAACTTGTTGTTGATAGTTGTAAAAGTCATCAACATGATTTTTATAAGTTTTTTGTGCTTTATTGATGTTTTTTGATATGTTTGCAGGTCAAAAACAACAACGCCGGAGCATAGCATTGATGCTAAAAAATCCTTTTCTATTGTAATATAGAAACCCCTCTTCAGATGGCTTCACTATTTTTATGTGCATACTATCAACACACATGATGACTCCTGGGAAGCTAGCCTTCGCAAAAAACTCTTGCTTCGCTTGCATTTTTTCCTCTTCACTCTGTTAAAATTTGATCCACTCAGGGCAAAGCTTTCGTTGCCAGTTGACTGACCCATTCCGACATTATAATCTGCGCCCACTCCATGTTGGTAACTGCCTTCCGCAAAAAATCTCAATGCAGCCACTACGCGATTACGCGGAGATAACGACGTCAAGTTACTTGGTTGAGTTTCTTCCGCAAAAGTATCTAGGACATACTTGAAAGTGTCCTTATTAAGTCTAAAGTTTTTTTTGAATCTAAATAAATAAATCAATGAATTAAGATTTATCACTTTCAAACTCAATTTCTCACAATTCGTCACTCATCTGAAATGGATCACACATATCTCGCAATCTTCTCCTTTCAACTTTTGTGTCAGCATTCTCGGATGCGTTGTCGTTACCTCAAGTAGTATTGCCGCGGCTATTGAATCCATTACGCGATTATATTTTTTTAAATTTTATTTAAAAGGCAATAGTTTGGCCACAAATTTGTATCAGTGTGCTTTATTTTGTTTCAATTTCACACATTCCAAGGCAAACAGCTGATTTCGAAAAGGTTGCCGCTCTTCCTCTTTTTCTTTCGTAGTAACTCGGAATACCTAATTCCAATCGATGCGGAGCGGAATGCGGGAACGTAATAGAAATGCAGAATAGGGCTGAGTGTCTCTGTGTGTTACGTTAGGTTGATTGCGGAGGCCCATGGTGCTTCAGGTTTCAGAGGCGTCGTTGCATTTTCGTTGTAAAATATTGTACCATTTACTCTAACACGGTCTGTGAAGACGACCAGATAAGTGCCGTTTACCGTGATCGGCGCCTCGTCCTTCTCCTCTATGTCAACCAGTTGGTCGTTAATGATTACCAAACCGTCACTGACCTGCCTAATGGGTGCGAGGTTATTAAATGTTGTACCACAGTTGGCAGTGTTGCGTGTCATAAGTTGTAAAGCGCATGACGTGTCCGATGATGCTAGACAAAACATTGGTATCGTGTCGCTGCAGTTCCTCACCGCAAGTGTGTGGTTTTGCCACGTAGCTAAGGTGGACTCTTGTAGGTGTAGGATTTCGTGGCCGTGGCCTACATGCAAAATATGAACTTTTTTACATCAAGACTTAGGAATACATAGGATATCCTAAAAAGCGTTTTAGATGACATTCTTTTGTGGTCTAAATACTCAGGTGCAAAAATATCACTTGAAAAAACAAAAAAAATGCATATCTACCGAAAACAAAAATGTAACGCGCTACTAACCTCTTTATCCATTAACAATTATGTAATTAAAAATGTCGATAAATTAAAAATGCTTGGAGTAATATTTACAAGCAGGTATCAATGGAAAGAACACTGTACGGAATTAAAAATGTCACTAACCAAAAGAGTAAATTTACTGTCATATCTGTCTCGAAAAAGTCACATTCATGTTAATAATCTCATGTATCTAACAAAAACCTTAATATTAAGTAAGATCGATTACTGTCTTTTCTTGTTCGGACGCAGTCCTAAATCAATTCTGAACATTTTTAAACCCCAATATCACGCTGCGGCGCGAGTCAGCTGTTACGGATTTCGGACAACTCCAATCAATACTATCCTGGCAGAATGTGGCATTCCTCATATCGAAGAAAGGGTAACTGAAGCAGAGATAAAGCTACTAACTAAGCTACTGTTCCACAATGACTCAATCATCGACCCGTGCGTAGACAATATTATGAAAAATAAGCGGCTTCCAAGAGTTCCGCCCACGATACCCACCGTGGAAAATTAATGCATCAAGTATCGACATAGAACTATCGTTGCTGAAAAAAGAGAACACTTCTTCAGAGATCTACAAAAAAATGTTCATAGCAAAGAAGCACTCCGCTTTGCAAAATAATTGGAATATGGTATTTACGGACGGGTCTAAAATGGAAGATATAACAGCTTATGCTATGCTAAATGGTGAAGGACTATGTCTAGTCAACAAACACCTTAATAAATATGCTTCTGTTTTTAACGCCGAAGCCCAAGCTATTTACCAAGCGGTTGTTATCGCTTCGGAAACCAAAAACAAAACAATTGTCTGCACCGACAGTCTAGCTGTCTTAAAGTCCATTCTTAATCCATCTAAGAGTATATGGGACACAATCGACAAAACTAAAGATGTGCTTATATCCACGCAAAACAAAATAAAACTCCTCTGGGTACCTGGACACTGTTCCATCCAAGGAAACGAATTGACCGATACAACCGCAAAGTACGCGTGCAAAGCTCCTATTCTTTTAGATGCAACTCTAGAAAAACCCGACCTTCAAACTAAATTAAAACGGTCATGTACCAACAATTACCTGCTAAATAGGGGAAAAAATCATCACCATCATTATTCAAAAATTCTAGACACCAACTAAACACAAGTTAAAAACATTTCTTAGATTACGAATGGGACATACGATCACAACGCATCAACACCTCATAAGACGGGAAGACCCACCAACTTGCACCAGATGTGGCCAGACCCTATATTTTGACCACATTATATATAACAGCTGCTCGACCCTGACTGCAATCAAACGACGTCTCTTCGGGAATACAACAATTACCGAAATATTAGAAACACGCTCAGAATCGAACATAGAAAAGATACATCAGTTTATTACAACCTTAAAGATTGCCATTTAAACGCAAGCATAAAATTACTACATTATATTTTTCATTATTTTTTCTTACTTGAGATATTTATGTACATACCTGCTTAGTAGATATATGTAATATATCTTTTATTCTTATCACACTTGTCAGGGTGTGGGTGTTCCCCGCGTTGGGCACATGACCAAAAAACCCAGCGATTACCGCCATTGATGACAAACACTGAAAATAAATAATAATAAAATTAAGAAACAACAGAATTTTGCATACTTACCAAATGTCAGATGTGGCCAGGGTTTATGTTGAAAAGAAATGTTACAAACACATCAAAATTCCCTAATAGGGAAATATCCGAGCTTTTAGGGAAAAGGGTTGCCGGACTGCGAATAGCGATTTGGAGAGTTGGTTAGATCGATATAAGTGAGACGGATATAGGGTGTTCGAGAATGGGGGGAATGCGAAAAAGAACGGTGCTTAGAATGGTAGCGGCAAACAAATCAGCCTATATAAGGGAGCAAACCGTGACCGTAAGAGAATATATTCAACCGGTTTGCCTCCCAAGCACCTCACGTTTCGCGCAAATCTTCTGCGAAGAAAAAGCCTGCAGTGAGAGTTTTTTTTTTGTGTTGACTATAATAATATATAGCTTTTACACTAAGTGGTGCGCGAAATAACAAAAAAAAAGTGGAACATATTCATGCAGAGTATATACCAAAATAAAATAAATTGGATAAAGCAAAAGGATCACTATCCAGAGGACACTATATTTACTATACCAAGCAAATGCTCTAGTGCCCCAGTCCATAGGCGATTCGAAACCATTTATATAGGACCCAGCCCCGGCGAGATGTAAGTACAAAAAAACATGATAAGTCAAAGACACCAGTATAGTATCTATTTGTGTCTTTGTAGTGTGCCAGAAAATTTCCATATCCTAACCTGCGGAAGGCGGAGTTCGCGGCACAACTCGCTGGTGAGTGCTAGGCTTAAGAATTTGTTTTTTTTTTGGAGAATTTGAGAATATTATGACAAAAGCTCGTGTGCAGGAAATTTGCAGTTAAAAGCCCAGGGACTTATGGTATGTCCGACTAAAAGCTGCCATAAAAGATCGCAACCATACTATAAAGGAAGATTCCCCACGGAGGGGTGTACTGCGCGACGTACATGTGGCCTGCCTAATTTTTAATTTAAAAATTTTACATTTGTAATTGATATTCTTTTTTTTTGTTGTATGCATTCATTGCACGTATTCGTATACCCATATCCTGATCGCATTTAAACATAGTATATCTTTTGTGTCTATATATATATATGTATGTATATATACATACACATATATGTATGTTTTATAGACATATATATGTATGTATATATGTTCTTTTTTTTTGAATAACTGCTTAAAAAGAACCAAACGTATATATAAATTTTGAGTAAAGGTTGTAAACTGTGGGAGATACCCACCTCCCGAAGAACCTCCACACCGACTTTAGAGAGCTCTTTAGGTAGGTCGTAAGGTAAGGTTGGCGTAATTGCAAAAAAAAAAAAAACATAAAAAAAAGGTTAAACTTCTTTTCATGAAATAAATTTTTTTTATTCTGGTTGGTTCTTTTTTTTTTGTTCCCTGCGGGAGAACTTAATAGCTTTTAAGAAAACTGATAATTTTAACAAAACTTGTCAATAAAAAAAAAAAATATACTGTGTCTTTGTGTAATTAAACCTTTTCTTTGGTAATGAAAAAAAAAAAAATGTTAATTAAATATCTTAATGTCAAATAAATGTGTATGTAAAAAAATTTTTTTTTATAAGCGAAACATGATGGGCTAATTGAGATAGAGAAGAAAAAGGAGGAGGGGGGGATGGCAAAGGGTTAGGTTGGGACGGTTGAATGGAGCGAAGTTTAAGGGAGACAGCAGCGACATTAGCGGTCCATGGATGGGTGGGCTTCCTGTTGGCGGGAAAACATGAACGATTCGTAACGTCCGGTCGGCTTCATTGTGGCAAGGGTTGAGAACTACGGCCACATAAGTATTACTGAGCTAGGCAGGGCCACCACGATGATAGCGACAGGCATACCGGCAACGTGTACGTGACATAATTAAAAATGGCGCCCAATTAAAAAAAAAAAAAAAAGAGGAAATAACATTAGCGCCATAGATTGAAATTGGCGCCCGCGAATGAACTTGTAACAGCGATCCTTGAGATCAGAACCGCGCAAAAGCGTATAAATTTATTAAACCGATAGTTCGTTGTAAAAAAATAAGTATATTTCAATCTACAAAAACTAAACAAAAATGTCAATCGTTCAAGCAAAAGCATTCGTCTGTCCGCTATACTCTTCCTATCTCGGTGACTGATTAACGTAATATACGATAATGGAATCGCATCGGTAAGGAGTGGGTGTAGTATAGCCGAATCGTGAAAATAGACCACAGATGGCGTAGCATGATAAAAATCAATACAGGCTATTAGCATCTCCATATCACAACACCAGTTTTTCATGGTAATTATTAATTTTCCTTTTTGTTCGTAATTAGCTTCAGACCTTTCAAGTTTTTTTTTTCATATCAAAGACCTTATACATATGTAGGTATGTACTTATGTACGCCAAGTCATCAAGTTGCTTTGATATATACAGTTTATGTTATGACCGCAATGAACCAAAATCAGTTGTGAAGCATGACGTTAGGATCCTATACTAAACAATTTTTTTTTTATATCGAAATAGCATGCTCTTGCCTACAGGGACGAGAAAGAGTGCTCCAATCATGCCCCGTTAAAGGATTAGGTTAACCGATTCTGGAACCCGGAGTCATCCAAATCCCCTTCCCCCTTTTTTTTTTTTGAGTCAAAAGTTTAGAACAGTATAGCAATCCAGAGATTTGTGTATAAAAAAAAAAAAAAAAATAATAATAATAATAAATAAATTTGTAATACGGATGAAACGTATGTCAATCAACTACAATACGGGTGACCTCAACCGTCTTCCCTTGAACAGCCAAATCAATGCTCGCGAGTTTCGTATGGAGTTAGTCCCGGTCGTGAAAGAAATGGTGGCTGAGATGCAACAGGCTCTTATGAGCGAAATGAGCGATAACATCCAATATTTTATGAGAACGGCACGAGATCCAGGTGCAGAGCGTGGTGCTTCGGGTTTAACAAACAGGCCGCGTAATAGAATGAACAAAAAAAGGAAATACAATACGAGTGTCGAGTCCTTGGAGTCTAGGCGCTCAGAAGATGCAGGAATCCCGGTAGCCTCCGCTGAAACCAATCGGCCCAGATCTGCAAGGGAACACGATAGAGATTTTAGCCGATCAGAGATTAACATCGAAAAATGGGGAATAAATTATCAAGGTCACCGCGATGCGATGTCAATAGAAGATTTCCTGTTTCGGTTGGAATATTTGAAAGACCAGTATGTGTGCTCGTGGTCTGAAATCTTACGCGATTTCCATCGGTTGTTGAGTGGGGAAGCGCGTGAATGGTACTGGCTATATATTCGGTCGCACGGTAGGGTTGATTGGCCTAGTTTGCAATTCGCGCTGCGGCGACAGTTTGCGTCACAACGTACCGACTTCGAAATTCTGAGGGAGTTGACGGAGCGGAAACAAAGACCTGGCGAATCCATCGACGAATATTTCCATGTGGTGGGTACGCTACGCTCGCGCCTCCGAAATCCAATTCCGGAATATGAAATAATCCGTCTGGTTAAAGGAAACTTGCGCGAATCGTTGGCAAAGATAGTGTATCCCATCTCTACATACTCGCTCGAACAGCTACGGATGGAATGTAAGGAAGTGGAACGGTGTTTTCCGCGACGAGATCGCGCGCTACCAGGTGGATATGTGCTACGGACACAACACGCGAATGAGATAGTCTCTATCGAAGAGGAGGAGCGTTTTTCTCCCGGTGATGAGGGTCAAGTCACCGTGGAGGAAATACGCCATCAACGTTCAACTAGGCTGCCAACAGGGCGCACTAAGGTGCTGTGCTGGAATTGTGGTTTGGAAGGACATTTTTTTACCGACTGCATGGCAATGCAGCGTAGAATATTTTGTTTTAAATGTGGAAGGCCAGAGGTTATAACACCTAAATGCCCTTCATGCAATCCTGCGGGAAACGCCTTGCGGAACGCCATTACAACGGGGGAATCGCGCTCCACACAAACCCCGCAACAGTAGATGCCTCAACCAACACACCAACCGAAGAAGAGTCGAACAGCAATGTTGAATCACCTAAAAACATACCAAATATTAGCATTTGTAACAAAAAAGAACATAAAGCGATGAAAGAGTTGCCAAGTAACGGGAAAACCATGTCCTATGAGGAACGACTCAGGAAATATCTGGAAACACGCCAACGTATCTTTGCCGATAGTGTATTGATGGGACGTCGAGAAGTATCACGAAAGGTCCAAAAGGCACGGGAGAGGTTCCGCCAAAGGAAACGACTGCGCCAGAAAGTCATAGCTTCTATACAAAGGGCAGGTCAAATGGACCCGCGCGTCTATGCGGAGGTAACAATAAAAGGCATTAATACACGCGGATTGTTAGATACTGGCGCGTCAGTAAGTATCCTTGGGCGTGGGTGCCGAGAGTTCGTAGAAAAAATAGGTACATCGGTTGAACGGTACGTTTCCTCGGTTAAAACTGCAGGTGGGTTTACTCACAATGTGTTAGGGAAACTTACATTACCTGTAAAGTATAAAGATTTAGAAAAAAACATTACATTTTTTTTATGCCCGCATCTGGAGCAAAATATATACCTTGGGGTGGATTTCTGGCGCGCATTTCAGTTGGCCCCAGAAGTGATCTCAGCCGACGAAATAAACTTGAGCAAATTAGAACACGATATGATATCCGAAGAGGACAGAAACGAAAGACGCGTCCTGCACTCGCTTTCGATGGAGCAGAAACAACGACTGGAGCAGGTGGTTAACAGCTTTAAAACTTACGAAAAGCACGGATTAGGACGAACCCAGCTAGAGAAGCATCATATAAAGTTGGCCGATGATGTCGTGCCAATCAAGGATCGACACTACCCGCTGTCACCGGCTATGCAGGCGATAGTGTACGAAGAATTGGATAAAATGCTGGAACTAGGAGTGATAGAGGAAAGTGAAAGTCCGTGGAGTAATCGTACAACAATTGTCCGAAAACCTGGTAAAAATCGCTTCTGCCTCGATGCGCGCAAACTAAACGCGGTAACTGTCAAAGATGCTTATCCTCTGCAGAATATCGAAGGGATTCTCAGCCGAATTGATGACACCCATTTCATAAGCAGCGTTGATTTGAAATTCGCGTTCTGGCAGATCGAACTGGAGGATGCATGTAAACCATATACTGCATTCACGGTGCCTGGGCGGCCACTGTATCAATTTGTAACAATGCCGTTTGGGTTATGCAACGCAGCGCAAAGACTATGCAGGTTAATGGACCGCGTGGTTCCCCAGAAACTCAAATCTAACGTTTTCATATATCTTGATGATTTATTAGTTATTGCGCCAGATTTCGATTCGCATCTCCAGATCCTGGGTGAAGTAGCCAACTGCCTAAAAGAGGCAAACTTAACTATAGGTCTAAAAAAATCGAAATTTTGTTTTAAAGAATTGCCTTACCTAGGGTATATTGTAGGAGGGGGAATGCTAAAAACCGACCCCGAAAAGATCAAAGCGATCCAAAATATCCCCGTTCCGAAAACGGTTAAACAAGTCCGAAGTTTCCTTGGTACTGCTGGGTGGTATAGGCGGTTTATCAAAGACTTTGCTGCGATAGCAGCGCCTTTAACAGACATGTTGAAGAAGGGGCAAAAATTCGAAATAAACACGAAAGTTTTGGAGGCGTTTAGCAACCTAAAAAGAGCGCTCACGAGCGCACCTGTCCTTAAACACCCTGATTTCTCAAAGCGTTTTTTTGTTCAATGTGACGCGTCCGATTTCGGTGTGGGTGCTGTGCTGTATCAAAAGGAAAACGATGGATCGGAAAACCCCATAGCGTATTTCTCCCAAAAATTGAACGACTGCCAGCGCAATTACAGCACCACTGAAAAAGAATGCCTTGCCGCTGTGATGGCTGTCAAGAAGTTTCGTCCATACATAGAGTTGATGCCATTCACCGTGGTGACGGATCACGCTAGCTTAAAGTGGCTGATGTCACTAAAAGATTTAAGTGGCAGATTAGCTAGATGGTCTCTACTACTACAAGCGTTTAATTTTGAAATCGAACACCGCAAAGGCGCTGACAATATCGTCGCAGACACTCTATCGCGTTGCATCGAGGAAATTTTGAGCTCGCCAATTGCTAATATGGATACGGTGGAATTTGGGTCCCAAGGATACCAAGAATTATTGAATACTATTCAAGCTAACGCGGATCGGCTGCCCGACCTAAAAATAGAGGATGGGTTAATTTTTAAGAAAATATTAATTAATAACATTGAATGTGAAGAGACCGAGTGGAAGCTGTGGGTGCCAGAAGCGCTTACCTCAGCACTCATAGAAAACGCCCATTGTTCAGAACTCGCCGCACACGGGGGTATGGCCAAAACCTTGAACCGCTTACGACAATTGTACTACTGGCCGAATATGGTGGTGCAAGTTCGCAATTTTGTGCGGAGTTGTCAAACCTGCAAAGAGACGAAGCCTAGCTGCGTGACGTTAAAACCTAGCATGGGGAACGAAGTGGTCACAGTTCGGCCTTTCCAGAAGCTATATGTGGATTTTCTTGGTAAATATCCGAGGTCGAAGCGCGGTAACAGCTTCATTTTTATCGTGGTGGACCACTTTTCCAAATTCACTTTTTTGAAAGCGATGCGCGAAGCCACCGCTGGCAACGTAGTAAAATTTCTCGAGCAGGAAATCTTTCATAAATTTGGCGTGCCTGAAACCATACACTCCGACAACGGAAAACAATTTGTATCTAAACAGTTCAGTCAGGTGTTGGAAGCATATGGCGTGAAACATATGAAAACAGCATACTATGCTCCGCAAGCAAACGCAGCAGAACGAGTGAACCAATCGGTGCTTGCTGCCATCCGTTCATACCTTGATAAAGACCATCGCGACTGGGACTTATGTATATCTATCGGAAATAGAGTGTGCTCTTAGAGGGGCGATTCATTCGGCGACCGGGGTTTCTCCATATTTCGCGTTGTTCGGGATGAACATGTACACTAATGGCGCGGATTACGCACTGGCACGTAAATTGAGCAGCCTCAATGATAATGAAATTTTTTTTTGAATAATAGCGACAAAATTAGAATTATGCGCGAGAAGATTAAAGAAAATGTGCATGAAGCTTATAAAACGAATGCAGTACGATATAACAAGAGAATCCGTGAGGTTAGCTTCAAACCCGGGCAAGAAGTATACAAACGAAATTTTGTGCTAAGTGATTTCAAGAAAAATCTCAACTCAAAGTTCTGTAAAAAATTTACTAAGTGTCGCATAACAAAAGCTCTCGGCAAAAAGATGTACCTTTTGGAATCGCTTGTTGGAAAGAGTCTGGGAGTGTGGCATGCAAAGGACATAAAACAATAGACCACTCCTTTAGGATGAACGTCTCCGGCGATGAGGGTGAAGTCGTTCGGGGAAGCATTAGTCAGCGTGATCAACATACCATGGACCTGTAAATACAAACAAAGTAAAATTTTCGCAAGAAAGTATGATTCGATGAACTTCCCGTAAACCACATATGTAGGGGTAGCGAGCGAATGTATGTACGTAACACATGCCCGGCTTAGCTCTCGAGGCAGGAGACCTTGTCAGGGTGTGGGTGTTCCCCGCGTTGGGCACATGACCAAAAAACCCAGCGATTACCGCCATTGATGACAAACACTGAAAATAAATAATAATAAAATTAAGAAACAACAGAATTTTGCATACTTACCAAATGTCAGATGTGGCCAGGGTTTATGTTGAAAAGAAATGTTACAAACACATCAAAATTCCCTAATAGGGAAATATCCGAGCTTTTAGGGAAAAGGGTTGCCGGACTGCGAATAGCGATTTGGAGAGTTGGTTAGATCGATATAAGTGAGACGGATATAGGGTGTTCGAGAATGGGGGGAATGCGAAAAAGAACGGTGCTTAGAATGGTAGCGGCAAACAAATCAGCCTATATAAGGGAGCAAACCGTGACCGTAAGAGAATATATTCAACCGGTTTGCCTCCCAAGCACCTCACGTTTCGCGCAAATCTTCTGCGAAGAAAAAGCCTGCAGTGAGAGTTTTTTTTTTGTGTTGACTATAATAATATATAGCTTTTACACTAAGTGGTGCGCGAAATAACAAAAAAAAAGTGGAACATATTCATGCAGAGTATATACCAAAATAAAATAAATTGGATAAAGCAAAAGGATCACTATCCAGAGGACACTATATTTACTATACCAAGCAAATGCTCTAGTGCCCCAGTCCATAGGCGATTCGAAACCATTTATATAGGACCCAGCCCCGGCGAGATGTAAGTACAAAAAAACATGATAAGTCAAAGACACCAGTATAGTATCTATTTGTGTCTTCGTAGTGTGCCAGAAAATTTCCATATCCTAACCTGCGGAAGGCGGAGTTCGCGGCACAACTCGCTGGTGAGTGCTAGGCTTAAGAATTTGTTTTTTTTTGGAGAATTTGAGAATATTATGGCAAAAGCTCGTGTGCAGGAAATTTGCAGTTAAAAGCCCAGGGACTTATGGTATGTCCGACTAAAAGCTGCCATAAAAGATCGCAACCATACTATAAAGGAAGATTCCCCACGGAGGGGTGTACTGCGCGACGTACATGTGGCCTGCCTAATTTTTAATTTAAAAATTTTACATTTGTAATTGATATTCTTTTTTTTTGTTGTATGCATTCATTGCACGTATTCGTATACCCATATCCTGATCGCATTTAAACATAGTATATCTTTTGTGTCTATATATATATATGTATGTATATATACATACACATATATGTATGTTTTATAGACATATATATGTATGTATATATGTTCTTTTTTTTTGAATATAAATTTTGAGTAAAGGTTGTAAACTGTGGGAGATACCCACCTCCCGAAGAACCTCCACACCGACTTTAGAGAGCTCTTTAGGTAGGTCGTAAGGTAAGGTTGGCGTAATTGCAAAAAAAAAAAAAACATAAAAAAAAGGTTAAACTTCTTTTCATGAAATACATTTTTTTTATTCTGGTTGGTTCTTTTTTTTTGTTCCCTGCGGGAGAACTTAATAGCTTTTAAGAAAACTGATAATTTTAACAAAACTTGTCAATAAAAAAAAAAAATATACTGTGTCTTTGTGTAATTAAACCTTTTCTTTGGTAATGAAAAAAAAAAAAATGTTAATTAAATATCTTAATGTCAAATAAATGTGTATGTAAAAAAATTTTTTTTTATAAGCGAAACATGATGGGCTAATTGAGATAGAGAAGAAAAAGGAGGAGGGGGGGATGGCAAAGGGTTAGGTTGGGACGGTTGAATGGAGCGAAGTTTAAGGGAGACAGCAGCGACATTAGCGGTCCATGGATGGGTGGGCTTCCTGTTGGCGGGAAAACATGAACGATTCGTAACGTCCGGTCGGCTTCATTGTGGCAAGGGTTGAGAACTACGGCCACATAAGTATTACTGAGCTAGGCAGGGCCACCACGATGATAGCGACAGGCATACCGGCAACGTGTACGTGACACACTTTTGTCTTAGTTAAGCGAGCTGATGGCTACAAGCCATGCTCTTGTAGATACTATTAAGCTTTTAATTTATTATAACTTTAATAAATAATAATAATAATAATATTACGTTATTATATTGTAGGATCTTAATCTTAGCTAAGGTCATAATATCGGTTACCGTTAGGTTTGTGAAGTGCTCATTTTTTATAATGGAATTTATTTCATTACTGTCTAAAATAATAGGGTTCAAGGTTCCAATTTTCGCGAAAGTGATGGAGGTAATTATGTTATCCAATTCTGTTATTATTGCTCTGTTTCTGGCCGTGAGTACATCGTAAAGGTGGCCTGTATCCAATTCCCTTTGCTTAGCTGCCTTCAACATTTTATTTACTGTAATCGTAAGGCTATTGATTTCTTTTTGGACCTCGGTGCTAATGGTAAATTGTCTGTCTTGCGAATCGATCAGTTGTTCTGCTGTGTTCGTCAGCCTGTCAAAGTCGTCGTGATCCGGAGTTCCAGTAATGTATTTCAGTACTGTCCCTAGTGCGTTTTAGAGAGGCCGATTCTTAAGAAAAAGAATCGATTTTTTGAATCGATTCGAATCGAAAGTAAAAAATCGATTTGAAAAAAAATCGCTGAAAAAAGAATCGATTCAGGAAAATCGATTCAAAAAATCGTTTATTATTAATGGTATTCACGATGTGTCGACACCGTCGAACTTCGAGCTTCGCAAATAACATGCCCTTAGGCTTCGAGAAAAATGAGAAAAATGAGAATTGTCAGAACCATACAATTTGTTGTTGCGAACCTCGAAGTTCGACGGTGTCGACACATCGTGAATACCATTATTGTATAAAATTATTGACTATAAATTGATTGACTTTATAAAATTATTGACTTTAGATGATCTCATGTGTAATATTTCTGAAGAGTATTATTACAACAACAAAAGTATTCATAAGACCGAAAAACACGAATTTCCCCTTAAATATGTCAAATTGGCTTGCAACGTCTCATTATTGCATATATATTTTTTGTATTTTCCTTAAAATTTTTCTTTATAAGATAGCATTTAACAATATTTATAAATAAGTTACTGTATAGTCAAAAAAAATTATTTAAAACATGTAAATATTTGGCCGACAAAGGTGAAGCATTCCCTTAAGTTTATTGAGTTTATTTTTATTTTTATGAATATGATATGAATTATATAGTACTATTATATCATTATAACTTTTATTACAATCAAATAACAAAATTTGCTCAGAAATGGGTGCCTAATTACAAAATCCAATCTGAAAATGAAAGTGATTTTAGAAATTAGATTTCGTCCAATTTTTCTAATCGGTTACGTTTGTCAGTTAAAATATTTCCTGCTAGTGAAAATACACGTTCGCAAGGAACGGATGTTGCCATTATTGAACTATATTGCAAGGAAAGGTTTTTTAAATGGTTTCTTTGATCGCACCAATATCTAATAATGTCAGTTTTAAAAGGTGTGACAGGTTTAGATAAATAGTTTCTTAAGTCCTCATCTCTTTCGTCGTGAATATTAATGCCGGTATTAGATCGGTTTTCATTTGCTAACTGCATATGGAAATTCCATAGCGAATTTCCACTTGAACAACTAGGCATTTCATCAATTTGCAATGTACATGAATTTTCAGTAAAGTTTTTAAGATTTTGTTCTATTTTTTGTTTATTTTGTGCACAAGCAATCTTGTCTTGAAAATGTAATTTTTTAAATCTTGGGTCCAGAATTGTTCCGATTGCTAAATTACTATTTCTTTCGGCGTAGGCAAATTTATTTTCAGCCGCTTTAATCAATATCATTTTACATCTTATGCCTTCTACAGTTATTGGATGAATTTCTTCTAGGCTTTTTCGTAGGCAATTAATCAGTGGTATAACCAAACCAACTGTGGCATAGCTGTCCCCAGACAATTCTTTTGTGATTGCTTCAAATGGCTTAAAAAAATTTATTAAATCTCCAACAATTTCCATTTGCGTTGCGGTAAGCATAGCTGGTGCATTTGAATTCTGTAGTAAAACTTGTGCGACCTTAGGTGCCAGCTTCAAGAAACGCTCAAGTTGACAAAAAGTGGAGTTCCACCTTGTTTGCACCGACTGAATAAGTTTTAGTTGCGAGGAGTCATTTTCTTGAATTTTTCTCAATGCGTCAGCTGCAGGAACACTATGTTTAAAATAAGATACAATTTCTTTAACCGACTTAAGAACGTCCTTAAGCTCTACTACACCATCCGTTTCATGAAAAGGTTTATTTGCAATCAAGTTGATTGTATGTGCAAAACACCCCAAATGCTTACTTTGACCAAAGGTGTCTGTTACGGCTTTGATCATATTGCTGGCGTTGTCTGTGGTCACACAAACGACATTTTTTTCTTCAATATTCCACTTTGCCAATACACTCTTTAAAACGTCTGCTATATATTTAGAGCAATGCCTATTATTTAGCTCTTGGACACCCAGAACAATTGATGATAATTTTTTAGCATTTACGTCGATGAAGTGACCCGTGATACCTAAAAATGCTTCGGTATTCATGGTGTCAGTCCATATGTCAGTTGTCAGTTTTTCCTTGACCGTAATGGCCAAAACTTCGTACTTTTCTTGCATCATATTAGTCGTTGTCGTACGTCCAGGTACTTTAAACAAAGGAACAGCAACTTTCGCAAAATATTTAAAACCTTCTTTGTCACCAGTGGAAAGTGGAAGATCGTCTTTTACAATCATGTAAAGTAAAGCGTTTTTCAGTTTTCCATCTTTAGCGCCACCATCTGGAATATTGAGTAAATATTATAATAATATAATATGTATATAAAAATATTACATTTGAATACCTTGAAAAGCTTTTATATTTGAAGCACACTGTGATATAGTTGGTTGAGACTGCAGTGATGACGTGCTTACAACCGATGGTTCTGCACTACTTCGAGTATTTAGTACTGATTCAAAATCTGAATCGCTATCACTTGAATCGTCATCATCCAACTGGAAAAACTGTTAGAAAAATTATTAACGTTCCTATCCCTAAGTTGTTTGTATGTTAGTTTATACATATGTACTCAATAGAACAATATAAAAATACAATAATCTGTTTACAGATGACACTCTATATAAACAAATATTACCTAACGGGTGTTTTTTTTAGGGGTATAGAACTTCGAATTCAATTTGGCTTTATTGGAAGGATAATTTTATGCCATTAATGTTTAAATATGATTTCATGTGGCCGCCGCGGCTGGCTCGAATAAAGCCAATTCTACAGGCCCAATTTTTAAACAATTTTTCGAGCATATGGGGCCGTATGTCGGCAATAACGCCACGAATGTTGGCTTCCAATTCCCCTAACGTTTCTGGTTTGTGGGTGTAGACGAGCGACTTCACATATCCCCAAAGAAAATAATCCAATGGTGTCAAATCACACGATCTTGGTGGCCAATTGACAGGTCCATTCCGCGAAATTATGCGCTCAGCGAATGTTTCCTTCAATAAATCGATTGTGACGTGCGCTGTGTGGCATGTAGCGCCGTCTTGTTGGAACCACCATCCACATTCATGCCATCCAATTCGGGAACAAAATAGTCGGTTATCATGGCTCTATACCGGTCTCCATTAACGGTAACTGCCTCTCCAGCATTATTGCGGAAGAAGTATGGCCCAATGACTCCACCAGCCCATAGAGCACACCAAACAGTCAGTTTTTGTGGATGTAATGGCGTTTCAAGGGTCTCATGTGGATTCTCTTCACTCCAAATGCGGCAATTTTGCTTGTTGACGTAGCCATTCAACCAAAAATGAGCCTCATCACTGAACAAAATTTTGCGATGAAAATCAGCATCGAGATCAATCTCATTTTCGGCCCATACACCAAAATCACGACGCATTGCATGGTCTCGCGGCTTTAATTCTTGCACAAGCTGGATCTTGTAAGGTCGCAAGCCAAGATCTTTGCGCAAAATCTTCCATAAAGTTGATGGACAAAGCTCCAATTGCTGTGCACGGTGGCGAATCGATTCATTCGGGTCCTCTTCAACACTTTGCTCTACAGCGGCAATTGTTTCTTCGGTGCGCACTGTTCGACGTCTCTGCGGATGCGTATTATCACATAGAGTAAACGTAGTGCGAAAACGATCCATGGTTAACCGAATTAATTGCTCTGATGGACGATTATGTCGACCATAAAATGGACGGAGCTCACGGTAAACTTCGCGAACTGAACCATTATTTTCGAAATAAATTTGCACGATTTGCAAGCGTTGTTCTTTTGTCAACCTGTTCATGATGAAATGGCAAACCAAACTGAACATAAATGACATTAGAGTTGCCAGATTTGACCACAAAATGCCAGTTTTATCTCTATTCGAAAAACAAACCTGTAAAAAAAACACCCTTTACATACATTACGAACTAAATAATCACAATAATCATAATAACAAATATACATAGTATCAAAAAAGAAACTAATTTATTTAAACATCTTTTTCACTAAGTTCAAAGCAAACTAAACTTACACTGCTTTTGTTAGCTACTTTTTTACCAACGTCATTACTCACAAGCGATATTTGCGGATGTTTACGCTTTATGTGGTTACGCATGTTGGTGGTATTTCCACATGACTTAATAACAGTTTTGCAATATTTGCATTCTGATTCATTGCTTTTTATTTTATTAAAATGCGACCAAACTAAACTCATTTTTATTATGAATGATTTACGTTGACGCTACCTTTCCCGCAAAAAAAACTCAAAATGATAAGTGTCAAATTGGTAATAGTGTCATTTTCTAGAGATGTCATTTTCTAGAGATGCAAATTCAAAACCGATTCGATTCTATAAAGTCTATAAAATAAAATGAAATTTATACCAAATAAAATTAACTCCAATTGTTTTGAAACATTTTTTTTCCGATTCAATTTTTCATATTTTTGAATCGATCTCTGAGTCGAATCGAATTTAATGAATCGAATCGAGATCGATTTTTTTCGGACCGATTTTCCGATTCTCGATTAAATCGATTTTGAATCGGCATCTCTAGTGCGTTTAGGCTTCTGTTCTGCCTGTGGTGAGAACTTAGCGTCTGTATTAGTCTATTTATCTGTTGTATGTCCGCGTCCAACAACTTCCTCATATGCGTTTGTGGGAAGTTGTCTGTGGCGTTAATTGTCTCGTCTCTTAATAATTCGTATAGAGTCAAGTTAGTAACGTGTTTAATATGTCCGAAGTTTTTCCAGATGATGAGGTCACCGTCAACTACCGGAAAGTACTATGCATTAGAGTAGTCTATTATTCTTCCCGACGTTCCCGATACTAGCATTGCAATGACCAATTCTAAGATAACCCTAAAAGCATAAAGAGTTAAAACTAATTAATAACTACAGATGGCTAATTTTAATAACTCTTAGTTTTGATTTCAGCGAAGGTTGTCCTTATGGACCCTCCTCCCTCTTATAAGCACTGTTGTGCCCAAATCTTTTTCAAGACTTTCTTCAGTATATAGAGGAGTCAACTTATTGCCTTCTTCTTCTTTTATGACGCTACAACCGTTTGTCGGTTTGGGCCGAGATCAAAAAGCTTCGCCAGTTCCCTCTCTCCTTCGCGAGGTTACGCCAATTACTCATACCAAGCGTGGACAGGTCCTTCTGCACTTGGTCCTTCCAGTGTGTTCTTGGGCGTCCTTGCCGTCGTTGCCCACCCATGGGTGCCGTTTCGAAGGACTTTTTCACTGGAGCATCATCATCCATGCGAACGACATGGCCAAGCCATCGCAATCGTTGAATTTTTATGCGCTTGACTATGTCCACATCATTATACAGCTCATACAGCTCGTCATTCCATCTTCTTCGGTACCCGTCGCTTTCGCGAACAGGGCCATAAATCTTGCGAAGAACTTTTCTCTCGAAAGCCCCCAA
Organism: Philophylla caesio; assembly: GCA_963971545.1. NCBI lineage: Eukaryota > Metazoa > Arthropoda > Insecta > Diptera > Tephritidae > Philophylla > Philophylla caesio. The sequence goes on along the minus strand of OZ020608.1, from coordinate 58,784,284 downwards.
GGCTTGCTCATCGCTGGTCAACATCGGCCATGTTTCTGCGCCATATGCAAGGACGGGCACGATGAGAGATTTGTAGAGCGAGATTTTCGTTCGTCGAGAAAGGGCTCTGCTTTTCAACTGCCTACCGAGCCCAAAGTAGCATCTGTTGGCAAGTGTTATTCTTCGTTTGATTTCAAGGCTGACATTATTGGTGGTGTTTATGCTGGATCCAAGGTAAACAAAATCCTTGACTACTTCAAAATTGTAGCTGCCAACAGTGACGTGGGTCCCAATACGCGAGGATTTTTTGTTTGTTGCCACAAGGTACTTCGTTTTGTCCTCATTCACTACTAGACCAACTTCCTTTGCTTCCTTCTCTAGACTGGAAAATGCTGCACTGACGGCCCTGTTGTTAAGGCCAACGATGTCAATATCATCCGCATATGCAAGCAGCATCGTTCTTTTGTTATATATAGTACCACTGCGATTCAGATTGGCAGCTCTTATTACAGTTTCCAGCATTAGGTTGAAGAAATTGCACGAAAGTGAGTCACCTTGTCTAAAACCTCGTTTGGTCTCAAACGGCTCGGAGAGGTTCTTCCCAACTTTGACGGAGCTAAATGTTGTGCTCAACGTCACTCTACATAGCCGTATTAGTTTTGCGGGGATCCCAAATTTAGACATGGCGTCGTACAGGCAGCTTTGAAGTCGACAAAAAGGTGGTGTGTGTCGATTTGCTTATCTAAGGTCTTTTCCAGGATTTGACGTGCTGTGAATATCTGGTCGATGGTGGATTTACCAGGTCTAAAACCACACTGATAAGGTCCAATCAGCTGGTTCATATATGGCTTCAGTCTTTCACACAGTATCGTCGATAGAACCTTATATGCAATATTTAGAAGGCTTATCCCACGGTAGTTGGCGCAAACAGCAGGATCACCCTTCTTATGGATTAGGCAAAGAACACTAAGGTTCCAATCTTCTGGCATGTACTCGTCAGACCAAATTGTGCTTAACAGCTGGTACATGCTTCCTACCAGCTCTTCGCCGCCGGCTTTCAAAAGCTCAGCCGGTATACCGTCTGCCCCAGGCGCTTTGTTATTCTTTAGCCGCCTAAGTGCTGTTCTCACCTCGCCTTGGTCGAGTGGAGGGATTTGTTGTTCATCCCTAAAGATTGTTCTGGGCTCCTCTTCTTCAAACTCCTCACCAGAGTTCGCGTTCAGTAGCGTTGAGAAGTGGTCCCTCCATACCTCAAGTGTGCTCTGTACGTCCGTCACCAGATTTCCATACTCGTCTTTGCAGGAACCAACTTATTGCCTAGTCTCCTATTATTTTTGACTAATACTTTGTCCCCTACTGCGAACTCTCTATCCCTCCTATTCTTATTGTGCGCTGTTAACTCTTTCTCTTGAGCGTTTTTTATGCGAGCCGCTATCTGTTCGTCGTCTTTTATTGGTCGAAAGCCAGTAATGGGCTTCATTTCAGACACCGTATGGATAGAGTGGTAATATTTGATTGCGGCCAAAATTATTATTTCTTCGATATCTTCTAGTTTTTTGTCAAGTTTAAGGCATCGCGATATTTCCATCGCGTGCTGTGGAATCGCTCTACCTGACCGTTTGATGTACTATGAAGGAGTGGGGCGTTCGCGATTTCGATGTTAAAATGATTTTTTAGCATCGCTTTGACACTAAGTGAGTTTAAAGACTTTTCGTTGTCGCAATAGATGGTTTTTGTACTGGAAAACATGTTGAGCAGTTGTAGGAGCTGTGGTTTTACATCCACTATCGTCCTAGACCTTATCGACTCTACTATCGCAAACTTTGAAAATTTGTCGATGCAATTCAAAAAGTATTTTGATCCAGTAGAGAATATGTCAATGTGTAGGACTTCTCCGCAATATGTTGGTATAGGTGTTTGAGCAATAATTTGCTTTTTTGGCTGCTTGGCCTTTTTTTCTAATTTTGGAAAAAAATAATCTTCTAGTATCTGTTTTGCATTCTCTTGAGCTGCGCGATGTGCGCGGTTATGTTCAGCCGCAATTATTTCTTGTTGCTCGTTTGGGTCCGAAATATCGTTTACAAACTTCTCCGTATGCCTAAACTTTACCGTTGGAAAGATTTCTATTAATTTATGTTGCACCTGTGCTAATGTGTGTAAATCGCAGTATATTGCGTTAACTACGTCGACTTTCACAGATTCCTGTAGAAGTTTCATCAGATCGTCAGAAGATTTGTATGTAATTAGGTGTCTTGTTTTTTTCCCAAAAATAATGAATGTTCTTTTATGAGTTTCTGCACCTTCATCTATGAGTATCTGATTGCGAAAGCAGTTTACCGGCTTATCGGTTGTTTCACTTGTAATAGCTGAAAATTATTCGCAGCGAATCGTTCCAACAATCATACTATCTAAGGCGTTTATATGCTGCCTCGATAATGCATCCGCAACCACATTTTCTTTACCCGGTTTGTAGATGAGCTTAGCATTGCACTCGTTAATGAAGGCCTTCCATCTCTTAATTTTCGAGTTCGTGTTTCTGTCCGAGACTGCAAACGTTAGAGCGTGTGAAGACGCATCGGTAGTTAAGTCGAATGGTTTGTTGAAGTTTGGATAGGTTAATGTTACGTCCTCGGACGCCAGTATTTCTTTTAGGGTATTGAAGGTCTTTTTCTGTTCATCAGTCAAATCAATTTCGATTTTTTTGGACTGTGACGCAGTCACTCCTCTGACATCATGCAACATACCCGATTCAAGGCGTCTACATGCCTCATTTTACTTCCGCTTCTATGTTCTATTTGGTAATTAAAATCTTGTAAAAGTAACACCCAACGGGAAACTCTTAAAGGAATATCCTTTTTCTGCATTGTCATTGCAAACGCGTTGCAATCTGTTACTATCTTGAACCTAATCCCTAAGAGATATACCCTCCACTTCTTTAAAGCTGCAATAATCGCAAGTACCTCCAACTCGTATGAATGATACTTTTCCTCTGCGGGTGTGTTTTGCGGCTCATATATTGAACTGGGTGGAAAATCTGGTCGTCAGAGTCCTTTTGAAGAAGTCCTCCATAGCCGTGCATGGATGCATCCGTGTGGACCTCTGTCAGTGCTTTTTGGTTATACAACCGTAGAACTGGAGCATTGGTTAATGCAGTTTTTAACTGCTGAAAAGCTGCTAACTGGTCTGATTCGAGTAAAAATTTAGCATCTTTGCGTAAGCAATTATAGGCCTATTTCAAAGCTCTTTGAATGCGTTATTCTAGACAAACTGTTTTTTTCTGTTAAGAATATGCTGTGCCCGGAGCAACATGGATTTTTTAGGGGCCGATCAACTGTGTCAAATTTAACTGTATTCTCAGATGATTGTGTAGCGGCTTTTAAATCGGGTTATCAAGTTGATACCGTTTATACAGCTTTTGATCGGGTTTCCCACGTAATTCTAATAAAGAAATTGGCCAGCAATGGTTTCCACTCAGTTTTTTTGAAATGGATTGCATCTTACTTGCATAAGCGTCGTTGTGTGGTTGTAGTGAATAATGTAAAATCTACTCCTTTCGTTGCTTGCTCCGGGGTTCCGCAAGGTAGTATTCTGGGACCTATATTTTTTGTTTTGTTCATCGATGACATTTGTTCCTGTTTCTCTTCAGCAAAATTTCTGCTTTATGCGGATGATCTTAAAATCTATTCCTTGATCAAAAGCCGTCATGACTCTGAATTGATGCAATTGCACTTAGATAAGGTTGGAAACTGGTGCGTCAACAATCAGCTATTCTTGAACATAAAAAAGTGTTTCCAAATTACCTTTTCTAAACGAATCGATGTCATTGATACCTGTTATCATATCTCAAACTCGCCTCTGACTCGAGTTAGTGAAATTAAAGACTTGGGAATAATATTTCACTCGAAGTTCACTTTTGTCAGTCATATAAATTTCATAATTACTAAGTCTTATGCTATGCTTGCTTTTGTTAGGCGTCATCGTATGGATTTTACCGACCCGTATACGCTGAAACTTTTGTATACGTCTTTTGTGCGGTCCAAACTTGAGTACGCATCATTCATTTGGTCACCCTATTATATGTGCCACATTGCCAGAATTGAACGCATCCAAAAAATATTTTTACATTTAGCATTGCACAAATTTCGATTTTCTGATCCTATCTCAACCTATGAATCGCGGTGTTTATTGATAGACTTGAAATCATTGCAGAACAGGAGAACAATACTATATTTGTCTTTCATCTTCGATTTGCTCCGTGGGGCTGTGGACTGTACACCGCTCCTTGAGAGAATTTTCTTTCATATTCCGGCGAGGGCACTTAGATGCTCGGAAATTTTTAATGTTGGGGTTTTTAAATCTCTTTATGCTCAAAAGGCTCCTACTTCTCGAGCTCTGATTGAGTTCAATAGAGTCTCTAAACTTATCGAGAAAGATTTTTCATATTCAAAAGATCGCTTTTTGAATTTATTTTATAAATAGCATATTTATACTATTTTTCATAACTGCTTATTAAACTTAACTTATGTCTATTTAGCCTATAAGAACTTAATTGTACTACTTGGCTTAAATAAAAAATAAAGAAGGAGGCTGTGTCAGAGACACGGCCATTAAGTTTAACGTAGAATACGCCATCCGATAAGACAGAAAACATATGTATAATGATAATTTATAATGATAAATAATGCAAGCAAATGCATTTCTTTATTTGATAGTTACTTTTGATGATATACATAAGCTTATGATAGGAAAATAGGATAAAAATGTTTTGAGATTATCAATTAAATTTCTCGCAAAAACGAAGTCAATGGTAGTTATCAATAGTAAAGATAAATGATAAATAACAGACCCAAATCTATTTGATTATTTGAAAGTTACTTTTGAGAATATGGGCTTATGATGGGAAAAATAGGATAAATATGTATTTAAATTAACATTTAAATTTCTCGCAAAAACTAAGTCAATGGTTGTGTTATCAATAGTTGTGGGAGCATCATTTCGAATATAATCCAAATTAAACGTATCGCTCATAAATTTCGCCAATCTAGTATTTGAAGTGATTTCTGTGTTAAACTCACCACCAATAATGGCCTTGTTACACGTAACGAGTACAGTGGCGAGACAGTATTGTTGCCGAGTATGATACTCGGTCGAGAGAGTTGCGTTGGCGAGTAGAGGTTTACACGTATTTTGTTCATCTAGTTAGACAGTGAAGTTTTTCAAAGTTTTATTTACAATGTTTGGTAGAAAAAGACATTTTAAAAGAGTTTTTAATGAAGTTCTACCGCATCTCATAAAAAAGTTGTGGAATTTATTGGAAGCAGAAAATAATAGAGTGTGGACAAGACCGTGGATATTGAGGCGATCCGCTATTGGTGCAACAAATACCCTCTTTAGAGAATTGGAATCAGAAGATCCTGAAGAATTCAGGGCGCTTTTGCGCATGAATATGACTATGGCAAGAAGTGCAGCCTCACGTTTGTGTTTGTTTTTATAATCCGCAGATGAAAAATTCCACAAGCATTGGTGCAATTTATAATTTTGAATAAATTTCACAGTTGTATCATAATTCCACTTATTTGCCATTTCAATTCTTTCACAATGCAAAATGCAATTGAAACTAAATAAACAACATAAAAATCGACCGAGTGGCGAGTGAAGACCGAACGCGTGTTCACATGCAACGAGCGAGTCAGTGATTAGCTCAGAAGGGGCAAAAGAGTGAAGAAAAAAGAAGCACTCGGCCTAGTAAACAAAATGTGATTCTAGTGACTCTCTCGCCACTATACTCGCCCACTGACTCGGTTCATTACTCGCCTTACTGTTTAAACGAAACGAGCACTCGGCCGAGTCACTGTCTCGCCGCTCTACTCGTTACGTGTAACAAGGCCATAAGCAGTAGTTGGCAGCGCTTTCTCTGCCTTTACTTTACTTAAATTTTCCCGCCTAAAATTATGCAATAAAATGAACGTCTATTCACGCTACAAACTACTACTACTTGCTACTACACACTCAAACAAACACCACACACATATTTGTGTGCATGTGTTTATACAATTTTCATTTGAGAAATTTAAATATTAGGAAGATATCAACCAACATGAAATGTATGTCAAACGAAAGCTAACATCTTAATTTGACTACAAAAAAATTTTTAAAAAAAGTTACCGAGCCGTTTCCTTATAATTAAAGAAATAGAGATTACAACAATAAAAACCTGACATGGGTGCCCATACCGTAAGGTAAGACGTATTCTACGCCAATAAATAAAGAAAAGGTCGGAAAGAGGCTTTGCGATCGCGGCATAATTATCGATGAATCTTCTAAAATAAGATGTCAGACCAAGAAAACGCTGAACAGCTTTACGATCCGAAGGAAAAAGAAAATTGTCCACTTACAGTTCCATCCTTTTATAACGTACCCTAAAAAGTCGATCCTGCTCTTGAGGAGTTGGCATTTGCTCCATTTTATTCGTAGGTTATATTCGGCTGCTCGGCACAGCACACGCTTAATTTATGAATGCCCTCATTTATATCCTTAGCGGGAATAACAAGGGCATCCATGTAAGCAACTACCGTTCCGTCCCCCTCCATGTCTCTTAAAACTGCAGAAATGTATTTCGAGAAGACAGCAGGAGAGTTCGATATGCCAAATGGTACATACCGAAACTCGTAATGCCCGTTATGCGTAACAAATGCTGTGTACTTTATCGAATTTGCTTCGACAGGTACGTGGAAAAAGCCATTTGCCAAATCTAATGTCGTGAAGACCTTGGCTCCTTGTAACCTCTCAATTACGTCATCTAATAAAAGCATTGGGAAATTGTCTTTAGTGACCTTCCCGTTTATGCGCCATGGTCACAGCAAAGGCTTTTCGATCCATCTTTTTTTGCTACAAGCACAATAGGCGATGCATACTCTGATGTACTGGGTTGAATTATGCCCTCTCGTAACCACTTGTCTACTTGTTCTTCTACTACTTTCTTGTCGGCATAGGATATTCGTCTGGGTTCTCGTAAATAGGATAATCGTCAGTCAAAAGGATCTTCATTTCAACGGGAGATTGCTTGTTTCTTACGTGTGTATCATTGTCAATCAACGCTTCTACTACCTTTGTATCTGTCATTTGTAGGTGAGATAAATCTATATCAGGTTTTTTTGTTTCTTCAGCTATAGCTCCTTGGCACTGCTCTTTAAATTCTGCCTCTATATCTCCAACTTTTCCTCAATTTCCTCTGAAACAAACCAATTTTCAGCTAGCACTACACCTAAAACCTTCTGACTTGCTTCAGCCTTTTCAGTTTTTTCCCTAAACTCAACTGAGCCCTCTGTCACAATAAAGTCTACTAACTTTAACACGCTGACACCAGTTATTGCTGAATATCGCATATCGCATTCTATGGTAACATGAAACGTTTCCTCAAGTTCCATTCCGTCGACGATTATTGGAGTATTGAAGCCACCAAGTGTTGTTAATCTTGCATTTCCGACGCCTACCAGGTGTCTTTTGTCATTATTTAATTCAATTTCGTCTTCTAACAATAACAAAACATCGCGGCGAATTAAGCAGAGGTTACATCCAGTGTCGATTAATGCGGAAAATGTTGCACCCTTAACGTATAAGTCTTTAGAAATTCATCCTCCAGTTTTTTCTGATGGCTCAATGTATTTACATACATTGTTTTTTTTTTTTTTTCTTAACCTCAACTTGCTGTTGACAATCTGCAGCGCGATCTCCTGGATTGCCACATTTAAAACATATACTATTACTATTTTTACGACAATCCATTGCGATGTGTGAGGTATCTCCGCACTTAAAACAACGTTTTATGTAATCTTTATTGTTATCTAAACTGGTGAACTTTTTATTACCCCCTCTGAATGACCTAAACATTCAGTTTTTATTTGTAGTCGACCTGTGCGCACGTTTTCGTATATATTTATCTGTGTCTTAAGTTCTTCGATGGTTTTGACCTGATATAAATTACTTTTGTTGGCATTGGAATCAGGTATACCCTCTATAAAATATGTTACTAAACTCAATTCATCTAATTTTATCGGCTTTCCGATCTCCATAAGATTCTAAAGATACTCGCGGTAGCCTTCGTTTTGACGCTTACGTCGACTTCTCAGCAAACGATGCACCTCAATCGACGACACCACAATACCGAATTCATGTTTAAGTGCCTGCTTTAATGAGCTCCAATCTGTGACGCCGTGTTGACTTCGAACAAAAATTTTTGCTGCCCCCCGCAACAACTGTTTAGCATATATAAATTTTTGTAAATTATTCCAGTGAACTGCAGTAGCATTTTCTTCAAATTCCTCTAGCCAGTCTTCTATCGACGGTGAGCTAGAGCCATTAAACATTGATAACGAATCTACTATGTCGCGCAGAGTGAATGTAGCGCGTTCATATATCGGACCATGGATCACACTTGGTGGAGATGAACCAACATCATCATATTCAGTAGGATCTTTGTCGCCGTCAGCAGTAATACCGAATTGTTCAAACAGTCTGTCCTGCAAAACTGACTTACGTCCTGCAGTCGCTAAACCTAAGTCAGTCAGTTTTTGTTTCAAGTCATTTACATGTAAATCTAGAATTTCACTTCGTTCCATAGTGCCCAGTCGTTTTCAGCGATCACAATAAAAAAAATATTTATGTATATAATTATATATTGTATAGCACTTAAGAAATACAAATATTGTGTGATTTATTATATTTTAAAATTAACGTAGGTATGCTACATTTGTCTCCAATTGCTTAGATGCTTTGATTGACACTACCAACAATTTTACTCTCCGGTTACTGCTACGCCGACGTATTACAGACCGAATATCAGCAATTTCTCCGCAACCAGCAATTCACACTCGCTTATGTAATTTGTCTTTTTGTGTTATACAGCCACCGACACACAAACTTATTACACATACTCGCTGCAACAAAATGCCTCTCTCTTGCACTTAGAGACACCGCCGCGCAAGAATTCTCCTCGTTCGATTAAATCGCAGTATTTTCTGTAGTACTTCACGCCGCCGCTATTGAATGAGCTTTTAAAACTCATATATAAATTAAACGATTATTTTACTGTTTATAAATTTTATTTATTTCCGCATCTGTTGCGGTTCATTTGGAACGACTTTTCTAACTGACTATCAATAGTTGTTTTGCCTACTCCTAACCCACGGCGTCGCGCTGCGCTGCTGTTGTTCTGCTTGCGTACCACCCGTGTGAACGCAATTCTGCTGACGTTGCGACTCATGTGGAATATTTGTCGCCGTCAACTGTGTGAATGCAATTCTGCTGACGTTGCGACTCGTGTGGAATATTTGTCCCCGTCAACTGTGTGAACGCAATTCTGCTGACGTTGCGGCTCGTGAGGAATATTTGATGTGGATGAACTGAGTGAAGGTTAAGTCAACCGGATGTGCTGTTGACAATAATATGATGAAGAGGACCTATTCATGATAACTCCTCCCCCTCTAAGACAGGTACGTCTCCGGACCTCGAAGCTGCAGTTTTTATTGCTGCCTCTACTGATCTGGCTATAGAAATTATTTTCCTGGTGACAGCTATGCATCGGATTACGTAGACGACCAGTCCCACAATGAATAATGCAACAATAGAAGTCAGACTTGCGACATGACCTTGCAGAACACGTCGTTGCAGAAGTTCGATGTGTTTGAAGTTCTGTTGGTTTACATGGTGTAGGTAAGGGGCACTCAGTCAGCCCTATTCTGCATTTCGACTCGAATCGAAATTTTCTCAGTTTGGCAACTTTGGTATTCTGCGTTTCGATGAGTTTCGATCAATCTTCGAAATTTACAAGTTTATGTATTCTACATTGCGATCGTAGTTACGTTTTTGTAAGTTGAAATTTTGTTGGCGGCGGACGGTTAGATTTTTTATTTTCGTGTACTTTTAAAATATAATTTTCCCAAAAATGTGAGTAAAACTTGTTGTTGATAGTTGTAAAAGTCATCAACATGATTTTTATAAGTTTTTTGTGCTTTATTGATGTTTTTTGATATGTTTGCAGGTCAAAAACAACAACGCCGGAGCATAGCATTGATGCTAAAAAATCCTTTTCTATTGTAATATAGAAACCCCTCTTCAGATGGCTTCACTATTTTTATGTGCATACTATCAACACACATGATGACTCCTGGGAAACTAGCCTTCGCAAAAAACTCTTGCTTCGCTTGCATTTTTTCCTCTTCACTCTGTTAAAATTTGATCCACTCAGGGCAAAGCTTTCGTTGCCAGTTGACTGACCCATTCCGACATTATAATCTGCGCCCACTCCATGTTGGTAACTGCCTTCCGCAAAAAATCTCAATGCAGCCACTACGCGATTACGCGGAGATAACGACGTCAAGTTACTTGGTTGAGTTTCTTCCGAAAAAGTATCTAGGACATACTTGAAAGTGTCCTTATTAAGTCTAAAGTTTTTTTTGAATCTAAATAAATAAATCAATGAATTAAGATTTATCACTTTCAAACTCAATTTCTCACAATTCGTCACTCATCTGAAATGGATCACACATATCTCGCAATCTTCTCCTTTCAACTTTTGTGTCAGCATTCTCGGATGCGTTGTCGTTACCTCAAGTAGTATTGCCGCGGCTATTGAATCCATTACGCGATTATATTTTTTCAAATTTTATTTAAAAGGCAATAGTTTGGCCACAAATTTGTATCAGTGTGCTTTATTTTGTTTCAATTTCACACATTCCAAGGCAAACAGCTGATTTCGAAAAGGTTGCCGCTCTTCCTCTTTTTCTTTCGTAGTAACTCGGAATACCTAATTCCAATCGATGCGGAGCGGAATGCGGGAACGTAATAGAAATGCAGAATAGGGCTGAGTGTCTCTGTGTGTTACGTTAGGTTGATTGCGGAGGCCCATGGTGCTTCAGGTTTCAGAGGCGTCGTTGCATTTTCGTTGTAAAATATTGTACCATTTACTCTAACACGGTCTGTGAAGACGACCAGATAAGTGCCGTTTACCGTGATCGGCGCCTCGTCCTTCTCCTCTATGTCAACCAGTTGGTCGTTAATGATTACCAAACCGTCACTGACCTGCCTAATGGGTGCGAGGTTATTAAATGTTGTACCACAGTTGGCAGTGTTGCGTGTCATAAGTTGTAAAGCGCATGACGTGTCCGATGATGCTAGACAAAACATTGGTATCGTGTCGCTGCAGTTCCTCACCGCAAGTGTGTGGTTTTGCCACGTAGCTAAAGTGGACTCTTGTAGGTGTAGGATTTCGTGGCCGTGGCCTACAGGCAAAATATGAACTTTTTTACATCAAGACTTAGGAATACATAGGATATCCTAAAAAGCGTTTTAGATGACATTCTTTTGTGGTCTAAATACTCAGGTGCAAAAATATCACTTGAAAAAACAAAAAAAATGCATATCTGCCGAAAACAAAAATGTAACGCGCTACTAACCTCTTTATCCATTAACAATTATGTAATTAAAAATGTCGATAAATTAAAAATTCTTGGAGTAATATTTACAAGCAGGTATCAATGGAAAGAACACTGTACGGAATTAAAAATGTCACTAACCAAAAGAGTAAATTTACTGTCATATCTGTCTCGAAAAAGTCACATTCATGTTAATAATCTCATGTATCTAACAAAAACCTTAATATTAAGTAAGATCGATTACTGTCTTTTCTTGTTCGGACGCAGTCCTAAATCAATTCTGAACATTTTTAAACCCCAATATCACGCTGCGGCGCGAGTCAGCTGTTACGGATTTCGGACAACTCCAATCAATACTATCCTGGCAGAATGTGGCATTCCTCATATCGAAGAAAGGGTAACTGAAGCAGAGATAAAGCTACTAACTAAGCTACTGTTCCACAATGACTCAATCATCGACCCGTGCGTAGACAATATTATGAAAAATAAGCGGCTTCCAAGAATTCCGCCCACGATACCCACCGTGGAAAATTAATGCATCAAGTATCGACATAGAACTATCGTTGCTGAAAAAAGAGAACACTTCTTCAGAGATCTACAAAAAAATTTTCATAGCAAAGAAGCACTCCGCTTTGCAAAATAATTGGAATATGGTATTTACGGACTGGTCTAAAATGGAAGATATAACAGCTTATGCTATGCTAAATGGTGAAGGACTATGTCTAGTCAACAAACACCTTAATAAATATGCTTCTGTTTTTAACGCCGAAGCCCAAGCTATTTACCAAGCGGTTGTTATCGCTTCGGAAACCAAAAACAAAACAATTGTCTGCACCGACAGTCTAGCTGTCTTAAAGTCCATTCTTAATCCATCTAAGAGTATATGGGATACAATCGACAAAACTAAAGATGTGCTTATATCCACGCAAAACAAAATAAAACTCCTCTGGGTACCTGGACACTGTTCCATCCAAGGAAACGAATTGACCGATACAACCGCAAAGTACGCGTGCAAAGCTCCTATTCTTTTAGATGCAACTCTAGAAAAACCCGACCTTCAAACTAAATTAAAACGGTCATGTACCAACAATTACCTGCTAAATAGGGGAAAAAATCATCACCATCATTATTCAAAAATTCTAGACACCAACTAAACACAAGTTAAAAACATTTCTTAGATTACGAATGGGACATACGATCACAACGCATCAACACCTCATAAGACGGGAAGACCCACCAACTTGCACCAGATGTGGCCAGACCCTATATTTTGACCACATTATATATAACAGCTGCTCGACCCTGACTGCAATCAAACGACGTCTCTTCGGGAATACAACAATTACCGAAATATTAGAAAGACGCTCAGAATCGAACATAGAAAAGATACATCAGTTTATTACAACCTTAAAAATTGCCATTTAAACGCAAGCATAAAATTACTACATTATATTTTTCATTATTTTTTCTTACTTGAGATATTTATGTACATACCTGCTTAGTAGATATATGTAATATATCTTTTATTCTTATCACACTTTTGTCTTAGTTAAGCGAGCTGATGGCTACAAGCCATGCTCTTGTAGATACTATTAAGCTTTTAATTTATTATAACTTTAATAAATAATAATAATAATAATAATAATAATAATAATATTACGTTATTATATTGTAGGATCTTAATCTTAGCTAAGGTCATAATATCGGTTACCGTTAGGTTTGTGAAGTGCTCATTTTTTATAATGGAATTTATTTCATTACTGTCTAAAAGAATAGGGTTCAAGGTTCCAATTTTCGCGAAAGTGATGGAGGTAATTATGTTATCCAATTCTGTTATTATTGCTCTGTTTCTGGCCGTGAGTACATCGTAAAGGTGGCCTGTATCCAATTCCCTTTGCTTAGCTGCCTTCAACATCTTATTTACTGTAATCGTAAGGCTATTGATTTCTTTTTGGACCTCGGTGCTAATGGTAAATTGTCTGTCTTGCGAATCGATCTTTGCTGTGTTCGTCAGCCTGTCAAAGTCGTCGTGATCCGGAGTTCCAGTAATGTATTTCAGTACTGTCCCTAGTGCGTTTTAGAGATGCCGATTCTTAAGAAAAAGAATCGATTCTTTGAATCGATTCGAATCGAAAGTAAAAAATCGATTTGAAAAAAAATCGCTGCAAAAAGAATCGATTCAGGAAAATCGATTCAAAAAATCGTTTATTATTAATGGTATTCACGATGTGTCGACACCGTCGAACTTCGAGCTTCGCAAATAACATGCCCTTAGGCTTCGAGAAAAATGAGAAAAATGAGAATTGTCAGAACCATACAATTTGTTGTTGCGAAGCTCGAAGTTCGACGGTGTCGACACATCGTGAATACCATTATTGTATAAAATTATTGACTATAAATTGATTGACTTTATAAAATTATTGACTTTAGATGATCTCATGTGTAATATTTCTGAAGAGTATTATTACAACAACAAAAGTATTCATAAGACCGAAAAACACGAATTTCCCCTTAAATATGTCAAATTGGCTTGCAACGTCTCATTATTGCATATATATTTTTTGTATTTTCCTTTAAATTTTTCTTTATAAGATAGCATTTAACAATATTTATAAATAAGTTACTGTATAGTCAAAAAAAATTATTTAAAACATGTAAATATTTGGCCGACAAAGGTGAAGCATTCCCTTAAGTTTATTGAGTTTATTTTTATTTTTATGAATATGATATGAATTATATAGTACTATTATATCATTATAACTTTTATTACAATCAAATAACAAAATTTGCTCAGAAATGGGTGCCTAATTACAAAATCCAATCTGAAAATGAAAGTGATTTTAGAAACAATATTTCGTCCAATTTTTCTAATCGGTTACGTTTGTCAGTTAAAATATTTCCTGCTAGTGAAAATACACGTTCGCAAGGAACGGATGTTGCCATTATTGAACTATATTGCAAGGAAAGGTTTTTTAAATGGTTTCTTTGATCGCACCAATATCTAATAATGTCAGTTTTAAAAGGTGTGACAGGTTTAGATAAATAGTTTCTTAAGTCCTCATCTCTTTCGTCGTGAATATTAATGCCGGTATTAGATCGGTTTTCATTTGCTAACTGCATATGGAAATTCCATAGCGAATTTCCACTTGAACAACTAGGCATTTCATCAATTTGCAATGTACATGAATTTTCAGTAAAGTTTTTAAGATTTTGTTCTATTTTTTGTATATTTTGTGCACAAGCAATCTTGTCTTGAAAATGTAATTTTTTAAATCTTGGGTCCAGAATTGTTCCGATTGCTAAATTACTATTTCTTTCGGCGTAGGCAAATTTATTTTCAGCCGCTTTAATCAATATCATTTTACATCTTATGCCTTCTACAGTTATTGGATGAATTTCTTCTAGGCTTTTTCGTAGGCAATTAATCAGTGGTATAACCAAACCAACTGTGGCATAGCTGTCCCCAGACAATTCTTTTGTGATTGCTTCAAATGGCTTAAAAAAATTTATTAAATCTCCAACAATTTCCATTTGCGTTGCGGTAAGCATAGCTGGTGCATATGAATTCTGTAGTAAAACTTGTGCGACCTTAGGTGCCAGCTTCAAGAAACGCTCAAGTTGACAAAAAGTGGAGTTCCACCTTGTTTGCACCGACTGAATAAGTTTTAGTTGCGAGGAGTCATTTTCTTGAATTTTTCTCAATGCGTCAGCTGCAGGAACACTATGTTTAAAATAAGATACAATTTCTTTAACCGACTTAAGAACGTCCTTAAGCTCTACTACACCATCCGTTTCATGAAAAGGTTTATTTGCAATCAAGTTGATTGTATGTGCAAAACACCCCAAATGCTTACTTTGACCAAAGGTGTCTGTTACGGCTTTGATCATATTGCTGGCGTTGTCTGTGGTCACACAAACGACATTTTTTTCTTCAATATTCCACTTTGCCAATACACTCTTTAAAACGTCTGCTATATATTTAGAGCAATGCCTATTATTTAGCTCTTGGACACCCAGAACAATTGATGATAATTTTTTAGCATTTACGTCGATGAAGTGACCCGTGATACCTAAAAATGCTTCGGTATTCATGGTGTCAGTCCATATGTCAGTTGTCAGTTTTTCCTTGACCGTAATGGCCAAAACTTCGTACTTTTCTTGCATCATATTAGTCGTTGTCGTACGTCCAGGTACTTTAAACAAAGGAACAGCAACTTTCGCAAAATATTTAAAACCTTCTTTGTCACCAGTGGAAAGTGGAAGATCGTCTTTTACAATCATGTAAAGTAAAGCGTTTTTCAGTTTTCCATCTTTAGCGCCACCATCTGGAATATTGAGTAAATATTATAATAATATAATATGTATATAAAAATATTACATTTGAATACCTTGAAAAGCTTTTATATTTGAAGCACACTGTGATATAGTTGGTTGAGACTGCAGTGATGACGTGCTTACAACCGATGGTTCTGCACTACTTCGAGTATTTAGTACTGATTCAAAATCTGAATCGCTATCACTTGAATCGTCATCATCCAACTGGAAAAACTGTTAGAAAAATTATTAACGTTCCTATCCCTAAGTTGTTTGTATGTTAGTTTATACATATGTACTCAATAGAACAATATAAAAATACAATAATCTGTTTACAGATGACACTCTATATAAACAAATATTACCTAACTACATACATTACGAACTAAATAATCACAATAATCATAATAACAAATATACATAGTATCAAAAAAGAAACTAATTTATTTAAACATCTTTTTCACTAAGTTCAAAGCAAACTAAACTTACACTGCTTTTGTTAGCTACTTTTTTACCAACGTCATTACTCACAAGCGATATTTGCGGATGTTTACGCTTTATGTGGTTACGCATGTTGGTGGTATTTCCACATGACTTAATAACATTTTTGCAATATTTGCATTCTGATTCATTGCTTTTTATTTTATTAAAATGCGACCAAACTAAACTCATTTTTATTATAAATGATTTACGTTGACGCTACCTTTCCCGCAAAAAAAACTCAAAATGATAAGTGTCAAATTGGTAATAGTGTCATTTTCTAGAGATGTCATTTTCTAGAGATGCAAATTCAAAACCGATTCGATTCTATAAAGTCTATAAAATAAAATGAAATTTATACCAAATAAAATTAACTCCAATTGTTTTGAAACATTTTTTTTCCGATTAAATTTTTCATATTTTTGAATCGATCTCTGAGTCGAATCGAATTTAATGAATCGAATCGAGATCGATTTTTTTCGGACCGATTTTCCGATTCTCAATTAAATCGATTTTGAATCGGCATCTCTAGTGCGTTTAGGCTTCTGTTCTGCCTGTGGTGAGAACTTAGCGTCTGTATTAGTCTATTTATCTGTTGTATGTCCGCGTCCAACAACTTCCTCATATGCGTTTGTGGGAAGTTGTCTGTGGCGTTAATTGTCTCGTCTCTTAATAATTCGTATAGAGTCAAGTTAGTAACGTGTTTAATATGTCCGAAGTTTTTCCAGATGATGAGGTCACCGTCAACTACCGGAAAGTACTTTGCATTAGAGTAGTCTATTATTCTTCCCGACGTTCCCGATACTAGCATTGCAATGACCAATTCTAAGATAACCCTAAAAGCATAAAGAGTTAAAACTAATTAATAACTACAGATGGCTAATTTTAATAACTCTTAGTTTTGATTTCAGCGAAGGTTGTCCTTATGGACCCTCCTCCCTCTTATAAGCACTGTTGTGCCCAAATCTTTTTCAACACTTTCTTCAGTATATAGAGGAGTCAACTTATTGCCTTCTTCTTCTTTTATGGCGCTACAACCGTTTGTCGGTTTGGGCCGAGATCAAAAAGCTTCGCCAGTTCCCTCTCTCCTTCGCGAGGTTACGCCAATTACTCATACCAAGCGTGGACAGGTCCTTCTGCACTTGGTCCTTCCAGTGTGTTCTTGGGCGTCCTTGCCGTCGTTGCCCACCCATGGGTGCCGTTTCGAAGGACTTTTTCACTGGAGCATCATCATCCATGCGAACGACATGGCCAAGCCATCGCAATCGTTGAATTTTTATGCGCTTGACTATGTCCACATCATTATACAGCTCATACAGCTCGTCATTCCATCTTCTTCGGTACCCGTCGCTTTCGCGAACAGGGCCATAAATCTTGCGAAGAACTTTTCTCTCGAAAGCCCCCAAGGCTTGCTCATCGCTGGTCAACATCGTCCATGTTTCTGCGCCATATGCAAGGACGGGCACGATGAGAGATTTGTAGAGCGAGATTTTCGTTCGTCGAGAAAGGGCTCTGCTTTTCAACTGCCTACCGAGCCCAAATTAGCATCTGCTGGCAAGTGTTATTCTTCGTTTGATTTCAAGGCTGACATTATTGGTGGTGTTTATGCTGGATCCAAGGTATACAAAATCCTTGACTACTTCAAAATTGTAGCTGCCAACAGTGACGTGGGTCCCAATACGCGAGGATTTTTTGTTTGTTGCCACAAGGTACTTCGTTATGTCCTCATTCACTACTAGACCAACTTCCTTTGCTTCCTTCTCTAGACTGGAAAATGCTGCACTGACGGCCCTGTTGTTAAGGCCAACGATGTCAATATCATCCGCATATGCAAGCAGCATCGTTCTTTTGTTATATATAGTACCACTGCGATTCAGATTGGCAGCTCTTATTACAGTTTCCAGCATTAGGTTGAAGAAATTGCACGAAAGTGAGTCACCTTGTCTAAAACCTCGTTTGGTCTCAAACGGCTCGGAGAGGTTCTTCCCAACTTTGACGGAGCTAAATGTTGTGCTCAACGTCACTCTACATAGCCGTATTAGTTTTGCGGGGATCCCAAATTTAGACATGGCGTCGTACAGGCAGCTTTGAAGTCGACAAAAAGGTGGTGTGTGTCGATTTGCTTATCTAAGGTCTTTTCCAGGATTTGACGTGCTGTGAATATCTGGTCGATGGTGGATTTACCAGGTCTAAAACCACACTGATAAGGTCCAATCAGCTGGTTCATATATGGCTTCAGTCTTTCACACAGTATCGTCGATAGAACCTTATATGCAATATTTAGAAGGCTTATCCCACGGTAGTTGGCGCAAACAGCAGGATCACCCTTCTTATGGATTAGGCAAAGAACACTAAGGTTCCAATCTTCTGGCATGTACTCGTCAGACCAAATTGTGCTTAACAGCTGGTACATGCTTCCTACCAGCTCTTCGCCGCCGGCTTTGAAAAGCTCAGCCGGTATACCGTCTGCCCCAGGCGCTTTGTTATTCTTTAGCCGCCTAAGTGCTGTTCTCACCTCGCCTTGGTCGAGTGGAGGGATTTGTTGTTCATCCCTAAAGATTGTTCTGGGCTCCTCTTCTTCAAACTCCTCACCAGAGTTCGCGTTCAGTAGCGTTGAGAAGTGGTCCCTCCATACCTCAAGTGTGCTCTGTACGTCCGTCACCAGATTTCCATACTCGTCTTTGCAGGAACCAACTTATTGCCTAGTCTCCTATTATTTTTGACTAATACTTTGTCCCCTACTGCGAACTCTCTATCCCTCCTATTCTTATTGTGCGCTGTTAACTCTTTCTCTTGAGCGTTTTTTATGCGAGCCGCTATCTGTTCGTCGTCTTTTATTGGTCGAAAGCCAGTAATGGGCTTCATTTCAGACACCGTATGGATAGAGTGGTAATATTTGATTGCGGCCAAAATTATTATTTCTTCGATATCTTCTAGTTTTTTGTCAAGTTTAAGGCATCGCGATATTTCCATCGCGTGCTGTGGAATCGCTCTACCTGACCGTTTGATGTACTATGAAGGAGTGGGGCGTTCGCGATTTCGATGTTAAAATGATTTTTTAGCATCGCTTTGACACTAAGTGAGTTTAAAGACTTTTCGTTGTCGCAATAGATGGTTTTTGTACTGGAAAACATGTTGAGCAGTTGTAGGAGCTGTGGTTTTACATCCAATTTGTCGATGCAATTCAAAAAGTATTTTGATCCAGTAGAGAATATGTCAATGTGTAGGACTTCTCCGCAATATGTTGGTATAGGTGTTTGAGCAATAATTTGCTTTTTTGGCTGCTTGGCCTTTTTTTCTAATTTTGGAAAAAAATAATCTTCTAGTATCTGTTTTGCATTCTCTTGAGCTGCGCGATGTGCGCGGTTATGTTCAGCCGCAATTATTTATTGTTGCTCGTTTGGGTCCGAAATATCGTTTACAAACTTCTCCGTATGCCTAAACTTTACCGTTGGAAAGATTTCTATTAATTTATGTTGCACCTGTGCTAATGTGTGTAAATCGCTGTGCTATTGCGTTAACTACGTCAACTTTCACAGATTCCTGTAGAAGTTTCATCAGATCGTCAGAAGATTTGTATGTAATTAGGTGTCTTGTTTTTTTCCCAAAAATAATGAATGTTCTTTTATGAGTTTCTGCACCTTCATCTATGAGTATCTGATTGCGAAAGCAGTTTACCGGCTTATCGGTTGTTTCAATTGTAATAGCTGAAAATTATTCGCAGCTAATCGTTCCAACAATCATACTATCTAAGGCGTTTATATGCTGCCTCGATAATGCATCCGCAACCACATTTTCTTTACCCGGTTTGTAGATGAGCTTAGCATTGCACTCGTTAATGAAGGCCTTCCATCTCTTAATTTTCGAGTTCGTGTTTCTGTCCGAGACTGCAAACGTTAGAGCGTGTGAAGACGCATCGGTAGTTAAGTCGAATGGTTTGTTGAAGTTTGGATAGGGTAATGTTACGTCCTCGGTCGCCAGTATTTCTTTTAGGGTATTGAAGGTCTTTTTCTGTTCATCAGTCAAATCAATTTCGATTTTTTTGGACTGTGACGCAGTCACTCGACCGTATTCTCCCCTCACTATGGTTGATAGTTTGGCTATTTTAGCAAAGTCCTTTATAAAACACCTGTAGCACCCTGCTTAGCCTAAAAACGATCTAAGCCCCCTCAGGGTGGTAGGCTCAAGAAATTGCCGAATAGCGTCAACTTTGTCTGGACAGGTTTTTATCCCTCCCTGTGGCACCAGGAGTCGTAGATACTCAACTTCTGTTCTAAAAAATTTGGACTTTTCAGCTGATACCCTCATATTGGCATTGAATATGTTTTTAAGTATTTCCTCTACGTCCTTCAAATGTTGTTGTTTGTCTTGTGAAAAAATTATGACATCATCCACATAAACAAAACAGCTTTTTCCTATGTGCTCTCTTAACACATCATCTATCGCCCTTTGAAAGATACTCGGGGCGTTTTTTAACCCGAAGGGCAACCGGAAAAATTCGTATTTCCCGTTTTTGATAAAGAAAGCAGTTTTTTCCCTATCTCGCTCTGATAACTTAATCTGGTGAAAGCCAGATTTTAAGTCCAGAGTTGTAAAATATTTGCTTCCTCCCAAATTAGACAGAATCCCTGTAATGTCAGGTATAGGATATTTGTCACCTACAGTTTTTTCGATGAGTTTACGAAAATCGATAACTCACCTTTGTTTTGCTTGTCCAGCTTCATCTACACCCTTTTTTTTAACTACCCATATGGGGTTATTGAACGGCGACCTTGATGGTCGGATAATACCATTAGCTAACAGTTCCTGGATTTCCCTGTTAACAAAATCCGCTACACCCAATGGATATGGGTATAACCTAGAGTACACTGGGTCCTCATCTTCGGTGCGGATTGTTGCTACTACCTTTGTATTATACGGTAGTGCTTCGTTGGGGTCGGCGAAAACACCGTTGATTCGTCTGATCATTTTAAAGAAGCTGTCTCTAACGTCGGCTGGTACCGCGTCAGCCTGAAGCCTAAGATGGCTGACATCTTGGCTGGTGATGAAGAAGATTTTTTCTTTCCCAAAGTCATGGGTTATTACGTTTGATTTCAAATCGATGTTCGCATGCACCTTGTTTAGTACATCGGGCCCCATTACACCGTCGAATGATGTCAAGTCTGGCAGAATCAAAAATTCCGCAACTACTCCGAATATTTTTATGTAGCACTTTTCTTTGATGGGGGTAACCCCGTGAATAGATTTTACTGAAAAGGTGTCCCTAACAGTCTGTACTCCTTTGAGCGCCGGCAACGGTTTCATATAACTTTTCGACGCCCCGGTATCAATGAGAAGTTTAATTTCTATCCCTCCTATAGATTTGGAGATCCAAGGTAGGAGGGACCTTCCCCTAAAAAATTTAGTTGGTCAAATTTAATGTCGTCTGCCGTCTGTTCTGCCTCTTCCTCATATGTCGCCTCGCTACGTGAATCACTATCATCTTTTAAGTGGTTTACACGCTGAACTTTTGGTCCTGTATAGCGTCCGGAATTCGCTGCACGCTTTTGTTGATTACCTGCTGGGTTCTATACTGTCCTTCTTGGTTCGGATTGTGATCCCTGTTATATGGCTGACGTCTGAATTGTGAGATGGATGGATCTACCTACATTGGTTCTACACGTTTTTGATTATCATTGTCCCGTCCGTTATTTAGCTTTTGATTTTCAGTCAAATGCTGTGATTGTCCGGGTCTGTACTGTTTATTACCTGAATAGTGCGGATTCTTGTATCCTGTGTGGGACTCAGAATTGTTAAACCTCTGACCGTGTTATAGCAGTGGGTAACATATAGCAATACACACTGTAGCTTAATATATTGGAGTGCACACTGTTTGTACGGCATCCTACAGTTTGTACCTGAATTCGCGCTACTGTTAGTTTTTTTGTTATAATTATTTTCGCTATGCCTTGTTGCAAAATTAGCTGCGAATGTGTAGCGTTCGTGATTTGCGTCTACCTCTTGCGCCAGGGCAAGTGCTAAATGATGAGAGTGCTGCATCGGCAGCCCCTCTTATCTTGTTCCTTAAAATAGTTACGGCCTGGTAATGGCGTTCGCTGCCATCGTATCTTTTGAATAGCTCATAGGCATTGTGCGCCGCCTCACGCCATGACACATACATATGTATGTGCCTGTGTGTCCCTGAAACTCAGCTGGTGTTTTTTATTGCGTCTAGTGTAATGTTCCACCCTACCAATTGGTTTATTGTTACTTTACTATATTTTTCTACTTTGGACTTGGCAATAGTAACTTGGTTTTGGATTGTCACTAGTTTCCTATCGAACTCCAATTTCTGTGCTGCTAATGCAGTTCTTACCTCCGTTTTAACCAGTTCGCTCACCTCTTCTGCGTTCATGTTGCTATCGGATATACCTAATTTCAAATTTTTAAAGAGGTCCTCCAGCACCTCACTCATTTATTTTTTTTCAACAAATTTTTTTTCCTACTATCTTACAACACTAAACTCATTTATTTCCACAAACAGTTACTTTCTTATAATCACTTTATTTCAAATTGAGCACTTCACTCACCTTTCCATTTCTGCTTAAATAATAAGCTTAACTATTGCTATTTGCTGTATTGCTTGGCCCGTCCTCAGGCTCTCGCTGGTGAATGTATGCTATGATGTCCAGGGGAAATCGTTCCTCGGTGGCTTTGCTTCCGTTGCACTGCTTCACTGGTGAATGTCGGCCACGCTGCCCAAGGAAAATCGTTCCTTGCTGACTATGTTTCTGTTGCGCTGCCCAGGGAAAATCGTTCCCTAGTGACTAAGTCCGCTTTCCGTTAAGGACCTTTCAGATGATTTCACAGTTGGAAGTAATTTGTTTCTTCCTTTAATGTCGATTACAACTTTTGCGACATTTAAACTTTTTAAATTAATAATTGTAATAAATTTCGCGCTGCCCCACGCTGGGCGCCATTTAAACGATTTTTTTACTGTTTATAAATTTTTTTTATTTCCGCATCTGTTGCGGTTGATTTGGAACGAGTTTTCTAACTGACTATCAATAGTTTTTTTGCCTACTCCTAACCCACGGCGTCGCGCTGCGCTGCTGTTGTTCTGCTTGCGTACCACCCGTGTGAACGCAATTCTGCTGACGTTGCGACTCGTGAGGAATATTTGATGTGGATGAACTGAGTGAAGGTTAAGTCAACCGGATGTGCTGTTGACAATAATATATATACAATTGCGGTTCACTTGAAATCGTTTGCTCTCTCGTTTATGATTCGTTTCTTCTGTCTTTACTCATATACGCTCACGCCTATTTACTTTGATGCTGTTTCGATGGATATTACACTAACATACATGCTTTCCTGGACACTCGTGTCAGTGCCGAAGTGTCGTCGGATTTTTTTATATTTTGGTAGTTAGCGTAATGTACAACTTTTGAAATTTTGTCGTTGCGCGTTATGTACAACTTTAGCGTTACATATGTTACAACTCGTTGCGCGTTATATAAAAATTTAGCGTCATTTACAACTTTTGGATTTTTGTCGTCGCGCGTTATGTACAACTTTAGCGTTATATACATACAACTTTTTTAAAACTTGGATCGTTCCGCGTTATATACAAGTTAAGCGTTATGTACAACTTTTGAATTTTTGTCGTTGCACGGTATTTAGAACTTTTCACATGTTCGCTTTACATATTTATAGCTTATGTACATATTTTGTACGTACAGTTGCACTTATTTCACCTTTTTGTCCCTGCTTTTCTGTAGATATTTTAAAGAATATTTAATTAAACACATTTAATTGCTCATAACTTTATATTTTACGGCTCACTGTCATTACAAATTTTCGTCACGCCACATTCGCGTGCAGGTTCGTTTTCCTTCTGACACCATTTATGGGGATTGGTCCCCTATGTAACATTTTAATTTCCACTGAACAAGGAAACTACTGTTTATTTATTATTTAAATTTATTAAAAATCAAAGAAAGCTTAAACTATTCACACTATGGTATTTTATTCGCGCGACAATTGGCACGCCCAAACACCTCAACTACTCACGACAGACTTTTTTCATCGGAAAAAGAAAATGGCTTAAGTACTTGCCTTCTTTAAACGTCAGTGTTAGTGTTGTATTGCCCACCACTTCTGGTCCGACAATCTAGTCCTACATACATATGTATGTATTTATATAAAAATGTATGTATATATTAATGTTACTCACTGTCGTTAACACATTCATTGTTTAGTGACTCAAAAAGATCTACATATTGTTTATCTCTTAACAAATTTTTATAATGTTGGCAATATATGTCCAATTATTTATTAGATGAAATGTTTCGCCTGGGTATATTTTTTGGAAGTCGAAATCGATCTACATACATATGTATGTACATAAAATAAATGAAAAATATGCACGTGTATTTATAACTATGTTAGTGTGTTCTAAAAAAATTTAAGTACGTACAAATTTTGGTCCTGTAGTTTGCTTGTAGATTGGCCATTCTTCCAGAATTGACTTTAGGTCTTTTAAATCGCGGATAAGATTAACACGGTATTTATATGTCTCGCTCCATAAATTAATAGCATCATTTTCGGCAGCACTCATAAACTTCATATTATTCTTTAGTGAAATGTAATTGGTGGAGCATGGTGTTTCCCTCTCAGATGCATTTTCCTCCTGTGACGTGTTGCTGCTATCAAGTTTCAAGCGCTTGCGATTCAAGTTAATGAAGCGATTGTATAAAATACCAGATGCCTTGGTCCTCCGTGCGTCCTTGCGTGATATATAATAGATTTCCTTATTTTCAATTGGGAAAATTTCTACAATTTCTTCAGCCAATTTATGCATTTGATATGGACGCGGCACTGTGTACTTTTTTAAATTTGAGTCGAAGAAGTTTTCTATCACTTGTATCTAATTCTTGCTTCGTTTGATACAAGCTTAGTCGAGCTTTTCACCATGTCAATTACTATCTAAAAGAAAATTAAATTTAGCAAATAATCATCTCTTCCGCTACCGTGAATTCCGCTAGAATCGCTAGCTTGTGAGCCAAGAGGTTGATTTTCTATCCAAGTTTTTATATTTGAATTGATGCTTAGAGTCGAAACAGATTCTTCAAGAAACTCAAAAATGAAATTGTTAATATTCAAACAAAATATACTAGTTACAACGTTATAAATAAATATATTACATTCTTGTGCTTCCAGAGCCTAATTTTTTCCCTAAGTTCTGCTTTATAACCGATATTTTCGTTCGCTGAAAATACCTATGTCAAGTCGTCGACAGTTAATGGACTTCAATCTGTCATATGTGAATCCAGAAGCTTTTAATAGTTCAGTAAAAGCATTATTCGTTATGAAAGATTTTTATTATAAAATAAAACAATTACCATAAAGCTTATCTTAAGCGGTTTCTATATTAATCTCTTTTAATAAGTCTTTTAATCGCCGATCTTCTCCTGATTGACCTTGGACACTCTAGATAAACCAAATTATATTATGATGAACAGTCAATGTCGATACAGCTTTAAGAAATACGTCTATTATAAAAAAATAATTTCATACCTGTTATAAATTTCCACATAATAGTTCACACTGAACAGTTTGCGTTATAAATTCTCCATTTTCACCGATTTCTACGTCATCCACAAGCAGCGATATAATAAGCAGCCATCACTCATTTTCACTTTTATTTCAATGTTACTTAACTTTCTCAATTGTTTTTTTATCAAATACTCTCACTGTTTACAGTTTAAAATATGTATAAAACGCATGATTCAAGTATTAAAGGTTTGGTAACTAAGCAGCTAGCTCCCTCACTTTTGTCAAACGGCTCCCCTAGCATCCAATCCGTGTTGCTTCTTAAAAATAAAAATAGTAGTAACCTGAAAAATTTTTAATACCAAAAACTAACAGGCAACACTTTTTGTTTATTTTGTCCGCGTAAACGGTAAGTTCAAATCCGGCTTTTAAAGACAGCCTTTTGCCTAATTACTATACTGACCCCGTATCGTAAATATTTCATGTAAATGTTTACAAATGACGCGCTTTTCAATTGAATGGTAGAAACCTGAAAACTTTTTAATACCAAAAACTAACAGGCAAACTTTTTGTTTATTTTGTCCTCGTAAACGGTAAGTTCAAATCCGGCTTTTAAAGACAGCCTTTTTCCTAATTACTAGACTGACCCCGTATCGCAAATATTTCATGTAAATGTGTACAAATGACGCGCTTTTCAATTGAAGGGTTTTCGAACGTACATATATACATACATATATAAATTTGATGTGACGGAGTGGAAAAATTTGTAATTTCTAGAAGGAATAGGTTTATTAAATTTTAAATAATGTGACATAATGTGATAATCATCCAAAAACATGAATTTGTAAGAACTAAATTTTGGAGTTATGAAGTTTGATTAATTTTTCTTGTAAAACATGTAACTTAGCAACTTAAAATCAGCAATAAAAGCTATTGATGAGAGAGTGAGTGCGCTAGAGACATTGCGCTGCGAAAGTAGTGATAAAAACAAAGAAGTGAACATTTTGAGTCAGCAAGTTGATGAACTGGAGAATGCGTTGGTGGCGACAGACGTAATAATGTATGATGTTTCGCATATAGCCGAAGAGAATTTACCTTCGTTGCTTTCTAGTCTATGCACGTCGATTAACGTAGCTCCCCTGGCCATCCGCTCAATTTTTCGTATGCGCAAAAACAAAACTAGCAACAACAACATGCCTGCCCCTATTATAATCAAGCTCAATTCACCATATGATCGCTCACTTTTGTTTAAGGGGATTGCTTGCTTTTTAAAAGCAAGCCGTAAATCGCTTACACTTCACGATATCGGGCTGAATTCTGATGGAAAGATTTTTGTACACGAATGCCTTACGAAGAGGAATCGCGAGTTAATGCAATTTGCAACGCAGCTTAAGAGAAAAAAGCTTCTGGTGGGTGCATTCTCTATTCGCGGACAAGTCTATGTACGAAAACATCTCCACAGCGAAGCATCAAAAGTTTTGGATCGTGCGAGCGTAGACCGCATTGCAGCTGCTACCTAAGCAACAATATAATTAACTTACTATATATGTATGTATGTATTTATCCACATCATGCTCCATGAGCATGCTTCAATGTTTTTGTTAAAATTTAATTTTCTTAAAATACTCGTATACTATACGTTTCCCTCATTTGACCTTAACCCTTTGTTTCCTCATTCTTATCTTTCTCCCATCGTAACTGACCGTTTCCAAGCATTAATTATACTGCAGTGTTATGAGTAACAATCTATGTAAGCATAATAACAATGACAACCTGAGGCTAGCTCTTAAATATGCATGCGAGTATCATGAAGGTTTCAGTGTTTGCCACTTTAGTGCTCTAAGTTTAACCCTTGAAAAACTCGAATATCTGAACGCAACTTATCGTGACCTAAAAATTGATGTTATTTGTGTTACTGAGACTTGGTTCAGACCTTCATTTGCTAATTGTGCATATGCTTTATGTGATTATTCAGTTGTAAGAAATGATAGAACTACTGGTAAAAGAGGGGGTGGCATAGCTATTTATTTAAAAGCTGATTTAAACTTCAAAGTTATATATAAAACTCACATTCTGAAACTGTTGAAAGTCTGTTTATAGATTGTAGTGGTAATGTAAAAAAGTTTCTTATTATCTGTGTGTGCAACCCTCTTAAATCAAACGATCTCACTTCATTGTTCACTAAAATTTCTAAATTTTCCTTGAGTTATGTGCAAGTCCTCGTTTGTGGTGACTTTAATGTTGATATGTTGTCCAATAATGCAAAGTCTATGTAAATACCTGCTCAACTGCTTTAACAACTGTGGTATTACTATCGCAAACGAATTTGCAACTCGGTTTTCAC
Organism: Philophylla caesio; assembly: GCA_963971545.1. NCBI lineage: Eukaryota > Metazoa > Arthropoda > Insecta > Diptera > Tephritidae > Philophylla > Philophylla caesio. Next base: position 58,756,201 of record OZ020608.1, on the reverse strand, counting down.
CACACTGCAAGCCAAGTATGTTAGATATTTTTGGGGTAAGCGTTGTTAGCAGTGTAACTCATGTTGACCAATTTTCTTTATCTGGAGTTTCTGACCATGAGCTTATGATAATATTTTTTAACTTTGAACTACATAAAATAAAACCGTTGTCCACATTCACCTACAGAGATTTCAAAAGTATAAACATATCTGCACTATCTGACGAAGCCATATCACTTAACTGGAATCACTGCTGGCACTTTGCAAATGTTGATGACAAATTAGGCTATTTTACTACATTGATAAAATATTTATTTGAAAAATATGTTACCATTCGCGGTGTTAAAGCAATAAACTATACTAAACCTTTTTTCACTAAGGCTATTTTAGCCCTTATTAAAAATCGATGCAGGGCTTATCGATATTGGAAGCGAAGTCCCACCATTGAACGTTGGAATACATATAAAACGTTGAGAAATAAAGTAACTACTGAGTTGCGAAATAGTAAAAGAGCCTACCTTAGTGCAAAATTTAATAATGAATTGCCTAACAGAGTGTTGTTGACGAACTTAAAATCACTGGGTGTTTGTGCCAAAAATGTAAAAACTTGTGAGATTGATGCTAATGTAATGAATTCCTACTTCATTGGACATAATTCTCATGCACCTGCTTTTCCATTTAACATCAATGAAAGCTTAGAAAGTGATCCCACCCATGAATTCTCATTTGGTTCAGCCACTGAAGAAGATATTATAAAGTGCATATTTGCTATAAAATCGAATGCAATTGGTGTAGATGGTCTGAGCTTGCGGTTTTTAAAACTAATACTGCCTTTTGTGCTTCCTACCCTTACTCACATTTTTAATTTTGTCATAACCTCCTCTACCTTCCCAAATCAATGGAAAATTCCGGTCGCTAAAGGCAGCTCCTGTGTCTCTCCTAAAGACTTTAGGCCCATCAGCATATTGCCAACTTTGGCCAAAATTTTTGAAAAATTTATTTCCACTCAAATACGGACGCACCTGGCTCTTCATAATCTGCTGAGTGAGTTCCAGTCTGGTTTCAGATCAAAACACAGTTGTTCCACAGCCGTGTTAAAAATTAAGGATGACATCCGCCCAGCTTTTGATAAAAAATTACTTACCATCTTAGTACTTTTAGATTTCTCTAAAGCCTTTGACAGCGTAAATCATGACATCCTTCTTTCAAAATTAAAGCATTATTTTGGCTTCAATACAACAGCAATTAAGCTAATGCGAAGCTACCTATTCAAACAGATATCAACAAGTCCAGTGTGGAGATATATTTTCATATCGCGGAGAAATTACCTCTGGAGTACCCCAAGGCTCCATTTTGGGCCCTATACTTTTCAGTATATTTATTAATGACGTTGTTCACTGCTGTCAAAATGCCTCAATTCACCTATATGCGGATGACACCCAGATATACCTCTCACGTCCCATTGGTTTTGGTGAGGACTTGGTAGCTAGATTAAATGAGGACCTAGTAAGAATTGAAGAATGGGCCCACGTGAATGGTCTCTACTTAAATGCTTCTAAAACACAGGTGCTTCCAATTATGAGTGATTCTTTTGATCTCAGTAGTTTATCACTAGTTGTTCTAAATGGAACGGAACTGAAATTTCAAAACGTTGTGAATAATCTTGGTTTTAAAATGAACTCTCGCTTAACATGCGAAGACCATATACGTCACTGCATAACAAAAATTTACTTCACTTACTATGGCATACATGTTATTGTCTACCGATAAGCACAAAACTCAAATTGGTTAAGTCCCTTATAGTGCCTCAAATTTCCTATTTTGAACTCGTATATGGTACCCTAAGCTGCGATTCTAAAAACAAGTTAAATCTAGCTCTTAATAACGCAGCTAGGTTCATCTACTGTAAAAGGAAATTTGACCACATTTCCTTATATACCAAAAATATCCTTGGGTCCACCCTTGAAAATTATCTCAAGGTCCGCAATATGGTATACCTATTTAAAATTATTAGAAACCGTCAACCAGGTTATCTTTTCCGAAAATTAAAATTTGTGCAATCAAACCGTACGCACAATATTGTTGTCCCAAAATACAAAACTCTGACGGGCTCTAGATTGTTTTTTGTTAGTGCTGTCAGAACTTGGAACTCACTACCAATTTCAATCAAATGTGTAACATCGATTGGATGCTTCAAAACGGCAGTTACAAATCTATTCATGTAATATCCTACCCCTTTCCCCTAATAAATATACACCCTCCTTTAAAATCTTTTAATATTTCATTGTATTATAACTATCAATCTTAGTACTTTTTATATTTATTTTACTTACGATATTTCCTTAGGATTAAGTTCAATGTCATGTAAAATAATCTATGTAATATGCGTACAACGAAAAGACCTGGTGTCTTACTGTGCCTATAATATTTTATAAATAAATAAATATATAAAGATTCTCTTTCTTAAATTTCGAATTATTATGGTTTTCGCCGTCCAGGGGTTTGTCATAATTTTAAGAATAATCCTGATGTCAATGGTATATATGCATGTAAACAAAAGGAATAAAGCGAATAAATAACTAAATTATTTCAAGATAATGTTTTATGAACAATCGAAATTATTTGTCGTTTAGTTCATGGGGCAAATAAATTGAAAATTTATTCGCTGGTTAAAAATTAAAAAAAAAAAAGTATACCAATAAGTATATAATTAGTGTAAACGTAGTTATTGTATTTCTTAATTTAAATGAAATGCCTTCGAAATTTCTAGTTAAAAAATCAATAACATTCTACTACTAATTATTTACTTTTTAAGAAAGGAACAAAATTCTAACCCGTTTTCCATAATACGTAAAATAACCATTTATAAGGGAGTGTCAAAATTCGAATGTCATTATTTACCTAACCTTTTATAATTGAATCATGTATTAAACGATAGCGTTTTTAATGAAAATTCTTTGCACGCACGAATAAGAGTGTCAACTGCTGTTGAGCTGCATGTGATATTAACATGAGAAATTGATATGACAATGTAATACATGACATTGTTGATTTAACAGTTTTCATATCAATTTAACGTAAAACCTGTTGTTTTGACTTTTTTCAATGTTAATATGACGAAATGGCGAAATGTATAATTGATAATGGAGAAATGTTAATTTTACATGAGACTTTTCTTTCGGTGTATTCATAAATAGTTAAATTTTTATTATTGTATAACACAAAAGGCATTGCGTGTCAACTAAAGCATTTTGAAGCATGTAGTATTTCTCGCAATGCATCTGTGCTTTGTGGTCGTGATGAGGACATTGGCAACATCATCGACCTCTTAAATGCCTCAATTGGAGTCACTACTCTATGAAATGCCTCAACTGTAGGCACTACTATATTGCCCTTTTGTCAAACAAATTTTTAAAATCTACATCAGTTTTTAAACTTTCAAGATTTTCACTTTGTTGTTTGTTCAAAACTCGGATTTGCATGGTTTTTTTTTTATAAAATGTACCTTATTTTTTATTACTAAATATTAATGAATATTAAATAAACAAAAGTAAAAATGTCAATAATTCTTCAAAAACGCATTTCATGTTTATTAGTAAAACACATTAAATATACCCACCAAAAATCATTGTTTGCGTGAATTTGAAAAAAGTCAGTGGACTAGATTTATGAATTGTGATCAATAAAAAAATAATCAAATGCTTAGGTATATTAATAAATTCATGCAATAGGACAATTAAGGGTTTTATGCATGTGTCGATTAAACAAAACCTATCTAATACGATAGACGAAGTGACGCTTCATATGACTAAATTCATACATACATATGTATGAAAATGCATATGATATGTACATATGTACAAGAATTGTCCCACTAGCAAAAGGTAATAGCTAGTATAAGAGTTGGTAATAGCCAAAGTGAGGGTCTTAGCGCTGAATTCTTCGCTGAAAATTAACACAGCGATGTCATTGAAAACTCAGGACTGAATAACTCGCATACAAGGGAATAGGAGTATATCAGCTCTTACCAACTTGTTAGCTTTGAACAATGAGTATATCAGTCCTTACCAACTCATTACCTTTGGTCAAGGAGTATATCAGTCCTTACCAACTCATTACCTTTGGTCAAGGAGTGTATCAGTCCTTACCAACTCATATGCATTCACAACTACACATTTTGTTTTGCTTTTTAATTGTTTTTTAATAATAAAAAAAGTAAGTAGAAATTTGAATATAAGTTTAAACATAAGATTTAATCAGCTGCATTTAAACTGTGCTTCCTTTTTAACGAGCCCGCTTTGTGGTGGCGATTTTTACCCATCTTGAAAGCTGATTTAATGTCTTTGACAAAATCAGCTTTCGTGTATCCATCTTTTTGAACGGCTTCTGTAAATATAAAGAATGATGAAATTATATAGCTAGTATCTATGTATATACATATTTCATGTTAGTTTCAACTTACCAAATAGAACATTGTTAAGGCTTTCAAAATTTTTAAAAGCTACTTTGTTTTGCAGTCCGTCATAGTTTTTTTGGATAATTAGTTCGTCCGTAAATATTTTCTTCATTCCTTTCACCACGTCCAATGACTGCATCATATTCTTTAAAATGTTGAGCTAATGGAAAAAATAAATTAGTACAAATAAATTTGTGAATACTACAAATTATTGGATATTTACATAAGTTTCTTTATTTGCTGCGCAATCGTTTTCAATATCATGAAGCCCCTGCATATCTTTGATTGGAAAGTGTATTTTTTTGTATAACTTGTCCATCATTTCCTTCATGTATAAATTATTTTGTGCCAAATTTCGTGTAAGTGCTGCTGGTGACGTTTGCTATACATTTTAAAATATTTGTACACTACAAACCACGATTCACAACGAAATGATTCAAATTTACGTAAATGCGACAAAAATTGTCACAGACGCCGCAGAGATAACGGTACACGAATTATTAGGAATTCAGCTGCAAAAAATCCTATTACCAACTCGCTTACTTTTTTCAGTGGTAAAGCAAAATAAAACAAAAACAAAATTAACCTATTACCAACTCGCTTACTTTTTTCAGCAATTTAACAATCAAACTCGCCTCTTTCCCCGCAACCCATTACCAACTCTCTTACTTTTTTCAGCTATGAAATCATTTGCTACTGGGGTAGAATACTCTTTTTTGCTACATGGTGATCTATGTATGTATATACACACATGCATACATACTTCGCGTCATAACGGGCAACATGCTAAAAATATGTATGTACATATTAATATGTAAATGCGTACATGTACCTTATTGTATGTTCTTATCCTGTGCACGCAACTGGTTTCTTCTATACACATGCATACATACATACATACATACATGCATTATGCAAACACAAGTACGTAAGAGCGCTTTCAACTATACTGCTCAAATTCAGAAACACCACACATTTTTCGCGTGACAATGTAGTGGTTAGTGCTGCAAATTTGTACATTGTTCTTAACATTTTTTTTACATACATATATGTACATGCAACAAGATCTTGCCTAAGTATGTATAATATACATATATGTATATATGGAGTTTGGGTATTAAAATAAAACACGTATTGTTCGGTTAACGTCCAATCCAAAAAGAAGGAAAAAATGCATCCAATTTTTATTTTACAAAACTAAAACGGAGGAAACGATAAACAAAAACAAGTGTCAAAAATAACTATGTGCATGGTTGCATCCAGCATGAACAAACTTTAAGGTGTGATGTTGCCACAGTACTCCCCTTCTAGTGGGAAGGTACCGCGATATAAGCAGGTTTTAAGCGGTCGATCGAAATATTAACTGGTTTATCGTTGACGTTGATGACGAAATATTTTGTATACCGATGTACCACCTTGTAGGGACCCTTGTATGGCGGTGACAAGGAAGGTTTAACGAATAGGTCTCGTATGAAGACCTGCTCACATTTGTTGAGATCTGCGTGTATGAAGGCTTTTTTATGGGTATGCCAGGCGGTGTCAACTGGGCGTAGCTCACGCATGGCACGGCGCAACTGCACTACGGTTTCTGCCTCGTTGGTTAATCGGTCACAATCCACGAATAATTCCGAAGGAAGCCGTAAGGTGGTTCCGTAAACTAGCTCGGCTGAACAAGCGCCTATATCGTTCTTAAAGGAGCTTCGAAGCCCTAAAAGGATTAGAGGCAAAAACGCTGTCCAATGGTCTTTGTTGTGACACAATATTGCTGACTTAAGCATTCGATGCCATCTTTCGATAATCCCATTAGTTTGTGGATGATAGGCCGTTGTTCGTAGATGCCGGACGTAGATGGAATACGCTGCTTTCAAATTGCCGTCCCAGATATGAGGTTACGTCTAAAGGAACACCAAAGCGCGATATCCAGCCATTGATTAGCGCTTTGGCTACCGTCTCTGCAGTAATATCTGGGATCGGAAAGGCGTCCGTCCAACGAGTGAAGCGGTCGATGACTGTGAGACAATAGCGATAGCCCTCCGACAATGGAAAGGGGCCAACTATATCGATGTGTAGGTGTGAAAATCGTTGTCCGGGGCATTCGCGTCGTTCAAGCTGGCCAAAATTATGACGAATGACCTTGTTGCGTTGACATTTTACGCAATGTCTTGCAAAGTGACGGCTATCTCGGTTTATTCCAGGCCATGCGAAGCGTTCAGTCATCAGTCTTGCTGTGATTGATTATAACAAATCAATTGAAAAATACTGAAAGGCAAATTTATATATGAAAATAAAAATATTTAAACAAGTTAAAATTAATAAAGTAAATATATTATAAACCATACATGTATGTATCTATTTACCAAGATGACTCCGAAAGTCGTATCCTTAACTGGAGGCCCAAGGCTTTTCAGCTGCACGGCATCTTCCTCACAAAAAATATGCACTTAAAAAAAAAAAAAAATATTGCGTAATGTCTGCCAGGTCCTCCATCATATTCAACAGTCTCTCATACTAACTCCGGTTAGTGGGAGGTCTTGACTGTTAAAAAAATAGATTTCAATTTATGCACTACAACCATTAATAAACACTTCTTACATTTTTAATTACTTTGGTGAAAAATATCCTCTTAGTATCTAGGTCACTTGCATTTTTTTCTTAATTTTAATTATTTTACTCGAAATCCGTGATGGCAATCTCCCGAATTTCATAAGAATTTCCTGATCACGTCGGGATTGGTGATAACATTTTCCCGACGCTGTCACGTCTGGAGCTCCAACGGAATTCATGATAGGCCAGTATAAGAACCGAAGGATCCCGCGTTAGGTGGTGAATCGCGGTTCTTTCCTTTTTTATGTTAAAGACAGTGTAAGTCTTAATTGTTATTATTTATGTTTAATTTATAATTCTCTATAGGGTCCCTTGGGTAGTGAATCGCAGAGAATTTCATTTGTTATAAGCAGGAGGGTCTCCCCGAAGGTGGTGAATAGCAGCTTTAAATTGTATTTAATTATTGGCTGTACAAGTCAGGAGTTATTCAAGATAGTTAAAAAAATCACTTATTTTTTTAGTGTTAGTAAATTAGATTTTTAAGATTCTTTTGTTTACACGTTTTCTATTTCCATGAATTTATATTTTGTATTTCAGTTCTACTTTTTTTATTTGCTTGCTTTCTTTCTTTTTTTGTTTTTTTTTTTCATTTCACTCTCTTATTTCTTAATTCTTAAACTAGGCCTTAATCCTTTCACCTCCTGGCGACAGGGAATTATCAGGTTCACTGCTTACTGAGGTACCCGCGGTGAGCACGAAATAAGGCGTGCGTTCATTTCTTATGGGAATCCAACGCTTTTCGTTGTTCCTGTCCTGGACCAGTCAAGCCTTCCACGTTATTGACTTTACGTATTTAGGAAACCACTACGGTACGATAAACCGAACGCAAACTTGAACTGGTTCCAGCTCGGGCGCCAGGCTAGTTAAGTTATTTTATAACTGAGCTCGGCATTTCATAGCACAATTGTGCAAACACACTTCACACGTTTTCTTACGCTTTATCGTTTAGTTTTTGGCGAGACAGTTATGAATCAACATCGCGTATGGATGTACCGCTTTGTTTAAACAAAGTTTCCACGACTTCGGAGTAGTGGGGGAGTTCAAATAAAAAGATTTCAAAGGTTTAATTTAATTATTTAGTAATTTACATATTTCACAATTTTTAAGTTAAAGGTTTGAGTTTAAACTCACAGGTTTGTTTTAGGAGATTTTTCAATTTTTGGAGGTTTCTTTTAATAATCAAGACAAGAATTTCGAGTTAGCGATCACCGGTATATTCGTTTTCCGTTAACAAAAAATGTATATGTACCAAAAATAAAAAAAGTAGTATATAAAATAGTATAAAATATAGTAGTGCCTACAGTTGAGGCATTTCATAGAGTAGTGACTCCAATTGAAGCATTTCAGAGGTCGATGAGGTTGCCACTGTCCTCATCACGACCATGCCGGCCGTCTTGCAACGATGCAATTTGTCGGAGTTGTTGCTGTAAGTCCTGCAGGGAGGGAACGGCCGCATTGACCAAGCCATTCAGCGTAGGCCGACGTTTATTTACGCGCCCATTGCGATGTACGGACTTCGGCTTTTGATTAGTGCTGGATTGCTCCGGTTTGGTGGCAGGTTTGGTGGCAGGTTTCCTTTCGTTGTTGGGACGTTGGTGTTAGCAGTAAAAGATGCGCGATTGTACCCTCCTACGTGGTGGAGTATTTGTGTTTGGTTTCCCTTTGGTGGAAACCGCGCTTGCGATGCGCTTCGGTTTCGCCTCAGTTGTTGGGCGATGGAGCAACATATGGTGCGCAAGCTGGCATATGCAGCAGCTATGCCGAGACGTGCATGACCCAGTGCGATTAGATCGGGCAAGGCAGTTCATACTGTATTTATGCACTCTCACTGCTTTTACTCGTTCTTCCACAGCCATATTACGAAAGCTTGAACAAGCTTGTAGTGGATGGAACCGGCAACAAAGATGGCACTGATATATGTCAGGTGATCTGGAAGACACAAACAAGTGTATTCGAAAAAAGGATGATTTAGGGTAATTACGAGAAATGTCTAATTTCTAGTGAATGAGTTTCAAGGGAAATGCGCGTGAGATAATCGTTATTGCGGTGTGGGATGATATCGGGGAACTATTGGGTAGGGAGAACACAGAGTTTCACAATGGGCCGAGTGTAAATGCCAGTATGAGTTTTGACATCTGCCACTCGAATGTGGTTATCTGCACCCCTGTAAGTTTTGAGTACTCTTCCTAGGCGCCACTCTTGGGGAGGTAGTAAATCATCCTTGATGACGACGAGTTCCCCTTCTTCAAGGTCTTTCTGCGGCTGTTTCCACTTGTGCTGCTTGTGCAGATCTTGCAAATATTCACTTTTCCATCTTCGGCTAAACTCCTGATGGAGAATTTTCAAGTTTTTCCAACGATTTGTCAGTGTGATTTATTCCGCGGGTGGCTGGGGTATTGCCATAAAGGGGCCGCCACGAATAAAACGACCTGAGGTGAGGACTAGAAGATCACTCGGATCTTCAGACATCGGGGTTAGAGGTCTGGAGTTCAAAACTGCCTCAATGCGTATTAACAACGTCGTGAATTCCTCAAAGGTGAACTTGTGAGATCCCGTAACTTTAATGAGATGGGTTTTAAAGCTTTTTACTGCGGACTCCCACAATCCGCCCATATGAGGAGCATGAGGGGGTATGAATTGCCATTCTACACCCTGGGCATCAAACTTCTCTCCGAATTGTAATGCTATTTGACTTTTAAAGCCATCGAGATTTTTGGTTAAGGCGTGCTCCAACAAAAGTTTCGAATCTTGCGAAAGCCGCAAGAAATGTGGGAGTTGACAAGTCTGACCAAACTTCTAAATGTATTGCCTTAGTTGAGAAACAGACAAATACACATACGTACGCCTTGTGGTAAGCAGCATTTCGGGTCAATCCGCTTTTTACGAGAAAGGGTCCCGCAAAGTCAACTCCAGTGACGTTAAAGGGTAGAGAGAATTTAACTCTTTCTGGAGGAAGCGCGGCCATGATTTGAGAGCGAATTTTTTGATTGTAGATTGTGCACGCTTTGCAATGAAAAATGTTTCAACCGTGGGATAAAGAATTCTTCCTCCACCATACGTATCATAAGGGATAGTATCATGGAATGTCCTTCATTGTAGCTTAGGGTAGCGTGTACTAATCTTCCGTTTACTCTCATTAGTCCTTTTTTGTCGAGTATTGGGTTCAAAGAAAGCAAACTACTTTTTTTGCTTATGGGTTTGTTGGCGGACAATTGGGTGTATTCATCCTTAAAGTAACGACGTTGGGCTAGTGTTATTAGTCGCGTTTTTTGTGGAGTTGATTTCCTGTTGAGACAATGTACCAATCTTATAAGACGTTTTTTTGCATCTGTCCACAAAACGTAGAACGTGCGAAATAACGCGTAAAGATTTTGCAAAGGAGGAGAATTTGTCCAGAAGATCTTCCTTTTCTGCCATATGAAATGTCTGGATTATCCTTTGTTCAAGAGGCGGAGTTTTTAAGCTTTCTGACGTTGGCCAACGACTAGGTGATTCACAGAGCCATTCAGGACCATGCCACCAAAGGGATTGAGTAGTCAGATCTTGAGGCCTGCATCCTCGGGTACCTAGGTCAGCGGGATTATCATTGGTGCTTACATGCCGCCATACAGAGTTCCCAACATTCTTTAATATTTGGCACGAACGGTTCGCGACGTAAGTCTTCCACACGTACGGTGGTACAATCGAAGAATCGCACCATAAATATACGGTTGCCTTTCCTAAATTGAGTTGAGGACGGGTTGGAGAGATGAGTTTACCTTAGTTTTAGCTGCGAAAAGTCTGCAAGTGGGTGGGTTTTTGTACACAATGGGAATTTGTGGATTGAGTCTTCAGCCAACTGGTGTAGTGTTCTAATGGCTAAGTAAGGGGCACAATTTACACCGAATGTCACTGTTTTCAACTTAAAATCTCTTATTGGATGATGGGGAGTTTTTCGAAAAACTATTCTTTGAAAATGGTGATCTTTTTCATGGACAAGTATTTGGCGATACAAATTGTTTCAATGTCGCCATTGAATACGAACTGATATAATCTCCAATTGAGAATGAGAACCATTAAATCAGTTTGGAGGGTGGGTCCTGTATAGAGAACGTCATTCAATGAATAACCAGAACTTGAAGTTTTAGAAGCATTGAAAACTACTCTAACCTTTGTTGTCCTACTTTCTAGGCGCAGAACTGCGTGATGGGGTAAATAAAACGAGAAATATTTTCCGCTCTTTATTATTTCATGAGGAGTTGTGGCTTCCATATGATTTAGGGTGTCGTATTCTTGTAAAACGTCTGAGTACATTTCTTTGTTCTCCGGCCTTTTTTCAAGACTCCGCTCGATACTTAAGAATTGGCTTAGAGTTGAGAAGCGTGAGTGACCGGGAGCTAGAGATTCTGGAAAATCTTTTTTAAAGGGAAGGCGAACTTCCTATCGAATTGAATTGTTGTGTTTTTGTAGTAATTTTCGTAGATTTGGTCTTCTTCGGAGACTTGGGCAATGTCCATTACATCTTCTTATTCCCAAAACCGCTTAAGTAGGTGACTTAATGCGTCATCGGGAACTGGTTCGACTCGAGTAGAAAACGCTGAGACTTGAGCTTGAACTGGGCCACTTAAAATCCATCCGAAGATGGTGTTCTGTGTCAAGAAGCTATCGGAGACAGCTTTCACACCTGTCAGGAATATTTTCGGTGTTAAATCACTGCCTATCACAAAATCGATTTTACCCGGGGTAAAACATGAGGGATCGGCAAGATCTAGTGAGCCGAACTGTGTCCAGTCAACATTCTTAACTGCAAACCCTGGTAGAAATTGGGTCAGTTGGGGTAAAACAATGGCATTTGCTTCTATCCCAGTCTTTTTATCCGTTGTGCTTAGAAATATTGAGCAAACGAGCGTGGAGGTTTGTACGATTCTTCCACCCATGCCGGAAATCTCGAAATTTTCCTTTTTCGTTGAAAGTTTTAATAGATTTTTCACCTTTGAGGAAATAAAGGTTTTTTCGGAACCTGGGTCTATTAAAGCCCTCACCATAAACATGTCTCCTAAGTGAACAAGTGGGACCATGGCGGTTGGAAGTAATATTTTTTCTTTACTACTTGTGTGGTGAGAATGTACAAATTCATTTGCTTGCTGTCTGGCAGAATTTATTGAATTTATTATCGAATCCTCTGTTAACCTGGCTGTCATCGTGAGAACTGTAGAGTTTTGGGGAATTGAGCTTGGGTTTGAGTTTTGAGAGTTGATGTGTAACATTGTATGATGAGTTTTTTGACAGTATACACAAGTAAAGTTACTTCTACATTCTCTACTTTTATGTGAAAATGCAAGACAATTTTGACAATATTCATTTTCTTTAATAAATTTTTGCCGTTTTTGAACTGAAATCGATTTGAATTTTGGGCATATTTTGAGTGGGTGTGCGTGTGAAACACTGCACAATTCGCAAGAGTTTACGTATTTTTGATCACTGTGAAATGAACGAGTTTTGTTCGGGTTTGGGTTAGAGTTATAGTTTTGAGCTCTCGTTGAGTTAAGCGTGGGTTGACTCCCATAAACTGTGGTTAAGCTCAACAGAGCCTTGAGCTGGTTATCAACAAGTATTCGGCGATTTTCATATCGTGACCTTAGAGCTTCCCAAGCGAGATCGAAACTTTCATCGCTGAGTGGGTATTGCTTAACTATGATTCCAGCTTGGCCTTTAGTTTTATATCGTAAGTGGTACAATTTTTGAGCGGGAGTTAATTTTGGGTGCCTTATGTATACAGCCGTAAACATATCTCTAAAGGCTGGCCACTCCTCGTATCCACCATAGAAATCTTGAGTATCACATGGTAGAACTTGTAAAAATACACCGGACGATTCTGAATGATTTTTCTCGGTTGCCAGGTTTATTGAGCTTGAGACTGAGTTTTTGGGATTAAACAGTTGTAAGGCCTCAGTCATCTCAGCTTTGCAGTTTTGATAGCTATCGCTACATTTTGAATATTTTTGCTCAACCGATTCTTTAACATTCGAGTAGGAGTCTGAGAGAAACATGGCTGGTACTTTTCTAATACCATTTGCCAAGTTGCGAGATTTTAACATTTAAAAGAGCTTCTGTTTGATCTAAAACAATCGAAGATGACCATTTTGAGCAGAACATTTCTAATCTATTTGTTTCAAATATAAACTTTTTCAACTCTTTAGTTGACCTAGATTTTGAGGTCTCCCGCTTTTTGGTGTCTAATGTTTGTTTTGGATTTGGGTCTAAAAATTCTTGATCAGAATCCATTTTCCTACCTTTGGGTTTCAGTTGAAGGATTAAGAATTTTAAATTGAGTGATCTGAGCATAGAGTCAAAGGATTTTATTTATAAATATGAGTTTGAGCTATAAATATAAATTTAGTATTTAACGAGTAATAATAAATTAATTTTGTATTAAGTATATGTGGATATTTAAATTATTAATTCAAAATTAACTAAAATTTAATTTAATCTAATATAAAATTAATTTATTTAACTTTACTTTGTTTTATTTTATTTATTTTTATTTTATTTATTTATTAACTATTTTGGAGTTATTAATTTTAAAAGATACCACAGTATGTTTGCACCTTAATACTTATGAGAGAGAGTTTGAGTATGTTTATGTGTACATATATAGGTACTAAAGGTCTGCTTGAATGCGAAAAAATGGCTTCATGAATCACTCATACAAATTTTAGCTTCGAATTCATTCAAATCATTGCCAATGAATTGCAGACTCAAACTCAATGTGGGCATTTGGTGCTCAACAGGATGGTACGTATGAATTCTATCCTCAGCAAAAACCGGTTACCACAGCGTTCATGTACTTTGGTTTGAATGAACATTGTAGAAAATGTGTGTGGAATGAATGGAACTTGTGCGCAGAGGAAGTTGAATGATGTTTGAGATTACTAATAAATATTCTTGTGCAGTGGGTCATTCGAATGATTGAACTGCAAAATAGTTGAAAAGTGAATGTGACGATCACCAGCTGTAGACAATAGGATTACGCAATTAATGTATTTTTTAAATACATACATATTTACATATTACTTGTGTTAAATTATATAATTATATGTATGTATGTATGTAGCTCAAATATTTCAGTACGTACATATTTAATCACATATACAAAATAAAACATGAGCTAAAAGAATTGTCCTCCTTAGTGATAGTATTATGTATATAAGTACATATGTATATGCATACATACATACATATGTACATATGGGGTATGTATTATATGCCTGACAGTATAGGGATAAGGGCAACATACGGTAGCTGGAAAACATATATATGTATATACAATGTATATTATATATATATATTATACATACTTAGGCAAGATCTTGTTGCATGTATGTATATGTAAAAAAAATGTTAAGAACAATGTACAAATTTGCAGCACTAACCACTACATTGTCACGCCAAAAAATTGTGGTGTTTCTGAATTTGAGCGGTATAGTTGAAAGCGCTCTTACGTACTTGTGTTTGCATAATGCATGTACATATTTTTAGCATGTTGCCCCTTATGACGCGATGTATGTATGCATGTGTGTATATACATACATAGATCACCATGTAGCAAAAAGAGTATTCCACAATTCTTGTACATATCATATTTTTTTTTTTTTTTTTTTGTTTTACAAGGAGTACCTAAGCATCGAAAGCCTTCACCCCGTCAGTGTGGGACTTTAACTTGCACTAAACCTTCTACTGTCACGTACCGTTCCCCTCTCGGTACTACCGTCAAGTATTTCGTCGGGAGGCAGTTTGAGCACTAAGCTCTAAGTCCGTTACCGACTTGATGCAGTCCGTGGAAGTTGCATCTACTTGGCACCACCTCTGTTGGTCTAACTAGCCCACCCGTGGTAGGTCCGTCGTCCCCGCCCACTTATGTAATGTCCGCCTAATTGCGTTTATATGCCTGACATCTGACACGACTTAAATGTTCTAAGTTAATTTTATTATATAT
Source organism: Philophylla caesio (assembly GCA_963971545.1). NCBI lineage: Eukaryota > Metazoa > Arthropoda > Insecta > Diptera > Tephritidae > Philophylla > Philophylla caesio. The sequence goes on along the minus strand of OZ020608.1, from coordinate 58,741,187 downwards.
ATAATTCGAAGTTGAACTTCATTGAGGCTGCCGAAATGGACGGGAATCCGAGAAGCCAATTTCACAGGTTAGTTGATTTCCGCCTACTCAGCATTGCTGAAACTATAAAGAGCGCTATAGTAAGCCGAGGCCGTCGGAACGGACTTGGTTCCGAGCGGCTTCTTGCCCGGCTATGAACTCTGCAGACAAAACGGGCCTGCGCAGACTCAGCGAGTAGCATGACCGAGGTGGTCCAGCAAACGAATACCAGGAGCCGCAATAAACTGCAGCTGAAGAGCGTTTGGTTCCAGCCTCATAATTTCCTCACTTTGACGCTTAAGATTACCTACTCAAACGTAGAGCTTGTATCCAGTCATATTTGTCGGAACGGACGAGATTCCGAGCAACATCTAGCGGAACTAAGCTTTGAGTGGGTGGTCCCACGAACGAGATCCAGATCCGCATACATATGTATGTATGAGTTTAGTCATATGAAGCGCCACTTCGTCTATCGTATTAGATAGCTTTTGTTTAATCGACACATGCATAAAACCCTTAATTGTCCTATTGCTTGAATTTATTAATATAAGCATTTGATTATTTTTTTATTGATCACAATTCATAAATCTAGTCCACTGACTTTTTTCAAATTCACGCAAACAATGATTTTTGGTGGGTATATTTAATGTGTTTTACTAATAAACATGAAATGTGTTTTTTAAGAATTATTGACATTTTTACTTTTGTTTATTTAATATTCATTAATATTTAGTAATAAAAAATAAGGTACATTTTATAAAAAAAATCCATGCAAATCTGAGTTTTGAACAAACAACAAAGTGAAAATCTTGAAAGTTTAAAAACTGATGTAGATTTAAAATTTTTTTTTTACAAAAGGGCAATTGTTTACTAGGACCGTTAAATTGTTTGCTTACCACCTCTAAATTATTTTGAACTCCACGTGAATAAAAATATAATGTTTAATAAAAAGGCACTTGGATTTCGATTTTAAATAGAAATTATTAGAAACGTGCGTCACCATTAAAATTTAATAATTCAAAAGAAAATTGTCAAAATGTACATACATATTATGTTATTAAAATATATGTATGTATGTTACTAAATAATGAATTTGAAAAAAAAACCACAAATAAATGTGTTATTAAAAAAAAATAATTTAAGAACTGTTTTTCAGTGGTGGTTTAAACTTAGTGTAAAATAGTTTAAGTTAGTTTCCTTGCGCTTAATTAAATTTTTGCAACTAAAAAAAAAGTATTCAGCTATCAGCTGACAGGTTAAACTAAGTTCAACCCAGACATATCGGTCGTTTAAACTAAGTTTTAACCCCGTTTAAGGTTCACTGAAAAACTGCAAACAGAGTTTAAACTTAGTTGTAACGACAAACTATCAAAAACGAGTTTCAAAAGTTTACACCAAACCCTGAATAATTTATATATTAAGTCTCTTTTCATAACGATTAAATGGAATTACATACATACATATATATGTACTCGTACGGTGCCCTGCAAAAATTTGAGGACCACGTGGACTATTGTTACTACTTATAAACTAGCAACAATGTTATGCTGAGCTGGACCATCTGAAAGGTTTACATAATGGTTACAGTTTTATGTTGCATTGGACCAGTTTGAAAACGGAAGAAAACGCGAACCTTAATACGAAGTAGCAATCGTCAATTGCACGATTGTCGCAATATATTGATGCGTTAAACAATAAATATATATTTAGTTTAAATTAATTTAAAGATTAATTGATGCATATTTTAATTTAAATAGATCTAAGAAACGAACTGATATAGTTTTTAGTTTAATGGATTTAAAAATGAACTAATATATTTTTTAGTTTAAATGAATATAACCTTATTTATTATAATGTAAATAAATTTAATCACGATATTAAAATCAAATATGAATAACGGTTATTTCTATTTTGAACCTAGTTACGTAATGGAAACATGTAACCAGTTTGTATGTAGCTATTTACAAAATGGTCTATTGTAACTAGGAATGTAGGTACTCTAATGTTATGCAGAGCTGGGTTAGGTGGTCCAAGCAATGACGTCGCAATGTTAATATTTCTAGTCTCTTTTCATATCTTTGGACTACACGGAAACGTGGTCCTGGTTACAGTGTGCCTACTTACGGTACTACTGCTTGAACTAGTTACACTTTTTGCTGGGTGCTTTGCTTAAGTATGTATGTACATACATATGTATGTCAGCACATACATAAGTATGTACGTACATCCACATCAATATCATCGCAAAAATCTTCCTGAAAAAAATTGCTATTGCGTTTTCGCATATCACATTTTCGAGTTCATCTGAATTATGGTGAATTATGGTGAATTACTATGAATTTTGATGAATTATACAACGCTAAGCCGTTCGTGTCTCATTGTGCTCGCATTCATAGGTTCGGCGCCATGGCTTCGTTTTACTTATGAAATGAACGAATTGCGTCTTCGGCAATAGCAAAGCCACCAACTGCCGCACAACTTCGCCGCCCGCATTCATAGGCACCATTTCAAATGGTGAGCGGCTTCACGCGACCGAAAAAACCGGTGCGAGTAAGTTGTGCATTCATGAATGAGTTAATTCATGCAGATGTTTATTCTTTAATAAATTCAAACTATAACGGTCGACATTGACTTGGCTCTGTATTTTTCCAGCACATCTCTGACACATCGTTTCGCTCCGTGAGGGTCAATGGTACAAACGATGTTAAAAACATATATTTATCTGATGTATTCGGATCTGCGAACTATTGATGGTATTCACTCTGCCCATTGATGGTATTCATACACCAATTGCAGTTCATTGGGGAATTCTGCAACCTCATTTTCCGATTTGGTCATCATAATTCTTGTTACTGTGTGGTCAAGTAACTCTTGCAGACCCACTTTACTGCAACTTTCCATCACTTGAACATTTGCAGGGTAGCATTTTTTTTTGTTTCTAAGACCTGGTAATATGAAGGATAAATATCAAATCCAATTTCTTTGGCAGAACTGCGCAAAACTTCATATTGATGCTTAGTTAATAAAGCATCAAGTATTAAAGCAGGAGCCTTCTCCGGAGTAAACGCGTTCATTAGTCTATCTTTGCTCTCCTGTTTTTTAAAAGCATACGCAATCAGCTCCTGTGATGTGTTTTCACTAAATGTTTGCATCTTTTTTCTTTTTGTACTTGGCTGACTATCTTCAAACGGTATCTCTAGACGCCCACGTTTAACTTTATTTGAACAACTTGGGGTTTCACTCTCGGTTGTTGTTTTACGCACTATATAAACGTTTTGAAGCAAATTCCTATCAGCTTCAAGAAATCTTGCTCGCATGCAGTATGCTTTCTGCCATCTGTCTTTGAACTTTGTTATAAAAGATTTTCTCATGAATTTATCCAAATTTTCAACATCATGAGCAGTCATATCACTATTGTTAATTCCTAGAATTTGGACAACGATATCAATGTCACTGTTGGTATCCATCATTAATTCGCAAATTCTTAAATATGTAATTGTTAAATCTTCCATAATTCACAATATAACCCTTGTACAAACACCTCTTATCACTCTTACACTTGCCGATTGAATGCTAATTTATATATCAATAATAATAAAACTTTAGACTTATTGACTTATGGCTAGGTGACACTTATAACCAATCAAAGATAAGACAATTTTAAGAACAATTGCATACTTTTGGGCGTATGCGTAATTTTCCACCATATATATAAGTAATACTCATATATTGGCAGTATGAGCAAGTGCAGTCAGCAAACATTACAGTACAGATATATAAAATTAGAAAAGGAAAACCGAGTAAGCGTAAGTCAGAAATTACACTTGAAAATCCAGTGGCGGTACGCTTTAAAAGTTTTTGAATTTTCCTGTAATTTTTGTAATTTTAAAATACAATTACTATATACAATGTCGCACAGATACTTTTTATGTGAAAAAACAAGAGATAAAGCAAAAAATATAGCTTTGCATGCGTAAGTGTTTCGTTACAAGTGCATTACAAGAGTTTCATTGTCTTCGTTTATACATACATATAGATTTCCAAAAGATGTAGCGGTATGCAATCAATGGAGTTGTTAAAAATGTCCAAATCTGCAGCAATCATTTCAAACCAACCGATTACAACACCAGGAACAATGACATTGGCAAAATATGTTTAAAAAGAAATGTGATTCCTTCGGTGGGTATGACAATTGCAAGTATCCAAAACGTTACTGGTGCCGGTAGGTTTAAAGAATTGTTGTCACAGGTCAACGTATTAATTAAAACAGAACTATTAACAGAGTGGCAAACTGAAAGTTCTGGCATTACGGAAACGTCGCCCGTAAATAAAAGACGCTTTGCTGAACCTCGTTTTGTCTCGGAAATTCATACTCCTGATATTGCTACACCCAGACGTGCCAGCCGCATTTTATCGTTTGTTAAAGATAATAAGAAAATTGAAATAATCAAAACGCTCCGAAACAAAAAAAAATATTTTAAAAAACGAGTTAATTGTGTAGAAGAATTGCTTTGTCACTTGCGAGAGAAGAACTTAATAGGTGCGGAAGCAGAAGAAATGATGGTACATATAACTAATATTTGCATTTGTTTGAAATACATACATACAATACATACATATGTTCTTGCAGGATTTAATTCCTAAAAATGTGAAAGCGATGGTGTCACGAAAATTAAAGGGATCGAAGTGGTACACCAAGGAAATAAGAAGTTTTGCTCTGACACTTCATTTCTACTCGCTAAAAGCTTACCGATATGTACGCGAATCTTGGAGGAATATGCTTCCACTCCCATCAACCCTGCGCCCGGGATTCACCAAACAAGCACTACATGCTATCGCTCTGCGTGCAAAAGGGGCAAAGCCTGTAATAATAAATCTCGTACTTGACGAGATGGCAATTAGAGAACAAAAAAAGATGTGAGTGTTTGAACTCAAGGTAGATGTGTAAACTGTTAAATTTGCAGTATTTAGAAATATTAACCCCTATATAATACTTTACAATCTCGTTAATAATGGTTGTATCTTTAAAGGTATCATGGGCATTCAAGGGTTAAGTCAATCATACATATTTATCTTGTTTAATTTTTAAAATTTAATTTATTTTATTATTTATGTTGCAATAGTTAAAATAGGCTTATGATACTGGTAAGTAGTCTGGAAAAAACGGCCAGCAGGCATAGCTTTAAGGTCGTTTTTAAACCACAATCTATCACACACAGCGCAGGCGTATCCAAAGTCCTTGTCGATCATTTTTAATTTAAATTGTTTATGGGCATTAACATGGTTAAGATAATGCTCATATTGCAATTCAATGTTTTGGTAATTTGGTTGTTGTTGCTGTTGTAAATGTTGTTGTTGCTGTTGTTGTTGCTGCTGTAAATGTCCACGTAGCCTATTAATTTCTTTTTGGCGTTGACGTTCTCGGTAGGCACGTTGATATCCAGCGTTTCTGGATCTTCTTAATGATTGCGATGTTCTCTACAATAATAATAAATATTAGTATTTGACCTGTAATTTATTTAGAAACATGAATATTACCTGCATTTCGGTTATATACCTCCAGTTTAAACGTTTAATTTATTGTTTTAAAGAACACCAATTAGCTGAGTTGTAGAAACACAAAGCGATCAGCTGTTCAAAAGTAGTACCAACGCAAAGCGAATAAAGGAATTTCAATCAAAATTTAGAGAACACGCTGTGCTCTAATTCACTCAGCAAAGAACGTAGATAATGTACGTTCTTTGCACACAGTTTGTAAAAATTTGCGCCTAATTGCATGGAACTCAAAGGTACAGGGTGCTCCCGATTAAATATAATTAATTTTGCTTTTTGTGTCAATACCAAAGAACGTAGATAATACCCAAGACAGACATGGGAGCTTATCTGCATTAACAGTTTTTATTGGCATTAACTCGTGCATTATTCTCTTCACTGCATTTCTATCTGGCAAAGCTGTCAAGTGGACAGGTGTATGTTCGGACAAATCAAACAGGTTTTTTGTTCCATCAAACCAAGAATGATAGAATACAAGATTGCGCAATCCCGTTGCGGATGAAATATCTTGAGTAATAATAAACAAAGAATAGGGGGAGAATAGTGGGAAGAGAATAATGAGCAATTTGCAATTTTTCAAGGAGAAATGAATTTTTTTGGTGCTTAAGTATAAAACTATGAATAATAGAAAGAATGCATCAAACAAAAATTTATTGAGTGGTACCGCTTCTGTTTCCGCGAAATTAAAATTAAAATCTCCACCCAAGATAAGTGAATGCCACTGAAAATTGTTTCCTAATTCCCGTGCACCAGCAAACCGATTAAACTGTGTCAATCTAAATTTAGAGAACACCCTATGCTTTAAGCCGCATAGTTTATAAAAATTATGCGCCTAATTGCATGCAACCCAAAGATAATTGATTTTGCTTTCTGGGTCAATATAATACTAACACATACGTCAGACGGCACACGCATTTTCACACAGAGTCGTTCTTGACCAATCAAAAACGTCTTACTTTTTTTTATATGGAGTTTTTATGGTAGTATTAGCGTAAGAGATTTGCCCTACCGCGGCTATAGATGTTTACACATCAAAAATTTACAACCGGAAAGGTTTTGAAAGATGTATAGATTTAGGTACAATGAACGGCAATACAGGGTGTGACTCCACTCCTGTGGCGAATTGCGCCCTTGTAATATTGGCAGTATCCTCAAACGACCACTGGAAAGTTCCCATCGGATATTTTTTGATCCGGTCTCTACGTGCAGAAGAACGTGCTAATTTGTTAAAGGAATCTTTATTTCTATTAAACAGCGTTGGTGCGAATGTTTACTCAATTACATTTGACGGTGCAGCAACAAATTTATCAATGTGTACATGCTTAGGAGCAAACTTACACTACGGTCCATCATTTAGACCATCCTTTCTTAATCCAGTTACGAAAGAATTGTGCTACATTTTCATTGACGTCTGCCATATGATAAAGTTAGTTAGAAATTGTTTAGGTGATATGCAATTATTAAAAACGAGTTCGGGCGAAACTATACGATGGCAATATTTGTCCGACTTATACGCGCTACAAACAAGCGAGGGACTGCGTTTAGCTACAAAATTGACCAAAAAACATATTTATTATAAAAACAGTATTATGAACGTTAAGCTAGCTTTAGTAAGAGTGTTGCAGACTCTTTAATTTCTGTTTTCATTTTAATAAAATGGGAGATATGCTCAATTGTAAAAATCAGTTCTCAAAACAAGAATTTTGTAGGGCATTGACCGAATCTTCGTATTCTGACTTAAAATCGCATGCAGAAATGTTTGAAAAATACGTGTGTTCGTTGTTTGAGTTTGTGCAAATGACCTACTTTTAATTAAATCAGGACGCAAAACGGTTTTTGGGAATGATTATTGCTTTGCGAAATATTTTTCCATTATTTGATAAACTTGAGAGTTTCGGTATGACATACCTCTTAACATATAAACTTTCCCAAGATTTTTTAGAAACTTTTTTTGGTGCAATTAGGGCAAGAGGAGGTTTCAACAACAATCCCAATGCAGTACAGTTTAAGACTGCATATAGACGCTTGTTAGTTAGGCACGAATTAAGTGCGATTGAAAGCGCAAACTGCATTTTCGATGGCGTTTCTATACTTGAGGCCTCTTCCACGTCTAGTTGTAAGGCCAGCAATGATAATGGGAAGCCATCTATGTTGACAATGTTGTTCGCTATATCGCTGGATTTGTGGCATCAAAAATGCAAAAGAAAATAATATGCCCAATTTGTCAAGACCAATTGCTAGGCGATGACATGCCACCGCTTGTATCACACAAAAATTTGGGACTATTTATAACACCATCTAGAGACGTCTGCAATATTTGTATAACATCAGAAAAAATTTTGAGACAATTACTGGACCAAAGCCCGGTCAAAACTGCAAAATTAGTTTTAGCGAATAAAATTTTCCAAAATTTAGGTTGTCTTCTCAAATAAAATAATGGACGATCACTTAGCGATTGAAACTTTATTTACCAATGAGGTACTAAACAATCACCGCACGCAGTTAATAAAGTTTTAAGTTATAAGTTTTTATCTCGATATTCGTTTGTTTTTTTGATAGCAAAAAATCTACCGAACAGAAGGTTTACATTACAAATAAATTCACAAAATTAATATTGTTTCAAAACCAATATTTGGCTTAGCCAAAAAGTTAGTTAATGTAAGTAGTTTTACGGAGACTCATAATAAAAAATTCCACGAAAATGAATAACATTGCGAATATTGTAAAGGGATACTGTACAATTTTTGCCACTATATTTTTTGTCTCTTTAGTTGAATAATCAATGAGTAAATTTTTACTCAGTTAAAACTGAATTTATATATATGTATGTACATTAATTAAATATTCTTAAATAAAAAATTTGCTAATCATTATAAATGAAATCGTGTATGTTTGATTTCCAAGTAGATATGAAATAAAATTTTAATACTTCATCAGTACACTTTATTTTGTATGAGTAAACTTCGTCAGAAAAGGGTATAGGCAACCCTTTTCAAATTAATTTTTTGGCGCAACTGCAGATATGTCAAACATGTAAAACCTGCGCATGCGAACAACATACATTTGAACTAAAACTATTTCCCTTTGATTGCTGAATTTTTACGCATTGCGCAGGTAGGTTACTGCCAATATATGAGTATTATATATATGTTTTCCACTACCATTTTACAGTTTTTTGAAGTTTTTTCAAAAATGTGTAAAAAGTGCAGCTGCATTTTTTTTATCGTTTAGCTGAGACTTCAGGCTGTAATTTGATATATACATATATCTCAACAGGGCTAGACGGTGATAAAAAGATGCAGTCCATTGAAGTTGACAAACATTCACATTTTGACATAGAAAATGTGCTGTTCCACGAAATTTTTCATACATTATTTTTTCAAATGAATTTTGATACAAATCTCCTCTATGATACTTGTTTTAAAAGAAAAATTACTTAAAAGTCATATTCTAAGATTTATTTTATTGTATCAATGTTTTGAAATTCTGACACTCCTTAATCTATAGTCGTATTTTGGAAGTACGCAGAAAGGGGGAAAAATGTGATCCCTTTTTTCGAAAAAGTAGTAGAAAAATACTAAGTAAAATACGTATTAAAATAGTAGTTTTTAATTAATTATTTAATTTTTGTACTTACTATCTTATATCTGCGGAACTTTACCCTTCCATTATATACAAATAAATATATGCAGATATAACTCTATTTTAATTGCAAATAGTAAAAATATCAGGTCAAACCTTAAGCCAGCAAAAGGACTAAATTTAAAATGGAAAGGTAGCCAAAATCCATATTATCAATAAAAATTTTAATTAAAAAAACTCGATCATTGTGGTTGTGTATAAAAACATAATTCCAGTTCTCTATCGCACATATACATATATCTATGTACATAGATGTTCTGAGAAATGCGGTATTAAAAATTCAGAGATGAGGCCGTACCACTTCCAATAATTATTTATAGATCCCTTAGTCTATCTCATCCCTATTTATCGCTATTTTTATAAAAAAAAAGTCATATCTTTTAATGCAGCCTATAAGCTGTATTCCTGCTAAATCTCATTCCAACTCGGTGACCCGTTTTTACATTATTGAATTACAAACATTAAAACCTTCAAATTGAAAATATTTAAATTATACAGGCCTATTCTGGGGGTGTAATGGGGTGCAGTGGTGCTTCTGGATATGCGGTTACAGTTGCACGGCTGTACTCAATCCCTACTCTAACGTCCACGTTCGTGCACCCTGGGCAACGTGAGCAACCCATATGCGAGATACGGTAACCAACCCGTGTGGAGCCATGGGTCACGGCTAATAGAGAGGGAGCTTTAGCGGAGCCACTCCGACATATTCGGTTTAAGGGTCCACTAAAGTCCGCAGCGTCTGTCCACCAGGAGGTGCGGCTGCAAGCGGGCGTCTGTCTTGGAGCAAGCGGCTCGCTATATAAACGAATATAAAATTTCAACCCCCAGCAATGGGTTGTGCGCAGGGCTTGGAACCCGTCACGTAAAAACCAACATCCAATGAAAAACAAAACAAAGCCTCGGATGAGACCCCCCTTTTTTGATGACGACCACAGCAAACGTTTAAAGGACCATGATTTGAGGCCATGCACCTGGAATGTCCGAACCCTTAATTGGGAAGGTGCCTCTGCCCGGCTGGTTGATGTCCTCAGCAGAGCAAAGGCTGAAATCACCGCCATCCAAGAGATGCGATGGACGGGGCAAGGGAAACAAGTGATAGGCCCTTGCGACATCTACTACAGCTGCCATGTAAAGGAGCGCAAATTTGGTGTCGGATTTGTGGTGGGAGAGGGACTGAGACTGTCGTTCACTCCGGTGGACGAGCGTCTCGCCACAATCCGCATCAAGGCGAGATTCTTCAAAATCTCCCTAATTTGCGCCCACGCCCCGACGGAAGAGAAGGACGATGGGACTAAAGATCGCTTCTACGATCTCCTTGGCCGCACGTATGAGCGGTGCCCCCACCACGATATAAAAATCGTGCTTGGCGACTTCAATGCCAAGGTGGGCAAGGAGGGCATCTTTGGTTCCACAGTCGGAAAATTCAGTCTCCACGACGAAACGTTCGATAAGACACGAAACCAAATCGACCATGTTGTGATAGACGAAAGGCATGCTTCCAGTGTCCTAAATGTGCGCACGATCCAAGGAGCCAACATCGACTCGGATCATTTTCTTGTTTCAGCTAAGATCCGCACGCGCCTCTGTGCAGCAAAAAGCGCGCGCAAATGGACACAAGGAAAGCTCGACGTCGGAAAGCTGCAATCGCAACAGACAGCCAACCACTTCGCCACCAGACTTGCACTCCTGCTCTCTGATAGTAATAATCAACAGAACGATACTTCCGAACCATATTTCTCGCTGTCTACATACCGCCGCTGAAGAATCCATCGGATTTCAGCGAGCCCGAAAGAACAACTGATATAACGAGGAATGTTGCGCCGCTACGGAACGTAAAGACGCTGCCTACAGGGCCACACTGCGATCGGGCGCAACGCGAGCTGTGCGGGAGCGTTATCGTGAGCTGAAGAAGGAAGCAAGGCGCATTTTTCATGAGAAAAAGAGAGAGGCCGAAATGCGTGAGTGCGAAGAGCTTGAGATGCTGGCCGACAGGAAAAGCGCCCGAAAATTTTTTCAAAAAGTTCGACGGCTTACAGAAGGTTTAAAGACCGGGGCGAATTCCTGTAAGAATGAAAACGGCGACCTGGTGACTGATGTCCACAGCATACTTAAATTATGGAGGGAGCACTTCTCCACACTGCTTAATGCAAGCAACTGCAACCCTGGAGATTTTGAACCCGAATCCCCAATCAATGATGATGGACGCGATGTACCATCACCCGACTGTGACGAAATTCGGAAAGCGATAGCACGGCTGAAGAACAACAAAGCCCCCGGGGCCGATGGGTTACCAGCTGAGTTATTTAAGTACGGCGGAGAGGAGCTGGTTAAGTGCATGCATGAGCTCATCTCTAGAATATGGTCGGAAGAACGCATGCCTACTGATTGGAACTTAAGTGTGCTCTACCCAACCCACAGAAAGGGTGATCCTGCAGTTTGCGCCAACTATCGCGGGATAAGTCTTCTTAACATCGCATATAAGGTTCAGTCGAGTGTATTGTGTGAAAGACTTAAGCCCACCGTCAATGAACTGATTGGACCTTATCAGTGTGGCTTTAGACCTGGTAAATCTACCACCGACCAGATATTCACAATACGCCAGATCTTGGAAAAGTCCCGAGAAAGAAGAATCGACACACACCATCTTTTTGTCGACTTCAAAGCCGCCTTCGACAGCACGACAAGAAGTTTCCTATATGCCGCAATGTCTGAATTTGTGCTACTTCGGACTAAGTAGGCAATTACACAGTAAAGTCCTCTCTCGACGGACAAAAACCATACTCTATAAGTCTCTCATCATGCCCGTCCTATTGTATAGCGCAGAAGCATGGACGATGACAACATCAGATGAGAGAGCTCTTTGAGTGTTCGAGAGAAAGATTCTTCGAAAGATTTATGGACCTTTACCGTGTACGATGGAACGATGAGCTGTACGAGCTGTACAATGACGTAGATATAGTGCAGCGGATTAAGAATCAGCGGCTTCGCTGGCTAGGTCACGTCGTTCGAATGGATGAAATAGCTCCAGCCCTGAAGGGTTTTGACGCGGTACCCGCGGGTGGTAGCAGAGGAAGAGGAAGACCCCCTCTGCGTTGGAAAGACCAAGTGGAAAAAGACTTGGCTATACTTGGGATTTCCAATTGGCGCCAGTTAGCCAACGGTAGGGACAGATGGCGTGCTTTGTTGACCTCGGCCAAAATCGCTTAGGCGGTTGTTGCGCCAATTAAGTAAGTATTCTGTATATAGATTTTGAAAATTTGGTCACAATCGGAATGAATAGCATCTCTATGCATCGAAAGCGATAATTTTTATTTTGCTTTTAAAGTCTTGTCTATAATCCTCTGAAAAAAAAATTAATTCTGATCCTCATAAAACTGAAGAAACTAATAACATAGAGTGGAAAGGATTTATACATTCCGATTTGCACAACGAGCCTGTAAATTTTTTAAATGGAAATGAAAATAAAACCACGTAATTATTGTAGAAACTGTTACGATATACCCCATTTTTATTTTTATTTATGTACTCAAAAACGAAATCTTAAATTATTTGGTATCGTCTTCGGGAAAGTTCGTTAATTGGCCAGGAAATACCTGGAACCTGTAAACAAAGTGGTTCAATTTCTCCAAAGTGCTATATTAGAGCGCAGTTACCCACCGACGTGTACTGCGGTGATTAATTTCAATAACAAGGCTCATAAAATAGGTCGGCCGTTTCTACACCGGTGGATAACTGCGATTTTACATTTAACTTACGTGTGAGTGTGTTAGAAGACTGTGCTTTTGCACTTGGGCATGTATACACCAAACGGTCGAAGAAACCTTTAAATGAAAAGGTTTAATTAGAAGAATTTCCCTTAATAAATGCAGTTGCTATAAGTTTTGACTTACGTGTGCGTGGCTTCAAAAAGTGCTATAGATCGGCAGCAGGAAGACGCTCCAGTCAATTGACGATGAACACTGTTGGGAAAATATATGAACATTCATAATTATAATCCGTGCGATGAGTGGGGAACGATGTTCTGCAAATAAATATGTATGTGAGTTAGATGTATCATTGATGTAAACAAAACTGCTTTTTACTCACTAGCTTCTCGGCCACCAATGTGCAAATCATATCCCACTGAAGGAATCGCATTCTAAGTATTGTGGTTAATTACACTGGGAATAAGATATATAAGATGTTTTAATTGAAAAATGGTTATATTGTTATGAAATAACATTAATTTTTTCAAAACTTACCTAAATTCTTGGAATCACAAAATCAAATGTCAACAGTGAAACTATTATAAATTAGACAAACGCTTTATTTAGTATGAAGATGTTTTCAATATACTACTATTACAAGTGAAAACTGTAGAGTATGCAACATTCTTCATGAGTTAAGGAGCCGATTTGTCATGCGAAAAAGAGTGAGTTGCTTTATTACAGAACCTTTTATTATTGAATCATGATAAATATGATTTCAAATTTGGCATAATTACATATAACTATCTCTTTTTCCAGAAAACAGGTAAACACCTCCATGAAGATGTATGGCGAGCGTTGAGGGTATGCTGACCCAGAACGGTTTCTTTATTGTACCATAAAGAGTGGTAGGTGAATTATTTAAAAAAAATATTAAATGATTAACTCATAATTGATTGCGCTTTCTTTCCATTTAGACTTAAATCGTTAACGATCGGCATCAAGTGCAGACGTGTTTAATTCTACTCTCTCTTGATCTCTAAAATCCGAGTAATAATTTTATAGTTACTGTCATGGAAAATTGTATTAAATGCAATATCGAATGCGTGTTGGAGGAATTTATTACTTGTGGCATATGCGTGGCTAATATAAACATTTGATGGGCTAGGATTGTTTCTAGTACCCAACATCTTATAAAAACAAACAATAATGTGATGTATATGTGCGATAATTGCATTCGCAGCGTATCGAATGTAACATAAATAGTGCTTTAAATAATTTAAAAAAGTTAACCTAATTCATAAATGTGTGTTAATACGAACTGCAATAAAATTTTAACGCGCTCTAAAGCTAAGGTCAATGACACTAATCTTTATGTTAATAGCCCCGCCAATAAAGCGTCTAAAGCAATAAGTGCAACAACGCGATCTACCTTAAAGGCGACAAATGGTTGCTCACCAAGTAATTCTAAATTACAACACTCTTCAAATAGCAATGACGTCAGTAAACACTTGATTGTGAGCTGTTGTTACCGTTAACGCTTTGAGTGTTGTTGTTTTTTCCTAATAGCTTTTCCCAAAACCCGATCGGTCTTAAGCTCTAAAATAATTAAATAAAAACAATAACAAAAAATTTATAAAGTATGAGCCTGCCTAATACACACAATCGTAAACAAAATATAAATTGTACAACAGCAGCTACACAGTCAAGTATAGCGGCAGAACAGCCGTACTTGATTGGAGTAAGTTGTATGTAAAAAGAAAACAGGAAAAATAACAACAGCTCGCACAGGGGAAGCTTAGTGTATTGTTATTTTTCCTAATAATTTTTTCCAATAACCGATCGTCCTTAAACTCAAAAATAATCAAAAAAATAGTTACATATATGGCCAAATATTAACATAAAATATTATCGTTTTAGTACTATCGAAATAAAGGGAATCGAAGAATTTAACTACATAAGGGCATCGATGCATAATCGAATATTGATCTGTTAAACTCTACATATTGGGAGTTTATAAGGCATTAAAATTACCCTACACTTTCGGTCGAGAAAGTTAATAAGTATTTTCTTTAGCTATTTCACAATTTGTTCCGATTAAACGACCTCCAATTTGGAATAAGTAATATTGGTATAATTCTTAAAGTAGAATATGATTTAATATAAACAATTAAGAAAGAGTAATTTCGAGATTGATAAGCACCTGCAATGTTCGAACCCTTATCTAAAACTGGCGCAGTTCAGCAACCAAAATCAATTAGATGTTTTAGGAGTAATTTAGCTATTGAGTGCCTATACCCAAAGCGTGGAAAACATTATGTTATGTACATACTTGTATGTTAAAGGATGGCACACTATGCTGTTGAATACCAGACCAAAAACTTATGATAATTGCGATGATTATACATAATTAAAATTTAGTTTTATAATAGATAGTTTGAGTCTCAATCCATATTCAGTACATGTGCATGTCTGTATACTTACGTCATATTTTCCAGTTAATAATTTGTTTGAGGATGGTTCCGTGTGCAGAAGTCCACGAAATTGAAAAAAGTTAATTCACCTGGTAAGCAGCTCACGAATACCGGGTAATTTCATCCAAGTGTATTCTGGGTAGCTCCCGAGTATCCTTTAGGAGTGAGCTAAAGTGAGAGGCGAACCTGGCGAGGACACTCTGACATATTCGGTCTAAGGGCTCATCAGGGTCTGCAGCATTTTTTCAACAATAAATGCAGCTGTGAGCATGCGGCTGTCTTGAAGCAAGCGGCTCGCTATATAAATGTGAAAAATTTTAATTCCTCAGAAGAGGATTGTGCTTAGGGCTTGGGACCCGCCTTGTAAAGGAGTCGGGTTTTTGGTGGGAGAGAGACTTCGCCATCAAGTACTTTCGTTCAGTCTGGTAGACGAACGTCTCACCACAATTCCCATAAACGCGAGATTCTTCAACATATCGCTGATTTACGCCCATGTCCCGACTCAAGAGAAGGACGATCGTGCTAAGCAATTTTAATGCCAAGGTGGGCAAGGAGAGCTTCTTTGGTTCCACAGTCGGAAAATTCAGTCTTCACAACAAAACGTCAGATAAGAGATTGAGACTGATTCACTTCACTGCGGCCCGAGACAAGGTAGTCTGTAAACATGGTCCCAGCAAAGGAATATACAACAGGCTACCTGGCTGTGTCGAGATGGCAAAACACGAAACCAAATCATCAACCAACCAGGGTGTGACGATCCGAAGAGCCAACATCGACTCGGAGCATTATCTTGTCAGCCAAGATATGCACGCGCCTCTGTGCTTCAAAAAGCGCTAATAGACACAAGGAAAGCTCGTCGTCGGAAAGCTGCAATCACAACTGCGTGAGTTCGAAGAGCTTCAGATGCTGGCCGACAGGAAAAGTGCACGAAACTTTTTGCAGAAAGTTCGGCGGCTATCAGAATGTTTTAAGACCGGGACGAATTCCTGTAAGAATGACAACGGCGTCCTGGTGACTGATGTCCAATATATACTTAGTTTTGAGAGGAAGCATTTCTCTTCGCTACTAAGTGGAAGTAGGAGAGACCACCTTGGAGAAGATGATGACCCCGAAACCCCAACCAAAGACGACGGAATTCATGTTCCGTTACCCGACTGCGACGAAATCCGTATAGCAACAGCACGGCTAAAGAACAACAAAGCTGCCGGAACTGATGGGCTGCCAGCTGAGTTATTCAAATACGGTGGAGAAGAGTTGGTAAAGCGCATGCACCAGCTTATCTGCAGAGTATGGTTGGACGAATGCATGCCTACTGGTTGGAAGCTAAGTGTGCTTTGCCCAATCCACAAGAATACTGATACTGTAATTCGCTTCAACTATCGCGGTAACAGCCTTCTTAACATCGCATATAAGACTCTGTCGAGCGTATTATGTGAGAGACTAAAACCCACAGTCAATGAGCTGGACCTTACCAGTGTGGCTTTAGACCTGGTAAATCTACTATGGACCAGATATTCACAGTGCGCCAGATCTTGGAAAAGACCCAAGAAAGAAGAATCGACACGCACCACCTTTTTGTCGACTTCAAAGCCGCTTTCGACAGCACAAGAAGAAGTTGCCTTTATGTCGCAATGTCCGAATATTGTATCCCCGCAAAACTTATACGGCTATGTGAAATGATGCTGAACAACACCACCAGCCATAGATGTTAAGTAATGATTAGATAATGTTCATGATTGCTAATTAACCTTCTTTTGTGAAATTCTCTAATTCATTAAACAATTAGAATTAGTTCAACTAATTCCCATTAGATAATTGAAATTTTTATTCTAATGGTAAATCTAATTGCAAATTAGTTGACATTAGCAAAAAAATTTGGTTTACCTTTACAATTAGAAATCTAATTGACTTCTTTTAATGAAATAAGATATTCAATTAGCTTGAATTGGAATCAATTATTTTGATAAAAAGAAATTGTGTCTGAAAAATTATTGAAGTGAACGAATACTGTCGTAAGTCACTGTATGTGCAAACATACAGCAGAACCTTGCTGCATCAAACGAAAATCATAAATGTGAGGGTTCGTATGCTGAATCGACGTTTTATGATTTCAGTGATGGTGGTAAGTTCTGCATAAAAGACACATATATGTATATGGTATTTTAAGTAAATCAGATTACATTTTGCAGAAGAAAGTACTGATTTATTGTCAAAATTGACTGAGGAGACTGAAAGCCCGCATTTTATTTCGAATAAGATGCTTCAATATTTGAATGATGCTGATAAAACTTCCAATATATGGTGCAAATATCCTACATTAAAGGAAATAGCACTGTTTTGCAACACACCGCTTACGTCTTCAGGCCCTGTAGAGCAACTATTTTCCTTTGCGGGCATTATTAATAGCCCAAGGCGAGGTCGCTTGGCTTTTTTTCTTTTGAAAAGCTCGTATTGCTGAAAGCGAATATACCCGGTCATTGTAGTTATTAAACAGTTAGTACGTACGTTAAATATGTGTGCATGTATGTAATATATGTACATACATAAGTAATAAATATGTGTATGAAATTAATATTATGAATATTTTAGTTTTTTTTTGTTTTTGAAAATATGAAAATAATTGATTCTAATTCGAGCTAATTGAATATCTAATTGCATTAGCAGAAGTCAATTAGATTTCTAATTGTAAAGGTAAACCAATTTTTTTTGCTAATGGCAACTAATTGCAATTAGATTTACCATTATAATAAAAATTTAAATTATCTAATGGGAATTAGTTGAACTAATTCTAATTGTTTAATGAATTAGAAAATATGAACCAATTGCATCAATTGCTAATTCTAATTGGAATTTAACATGTATGCCACCAGCTCAGAATTGGGAAAGACCTCTCCGATCCGTTTGATACCGATATATATCAATAGATCAACTGCTAGCGTACTCCGACGACATTGACATTATCCACCTTAACAGTTAGTTTTTCTCCTAACTGTATAGAAAAGCAAAGCGAATGGGTTCGGATGTAAATGAGTGCAATACAGGCTAACCTAATATTCACGGCTTGTGTTTTTGGACGCAAGCACGCAAAGTTTTTTAACCACGTCCACCCGAAATTGATTTGCGTGTGTTTACTTTACAGAGTTGCGTGGCTGTCAAATTCGTTTGAAAACAATACAAGATGGAAGCTTTCAGCGTTGGTTTAATTTATTTATTTGGTTTCAAGATTTTTTTTACCTTATGTTATATATTAATTTATATTTGAACATTAAATATAATCTTGATTTATGTGCAGAGCTTCAACACAGGAACTTATTAACAAGTTGGGTAATTAATTTGTTTCCTATTTTTTACTACAGAAGCAATAATAGTCATAAAAATCATAATCCCAAGTTTCAAGCAATGTACAAATTTACAAAAAGTTTTCAATCAATTCTTTTTGATATTTTTTTTGCTAATCCAAACAAAAAAATCAGTATTCGTTACATTGAAGACAATGCGCATCACCCTCAACGGTGGGATAAACGTCAAATCGAAATGTCACGCGAAATGAAAATTGGAAGTTGAGTTAGCTTTTGGCGCAGGCCCTTTAATTTCAATTGCTCGCATACAAATTATATGAGCATGAGTAACTTTTGACAGAAAATAGGCGAAGGGCGTTCATATTAGGTTAGGCTGAGACGAAGTATCTCCTGTCATCAAATAGACAGTCAGCACATACACGGCTGGGATCTAACATCAGTGTTGACAGTTTTGTCTTTGAAAAAGTAGAGAACTTCATTTACTTATGAACCAGCAATAACATCAATAATTATGTCGGCCTAGAAATCCAACGGAAGATCTTTTTTGCCACTATGTGCTACTTCAGACTGTGTAAATAAAAACCACGCTACATAAGTGTATCAATATGCCCATCAAATGAGAGGGCTGTTTGAGTGTGTGAGAGAGGCTAGGTCATGTCGTTCGAATGGATGAAAGCCTTCCAGCCCTAAGATATTCGACGTGGTACCCACTGGTGGTAGCAAAGGAATAGGAAGACCTCCTCCGCGTTGGAAAGACCAAGTAGTAAAGGACTTGAAAGCGAAAAAATAGAAATAACTGGCGTGCTATACTTAGTGGCCGCTGTGGTCAAGAGTGTAGCGGTGAGGGCTACCACTCGATATGCCGCTGAGATCGAGGTTCGAATCTCAGCCACGGCAAGTAAAATCTCAATCATAGAAAACGTTTTTTTCTAATAGCGGTCTTCTTTCGCAGGTAATGGCAAACATTCGAGGGTATTTCTCACATGAAAAAGCTTCTCATAAAATACATTTGCCATTCGGAGTCGGCACAAAACTGTAGGTCCCTCCATTTGTCGTAGAATATAAAGACGGACACTACAATTTGTAAGCGCCAAATTATTATTATTATTATTATTATTATTGAGCCTAATTGCGTAAATCAATTATCTTTGAGTCCAATAAATTTTTTTGAAATCTATGTTTAGAGTATATGTATGTATAGACGGGATTTGACACAGTTGTAAGGAAAGCATACATTTTCAACAATTTTCAATAATTGCAAATAGAAAAAATTGTTATTAGTTAGATCAATGAATTATCTTGTAGTCCATTATATTTTCTTTTAACATTAATGAATTTTTTAAAAAATTTTACCTTTTACCAATTGCCCTATTGCATGTGCAAACTATCTACATATGCGGCATTTCACGTAGTTGTAAGTAGGTTGATTGACTCGGTTTTTTCAAACCGGTTTCCTCCAGTTTTTTCGTAAATTATTGTACGCTTTTTTTTTAATCTTAATTTCTCTAATATCAAATAAATCGTTTTTTTTTAATCTCCAAAGCCTGTTTTTTTCCTAGTTGTAAGAATATAGCCTTTAAAAAATAATAGAAATACAGCAGCACATCGACTAAGTTTACATCTATTGGGCAACCACAAAGTGCTTAGAAATTAGATAAGACCATTTAATCTGTGGCAATAAATTATAACAGCTTAAGTCGACATAAGTGATTTTTGATTTTATTACATATTTGTATTCTCTTCTTCAAGATCTAACACTCAGCTGAATTTCAATTATAAAATCTCATTATTAACAACACTATAAGCACTTATATTTTTAATTATGCGCAAATGGATAAAAATTTAACTACTGTAGATCACAAATGGAGTGTGATAGCGACCATGCTCTAATAGAAAAAAAGAAAAATAAAACTTTAATAAAAATCGGCCATCCTCGTGATAGGTTTCAGTTTGTTCGATCTATTGGATTAAAACAACAATTTTTAGTTACGGAAATGGATCAAAGCAATATATTTGATTTTGGAAACTCTGCTAAAAAGTTATTTACTTGGCGGAAAATTGACAATGCAGGAGAAAAATATAATTGGAATGAGATTAGGTGGTTCAGATTTACCACAGAATTTGGGAAAGTATATTTTATAAAATCGCTCAATGAAGAAGATCCATTCCAATTCATCAATATAATAAATTAAAAGTGTGAAAATCAATGATTTAAAAATATGTCATGAGTCACCATTACAAATAAATGCCAATAGGAAAAATTATTTATTAGATATGTGAGCAGTCGCCCAAGAAGCAGGAAGACCGTGCGATGCAGGGCCCCTCCACCAGCCACGAAGTGGCCAAGTTAGTGAAGGGTAGCAATCCTCTGGCGAGGCCGAGGCTTGCATCTTCAAAGAAACGCTTAGAGGGCGGGAAGCCCTCGAGAATAGTTCCAAGCACCAGCGGAGGCGAACCTGGTAGGCAGTTTGCTACCATGAAGGCTGTTATAGCTGGTACGCGGATCCCTCGGGCGCCACCGCTAACACCCACGGCGTTCACAAGGCCGGACGACAGGCCAACCACGGAGGCACCAACTTCACGACACAGGAAGGCTGCCATTAGGATCTTGAAAAGGTCCAAACTAGAGGAGGATCTCTGTAATCGGGCGCTTCCCGGTGATCGTGCGGAGATTCTGGCAGAAATCGAGTGGGCAAATGCTATCATGCCCAACTTCCAGCTGACTGCTCCAGAAGGGCAGAAAACAGCAAACAAGCGCGAAAGATCGATGGAGGTTGCTCAGAATAAACCGAAAAGGGTTAAAACCCACGGTCCATCCTTTGTGGAAGGAGAAGATTATCCTAGCTGTGGTGGATGAAAATCACGGCGATGAACCGGTTTTGCGAGCCCATTGGAAATGGGTGGAATCGGAGTTATCGGGCATTGCGGTAAACGTGCTTCGAGCGAACCCTGGACCGCCACCATCATGTAAGGATACGGGTTGGTTCCAGGACAGTGTAAAGATGGTTGTATGCGATGACACCAGGTCTGCCGAGTTGTATAAAAAGGCGGTTGCCAGTTTGGGAGAGGTCTACCCGGGTGCGAAGCTCCGGGCCATGGACTTCAAGGAGGTCCCCTCCAGACCGAGGGCAAGAGTGTGGCTGCCAGCGAAGCCCGCTGAGCCAGAGGGAATTCTGAAGAATATCCGCCTTTTTAATTCGGCGCTCCCCGTAGGAAATTGGACGCGTCAGGTGGTTCTGATGCTGAATAGAGAACCCCTACCGTTTCTGGAAAGGACGGAAGAGACTATTAAATATGGATTCGGCACTGCTCGCGTTAGGGTGTACTCAAACGACATCAATGCAGCGCGCAGCGTAGAAGCGGAGGTGGACCAGATTAGCGAGGATGAAGGGGATGCAGAGCCTGGCCAGGTTGATCTGATGGATAATCTGTCCGGGGCTTTGCGTCCTCGACGTCGTCGCTGGGCATTGGGTACACCTTCGGCAAGTATACGGAGGAGGAGCTTATGTCGGACGATGACGACGAAGCCAACCGTACTATGGTGAAGGGGGAAAGAGGATGCGTCCAAGATGGTGCGCGTCGTCCAGATCAACCTCCACCATTGTAAAGCAGCGTCTGCTGCTCCAGCTGGCGAAAAGGGGGGCAGCAGATATCGCCCTCATCCAGGAGCCCTGGACTGTTGGGCATAGAATTTGTGGACTCCAGACGACGGAGTATACACTGGTAAGTGGGGCAACTGTGGGTAGACCTAGAGCTTGCATTCTTGTTAACTCGAAACTAAAATTTCTGTTTCTTCCTCAATTTAGTGACGAGGACACGACGACCATGAGCCTAGAGATCAATAGTCAGGTGATCCGGCTGACTTCTATGTATCTGGCCCACGATAGACCAATTCCGACGCCGATGGTGGAAAAGGTCGCTCAGTACACAGCGGAGCGCTGATTCTTGCCGGTGACGCGAATGCGCTCCACTTCACATGAAGCTGCTCGACAGCAACGAAAGAGGTGAGTCACTCTTCGATTTCATATTAAATCCAACCTAGCTGTAAGTAACAGAGGTAGTGAACCCACCTTTGTAACCAGTAGTATAAGGGAAGTCCTGGACGTGACTCTCGTGTCGGTGGAAGCAGAGGCGGTGGTCAGAAACTGGAAGTGTTTGAAGAGCATTTCTTTTCGGACCTTCGATACATCTCCTTCTACTTAGAGGGGGTCTCGCCTAGGACTGAACCCATTAGAAACCTTAAAAATGCCGACTGGTCTAGATACAGGAGTGAACTAGATAAGCTATTTTCAGGCAAACGAGTAAGCGTACCGTGTAGCCCAGGGAAGCTAGAATACATGGTAATCCAGTTCACCAGGGCATGTGGGAAGGCTCTTGATTAAGAAGCCAAAAGGTAAAAAGAAACCATCGTGGTGGAGTGTGGAGTGTAGAGATTGACAAGGCTCGCAGAATCTGTCGAACTCTATTTAACCTAGTCAAAAGAACCCAAAGTGACTCACAATTAGAAATTTACAGGTCCCACTTAGGGAACTATAAAAAGCTCTTAAGGCAGTCTAAGAGATCTTCTTGGAGGGACTACTGCAGCTCTATGGAATCTGTGTCAGAGGGATCAAGGCTGAGAAGGGTTCTCTCCGGCTCACCCCTATAGTTCCAAGAAGGTACTAGAGTAATTGATGGTCACATCAGAGATTTAATAACGCACAAATAATTATCTTCCCAGCATGCTTACATGAAAGGGAAGTCCACTGAAACGGCGTTTCATCAAGTTGTGTCGTATATAGAGAACTCCCTGCAGGTCAAGGAGTACACACTGATATCATTTCTAGACATTGAGGGTGCCTTCAATAACATAGAACCTCTAGCATTCACAAGTGCTCTCGCGAAGCTGGGCGTCCATCAACATCTGGTATCCCTCGTACAAAACCTACTGGTTGACAGGGTTGTGAGGGCACAGTTAGCGGAGGCAACTTTAAAACGCTATACAAGCAGAGGAACCCCGCAAGCTGGGGTCCTTTCTCCTCTTCTGTGGGTGGTGCCAATTAACGGCCTACTGAAGGTCCTGGAGGAGGGGGGAGGATCGAAGGTAGTAGCTTATGCCGACGACCTTGCGGTGGTAGTAAGGGGTAAATTTCGTCAGACGCTGTGCGACATCATGCAGAAAAAACTTAAAAAGGTAGAGAACTGGACCAAAGACAAAGGTCTGGGTGTAAACCCGGACTGGTGTGTTGGCCATGTCTCGATAAGAAAACCATACAATCAGCACTGCAAAGGGTGCAAAGATCGGCGCTGATATGAATAGGTGGCGCTCTGCGTACAACCCCCTCAGAAGCATTAGGCACCATACCAAAAATCCTCCCGATTGATATCGCAGGAAAACAATTCGCTGCGTGTGCCGCTCTTAGACTACGGGAGTTGCCCGTATGGAAGTCTAGTCAAGTGGGACACGTAACAATCGCAAACAAATTAGGCTCGCAAGTTGCAGATTACTGCACCCCCATTTAAAGCTTCACAAAGAAGTTCAACATTCTAATTCCTGAAAGAGGCTGGTGGTCCGATAGACCCACTGGATCGGAGAATTCACTCCACTTCTACAGTGATGACTCAAAGCTTGAGAACAGAGTGGGAGGGGGTATTTTCTCGGCTCAAGTAGGATTAGAAAAATCTTTCCGTCTTCCTGACCATTGCAGTGTCTTTCAGGCTGAGGTCGCTGCAATACAGGAGACGGTAGACTACCTAAGAACAGAAGAGGTTGAATTCAAAGATATCTTCATATTTTCCGGCAGTCAAGCAGCACTAAAGGCACTTGATTCGGTCAACTGTAATTCTGAAACGGTAGCGATATGGCGGAGCAGTTTTCTCTTTACTTGGTATGAGCACCAGGGCACATCAACATACCAGGCAACAAAACAGTGGATGAGCTTGCAAGAAGGGGGACATCCATTCCGCTTTCATCACGCTGGAAGGGTTTAGGTATACCGCTCGCAACCTGCAAGCTCTTTCTAAGGGACTCAACCCTTAAGGAAGCAGGAGACCGTTGGAAAAACGGAAATACCTGTATCAAGTCCAAGCTCTTGTGGCCGGAGTGGGACGTCAAGCGATCACAAGGTCTTCTCATGCTGATTAGAGAAACCCTGTCCTTAGCTTAAGGAATCATAACAGGTCATATACTGATCGGCAGACACGCAGAGAGACTAGGTGTTCCCTGCAACGACTTCTGCAGAAGCTGCAGAAATGAAGAAGAGCCTGAAACCGTGATGCATCTTATATGTGAATGTCCTGCACTATGGGCTAGAAGAAGAAAATTTTTGGGATCAGAGTTCTTAGATTTTCATCCAGATTTAACTGAGTATGATGATTTTAATTTAACTTATTCTTTTTTTAAAATTGTTGATTTTCAATTATTTATTTTTTGTTTATTTCTTATATTTCTTATAAAGCTTAAAAAAAATTATCTTATCTAAGGTCTTCCGCATTTTTTAATTTAATCTAAGGCGCTTATCTCGACTTACTATAAGTAAAAATTATTTTGAATTTCAATATAGTAGCTTAAGTCAAGTTAAGTTTTTATTTTTCTGCCAATGGATTAATTCATAACATCTTAATTACAAAACAACGGATGTTAACTAGTAAAACGGTTTTTTTTTATAATATGAACAGTTTTGTTCTAAATAAATGTGCATCTTTCTCTTTGGCTACAAATTTTATAAGAAAAGCAAACACAATCTATTTTATACAAACCCTTAATATCTCGAATCACGTAATTTCGACTTAAGCTGTTATGATTTATTGCCACAGATATATCGAGCTTTAACAGCTAAAATAACGTTAGCGACACATGACATATTTAAACGGAGAATCAACCACTTAAATTTCTCAGCAGTATTAAGTATATAGTCGTGTTTTTGTAGGAAAAACAAAGTAAAGCTTATATACAAAGCTGCATTTAAATGATCAGCTTAATTGCAGAGAAAATTAAGTAAAAAGCACCTTCTGATTAAAAAAGTATGTATAGCAATGTCTTTTATTCCGATTTCCACCAAAACGCAATCCAGATCAGGCCTGTATATGTCGTTTACTTTGTTTTGACGGGTATGGCTCGATATATTCGAAATCCTAATAATTTGCAAAAAAAAGCGAAACAAAGGTATTTTACAAGATTTTCTATATATAGACAAATGCGATCGGGCGCAACGCGAGCCTTGAGGGAGAGATATCGTGAGTTGAAAAAGGAAGCGAGACGCATTTTTCGAGAGAAGAAGAGAAAGGCCGAAATGCGTGAGTGCGAAGAGCTTGAAATGATGGCCGACAGGAAAGGCGCCCGAAAATTCTTTCAGAAAGTACGACGGCTAACAGAAGGTTTTAAGACCGGGGCGAATTCCTGTAAGAACGACAACGGCGACCTGGTAACTGACGTTCAGAATATACTTAGTTTATGGAGGGAGCACTTCTCCACACTACTTAGTGGTAGTGACAGAGACCAACTTGGAGAAGATGATGATCCTGAAACCCCAATCAATGACGACGGAATTCATGTTCCGTTACCCGACTGCGATGAAATCCGTTTAGCAATAGCACGGCTCAAGAACAACAAAGCGCCCGGAGTTGACGGGCTGCCAGCTGAGTTATTCAAATACGGTGGAGAAGAGTTGGTAAAGCGCATGCACCAGCTTATCTGTAGAGTATGGTCGAATGCATGCCTACTGATTGGAATCTAAGTGTACTTTGCCCAATCCATAAGAAGGGTGATACTGCAATTCGCGCCAACTATCGTGGTATCAGCCTTCTTAACATTGCATATAAGGTTCTGTCGAGCGTATTGTGTGAGAGACTAAAGCCCACCGTCAATGAACTGATTGGACCTTATCAGTGTGGCTTTAGACCTGGTAAATCTACTATCGACCAGATATTCACAGTGCGCCAGATCTTGGAAAAGACCCAAGAAAGAAGAATCGACACGCACCACCTTTTTGTCGACTTCAAAGCCGCTTTCGACAGCACAAAAAGAAGTTGCCTTTATGCCGCAATGTCTGAATTTGGTATCCCCGCAAAACTTATACGGCTATGTAAAATGATGTTGAGCAACACCACCAGCTCCGTCAGGATTGGGAAGGACCTCTCCGAGCCGTTTGATACCAAACGAGGTTTCAGACAGGGTGACTCTTTGTCGTGTGACTTTTTTAACCTTATGCTGGAGAAGATAATTCGAGCCGCAGAACTAAATCGGTCAGGCACTATCTTTTATAAGAGTGTGCAGCTGCTGGCGTACGCCGATGACATTGACATCATCGGCCTTAACAACCGCGCAGTTAGTTCTGCCTTCTCCAAACTGGATAGAGAAGCAAAGCGAATGGGTCTGGAGGTGAACGAGGGCAAGACGAAGTATCTCCTGTCATCAAATAAACAGTCGGCACATTCACGACTGGGATCAAACATCACTGTTGACAGTTATAATTTTGAAAAAGTAGAAGACTTCGTTTACTTAGGAACCAGCATTAACATCAATAATAATGTCAGCCTCGAAATCCAAAGGAGGATCACTCTTGCCAACAAGTGCTACTTCGGACTGAGTAGGCAACTGAGCAGTAAAGTCCTCTCTCGACGGACAAAAATTACGCTCTATAAGTCTCTCATTATGCCCGTCCTGATGTATGGCTCAGAAGCATGGACGATGAAGATATCTGATGAGAAGGCTCTGGGAGTGTTCGAGAGAAAGATTCTCCGAAAGATTTATGGGCCTTTACGCCCTTGCAATGGCGAATACCGGAGAAGATGGAACGATGAGCTGTACGAGCTTTATAACGACATAGATATAGTGCAGCGAATTAAGATTCAGCGGCTTCGCCGGCTTGGTCATGTCGTTCGAATGGATGAAAGCGCCCCAGCTCTGAAAGTATTCGACGCGGTACCCGCCGGTGGTAGCAGAGGAAAAGGGAGGCCTCTTCTGCGTTGGAAAGACCAGGCGGTAAAGGACTTGGGTACGCTTGGTATTTCCAACTGGCGCCAGTTAGCGAAAGAGAGAAATAACTGGCGTGCTGTGCTAAGCTCGGCCAAAATCGCATAGGCGGTTATCGAGCCAATGAAAGAAAAGAAAGAAAGACAAATGTCATAAGAGGAAGGGAAAACGTTGAAAATTTTTTTATCACGCCTTACTGACACTAAGTCCTACTAGCTCTCTCAATGTGCCAGTAGAACTTATTGTCATTTTTAATATCTAGTTTTATAAAAACTAAAGAAAAAACAGATAATACCTTTACTCGCTTTTACGTTTTTATTTTTGGTGTTTGTCAGCTTATCACCTGGTCACAATTAAGATACCTTATATCTTGAGACTATTCAATTAATTCGAAAACCGGTTTTACAATTAAGTCGAACAACCGAACACCCTGGTTGTAAGTAAAGTATACATTTTTCAAAAATGTTATTTTCTTTAAAAAAAATTAATAATTTTTGTAATACCTTTCAACTTTTAATATATAAATTTATTAGATTTTTTCTTAAATATTTTTCAGCCAGATTGACTGGAACCGACATAGGCCGTTCGATCAGATACCTAGTTTATGCAGATGACCCCTCAACCTGCAATGGCCTGTAAGGATTCTGAGTTTTACTTTTGGGAGGCATATAAGAACTTTATACCTTTTGTTACTATACCCCTCAATAATTTTTTTGCCTGTAAGAGGCCTCAGGTCTCTTCCCATTGCTGGGCCCTTAGCTTGGTCCTATTGGAAAGAAGGGCACAGGTCCTATAGGGTTCCAGATGGCCGGCAACCTGGCTAGGTGGTTTGCCATCTCATTTACCTCAATGCCAGATCATTGAGCCTGTTAATGCACTCCAAACCCATTGAGGATTTTACCTCGATAGACGAAGGGGTCTTGAGCGCTGCCTGGCTATCGCTTAAAATGAGTATTCTTTCACCTCAATAGTTTCTGTGCAGATTTAGTTCGGCACAAGCGCTGATAGCATAAATTTAAGCCAGAAAGATGCTGGGAAAGGCACCCATAGGTATTGATAGTTTGACCCTGGAATCATAAATACCCTCCATGGTCTTTGAGCCATCAGTGGATCACTGCAGTGTACTTTGCTGAACCCAGGTCTCCATGTCATTTTGTCGTTTATTAAATCTATTCTAAAGTGCCTTTCAAACACTACTTCCTTATTTATATTATTCCTGGGAAAAAGACCTAGTGGGAGCTGACAACCAACCTTCTCGCAGTTCTTGGACGATAGAACCTTGTCTAGGAATGCTTTGCTGTCTGTATTACGTGAATGTGGAGTGGTTTGAGCTCTAAAATCACCTCTAGCGCACCCGTCGGACATGTGCGTATTGCTCCGTTAATGCAGACATATCCCAGGCGTTGCAGTTTGTCGAGAGATTATCTTACCATGGTCAGGTTGGTCCTAGAGACCCAAACAACCATTCCGGATATAACCATTGGTGTAACTATCACGGTGTACATCCATCTCAAAATCCTCGGGGTGCATCCCCAAGATTTTACGGCTAAACGCTTGCACACCATGAGTACCATCGTAATTTTGGAGGTCGCTCCTACATGACTTTTCCACAGATTCCAGGATTAAACCCAGATATTTCACTTCTGTGGGAATCACAGCCGGGACCCCCTCACAACTATGTTCCTCATACCCATTCACCTTCCTTTTCCTGGTAAAGGGGCGATGACTGTTTTAGAGTGATTGATCTTTAGCCCTTCATCGGTACACCATCTTTTTGCTAGTTGGAGTCCTCTCTGAAAAATATCACAGAGTTCATCCACGACAAGGCTCCACAATAAGGGATATAAAACCCCTCCTTGCGGACCGCCCATGACCCTTCAGAGCTATTCTACACTGTTACCAGTGTACGTTTCAGCGATTCTGGTATGTAGCAGTTCAGCTATCCATTTACGAAGAGTTAGCTGCATATCTCGGCCTAGCAGCGCTCGATCTACACTTGAATGAGTTGTGTTATCGAAGGCACCCTCAATGTCGAGAAAGGTGCATATCACCGTCTCTCCACACTCAAAGGCCTCCTGGATCACCTCAGTCAGGGCGAAGAGCGCCGTGTCTGTTGATGTGCCTGCCCTATAAGCATGCTAATCGGGAAGCACAGGCTCCCGCTTGAGAGCGTTGTACCTTATTTCGTTATCAACTATCTTCACCATGGCCTTCAACATAAATGGAGAGAGGTTTATTAGCCTAAAAGATTTAGCAAGCGATCGATAATGACGGCTCTGATAAGACACGCCATCGAGAGATCAAAGGGCTAGCCTATCCATTGCTGAGGGTGATGTCAAGTACTTCTTGTCGAACCCTGGTGACAAATGTCGTTGTAATATATTCTAGGAGGGACTCATCCCTGGGGTTTGTGTGGGTACTACCCCACTCAAAGTTATGGGCGTTGGCATCACAGCCGAAGACTAGAGGGTCGCCTGCACTGCCACCAGATCTCTTGTTAAAAATTCTGTAATGCAAGGGAGGTCCAGGCTCCTTACTTGGCCTTTGTAGGTACACGGTTCTTGAACGAGCAAGACACCCAGGTCCTCCGTGAAAACCCTGCTTGCATTGACCGCCAAAGCGGCCACCGTAGTGCCTCTGTCAGAGCTGGGGTTCACCTATGTCCGAAAGCCCTACACCGCCCTAGCTTCGCCCATCCATCTCTAGCCTTCTAGATGCTCCTGAGTGGAGGGCAGTAATGACGCCGCTAACCAAAAGATAAGCTATATAACTATTTTAGATAATTAGAAGCTAATCATAATGGTAACCAGCAGCCAGATTACAGCTTTCGCTATCGCTAACATTCTGAAATCCTCTCAAATTCACAGTATCTCATTGAATCATCAGCTAACTTGAAGTAACCGAAGCAAATAAAATTGTTCGACTTCCAATAGGAGTACCTTAGTTTGTTGTTAATTAAATCCGACCCTTTATTCTGCAATGGAACCCAAGTTGTGGATTATCGAAAATTTTCAGGCTTCTTGTAGCATTGCTTATATTTTTGGTCATTTGTCACCTGTTTACCTTTTAAGTTTTTTTGTCCTATTAATGTACATTTTTTCTGTATAACGAAGCAATTTAAAAAAACAATAATATTAATAAAATTTCTCATTTGTTGTCTAAAGTGCATCGCTAAAATCTGTTAAAACATTGGCTACAAACAGAAAATTTTGAACATTTCAGAGATTTTTTTATATCAGAATCGCGAAAATAGTTAAAAATTGCTAAAACTCATTTTGCATTGTTTGACGATGGAGTTTTAGCGATAGAAAAATTTACCCTACTAGACGGATGTAACCAAGGTGAATTCAAAAATACCAAAACAACTTTTCCCGCTTTTACTAATTCATTCTCATTTTTATTTCCTAATATAAGAAGAAACGCCAATATTCCTAATAAAAGGGCATAGAAATCACGCGTGCTAGCAATATATATAACGCAGCCCTGCTATATTTACGATTTTTTTGTTGCGAAATGTTTTTGGAATACGGTAAGTTGCCTTAATTTTTAGTTTTATTTATTTATAAATTGATATTTTATTATTTAAATATAGTGGAAGAAACACCTGAGGTATATTTCAAAGGTATGAATAGACATTTTTACAAGTATATATGCGGCAATTCATGCAAAATTTACAATAAAAAAATTTTTCCGCTTAAATCATTTTTCTTTGCATTCCTTGGGCCAAAATATGTGATTTATTTTAATTTGACACATAAAGTTATATTTTTTTTAACTTAAAGCATGATAACAAAATATAATAAAGCATCTACTAAGCTTCCGCGCAAGAAAGCATTTTATTAAAAACAAATTTAATCATCGTACCATTTATGAAATTTTCTTGGCTTTAATATGAGGATTACCGGAAGTTGATACCATTATGTTTATTAAAAAAAATTGGACATTAACCCAGTTGTTACTGAAACTATTTTTTGTCCCATATCAACGTGATTTTTTGATATTATTACCATAACGCATATAGTAATCAAGGGAAAATAGTAAAAAAAATCTGGGTTTTCTGGAAAGCTCGGAAAATGTGGATCGTTATAACGATCAGTAGTAATAAGCGGTTATGTAACCGCTCATACAAGTACAAGTTAGCCGATCGTATCCTATTTATATAAAAAAAACCAATTGTTATACTGAAAAAGGTTTATTTCATTTCATTTTTGTTTCATTACATCTCATTTTTATTTCATTAAAAAAAAAGCTAAGTACTTAGTCCATCTATGTAGGAGTATGGTATGTTACAAAACATGATTTAGGGTGCAAATGAATTTTACACTTTTGGCAAGTAAAGTTTGTATTTTTTTTGCAAAGCCAACATCGAAGCTGAGAGTCATTGTACTCTATCAGATGATCAATCTTGTCGTAGCGTGAAGTTTCCCTATAAGTTCTAGGAGTGGGGCATTGACATAGCGTTATAAACAATACTAAAATCAGTGTCTGATGATTTATCCCAATACATGTATCTCCTGGGAACCACAATATATCCATTGTAAAGGAGAATACCCAGAAAGCACTTCATCTCGCTGCTTGTTACATTACCCACTTTGTTTTTTTGAGTGGCGTAAATATTTGTATATGTAACCAATAAGTCTATGACGCCATCACCAAACATACAATCAAAATAATACATAGGCGTTTGAGGGTATCTTGGACCCTGGTTTTCTTGCCATTCTAATTGGGCGCGTGGATTCTGGCGATTTCTCCAAGTATATTTTTGATTTTTTGTTATGGTTGGATCAACAAAAGGAACGGCTGACGGGCTGCTAATGATTGGAGCTAAACTACATGTCGAAGATGCATAGATAGATATATACTTAAAATAACTTAGCAAACAAGAAAAACATAAACATTTTGAAGATCTATATCTAACCTGGAAGATTGTTCAATGTTACTATCTCCTCATCGCCAGAATCTTCATCGGTAATTTCAGCATTGGCGTTGTCCGGTGGAAATATCGTTATATTTTTTGGAAATGGGGTATCATCATCTAATTTCTCCAATTCGTCAATGATTTCATTGAGAGACAATGGTTTACTTTGCCTTGGCCTTGAAGTAAAAATACATCCCCATATTACTACCGATCTTTATAACGATCATGAAGTTTAACATCAGTTAAAAAAAAATATATATATAAAAAATCAAACTTTGCTTTACTGTTATTTTAGACAGGTTATAAATTTTTAAATTGTGTGGAAAAAACAAATTTATACTACAAGAAATTTTAGAAAAACTTACCGCTTCGAAGACATAACAAATTTTAATTCCACCAATCTGAATCAAACTGCAAAATCGTTGCGAAACTAAAACCTTAAATTAAATATGTATGCACCGAAACAATGCTAAACGGTCACTGCGGCGATCTGTAAACGATAAGCAATAAATTTCTGGCCGTTACTTTTATTAAACTGAAGGTAATTTTTAAGAATTTTTTTGATCGTTTAAACGATCGGTCGCTGTAAGTGGGTTAATACAAATATTAAAACATAACATTTTTTTTTTTAATTTAGTAATGATTTTTTTTTAATTTTTTCTTGAAAACTGTTCTTCAAATTCTAAAGTAACACCTGTAAAAACTTCCGAATGGGCAGTTTAAAATTACGCTTGTAAATAAATTTTGAATTAATTCGGCGGTACATAAAAAACAATTTCTGAATTTTTCTTATTTTTTTATTAGGGTTATAATATAGCATTTCTACAATATTGGATATGAATATATACTTTTTATTTGCTGAGATAAGTCTGCTTTCCGGTTTTACGAAGCTTTCTGATAAACATTTGCGAGGTGTTTGAAATTTTTAAATTTCTTGGGTGCTCCATCGGAAAAATAAATGCATTTTCGAATATACGGATACATTGTTGACAGGTAGTGCTTGTGATTTTCTTTCAAAGTTGACCAAATATTTACTGAATTCTTTGAAAGGTAGTATTTTGTTATCCAAAGTTATTTTTGGTTTTGTTACCTACTGCCGATCTATATTGTTTTTATTTAAACATCGAAAAATTCTGTGTCTTACGTACATTCATTCAAATCAAAATAATATTCATTATTTTTATTCTTGTTAACTTAAAATATTTAACAAACTAAACTGTAATACATTTTAAAAATTTCATCTGTTGGCAAAAATTTCATATTTTCATGAATAGGACACACACAAAGTATACATATGAGTACCTCCAGAACCAACCAAAGCCCAATACGGTGATCGGAGGAAGCATAATTTAGACAAACCAATTTTTACGGCCGGATTTTCGTGTTTGAACTTTCCGTTTCGTATAATAAATTTTTTACCCACTTCGCGTTGACCATCGACTCGTAAATATTTTGTATCCTTAAAACCTGGCATTATTATACTAATATTTTCCAATCCATAAAATTATTTTAATTTATTTATGTTTGCCTCCGAAAAGGGTTTGCAAAGCTATATCGGGCACGCACGGAATTCATAGCGTTGAGCCCGAAGAAACAGATTGAAAGTCAAGGCTTATTCTTTTTGTAATGATTTCAAAATAGAAATCTTCGTAAAACCGGAAAGAAGGCGTACCTCAGCAAATAAAAAGTAGATATTAATTATTGCAGAAAGGCTATATTAGATCCCTAATAAAAAAAAACAGTATAATTCAGAAATTGTATTTTTATGTAATGCCAAATAAATTCAAAATTTAATTATAAGCGTAATTTTAAACTGTCGCACTTTGTTGTAGTGAGTTGTAAAGGAGAAAATAACAACGGCTCACATAGTGTAAGCTTAGCTCAGCCTGTTGAGACGTTGGCTTAAGTCTTGCGTGGTGACCGCTTCTCCCGCTTTGGTGTAGTTGTTTTTTCTCTAATTTTTCCAACTAAAATTGGCCTTTTGCTCATTAAAAAAAATAAAATAATGAAATACAACAAGTCAAAAGCAACAATATTATATCTTAATATTTTTTAATGTCCAATTTTTTTATTAAAAAATAATTGTATAAATTTCTAGTTATCCTCATATTAAAGCCAAGAAAATTTCATATATGGCACGATGATTAAGTTTTTTTAATAAAATGCTTTCTTGCGCGGAAGCATATACGAGCACTAAAAAGTCCTTTTTTATCATGCTTACAGTTCAAAAAAATATATCTCGGAAACTGTATGTGTCAAATCAAAAATAAAAAAATACGTGTCTCATATTTTGACTCAAAGAATGCATAGAAAAATTATTCAAGCTGAAACAAATTTTTTGGGTAAATTTTGCATGGATTGGTCCGTATATGTATAACACAGTACGACAAAATTAAATTGGTAAAAAAACTGGCTCAGGCATTAAAATCAGTTAACCCATTCTATTTTTATAGAACCTTTTATAATAGTATTACATTAGAAGTGAACCTCCACGGTCCTTTGAAGCTTAAAAATCGATTTTCTATAAATTCTGACGTGCTACAGCAAAACGCCGAGACACGTATTTCTTTATTTTAAGCCTATTTTCATATTATGTAAACATTTATCATGTGTGCCAACCACTGTCGTGCTGTTTAATAGCTAAATTTTTTAAAATTTGCAGAACCTGCGTACTTTTGGCGGCCTCAAATATTCTGCAGAAGATGGCTGCACAGCAGACCTGTTAAGTAATGATTACTAATCGTAATGAGTAGTAATTTAAATACTTCGGTTTTAGTGTAAAGTAATCAATTCTTTTCAAGTACAATTACGTTTTATCAATTAGTGTTCGAGTACAACTACTTGTAATTAAATAGTAATTGGAATTACCATCAATTACCAAAAGTAATTGAAAGGAGTTGAAAGTAGTTGACAAAGTAGTTGAAGTACTTTTGCCAATTACTTTCAATTACTTTCAATTCCTTTCAAGTACTTGATACCATTTTTATGTATTTCAAATATTTTTGTATTTTTATTTATTTAAATTCATTTTATATAAATAAAGCGGAATAATTTAACGCTTATTTTAAAAATAAACTAGGTAAATATAAATAATTAATAGGTTGTTCAAACTCAATTTTTATTTTTACGAACAATATTTATAGTTAGCCTTCATAATGACCAACTTCTCGAATGAGAAGTCAGTCATGGACTGTCTTCTGGGGCTGTTGATAATGCCCGCAAAAGAAAACAGCCTCTCAACAGGAGCGGATTAGGGCAAAGGGGTATTAAATTTTATATACGCCTCCCTCAGATAACAATATTTGTTTAAAGAGTCTTCGGCGGTGGAATCATCGTTCAAATAGCTGTATTGCTCAGCGTCATGAGAGTCGGTATAAGGAAGCCATATTTAACTTCTTTGTGCCCCTGCATAAAGTCAAGCGCTGCAGCTACCGGATCCATTAACGCAACGTATGACTCCAGGTATCTCAAGTCCCCTGAGTGGATTTGCGGCACATTTACTTCACAGCACAGGTGTCCCAATTCTTCCTTATGCTGCAGTAACCTTTTAACCGCATCGTATAATGAGTTCCAGAGGGTTACTACGGGGACAACAAGTGAACAGCCTAAAACGCGAACTACCACTTCTGAGGACTTTGGATAGGAACACTTCTTCCACAAAGCGTTACACTTTTGAAAAACCTGAATGATTTAAAAAACCATGAACCAAAAAAAAATCAACCAATGAATAGAAATTTACCATATTGTTCTGGTAATCAAGTTCTCCGTTGGATTTCAAAATTTTCAAGAAGTCAGTAGTCGCAAGCAAATTAAGGGTGTGACTGGCACATCTCTGATGCTTAGGCAAAATACATTCATTTTCGAACTGAGGCAGGTCATTATCGATGTCGTCCATGTCTGGGGAAACCCCGTGCTCCTTGAACGCCTTCACAAAATTTAACGTTGTCAGTGACAGTCGTGACGACATTTGAACTGTTTAGTCCAAAGGAGCTGTTTATGTCGCTAATGACCTGCGTCAGTTTTTCGGATGAATGTGTACCAGTCAGTCTCCTGCAAGCTAAAGCAGCTGACCTTCTCTCCAATTTGTCATCCAACCAGTGGCACGTGTACCCGAAGAAGCTACGGTGATTACCCGACCATATGTCAGCCGTTGTACAAAAATACTTAGCTGATAAGATATCAGCTCGTATTTTTTCCAACATATTATTATATTGGCCCTCCAATATCATCATGGCTGTCTGCCGGCTGGGAACTTTAAGTCCAGTCATTTCATATGACTCTCGGATGAGCGACGTTCAAAAAGTGAAACAGGCAGACTGCAATCAACAATAGCGAAAAGAAGTTTTTTTTCAAACTTCTGTTGTGCGGTTTGAATATCGGATTTGTCAGTCTGAAATATTGATTGTTATTTAATATTGCTTTATAAATTTTATTTCTGTATAATATTTACCTTCACAACCTTATATTTCTCAAATAATTCGCTATGTTTTCGTCTCAAATGTATGATGAAATTGGAGGTAACTCCCCCGGCCCCCTTTATGATACGTCCACAACCAGAACACTTCGCTTCCACTCAGACCTTGCCAGAAATTTCAACCATTAATAGTTTTATCTAATTAATTTGTGAATTTTGTTTCTATTTAAATTATTGTACACAACATTGTTATTACCTCTACCAAAAAATTATTTTGTTATTAAAAATACATAAACGCAACATGCAATACAGCACTTCACAAACATAAGAACAAACTTGTTTCACATCCGTATAAAATTCTGACCAAAAAATGCTGCTGGACGGTATGACGTGTACCCTTGCCACTTTGGATGGAGAAGGTTCGCCCAAACGCAATCTTCCCTTACGCGATGGCTTTTCCGGTATAAAGTCGGGATCCGCTACGTTGTCATCAGCCGAAAAGTCATCCTCATCAAAAATATTACTCATTTTACTATATGGAGAAGAAAACGTTCGATTTTAGTAATGTGTTTTAGTATGAATATACATATATGCTTTACATATACACATCTCTGACAGTTGAATATATGTATGTATGTACTTTACATATGATCATTAAAAAACAAAAATAACCACAAAAAATCTGTGCACTTTAAATTATTTTCCTGCCTGTATGACGAAATTCATTCACACAATACTGTTGTGTTATTAGTAATTGCAATAACAAAACACATGTACACATATGTGTATAACTCCCGCCAAAAAACGAACTATATTCTATTATATATAAAATCAAATTATGTACTTTCCAATATATGTATATATATTAACACTGCAATTAATAACAAAAATTAATAATATTATACAAATAAATCAAACCGGATAATTAACAAAAACACAACAAATTCACTTGCACCTGTACGACCACGTAGCCTTTTTTATCATTTGTACTTTGTGCAAAAACAAAATTGATCAGCTGTTTATTATTTAGCAAAGAGCTATATTACGGTAGATGGCACTATATAATAGTAGATTTATTGCCATTTATTTGCGATTCTAACAGCTGTATTTGAAATACATAAAAATGGTATCAAGTACTTGAAAGGAATTGAAAGTAATTGAAAGTAATTGGCAAAAGTACTTCAACTACTTTGTCAACTACTTTCAACTCCTTTCAATTACTTTTGGTAATTGATGGTAATTCCAATTACTATTTAATTACAAGTAGTTGTACTCGAGTACTAATTGAATCTCAGCTGAAAAGCAATTACTATTTAATTACAAATACTTTGTGAAGTAATTGTATTGAGTAGTAATTGTACTCGAAATTTAACAGGTCTGCTGCAGAACAACCGTTGTATAAAGTGAGTAGAGTGAATTATTTTTACAAAATTACAAAAGATAGTAATGTTTAGTGAAAAATTAGTTGAGCCATCTTCACAATATTGGTATCGTTAAAAAGGTAATTAGATGACCTTTTATTTGATATGCATATGTGTAAATAAGTTATATATGTATGTATTTTGAGAAAAATAAAAAAACTGAAATAGTACGCGCTGCAATTGCTCAGAACGCAGAACGAGGGCATCCATTCCTCGGTGTGGAGAGTGATATCAAGCAGCACAGAGGACGGCGGCCTAAGGTTAAACTTGGGCATTGATGAGAGGTCTTACCTGGCAATCAAGAGGGCAGGCTTTTCACTGCACTTCAGGTTCGGCATGGTCGTGGTGAGGCCGTGGAGGCGCGGGCCTGCCGGCAACAAAGAGCTAGCAGCGCAGTGTTCCCCCCCGCAGGGGCCGCTGCCAAAGCCGATCCTCCCGCGACCGGACCTTCTGCGGAACTATCGTCGAACCTGCAGCCTGAGGCCTTGGCGCCTGCCCGATTAAGCGGGACAGGTCCAGCAGCAGTCAACAGCCTAGCGGACGAGGGTCCCAATACTGAGGAGCTCCTTGACGAGCTAGATTTGAGGCGGCTTGAGCTCGATAGAGGAAGTGAGGGCGACTTGCTGCTCTCCGACCTAGAAGAGCCCGAGCTATGAGCTCCCTACGGCTGGCAGTAGCCCAGGTCAACCTTCATCATGCCGTGGCTGCTTCGGCGGCCATTGATAGAAGGTTTACCACGGACGGCCTGGGCATAGTACTGATCCAAGGGCCGTGGGTGTACAGAGGTCAGGTAAGGGGCCTGAATCGCAGCAATAACAAGGTAATTTGGGACCTCTCCTGTGAGAGGCCAAGAGCATGTGTAGTGCTTAAGAGTAACATTAAACAATTCTGCATTACAGAGTTTCTAACACAAGATCTGGTAGCTGTGCAGGCGACGGTGGTGGTAGACAACGCCAATGTAGAGGTCGTCTTCGCAGCGGCCTACTTCCCAGGGGACAACGCGAGTGTGCCACCCCTTGAAGCACAGCAGCTGGTGGGATTCTGCCGACGAAGACAGCTTCACCTTGTCATAAGCTGCGATGCGAATGCCCACAATGAGGAGTGGGGCAGCACGAACACGAACCTCAGAGGTGAGTGTCTCTTAGAGTATATTATAAGCGAAAACCTATGTATTCAGAACGTGGGATCTATACTGCGAGACTTTGAAAGCAAACATAGAGGGCTTAGAGCAGAAACACAAAAGAGCAAACTGTATGGAATTAGAGCACAGAGTGTACAAGCTGAATGGCAGCATAATGCACGCTTTTAACTCCAGTTGTCCCGAGCTAAGGCAAATGGTATAACCCAACCCAACTGGTGGTCTAGGGAGCTCTCGGTGCTCCGTAAGGAAGTGCACAAGCTCTTTAACAGATCAAAGCGTACGAGGCGCTAGGAGGAGTATTCAGCCTGTCTAACGAAGTACAGTAAGGAGATCAAGAAGGCAAAGCGTAGCAGCTTTAGGACCTTCTGCGAAAGCATAAGTAACACTCCTTCAGCTGCCAGGCTACACAAAGCCTTAGCAAGAGAGAACCCTGGGATCAAGATGGCATTAAAACTGCCCGACGGATCCTTTTCCAGCAACGAGAAGGAGAGGGCCCTTGCTCTGCTCTCAGCTCACTTTCCTGATGCCGTTGCGATATCACCTGAAGCCGTGTGCTGCGAGACCAATCCGACTCCAGCCGACTGGAGGGTGGCCAGGGGCATTTTCAACCGCAGATCGTTTGGCTGGGCTCTGGACTGGTTTGACCACTATAAGACTCCGGGGGTGGATGGCGTAAGGCCAGTGCTGCTGAGACAGGGTAGGGATCTGCTACTCCCGCACCTCGTAAGCATTATGAGGGACAGTCTAGCGCTGGCCCACATACCAGTGGCATGGCAGTAGGGTCGGGTTATCTTTATCCCGACGGTAGTCTCAGGGTATCTCCACTGCACCCAGATCAGCATGCGTACAGGGTGGGTCGATCTACAGAGACTGCCCTTTATGCGCTGACCACGGTCATTGAAGATGCCCTTGAGACCGGAAAGACAGT
Organism: Philophylla caesio; assembly: GCA_963971545.1. NCBI lineage: Eukaryota > Metazoa > Arthropoda > Insecta > Diptera > Tephritidae > Philophylla > Philophylla caesio. The sequence goes on along the minus strand of OZ020608.1, from coordinate 58,700,740 downwards.
GCTCTGTGCCTTCCTCGACATCGAGGGGGCGTTCGATAACACCTCTCATATAGGGGTGGACAGAGCACTAGAGCTTAGAAATGTACAGCCAACTATCCGTAGGTGGATAAGGAGACTGCTGCAGAGCAGAATAGCGGAAGTAGACACTGGCGATGGCACGGTGCAACTTCGAACTACCAAAGGGTGCCCACAGGGGGGAGTACTATCCCCGCTTTTGTGGAGCTTAGTAGTGGACGAACTCCTCGAAATACTCACAAGCAATGGAATCCGCTGTCGAGGATATGCGGATGACATCGTGATATTCGCCAGGGGTAAGTTCGTGAGCACTCTCTTTGAAATTGTGCAAAGAGGACTAAATCTTGCAAGGAAATGGTGCTTGGAGGTGGGCCTCAGTATCAATCCTTCCAAAACAGCTATCGTTCCCTTCACTAGGAAGAGGAATCTGCAGGGTGTTAGAGACCTAGTCCTCGGGGGGGCCGCGGTCGAGGTCGTCACAGAGGTGAAATATCTGGGTCTCATACTAGATTCTAAGCTTCTGTGGAGGGCCCATGTCGGGGCGGCAACCTCTAGGGCTACAAGAGCATAAATGGTGTGCCGGCGTCTTGCAGGTAAGTCCTGGGGCTGCAGTCCCAGGGTCCTGCGGTGGCTGTACACCATGATGGCGTGCTTCCCCCGTGATGACTTATTCAAAGAAATAACCCTCATCAGAAAGTTTGAGGTAGAATTTCTCAGCTAGGCCACCTGGAAGACCTCAATCCTGGATCATCACATCCGGGAAAGTACTCTGAGGTGGTATACAGATGGCTCAAAGACTCCGGAGGGTATTGGGGCGGGCGGCCATGGTCCCACATCAAATGTGTCGGCTCCACTGGGGCCTACCCAAGCATCTTCCAAGCGGAGGTATTTGCCATGAGCTTATGCGCAGAGATAAATCTGAGTAGAGCTTACAACAATGAGAAAATCTTAATTTCAAGCAATAGTCAGGCGGCGCTCAGGGCTCTCTCCTCTTATGAAGTAAAATCCGCACTAGTTCTTCAGTGCATAGAGAGACTGAACACCCTGGCTGAGAAAACCCGGATCCTACTCCTATGGGTACCGGGACACATGGGGGTGGATGGCAACGAAGCAGCCGACCTGCTTGCAAGGGAAACGGCGGCCTCAACCCCCATGGGACCTGATTTGTTTCTCGCGGTGGGACCTGGTGCCATAAGAGAGGAGCTTAGGAAAGAGACAAATAGGCTGAGGAACCAACACTGGCCCAATATCGCCGGCCTCAGACAGCCAAAGAGCCTTTTTGGGGGGTATAGCCGGCAGAGATACAGGCTTCTGATAGACCTTCCCAGGAATAAACTGAGAATCTTTACAGGCTTTCTGACGGGTCACTGCAGACTGAGGGGTCACCTACACAAACTAGGGATCTCGTCGGGCGACTTTTGTCGCTTTTGTGACTCGGCAGAGGAGACTCCGCAGCACCTGCTCATGGAGTGTGTGGCTGTGGCGCGCAGACGAGGAACCACCCTGGGACGGCCATGGCCGGAAGAGCAATACATACACACCCTAACCCCGGCGACCATCCTGAGTTTTCTGGAGGTCTTGGGGCTAGCTGAAGTGTTGTAATGAGCTTTGAGGGCACAATAGACCTATCGGTCGCAGTGCATACCTCTACTTATATCTATCTATCTATCTATCTACCCGGGTAAGAAGCTCCGGGCCATAGACTTCAAGGAGGTCCCCTCCAGACCGAGGGCAAGAGTGTGGCTGCCGGCGCTCCCCGCAGGAAATTGGAAGGTTCTGAAGGTGGAGATCAGCTCAAAAGCGACGCGTGAGGTGGTTCTGATGCTGAACAGAGAATCCCTACCATTTCTGGAAAGGACGGAAGGGATTATCAAATATGCGTTCGGCTCCGCTCGTGTTAGGATGAAGGGGGTGCAGAGCCCGGCCAGGTCGATCCGATGGATGATCTGTCCGCGGGCTATGCGTCCTCGACGTCGTCGCTGGGTATTGGGTTCACCTTCCACTAGTATACGGAGGAGGAGCTTATGTCGGACGACGACGAAGAAGCCAACCGTACTGTGGTATAGGGATAAGAGGGTGCGTCCAAGATGGTGCGCGTCGTACAAATAAATCTCCACTACTGTAAAGCAGCGTCTGCCGCACTGCTGCTCCAGCTAGCGAAAAAGGGGGCAGCAGAGATCGCCCTCGTCCAGGAGCCCTGAACTGTGGGGCCTAGAATTTGTGGACTCCAGACGGCGGAGTATACACTGGAAAGTTGGGCAACAGAGCGTAGACCTAGAGATTGAATTCTTGTTAACTCGAAACTAAAATTTCTTTTTCTCCTCAATTTATCAAATCATGACAAACCAATCCCGACACCGACGGTTCAGAGGGTCGCTCAACAGACAGAAGAAGTTTGTGTTCACGCCAGGGTGAAAGGGTAAGTCATTCGATTCGATTTTATGTTGAAAGCTAACCTAGCTATAAGTCATAAGGGTAGTGAACCCACACTCGAGTGAACAACCGGCAATTTGTCATTTAAACCCTACAAGGCGCCGGCACCAGATGAAGTCTCACCGGTGCAGCTTCAGCAATCATTGGAGCTAAGTGCAACTTGGCTGCATGCTATGTATATAGCGGTATTAAACCTCAATCATATTCCTAAAATGTGGAAGGAATCAAGGGATGTTTTTATCCTTAAAGCAGGTAAAATATGCCATGTCAATCACAAAGACTTTAGGACTATAAGTCTCTGCTCCTTTTAACTGCAGGTTTTAAAGCGTGTAATTGATTGTCACATCAGAGATTCAATAAAGCACAAATTAATATCTTCCCAGCATGCTTACATGAAAGGGAAGTTTCCCTCGTACAAAACCCACTGGTTGACAAGGTTGTGAGGGCACAGTTAGCGGAGGCAACTTTAGAACGCTGTACAAGCAGAGAAACCCCGCAAGGTGGGGTCATTCCTCTTTTTCTGTGGGTGGTGGCTATTAACGACCTACTGAAGACCCTGTAGGAAGGGGGCTAGCTGAAACCGACGACCCCGCGGTAGTAGTAAAAGGTAAATTTCCTCAGACGTTGTGCGATATCATGCAGGAAAAACTTAAAGAGGTAGAGAACTGAACCAGGGATAAAGGTTTGGGTGTTAAGCCGGACAAACCTGAACTTGTTCTCTTTACAAAGAAATACAAGATCCCATCTCTCAGGCTTCCCCCAGTGGCAAATAGAGCTCTGAGGTTAGGTGATTTCACAAAATATCTAGGCGTGATACTAGACAAAAAGCTATTATGGACACAGAACGTCCAGGAGCACAGCGGTGGCCCTCTATAGCTGTGAGGGAGTCATCGGATAAAAATTGGGCTTATCTGCCAAAATTATGCACTGGATATACACAGACATAGTCAGACCAATCCTGCTGTATGGGGTATTGGTGTGATGGCCAAGTCTCGATAAGAAAACCACACAATCAGCACTGCAATGGATGCAAAGATCGGCGCTGATATGTATAGGTGGCGCTCTATGCATTAGACACCGTACTTAATATCCTGCCGATTGACATCACAGGAAAACATTTCGCGGCGTGTGCCGTTCTTAGACTACGGGAGTTGCCTGTATGTATTTCTTTTCAAGTAGGACATGCAACAGTCGTAAGCAAACTAGGCTCGCGAAACGGATTACTGCGCCCCGATTCAAAACTTCACATAGAAGTTCAGCATAATAATTGCTCTAAGAGACCGGTGGTCCAATGATCCCCCAGGATCGGAGAAATCGTGTCACTTCTACATTGACGGCTCAAAGCTTAAGAACAGAGTGAGAGTGGGTGTTTTCTCAGATCAGATAGGACTAGAAAAATCTTTCCGCGTTTCTGACCACTGTAGCGTCTTTCAGGCTAAGGTCGCTGCAATACAGGAGGCGGTGGAATACCTAAGAACAGAAGAGGTTGGATACAATGATATCTTAATTTTTTCTGACTTGATTCGATCAACTGCAACTCTAAAACGGTGGCAACCTGCCGCAAATCTCTAAACGAGATGGATAATTACAAATATTACAAATATTATTAAAAAGAACAATCAATTATCTTTCTGTTCATGTAATTTTCTTTTAAAATTTAAAAATTTTCTAAAATTTTTGAACTTTTGAAAATTGCCTTATTGTACATACACATTATATGTACGGCACCTCACATACTAGTAAGTCAAGCAATAAAAGCACTTGATTCGATCAACTGCAACTCTAAAACGGTGGCAACCTGCCGCAAATCTCTAAACGAGATGGATAATTACAAACATTACAAATATTATTAAAAAGAACAATCAATTATCTTTCTGTTCATGTAATTTTCTTTTAAAATTTAAAAATTTTCTAAAATTTTTGAACTTTTAAAAATTGCCTTATTGTACATACACATTATATGTACGGCACCTCACATACATGTAAGTCAAGAATAAATATTTTAAAAATTTTCGAAAATTTCAAATAATTATTAGAAAGAATAATAAATTATTTTTCAGTCCATTATATTTTTTAAAATTTAATATATAATTTTTATAAAATTTTCAAACTTTTGAAAATTGCTTTATTACATGTGCACAGTACATAAACGGCATTTCACATAGTTGTAAGAAAAGTGTAAATGTTTCAAAAAGTTTCAATAAATGCAATTTTAAATGGATGCTATTAGAAAGAATAATCAATTATGTATCTTTGTGTTCATGTTACTTTCTTTTTAAAATATAAATGTTTTGTATCAAAATTTTTAAAATGTGAAAATTGCCTAATTGCATGTGCTGAGTAGATATACGTCATTTCACATATGTAGTTGTAAGTCAAGTATAAATATTTTGAAAATTTTCGAAAATGTCAAATAAAAATGGTTGTTATTAGAAAAAATAATCAATTACCTTTCAGTACATTAAATTTTTTTTTAAATTTAATAAATATTTTTTATGCATTTTTCGAACTTATGAAAATTGCCTTATTGTACATGCACAGTACATGTACAGCATTTTACAAATGGATTCACTCCATGATATTTTTTTTTAATTTTAAAAATATTTTTCAACAATTTTTTAACTTTTGAAAATTGCCTTACTGTGTTTCACATACTTGTAAGTCAAGTATAAATATTTTGAAAATTTCAAATAGAAATGGATGCTATCAATTATCTTTCTGTCCATGTTATTTTCTTTTAAAAAAAATAATGTTTTGCAGAAAACCCCTCAACTTATCATTTATAACTTATTTCTCTTTTTATATTTTAATTCACAATTTAATAGAGCTCGAGACCAGTTTATGAAAGATTTTTTTTTTATTATTCAGAAAAAACAACAACAGTTTTTAAATGGTAGAAGTTATAGTACTATTTTGGATATCACCACATTTCCTCATCAGACTTCTTTTTATTAAATTCATTACATATATTTATTCTTCCACTTCTTCCAGGCTTTGAACCCAAGAGCTCGAAGGTGCAGAGCCAACACGCTACATGTGTTACCAGTAGGTAACAAATAGAAGTGGTTAGAGATAACATATGATTAACAAATAGGGTAACTTAAAAAACAGTTTCCAATAAAAGATGCTAACCATAAGTGTAACAGTTAAGAGTGGATAGCAATAACAAGTAGATAATAGAGCCGGTAACTAAAAAAACTGGTATTGCTAACAAACAATTACCAGACTAGATAACCGGCAATGTTAGAACGAGAGTAGAAAAAGATATGTGTAAATGCCATGATTAAGAGCGAGTAGAATGATCACACCGACGTCAAACAGGGAGGGGAAATGGTCTTTTTTTTCCCAGGGCTAGATTTTATTTTTTTTTAATTTATGAGACCCCTAAACTGTCTAACTCTGTTTACCTTTTACCTATAGCATATTGATTTAAGGTGCGTCGCCTTTTACTTTGTTTACATACATACATATGTATTTTCAAAGCAAACTGCAAACTTAATATTTCGTAGGTTGATACATTAAAGGTCTCAGGCAACAACAAATTACATGGGATTTTCCAATTGCTCACAATAGATATAAAAAATTTGACGAGTTTGATAATTCTAAATGTAAACAAAATGTATGCGTTTCTACATTTTGCTTATAACATACATTTGTTTTCAATGCAAACACTGTAAGACGCACCATACTGCAACGGATCCTCAGAAGCAATGCTCCTGTAGTGCGATTCACTAACTCTTAACAATTCAATATGTCAAGTTGTTAGTTAACAATGTTTGCTTTTTGCAATAGCGATTGTGCGATTCACTAACTAATACTAAACAACACCGAACAGATGACTTTTACTATTAATTTAAATTGATAAAAAGTGGCACCTCTGGCAACGAAGTGTCAAAATTTACGAAAAACACAAAAAGGAATGCAAAAAAATAAAACATTGCAATTCATCCGGCCAATAGTTGGAGCATTGGAGCGCAAATTCAGCAAACCAAAGGCAAGTATACTTAATTAAAGTTATTAAATGGATTATTTACTTTTCTTTTTCTATTTTCAGAATGGCCTCAACAAGCCCAGCAGCAAAGGGATGATGGATTTCTTTTAAGTGAATCCGGGGCTAGACAGCAGAAAGTTTCATCGGCTCCATGGCAGGATGGAGCTAGAAAATATATGAGAGGAGATGGCTGTCATGCTAAACGCCATCGGAGGTGCAGAAAAGTCCGCGGAACAATGGCGCACGGTAAGTAATAACCCCATTGGCCTGGAATGTACCCACAAGGAGCTGTGCGGTGGTGGCAAATGTGCATTGTGCTTCTAATTGTGAAAAATTAAACTGCGTGTGTATAAATAAATTCATGACTTTCCTTAATAGATGTGTTAGAATGTTTGTAAAAATAAATATCTTGTTTGTGTAGATAATCAAGTGCATATTGCGAAGCCAATTCCATGTATAGCCACTACGCACAGACGTTCTTTGTATATGTGTATGTATAATTCTACCTGTTTATTTCATATTGTTTTTTTTTCTTCTAACATAGGTTTGACACGATTTAAAAAGTAGGACGAGTGTCCGAGTGCGCGTCCGGAAAAGGCAGCAGTCTTTAACCAGCAACAGGCCCTTAAAGCAGCCACCCTTAAGGCAGCTGGATGAGCGGGTGCTGGAATTGATATGAAGCCAGTATTTAGAGGGCCTCTCTGTGACAGAAAGCTTGCCAACGGAATATAAATATTAATAAATAAGGTTTATAAAATGTTTCGGTTTATGTTGCAAACATTTAACATTCATTGCTTTAATAAAATATATACGTTTTTAATAAAACAGTCATGTTAATTTAATCGATTTAGTTAAAAGTTGGAACTTCAAATCTATAATAATAAAATAAAAAAAGTGAGTACATGAAAAAAAATTAACTATCGCGTTTCTTAACAACACAAAACTAGATGCCGCTATAGTAACAACAAAGCTGATTTTGCAATATCGTATATATATAATTTTGGCGCGTACACTATATAGCTCAGTGTTGAGCCGAGCTTCTCCTACCATTTGTGGTGTGCGTCTTTATATTATACCACAAATGGAGCGACCTACTGTTTTGTGCCGACTCCGAACGGCAGATGTATTTAATGAGAAGCTTTTTCATGGCAGAAATGCCCTCGGAGGTTTGTCATTGCCTGCCGAGGGGTGACCGCTATTAGAAAAAACTTTTTCTATTATTAAGATTTTGCTTGCCCTGACTGAGATTCGAACCTCGAACTCACCGGCATATCAAGTTATAGCACGCACCGCTACCAACTCGACCACAGCGGCCACACTTTGCAATAACGTATTTTGTCAAAAAAGGAATTACTGAATAGCAGTATTGTTAACATCTGTTGTTTAGCTGATTTGGCAACTTCGAGTGTTGTTAAAAAAGTTACTGAATCGCGCTTCTGGTCACAAAATTCTGGAAGAACTCACGTGGTATACTTTCAAAAATGCAAAAATGGTCGGAACGCTCTCAAGCAGAAGCGGCATGGCACGCTCTGTTCCAAGTGAATATTAAAATCATTTCTACGAATGTACGAGTACATACATACGTACTTATGTATGTTTCTTAAATCACGCTAAAGGCCATGCCACATAAAACTTCTGCTTCGCTTTACGTCAGAGTTTAGCTTTGACAGCAAAGATGAATACATGCAATTATACGAAATTTCCCACATAGGCAACACCGTCGCCAAAGCGAAGCGAAATCTTGGGCAACTCTCATCTTTTCGCTGACTTTGACAGTTCGCTCTTACCAATTTTGTTTATTTCTGACATAAATATAAAATTTAACTGAACTAAATGCTTAAATATACATTTTTTTTTAATTTAGCAAAAGAAATGGAGGAAAAGTTAATTGAAGCGGTGAAAACGCAGCCAAGCATCTATGACAAAAGCTGCCACCTCTTCTGCAATAAATACATAAAGGATCGGGCATGGCAGGCAGTTGCGGCTTTTGTGAGAGTTTCTGGTACGTGTATTTTATTGTATATAAATATATGTATGTATATACATACATATGTAATGATTTACTAAAGGCTTTTTCTTTTATAATAGAGGAGCATTGCAGAGCACGGTGGAAGTCACTTCGTGACCGGTTCGTGCAGGAGGTGGAAGCAAAGATATAATTCCCTTACCCACATTTTCCGCCTTGATATGTTTTTTAAACATAATAAGGCTTCGTTGAGTAAAAGAACTATTAACAAAAATTCCATAATGTCCATAATTATGCCGAATGTATGTGAATATGTTTATAAAGTTCCGTGCGATTTTCACAACTCACAATAAACAAACGAAAAGTATGTATTGTCAAAGTTTTATTGTGGCATACCTTTTGCGTTAATCGCTTTTCTGACAAAGTTATAAATGTCACGTAAAGCGAAGCAAGTCTTATGTGGCATGGCCTTAACGCAAAATTTATATAAATTATAAATTGTAAAGCAGAAATGTAACCCTGCTGTAATTAGCTTTAAGCAACATACAGTGAACACAGTCTTGTAAAGAAATGATGTGTATGAATACAACCATGTATGTGGAGAATTAGAAAGAAAGAAAATAAGAGAATAAAGGAAAAAAGGAAAAAAGGAAGATGGCCTCTTCCGGTTTGAATTAAAAACGAAGTGGACGTGTGTAAAACTACTCTAGATAATAATCTTGTGACATCTTTTTAAAAATGAAGGGATTAATCGATTTTTCAAGTCAGGTGTGAAGTTAACCACACAGCCCAACTGGAATCACCAATATCTCAAGTTTTCTATCATATCATCATGGCGAATCCAAAACATGAATTGGCAAACATGCTCAGCGACGCCGGTGTGGAATTTCCACCATCGGCAACTACACAGCAGCTACGAAACCTTCTAAGGAACGTTGTGGGGGATGGGGAAATTCAACCACCCATAAATTTGGAAAATACTACCGATGACTATGCCGATCATGCCTCTGCCGGGCGCTCTGCCGAAAATGCCACTGCTGTCGCCAGCAACAACGCCGCCTCTACCGATTTTGCTGTCTACAACCACCCCGACGTTTCCGTCAGGGCCATCGAGGAGCCAAATTAGGGCCAACGAGCTACGCTGCCGACCTAGACGAGGAGGTGCTGGCCCTGAAAAAAAGACTTGAAATCCTAACACTGGTGAAACAAATTGAGGAATTGGAGTCGCGGGGCCCCACGATGAAGCAACGTCGCCTGGACTTCGGCGAAGTGGAGCACGCCCTACCCAAATTTAACGGCGATGACGTATCGCGTTCAGTACGTCACTTCCTACGTGACTTTGACGAAATTATCACCTCATCGGGTGCAGACAATCACTTCAAGCTTCTCGCACTCCGCCGTTCGCTAACAGGAACTGCTGGAGTGTTCCTCTGCAAAACATCAGCACTCAGCTATGAGGCGCTTAAGCAAGCCTTAATAACCGAGTTTGACGTTGCTATTTCAAGACAGGAAATTTACAAAATGCTGTCGCAGCGTCGATGGAAGACTTCGTAATAGATGGGGTTGGAAACATCACGAACGTCCACATTTTACTGATAGCACACACCCTTGATGAGCTGAAAGCGTTGGTTAGCAACACAAATATTTCGCAACCAACACCAATGCAACGAACTCCAGGCAGCAAACAACAACTAACCCGAGGCAGCCAACAACAACAACTACAAAGCCGAAAACAACCATATTGGGCTACAACTGCTCGCGCACCGGGCACATGAAGCCAAACTGCCCGTATCCACCGCGGCCGGATGGATCCTGCTTCCGTTGCTGGCGGATGGGCCACGATCATCATGATGTAGACTATGAACAAGATGCCATCGATGCATTCAATTTTGTAAGTATACTATTTGAAACGAATAGGGAACCAATATCTGACGCTATATTTTCCCTTTTCAATACCGGCAGTCCGGTTAGCTATGTAAAGGAATCACAAATTCCAAAACTTTATAAAATTAAATGCAAAATTGAATTTCTAAATAAGATAAACGAGATTGAACTAAACGTTATTTCAAATGAAAGCATGACTCTACCACTTATTTTCGGGCGCGACTTCCTCCGTATATTTAATATTAAATTAAAAACCACTGTTAAGAAATACTCTAAGGAGAAATTGCTAGAAATAAGAAATTACCATAAGACTAATATTAGTAAACTGTTAACTGGTTCCGATTCATACTCTACCGCTAATGTATCGAACACTATCGCCGCTGGCGCAGACCCTAAAGTTTATAGCACTCCATTTCTGACGCAAACATTGCCTTTATGATGCCGTATTAGACAGACGATAAATATTATGAAAACAAATCCGTTGCCGACAACGTTCAAGAGACTGAAGACCTTACACTGCCGACATACCCGACATTTTCAGTATTGACATTTCTCACGACGAGAAAGTTGTTGACATAAATCCCAAACTGGCTAATTCCCAGCGAGATGGTCTTAACCAAATCATTAACGATAACTACTTAAATTCTGACATAAAATCTGAGGCATTCACATATGAAATGAAAATTCACCTTACCACCGACGTTCCCTTCCATTGCTCTCCGCGAAGACTTTCATATGCTGAGAGAAACCAAGTGCAATCTATTCTAAGTAGATGAACTACGCCAAGAAGGGATAATAAGACCCAGTAACTCCCCTTACGCTTCTGCCATTGTGCTAGTACGACCAAGAAGAATCGTGGGCGATAGAGGAACCTGCTTCACTTCCTTAGAGTTTGGCGCTTTCCTGATGAACCAAAACATAGTCCACGTTAAAGTTGCCGTTGGTTCCCCACAGGCAAACGGACAAGTAGAATGGGTGAACAGAATTCTCAAAGCTATGCTAGGTAAACTGACAGACGAAGTGAACCACGATGATTGGGTCAAGAAGTTGCTTGAAGTGGAATATGCCATAAATAAGTCAATTCATAGCACTTGTCGCGATACACCAAGCCGGCTTTTGTATGGTGTGGAACAAAGAGGAGTAATTATAGATGAGCTGACTGAATTTCTTCAGGACAAGTTATGTCCCGATGACAAGCGAGACTTAGAGCAAGATATACAACGTGGGCGACTACGTCGTCGTAAGAAACGTTGATACAACTGTAGGAAGCAACAAGAAACTCATACCCCGATACAAAGGCCCCTACGTGATATATAAGGAATTGGGGAATGACAGATACGTTGTGAGGGACATTAACAACTGTCAGCTAACCCAACTTCCATATGATGGGGTTATCGAAGCTCATCGGATCCGAAGCTGGCGGCAGCAACCAGAAGGGTGTGATCGCGGTCGATCCATTATCAGGATTGGCCGAGTTCTAAAGCAGAAATGTAACCCTGCTGTAATTAGCTTTAAGCAACATACAGTGAACACAGTCTTGTAAAGAAAAGATGTGTATGAACACAGCCGTGTATGTAGAGAATAAGAAAGAAAGAAAAGAAGAGAATAAAGGAAAAAAGGAAGATGGCCTCTTCCGGTTTGAATTAAAAACGAAGTGGACGTGTGTGAAACTACTCTTGATAATAATCTTGCGACATCTCTTTAAAAATAAAGGGATTAATCGATTTTTCAAAATATACAAAATGTAAACAAGGAATGTTTTGTAAACAAAGTTTGACTTGTTATGGACCACATAAATGAAAAAACACCAATCAGCTGCTAACATTATACTACCCGTTTATTGTACCATGTACTCAGCACATTAAAATGCAAATATATTTAAATTTTACGTATTTTAAGTTTTTACCCGCCGATGATTTCCAAAATCCTTCAAGTTCGACCACTGGATTGTTAAATAAAACACGCTTGGATTTTCTTAATGCTAACTTTATTTGTTTTAAATAATTTACAATACTTCACAACGCTATTTAATTCACGGATACTTATACTTGCGCACTCGCAACTCTCAAACTCTTAGCTTACAGCTTTACAAGTTCACTATTCAAATATTAATTACAAACTGAATTACCTAACGCAGTGGCAACGCCATTTTATACTCCGAGCTACGTACACTGTGGCAGCTCTAGAACATTATCGATCGTTATCGAAAGCTCTCGATTGCGATTGTTCTATTTACGTTTTCTCGACGTCTCTATCTCCTTCTCGGTTTCTCTTTCCAATGTCATTCATGTTTTGGAATATCGCCACAATACTGTTACGTTTCTACCCTGAAACGCCGATGAATTTCAAAATCCTTCAGGTTCGACCAGTGGATTGCTAAATAAAACTCGCTTTTGCTTTACAACTTCCCTACGAGACGGGTAATGGTTAGCACACAAGGTAGCTAAGCGTTTGCGTTTGTGCAATTGTTAGAAATTTAGTCAGTTTCGTTCTAGTTTAGTCAGTTTCTTTATGTCTGATGAAGCCCATTTTGATCTAAACGGCAATGTAAGCAAGCAAAATTGCCGTATCCGGAATCAAATCCAGAAATAGTTCATGAGACGGAACTTCACAAAGAACGAGTCACTATATGGTGCGCAGTTTAATCAAGGCCATACATCTTTGGAGAAAACGGTGTAACAGTAACTGTCAAGGGGCACCGTTATTGAAAGATGTTGAAGGAGTTTTTTTACCCAGAACTGCGCCGAAGACGTATCCCTTTCAATAGCGTTTGGTCCCAGCAAGTGGAGCAACTGCACACATAGCCAGACCGGTTATTGCGGAGCTCCAACGAAAATTTCAAAACAAATTAATATCCAGAAACTCCACTTTCCGCTGCCCCCCAAGGTCACCTGACCTGACTGCACCAAACTTTTATTTATGGAGTTATGTCAAGCAAGAGGTGTACCAAAAAAAAACCAATAAATTTTACAGAATTGAAGCAGTCGATTTAATCGATAATTGAGGCAATCTCGTCTTCAACCCCTTCATCCTTATAAATAATTAATTATATAAAATAAAATAAAATTTTCTATTAAAAAAAAAAATTATTTAAGTTTCTTATTGTACACAATTGGTGCGCCACCCAATACTTTTGAATAAACACTACCTTGTGTTTGAGCTTTTCTTTCGTTTCGCTTTATTGTTTTTTGCGTGAAAGTTCCCCCGTGCGTGAGTTGAAAGTGAAACTTTACCTTTAATCCAGGGGAGAAAAAAAGGTTCGCTACTTTAGTGTCCAGTCCCAAACACAAAAAGAAAGCATATCAATACCCAACCTGAAATATGCGGTTGTGTCCTCCAGCAATGTTGAAAAACCCCTATCTCACTACTCTTGCTTTGGGGTACAAAGATCATTAAATCTGATAAGCAAGGACATTGAAAATATCTCTGAGCTCAGAGATGGCAGTTTACTTCTTTTAGTCAATAATAGATATGTGGCGGACAAATTCATTGCCTCTAAACAACTACCGGGCCTTTGCAAAATCAGATGCAAATATCATGAAAATCTCAACTTTGTTAAAGAGACGGTACCTGCGCCGTACCACAAATTACTGCCCGACGAGAAAATTGCAAAAACAAGAACCTGATTCTTTTAAATTCGACGAACAATAAATATTTCGTGGCACAATGTAAAGGTTAGGGAGTACTTCCCGATCCCAATGCGTTGCAAAACATGTCAAAGCTTGGGACACACCAAAAAACATTGCAAAAGTGACCCCATTTGCGAGATCTGCAGTTTTCCCCCACACCCTTACTCAGATTGCGTGCGCACAAAATGTGCAAAGAAATTTTAAAAATTAAAACACAACGCAAGTACACTATCAAACAAGCCAAAGATTTTTACACCGCTCAGTTTCCCATTACATCACCTCCAGTTTCACAACGAATCCAGAAAAGTCGAAAGACTCAACACTTCCCCAACAAGATCATAGTTCCAAGAAAGCAATGCCTCAAAAATTGCAAAAAATAACGACAATCCTGGTAGACAAAAAAACTCCTAATCCGAATCTTTATTGCTTACACCGATTCAACTTCCACCATGTAAGGCAGCATCGTCTTCAAATATCTCTGAACCCCTTCAACCCACACAATCAAACAATTCCGTAATTGCATCTCCCATCACCCTCCTTAGTCAAGAGCTACTAATATCAAATCGTTATTTCACCTCGACTCAACTATATTTCGACTCGGAAAATTAACACCAGAAATTTCTTGAAGCCTGATGACCTTTAAGATACTCCAATGGAACCTACGTTGACTACTTAACAACTTCAATGATTTAAAACTTTTATTAAATAACTATCGCCCTCTATAGTATCCCTTCAAGAAACACATATCCCTTTTACCAGATCCGCACCCATTTCTAACGCATTCCATAGCTATTTTCACAACCTACCTCAAAACACAACGCCTAAGCAAGGGATTTGTGTCAATCTCCGTTATCGGTGTTTGCTATTGAATTAAATGTTGGCACAAAAGTCGCAATAATTTCCATTTAAATTCCGCCGCAACAATCATTCACCCTCAAAAACTTGCTTAACTTAACTTCCGGTATCACTACAGATGTGATATTGATTGTGGACTTAAACACATGGAGCTATTTTTGTCGATTCCTCAAACCCATCACAAAATCCCCAGGACCGTAATTCCGTTTTGGCCACAGCAGCTAGCAAACTTATTTGCAAAGAAGAAATTCGTATGGCACAACTTCAAGAAACACCGTTCGCTCACTATTCTTATAGAATACAAAAAAGAAAACGCCTTTTTTCAAAAAGAAACTCAAAGAGGCTAAAAGACAAAACTTAGAAGACTTTACTCGTTCCATTATTCCAAATTGCAACCCCAGGTTTTCGGGAACCCATACTCCTACTTCAATCAAAGTATTGGACACGGGCAATGCATCTATCTGTTCGTCTGTAGCTATTGCAAACCATTTCGGTTTCGTCTGGTCGAAACTCTGTGAAGATGGGAATTTCCATCCAGAGTTTGTAGCTAAAAATACTCAAATCTTAACAGATGTATGCAAATAAGTCACCCCCATCACGCGATTCGAGTTCGAAAGAACTGTAAACGCATTGTCTGCCAAAACCTCAGGCCGTAACCGTATCACATATCCTTTGTTAAAAAAAATTGCCATGGAAAATCAAAACTAGAGTGATAGACCTGTACAATACTATTTTACGTTTGTTATTTTTCTGTTGGCCTAATAAATGTTAATAATTGCCAATTTTATTGAGAACAAGGCCAGTTTATGAAAGATGTTTGTGTGGAAAAAACAACAACAGCTTTTTAATGGTAGAAGTTATAGTACTATTTCGGAAATCATCACATTTCCTCATCATACTTATTTTTATTAAATTAATGAAATTTTATTCTTCATAACCACTTCTGCCAGGATTTGAACCCTGGAGCATGGAGTTACAGAGCTAACACGCTACATGTTGGGTCTCATGCAAAAAAAGCGAGCATTTGCTCAAGTCGAGTCTGTCGAGTTCAATCTCACGTAGTGAGTACAAGCAAACAAACTGAGCTCATACTCGTAATGGTATGCATAAAAAGCAGATGGAGCAAATGCCATGAACTTGAGATAACTGAGATCATTCCGATTGTTTGATTAGTAGCAAACATGAGTTCGGAAAAAGAGAGTGAAAATTTAAATGGTGATTTGAACGAATCGTTGTCGATTTTTATAGTTAATTACTTGAAGAAAAACAAGTTTTTGCTAGAGAAAAGTCAATTACCTGGGATTAGAAATAAAAAGAAAGAAATAATTGCAAAAGTTAGCCATGAATTGAAAGAAAAAACGAGCGAGGAAATTAATCAAAAAAATAGTATCAAGAATAAGAAGTGAAGAATAAAAGGGAAAAGAGATAAAAATAAAACGGGAAATAAAAAAATTATTTTAAAAAAGTGGGAGTCAGACTTATGTATTAGAAATGCTCTCAGCTAAATCGAATCCGGTCATCAAAAGAATTGCAAGCAAGTGTTCCGTTACCACTTATATAACTTTTGTTATTCTCATTTTTCTATAGCACGTAATTTCTCGGTGGGCATTAGCGCAGTGGGAGAGCGCAGTGTTAACGCCTGTATAGACTGCACTGGTGTAAAAACAAACCACACAAAGAAAACGACATGCTACTAATAATGCCGATTACCCGGTATATTCTCAATAGGGTTCTTCGCGCCGAGCTCTGTAGTACCTATTTGTTTTTTTAACAGGCAATGTTAATTTTTCGATTATGTTTCCTTTATAAGTGAAAACAAATTACACAAAAGCCTATTAAGTACTTATAACTAAAGCTTGGCGTAAATAACATTATTATGATTGCCTGCAGTTAACTTTTTAATTTAATTACAGGCCAACAAATATTGAGACGGAGGAGACGAAAAATTTAATTTTCAACAACTGCAAGGGCTTGTTTTGTTAAAGCTAAATAAAGTTCGTTCACTAAAACTGAAAATTTTAAAAGATCGTACAGCAGAGAAGGAGATGACTTTAGATGAATATTAAAATTTTAATATTTATTATATATTTTATTAATTTATTGTTTTTGTTTGAATTACATATATATTTAATTTAATAAATTTTAAATCATTTGTCTTCTTCTCTTTCCTGCGTCAGCAGCTCTGGAATTGGTTTGTGGTGTGTAGTTTACTTCCATGTTTGAATAGCTACATACTAAGATATCACTTTCGTTACAATCGTAGTTATCTTTTAAAACCGTTGCAATATTATATAAAACAAAACAACTTGCAATTACGATTGGTACTAAATCTGTTGCGACCCGAATTTTATATGCAATATTGCAAATCGCTGTTTCAGCTGTCCAAAACACCGCACGACGATGCACTATTCTTTCGAAAATATTCTATTATAATTGATTTCTGCTTCAGTTTATGGGTTCCGAAATGGAGTCATCAACCAAGGGGAGATGCCATAACCCTCATATTTAAGAAGTAAAGCATTATTAGTAGCAGTCATCATTGTAGAATATATAGTGCTGTTTCGCAAAATGCGAGCATCATGCACAGAACCTGGCCATGATATATCCACACTGGTGAACAGCTCATTTTCGTCGCATGTTGCCTGTCATTTATCGAATGAAACCACTTTCTACATATGTACCTACTCAGCGCTCTGAGAAATTGGTTTTTTAATTTTGACGTGTGTACAGTCTATAACACCAATTCTAACTTCCTTGTTCGTGCATGGAAATTTAATCCATTCATGTGTTCTTCCTGATATAATACCCGCCATTTCAGAAATCACCCTTGAATCGGTTGATTGATGGCTTCTCAAATCCCATATTGGAAGCCTGAATCGGCACAAAATCTTCGAAATTATTCGAAATAGCACCACCTCTCCTTTCGTTATTTTCTCCTAGGAAGTGATTTGTTATCCAGTCTACATGTTGTGGTTCAAACCGAAATATTTTTTTGTAATCATTATTATTTATAACTACGTGTCTTAGTTTATACATTTTTTTTTGTCTTAAAGGAATAAAATATTCAGCCATTGTTAGACTGAAAGTAGAGCGAGTCAACTAGAAGTAGACTCACCAAGGTGTGAGCTTGATCTCATAAAAGTGACCACGAACTCACGAACACTTCTCGATGCGAGTACAAACTCGACCTATGAGATCAAACTCGCGTGCTGAGTAAAAGCAAGCGAGTTCAATATTTTTTATGCAGCAAAACCCAAATTTAACTCGAAAAAGCGAGTCGGAGCAAATTCTCGCCTTTTATGCATGAGACCCGTTGTGCTACGTTAGCCGAGGTGGACTGTTGTGTTTATTCCCTCTTCCTTAAACAAACCCACTACAAACAAGAGCAAATGATCTGCCGCTATTTAAACTTGATTGTGTGGTTGTTGTTTGTGTTTTTGCAAATTCTGTTTTATTTAGTTATTATTAGAATATAAATGTTTGTTAATTTTCTGTTGACCTAATAAATGTTAATAATTGACAATTTTATTGAGCTCAAGGCCAGTTTAGGAAAGATTTTTGTGTGGAACTCCGAGCTCCAGGGTTCAAATCCTGGCAGAAGAGGTTATGAAGAATACAATTTAATTAATTTAATAAAAAGAAGTCTAATGAGGAAATGTGGTGATTTCCGAAATAGAACTATAACTTCTACCATTAAAAAGCTGTTGGTTTTTTTTCCACACTAAAATCTTTCATAAACTGGCCTTGAGCTCAATAAAATTGTCAATTAATACTATTTTACTACAAGGTAAATTGCCACATAAATGGAGAAATGCACTTATTTTTCCGATCCCGAAACTAAATAAAGGCGTCACAATTGCGGCCGGATACCGACCTTTTGCCGTGCCTAACTAAAACGTTAGAGAAAATTGTGGATAACCTGGTTCGCTCTTTCAAACAATCTGTTCGACGCCCACCAAGTAGCGTTCAAAGAAGGGCAGGGTACAATTGACGCCTTACTAATTTTTGAGCACTTCGCAGCTCCGGCTTTGTCGAAAAGGCTTACGACCGAATAGCTCCACATGTTATCCTCCATCAGCTTACTCGTTGGAAAGTTGGTAACAAGACATATAATTTTGTAAAGGCTTTCCTTTGCTGTCAAATTAAATAATAAATATTAAAATACCTACAAATTGCTCAACGGTATTTCTTAGGGTTTACCACTTTCCGTGGTACTCTTTATGATTGCTTTCGATTAAATAAATAAAATTATATTTAAATACAAACGAATTAATCATATAATATAAACGGGGACATATATCTGCATTTCGATTACATCTGATTTGACGAACGAAATCGAGCTCAAAATGAAAAGTAGGGAAAATAAGATTGGCAGCTAATTAAATTTCAAAAAAATCATTACGAATTAAAGAATGCTTAAAATTATTATCTTAAAGTTGTTTAATAAAATAAAAATAACCAAATGTGTTAGTATATTTTATTTGCTGTAACGATATAAATAAGTTATGCACATTATTCCATTATTGATCGCTATAGCTACTTTTGGGAACGAGATGAGCCCTGAAAGGACGAAAATTAATTTATAATTTGGTTTAATTTGCTAATATTTGCAGCTATTTATTAATAATAAACACTTTTGACAACAGCTGTAGACATTTTGCTCGTTCACAATAGTAATTTTCTGTCAAAAGTGGCAACATATTGAATTCACAATATTCAGTACTTATGCACATTATTTTCGTGCATATTTACGAGTGCTTATGCGCATTTGGAAGAGGTTTATGCATGAGTTAATGCAGATCAATTAATTATCTAGATAACCTTGCCCTTCTGTCAGCAGTATAACAACAGCTAGAATAATGTTCAGTGAATGCAAAAATTTTTATATATGTAATAACACACTTTGTCCACCGATAACTCTAATCCAATTCGATTCAAAGCTCACGTTTAAAAACCATTATTCTTTTGTTAGAACTGCTCTTGTTAAAATATTAGATATTATAAAATATTTATCATCGAAGCACTGCCTCGTGAACCCAACAACGCTCATCAACGCTACCAAAGCCCTGTTACTCTCCAAAATATACTACGGCCTACCGATCTACGGTCACTGTATGAATAAAAACATTAACCTTAGACAACCACCATATCATGAAGCTTTCTGGAGATGGATACAGGCATTCCCAAATTCGCTTATCAAATTCCCCTTAACAGAAGCGGGACTTCCCTCAATCAAAGAAAGGATAACATTCTGCACTCTTAAACTATCTCCAAAACTTCTTCATTGCAGAAATCCAGTGCTATATAAATTGGTCAGCTCGATTATCAAAAGAGAGAACCCTATGTCTCGACGATCGACACACCTTCTAAAGGGTGTGGTTTCCAATTAGGGAATACTTTTTTCGGAGTTGGTCTTTTTGACAGCTGTTACTTAATTTATACTCAGTTTGGTTTGCCATTTAAAGACGCCTTGAAAGAGAATATTCGGTGCGTTGTTGCTGACATACGGCCCTAATTGCTGCAAAAAGTGGTTGAAAATTGAGCCTCTCGGCTGGAAACCATTTTTTTTCATAATAAAGTTAAATTCTTGGCCACAGCTTTAATTATACGAGTATGCGTTTTATTTCTTCTTAAACACCACATGTCTAAAAAGCACCCTTTAGAACTTTGAAGGACAACGATCTCGAATCAATCGATATTATCAACAAATACCTTATTGAAGCTCAGCTTAAGAAATTAATGTAGAGTTGGTTATCGAGTAGCCAAGTAACCAAGCGAGCCGAAGGTGATATCACTAGTGCTGCGATTGACAGCCCTATTCTAATACCCTCACAAAAGTCACCTAACTGACTGTTGTGAGGTTCCTGACTATTGTGAGGTTACCCTTTTGCTGGCGTAAAATCAAAAGCTCAAATGCTCATAACTGTCAGGAAAGTTGTGATGTGCGAACGACAGCCTCACAATACGAAAACAACTGATTTTTATTGAGCAATTATTACCATATTTTGTTAATTTTTGTTCGCGATCAGTGTCGTGTGTTGATTTTTTTTTTAATAAAAAATATTCAGAAATGGCGGAGTTATTGCTTGTTTGTGCAGCAGTATTGAAGGAGCAAGAGGTGGTAGTGAAGGGAATGCAATAGAGGGTGTAAGAGTTATGAGACGTTATATAACGTCCCCTTAGAATCTACAGCTTTTAAATACTAAAAAATATTGTATTTTTAATTTTATTACAATTAATGTATTTTAATAAAAAAAATTCCTTTTATTTCTTAAATAATATTCGTATATGACGCATATTTTATATGGATTTGATGCCTACAATGTATGTACATAGTTAAAAATCGTTGAACCATTTGAACCAAACCGAACCGCTTGTTAAGTAGCTATAGCTTTTAGTTAAAATGTTTAGTCTTTCATGAGATATAATAGTGATGAATTTAAATTTAAATTTCTTATTGCTTTTTTATTAATATTCAAATTTCATTCACTTTTTTATTAAATTTTTAAGTAACGCCTTATGTCTAATTATGCTACATAGAGGTTACGAAAATGAACCAAAAAAATACGTAATTAGCTATGTGTATAAATAAGTTTGTCTAAAAGCCCGTAAAAATACCCTTAATTTAATGTATAATTTTATTTATGACAATTTAAGTTTTTTAAGATAGTTTATTTTATTTGTGTTGCTCCCTTCGCGGAAAGGTGTTCAATACAAAATACTGTTTATGGCGTAGCCGGAGTTTGTCCGGCCATGGTTTTCTTATGAAGCGTGGACGAAGGCCGCTCGGCCTTTTTGTCTCCCTGCTAAGCTCTTCTCTTAACGCACCCGGTCATATCGGCATAAACGGCTCTGGTCCAATAGGAGTGATGGCCGCCGTTTTCTGGCTAGCAGGTCAGCTGCCAGCCATATATGACCTGGTACCCAAAGAAGTAGGATACGATTTCTCTCCGCCAGCGTCGACCCCGTAATACACACGCCAGTCGTTGAAGTGTTGCAAGACCAGGGCGACCCTGGAACCCCACACGACCGCCCCGTAGGAGACCATTGGCGTGTACAAGCAACGCAGGACCTTGACTTGACTTGAGTGCTAACGAACTTGCCCCTGGCGAGTATCACTTTGTCTTCCGCGTATCCATGACAGCGGATTCCATTATCCGTGAGAGTTTGCAGGAGTTCGTTCACTACTAGTGTCCACAGTTAGGGTGAGAGTACCGCCCCTTGCGGGCAACCTTTGCCTGTTTGCAGCTGCACTGTACCTTCACCAGTGTCTACCTCAGCAATATCGCTCTGCAGCAGCCATTTTAACAAGAGTTTTTGTCAAAGCCATCCTCGATGTCGAGGAAGGCACAGAGCACTGTTTTTCACTCTCAGTGCATACAGAGCAAACTCGGTTGACCAGCTCACCCTGTACGCATCTTGATCCCGGTGCAGTGGTGCTGTCTTGAAAGCGTTGGGTCTAATCTCATGGTCGTAAACCTTCTCGGTCGTCTTCAGAAAGAAGGACGTGAGGCTTATCGGCCTGAAGGATTTAGCTAAGGAGAGATCTCTCCTACCTACTTTCGGGATAAAAATAACCCGAGCTCTCCGCCATATTGCTGGTATGTAGCCAGTTGGGTCTTGCAAATTGGTTTCGTCTTAGAACAGCTGGAGTGAAAGGCGTCAATAATGGTACCATTCAGCCTGTAGACTCTGCCCTCTAATTCCATACACCTAGTTCTTTTCTGATTGCATTCAGAGCCCGAAACAAAAACTATTTAAATATTTTGCATTTCTTAAATAAAAAGTTACGTTTTTAAGCCCCGCACAAAAGACTAAAATTCCTGCCAAAAGCATCTGTCAAACTACTGAAAACAACGAGAGAAAGAGAAACCAAAATGAAATTGATATAACCCTGTAAGCTAAGAGTACGCGGAAAGGAGTTCTGAGATATTTTCTATTAAATACCTTTCCGCGAGGCCGCTCAGGATCATAACCCTCAGTATGACCAATTTTCTTATCGCCAGCAACACAAATAAAACAAAATTTCTTACAAAACTTAAGTGTTAATATACAAAATTATTTATCAAACTAAAGGTATTTTTATGGGCTTTAAGACAAACTTATTTTCGCTTATAATTAATTACGTATTTTTAAAGAAAAATATAGTTTATTATTAGCGTTTTTCAGTTTTTGCTATTTTTCTCAAAATATACATATATGTATATAATTTCTTTACACATATGCATATCAAATAAAAGTTATTTTAATTCTCTTTTTTACGATACCAATATTGTGAAGATTGGGTAAAAAGTTTTTGGAATATTAGCTTTTCAAAATATTAAAATTTCCCCCTTTTACCCCTCGGATTCGATATAGCGCAGCATAAGGTTGGTTTACGGTGCCTAAATGCCTAAACCAAATTGAAAAATTCAATAGATGAACAACAAAATAAACTTTTGTTTAACTATCGTTTTGCAAAAATCCGTCCACAAATTTTATCATTTTTTACTTTAAAAAGCTCTTTTTTGCATTTTTCACATATATGGTATTTGATTTCCATTCACTGCACTTCATATCAAGCATTCATTTTGACAACAAATATTTTAATACTTCCCCGCACAAAAAACAAAAATTCCTTCCAAAAGCATCTGTCAAACTACTGAAAACAACGAGCGAAATACACATATGCAATATACATATATGCAAACGCAAAAAAATTTTTTTTTTTCATTTTGGTATTTCTGTGATAATATAATGATTATTATGTTAAAAGCAACATATTTTAGATAGAAAAACTTTGATTGCAAATGGCCAGGGTTATTTTTTAGAAGCGCGGCCGAGGGACGCTTACGCGGAAAGATATTTTATACTTGTAATTGCTGATGTGAGGACCACACACAAAGCTCGTGAACGTTAAATTCCATACAATTCTGTCGAGACTTTGTTCATGCTGTACAAAGTTCGAAGGAATATCTTTACAAAAACCGTTGACGGTGCGAGTAGTTCCTAAACTAATATTCTGTTGCATATGGTTTGTTTTAAATTTTCTATTTGTTTTCTTTTAATTGATCTTTAAATGGTGCTAAAGGTAATATGCATGTTATTTTCTTTTTTTGTCTTGGTTAGAATGAAAGTTAGTTAGTTCTTAAAAATATTAACTGGAATTTTAACTGGCTATTTAAAACCGGCGCTTGGATACCAATTCAGACTTACTCGCACACAGGTTGAGTTCAACATTAAGTGTAATATATTCAATAATTTATTTGTTTTAATTTATTTATTTAATTGTTTATGAAGTCAATGAACATAAATTCTTACAGACTATACTTACATTTTCATATTTCATTAACATTTCAAGGTGTTATTCATACCTAGCTAATAGTTGCATGCAATATATATATAATACATTTTTCGGGGATATTTATTATACAAGTATATATTTAATACACGAATGCTTATCGTTTTTTTATATATTTTCTGTTCTGATTAAATTTTTCAACCGGAAAAGAATGCAAACACATTTTCAAAGGAAAATGAACCCTGACAAATCACTTTTGATCCCCAGTATATATATCCCGTCAGTATTTATATACTTTGCAGGCTGCGTGGTTCGAAATATATATAGACAATGGAACAAGAAAATAAAGTTTGTGCATGTTTAGCTACATATAATACTTGCATTTTCATTAAAAACAAAAAAAAAGTAGAGAAGGTACTGGAGTATAAATTAGTCGCATCGACGAAAAAGAAATGCTACAATATTTATTGATGGTATTGCGATCCATATCCATGGATTTAATTATTTTGCAATCCTTATTCCTATTCATAAATATTGCATGCTACACGGTCAAGAAATAAAACGATATATCAATAAATACTCAACGTGTGACAATGCCCAATGGTTCAAAACTGCTAGTAGCATCGTGATATGTGTGTATGTATATATTTATTTACGTTTTTACAAATATATGCACTTTTAAATTTGTATTTTTGTACGTATTAAGGAATCTTTACCATGAACATTGAGCTACAAAAAAATCGATTGTAAGGTCTAAGAGTATCAAAATTCTTTCGCAGCTTTTTAATTGGCCCTGAAATCATTAAAAATTAGCTTTCTCTTTGATTATGCATGCACTATTCTAGGAATACTCTGCTTCAATATATAGATGTAGTTTCGCTTGCGCTCCATTCCAGGCAGTTATTTCCTTAAGTAAATGGAAAAATGTTCCAGTTATGAAAAATTTATATATTTATTTGCAAAATTAACTGCTTTTGTTTACAAATTTAAGTGAAACGAAAGGAATAAAATGAAGAAGAAAACTCACCACCGAAAAGTTTACTACCAAGGGTTGCTTTTTTTATAGTACACGTTGGTTATAGGCGAATTGTGGTGAGCCGTTGCATAATTTTTCAAATATGCAAATAAAAACAGTCGTCACAAATTTTCGCTATACATTTTTGGGTTTAAGTAATAACTGTAAAGTTATATTCACTGGTTAATGCAAATATTTCACATTACGCAAAACTTTTATGTGATTTTTAAAGTTTATTATGAAATATCATTGCATGCAATTCTGCTATGGTTTATTTTCATTATCCACCATGAATACTTTTAAGGCCATGCCACATAAAACTTCTGCTTCGCTTTACGTCAGAGTTTAGCTTTGACAGCGAAGATGAATACATGCAATTATACGAAATTTCCCACATAGGCAACACCGTCGCCAAAGCGAAGCGAAATCTTGGGCAACTCTCATCTTTTCGCTGACTTTGACAGTTCGCTCTTACCAATTTTGTTTATTTCTGACATTCGTCTGTTAACGGTCGACGTATATTTGAAAATTTTCCTACGAAAACAAGGTAAATATAAAATTTAACTGAAATAAATGCTTAAATATACAGTTTTTTTTTAATTTAGCAAAATAAATGGAGAAAAAGTTAATTGAAGCGGTGAAAATGCAGCCAAGCATCTATGACAAAAGCTCGGGCATGGCAGGCGGTTGCGGCTTTTGTGGGAGTTTTTGGTACGTGTATTTTATGGTATATAAATAAATGCCTGTATATATATATGTGATGATTTACTAAAGGATTTTTCTTTTATAATAGAGGAGCATTGCAGAGCACGGTGAAAGGCACTTCGTGACCAGTTCGTGCGGGAGGTGGCAGCAAAGATATACATAATTCCCTTACCCACATTTTCCGCCTTGATATGTTTTTTAAAACTTCCATAATGTCCATAATTATGCCGAATGTATGTATGTAAATATGCGTTTTTCGCTTTTCTGACAAAGTTACAAATGTTACGTAAAGCGAAGCAAGTCTTATGTGGCATGGCCTTTATCCCTGAGAAGGACTTCACCTCAGTTTTACTACTGTACATACTGTGACAATGTGTCGTGTTAACCAGCTGGCGCTCTCCTCGACAACGGATCACACGCTTCATTCATAAACGAGGCGTGCGCTCAGCGACTTCGACTTCCCAGACGATCTTCATCCGCTCATGTCACGGGTATAGGAGCTGGTCAAGGCTGCCGTACAAAAGGAGAAGTAACCTAACGCATATCACCGCTATCATTAGACGCAGAGTTCCAAGTGAGTACACTCATTTAAAAAAAAATTACTAATGATCTTCCATCAACCTCTGGCCGATCCAAGCTTCGCAAAACCTGGACCCGAGGATATTCTAATCGGCATGGGCGAAATGGACAAAATCCTACTAAATGGGTTAAGAAAGGGTCAACATGGCACGCCAATGGCGCAAAACACCGTATTCGGTTGGGTGTTGCTCGGAAACGCAATCAGCTCACAAAGGCAGCTCACATCTATAACCACCTTGCACTGCGACACGCAATTAAGCGCGCTAGTCAACAAGTTCTGGGAACTCGAAGAGTTACGCCCGAGAAAGCATTATATGTGAATCCAGAAGTACTGCCGTCCGAGCATTACTCCGTATGGAGAAGAGGTTTGCGGTTATAAGCAACTCCATCGAGAATATTGTGAATTCATGGCAGAACTTATTGACTTGGGTCATATGGAGCTAGCTGGCCGTGGTAAAACATTCGAGTGTTACGACTAAGCTCAGGGTAGTATTCAATGTATCCATGAAGACATCCTCCGGAAACTTGCTCAACGATGCTCTGATGGTAGGGCCGCAGCTACAGCAAGACTTATTTTCCGTCTTAGTTCGCTTTCGCACGCACCGCTATGGGTTGATCGCGGACATCGAGGAGATGTACCGCCAGATTTATATAGCTAAACATGACGCTGATTATCAACGTATAGTATGGCGCGACAATCCATCGCAACCAATTCGCGACTATCGCCTCCTAAGAGTAACCTATGGGGTGGCCTCGGCATTTCATCTTGCTGTGAAATCGTTGCTGCGATGGATGCGGGCGATGAATATAAGAGAGTCGCTGATGTCATTACAACAGATTTCTATATGAATGACTTGCTAACGGGGTCCGATTCTCTACATGACTTAGTCACGCTTCATAGGGATGTCTCGCACGTATTGCGCGTATCAGCGCGGCTTCGAACTGCGAAAATGGGCTACGAACTGCCAGCCTTTACGGGAACGAATACCGCACATCTCCAAGCAAGTGTCGCATCTTTTAGCCGATGGAAGCGAAATCCGCACTCTGGGCTCCGTTTGGAATACCGGTAATGACTTTCTTTCTATTGCTGTCAATCTCCAAGAGTTGCCTAACAAGTTTACAAAGCGCGTGCTGCTCTCCGACTCAAGCAAAATATTCGACCCGCTTGGACTAGCCGCGCCCTGTACAATTCGCGCTAAAATTTGGTTACAAAGGACATGGCGTTCAAATGTTGATTGGGACGAGTTGGTACCGTCGAACATAGCAGAAGATTGGTTGGCGCATCGAGGTGAGTTGCCTAAGCTTTCATCGCTTAAGCTAAGGCGTTGGCTGGGCACGAGTTCGGTAGTGGACGCGGCATTTCATATCTTTATGGATGCTTCGGAAGCCGCTTATGCAGCCGCGCTTTATTGCAGAACGCGAAAAGCAGATGGTGATATTGACGTTGTATTAGTTGCTGCGCTGCTCATCTTGCTTTTTCTTTTATAATAGAGGAGCATTGCAGAGCACGGTCCAAGTCACTTCGTGACCGGTTCGTGCAGGAGGTGGAAGCAAAGATATAATTCCCTTACCCACACTTTCCGCCTTGATATGTTTTTTAAATATAATAAGGCTTCGTGGAGTAAAAGAACTATTAACAAAACTTCCATAATGTTCATAATTATGCCGAATGTATGTGAATATGTTTATAAAGTTCCGTGCGATTTTCACAACTCACAATAAACAAACGAAAAGTATGTATTGTCAAAGTTTTATTGTGGCATACCTTTTGCGTTAATCGCTTTTCTCACAAAGTTATAAATGTCACGTAAAGCGAAGCAAGTCTTATGTGGCATGGCCTTAACGCAAAATTTATATAAATTAGAAATTGTAAAGCAGAAATGTAACCCTGCTGTAATTAGCTTTAAGCAACATACAGGGAACACAGTCTTGTAAAGAAAAGATGTGTATGAACACAACCATGTATGTGGAGAATAAGAAAGAAAGAAAATAAGAGAATAAAGGAAAAAAGGAAGATGGCCTCTTCCGGTTTGAATTAAAAACGAAGTGGACGTGTGTGAAACTACTCTAGATAATAATCTTGCGACATCTCTTTAAAAATATAGGGATTAATCGATTTTTCAACTCAGGTGTGAGGTTAACCACACAGCCCAACTGGAATCACCAATATCTCAAGTTTTCTATCATATCATCATGGCAAATCCGAGACATGAATTGGCAAACATGCTCAGCGACGCCGGTGTGGAATTTCCACCATCGGCAACTACACAGCAGCTACGAAACCTTCTAAGGAACGTTGTGGGGGATGGGGAAAATCAACCCCGCATAAATTTGGAAAATACTACCGATGACTATGCCGATCATGCCTCTGCCGGGCGCTCTGCCGAAAATGCCGCTGCCGTCGCCGAAAATGCCATCGACCATCCAGGAGCCAAATAAGGGCCAACGAGCTACGCTGCCGACCTAGACGAGGAGGTGCTGGCCCTGAAAAAACGACTTGAAATCCTAACACTGATGAAACAAATTGAGGAATTGGAGTCGCGGGGCCCCACGATGAAGCAACGTCGCCTGGACTTCGCCGAAGTGGAGCACGCCCTACCCAAATTTAACGGCGATGACGTATCGCACTCAGTACGTCACTTCCTACGTGACTTCGATGAAATTATCACCTCATCGGGTGCAGACAATCACTTCAAGCTTCTCGCCCTCCGCCATTCGCTAACAGGAACTGATCGAGTGTTCCTCTCCACAACATCAGCACTCAGCTATGACGCGCTTAGGCAAGCCCTAATAACCGAGTTTGACGTTGCAATTTCAAGACAGGAAATTTACAAAATGCTGTCGCAGCGTCGATGGAAGACTTCGTAATAGATGGGATTGGAAACATCCCGAACGTCCACATTTTACTGATAGCACACACCCTTGATGAGCTGAAAGCGTTGGTTAGCCGTTACCAACACAAATATTTCGCAACCAACACTAATGCAACGAACTCCAGGCAGCAAACAACAACTAAGCCGAGGCAGCCAACAACAACAACTACAAAGCCGAAAACAACCATATTGTGCTACAACTGCTCGCGCACCGGGCACATGAAGCCAAACTGCCCGTATCCACCGCGGCCGGATGGATCCTGCTTCCGTTGCTGGCGGATGGGCCACGATCATCGCTCTTGCCCGAATGCGGCTAAAATCCTCAAGCCACGGGATGACGTGTCCTTCATAGCTAGTGATGTAGACTATGAACAAGATGCCATCGATGCATTCAATTTTGTAAGTATACTATTTGAAACGAATAGGGAACCAATATCTGACGCTATATTTTCCCTTTTCGATACCGGCAGTCCGGTTAGCTTTGTAAAGGAATCACAAATTCCAAAACATATAGTGGAAGAGCACGCTAACGGAATCGTACCGACCTACAAAGGCATCGGAGGGAAAAATGTACATGTACTTTATAAAATTAAATGCAAAATTGAATTTCTAAATAAGATAAACGAGATTGAATTAAACGTTATTTCAAATGAAAGCATGACTCTACCACTTATTTTGGGGCGTGACTTCCTCCGTATATCACAGTACAACATCTAATCTGAGGGGTGAGAAATTCCAAGTCAGGGTGATGGTACTAGGTCAGTATAGTAAAACTCTCAAAGGGTTTGGCGTTCGTATGTGTCAGTTTTTTTTTGTGACCTTTTAAATTTTTTCCTTATCTTGATGTTTTTTCGCTTAGTTGTAACATTTTGGCAAAAACGTAATTTAACATAACTCGAGAACCACTTGTCCGATTTTGATGAAACAAATTTAGAAAAATTAAGAATTACAGTTTCTCTAATCTGTTTCTATACCATTTTCCTATATGTGCAACACTTTCGAAGTTAAAAATGAATGTATGAAGGGAAAAAAGTATTTTTTTCCTAAAAATTTAAATATTTTTTTTTTTAAATTCATAAAAAATCCAGCAACACTGGTTCTGTAATGTTCACATAAAACATGCATAGTCATTATACTTTTTCTCTTTCTCACACTGGTTCTGTGATTTTTGTCATTCAACAAGTGCCGACGAACGCGCACAGTAAAAGTAATTTTTCTCAAATTTTTTAAAAGTGAACAAAAGAGAAAAAAATATGGAACTGTGCAAGCCAGATATAAATAGCTTTTGCTACTGCTGTGGTCAATATGTCTCAACACATAAAAAAAGGGGAAATTTCAGTACTGATTTTGTTCAAACATACGAGATGTACTTCAACCAAAATGTTATAGTGAACGAAAATTATGTTCCAAATATAGTGTGTAAAAGCTGCTACAACCGTCTAATGGATTGGAAAAATAGAAGACATGAAAGTATGCCATTCGGTATCCCAATGACTTGGACTAATCCTGACGAAGGTCACAATCCATTGAATTGCTATGCATGTGCGAATAAAGGAGCCGCAAAAAGGATAAGAAAATCGTATAATTAAGTTGGTGTTGCAAGTGCCGCAACACCATTGCCTCATTCGGACCACATTCCTGTGCCAAAAGCTTCTAGCCCAGATATTTTCTCTTTTACGACTGCTCCGACATATCATGCACGTGATGATCCCCCATATGAGCCATCAGTATCTAATGAGCCAATTTTAATAAATCAAAATAAGCTTGATTCAATTGTTGCCAAGTTGGAATTAACACAGCATAAATCGGAAGAGCTGGCTTCCATTTTGAAATCAAACAATTTGTTGGCACCCGGTGTGAAAGTCACAGTTTACCGAAGGAGTACGCGCTTCAGCTGCTGAACACCCAAAACGAATGCATTCACTCCTCAGTATGGAGGGTCATTTCCAGCAGCTCCGAAGACGGCGGGCTGAGATTAAATCTGGGAATAGACGATGGGTCTTACCTTGCCATCAAAAGGGCAGGCTTCATCCTGCACTACAGGTTCGGCATGGATCCCGGCAACAAAGAGCCTAAAGCCCAGGGTTCTTTGGGCTCTGGTGCCAAGGGCATTGCCGTTCCTCCCGCGACTGTGCCCCCAGCAAACGCGCCAGTGCAAGGCACCCAGTCGTCTGCCCAGCCAAGTCCAAAGGATGCAGCCAAAGACAGCAGCCGGGAATTAAACATTCCCGATTCCGAGGAGCTCCTAGAGGAGCTTGATCTGAGGCGACTCGAGCTGGACGGGGTCAGCGAGGGCGATATACTGCTCTCGGACCTCGAGGAGCCAGTGCTATGAGCAATGCAGCGTTGTCAGTAGCCCAGGTCAACCTCCATTACGCAGTGGCCGCTTCAGCAGTCATCGCAAGGAGGTTTACTACGGACGACCTGGGCATTATACTGATACAAGAACCGTGGGTCTTCAGGGGCCAGGTAAGAGGCCTGAACCACAGCAGTAACAAGGTAATTTGGGATAACCCCTGTGACAGGCCAAGAGCATGTGTAGTGCTAAAGTACAACATTAAACACTTCTGCATTACAGAGTTTTTAACACAAGACCTGGTGGCGGTGCAGGCGACGGTGATGGTAGGCGAACAGACTACGGACGTCGTCTTCGCTGCTGCATATTGCCCGGGGGACGACACCAACGTGCCTTCCCTTGAAGTACAGCAGCTGGTGGGGCACTGCAGACGCAGAAGGCTTCCGCTAATTCTTAGCAGCGATGCGAACGCCCACAACGTGGAGTGGGGCAGCACAGATACCAACCCCCGCGGTGAGTGCCTCTTAGAGTATATATTAAGCGAGAACTTAGGTATCCACAACGTTGGACATACTCCAACGTTTGTGACCAGAGTAAGACAAGAAGTACTGGATGTCACCCTTGGCAACGATTTGGCCAATCCTTTGATTTCGGGGTGGCGGGTCTGATCGGAACCCTCCCTCTCGGATCACAGGATCATCCAATTCGAGCTAAGGGCGAGGACCAAGGTAGAAGCAATCAGACGCAACCCCAGAAGAACAAACTGGGCTTTGTATCACGAGCATTTAGAATTGAACCTAGTAAACATTGAGCGTAACAATAAGAGAACAAGCTGTATGGAGTTGGAAAGCAGGGTCAGTGGTCTAAACGGCGTCATTACGGACGCCTTTCACTCTAGGTGTCCCGAGACGAGGCCGGGAGGTAAAACCCAACCTGGCTGGTGGTCTCGGGAGCTCTCGGCGCTCCGCAAGGAAGTGCGAAGGCTTTACAACAGAGCCAGACGCACGGGGCGCTGGGAAGAGTATTCGACATGCCTAACGAAGTACAGCGAAGAAATCAGAAAATCAAAGCGCAGCAGTTTCAGGAAATTCTGTGAGAGCATTAGCTCGACTCCTGCGGCTGCCAGGCTGCATAGAGCCTTAGCAAAGGACAATCCGGGGACTATAATGGCCATCAAAAGGTCCGACGGGTCCTACACTGGTAACGAGAGGGAAAGGGCCCTCGCTCTACTTTCGGCCCACTTCGCTGGTGCTGTCGGAATCCCACCCGCGGCTGGACACTGTGAGTCGCGTCAAAGTTCGGCCGATTGGAAAGTAGCCAGGAGTCTGTTTACGTACAACTCGGTCGGCTGGGGTCTGGACACGTTTGAACAGTTCAAGGCCCCGGGGTAGACGGCATCAGCCCGGTGCTGCTGAAGCGGGGCGGGAAACTGCTTCTTCCCTACCTCGTAAGAATAATGAGAGATAGCCTAGCGCTGGCACACATTCCAGCGGTATGGCAAAGAGCTAGGGTAGTTTTCATACCGAAAGTGGGCAGAAGGGACATGTCCTCAGCGAAATCTTTCAGGCCGATCAGTCTTACCTCCTTCATGTTGAAGGCTATGGAGAAGGTGATTGACCTGGAAATAAGAGCCAACGTTCTCGGGGATGCACCGTTACATCCGGATCAACATGCCTACAGAGTCGGCCGCTCGACGGAAACGGCTTTGTATGCATTGACCACGGATATTCGGGACGCTTTGGAGAATGGAGAAACAGTGCTCTGTGCCTTCCTCGATATCGAGGGGGCCTTCGACAACACCTCGCATGCAGTGGTGAACAGAGCCTTGGAGCAAAGGGGAGTGCAGCGTACTATTCGTAACTGGATAAATAAGCTGCTAGAGACCAGAATAGCCGAAGTTGATACTGGCGAAGATACAGTTCAGCTACAGACGACCAAAGGATGCCCACAGGGGGGGTACTATCCCCGCTTCTGTGGAGCCTAGTGGTGGATGACCTTCTGCATATTCTTACCAGTAATGGAATCCGCTGTCAAGGATACGCGGATGACATAGTGATAATTGCAAGGGGTAAATTCGTGAGCACCCTCTTTGACATAGTGCAAAGAGGACTGAACCTGGCAAGGAAATGGTGCTTGGAGGTAGGACTGAATATCAATCCTGCCAAACGGCCATCGTTCCCTTTACCAGAAAGAGAAAATTACTAGGTAGTAGAGTTATAGCTCTGGGGGGGGTCGCGGTCGAGGTCACCACGGAAGTGAAATATCTGGGTCTCATCTTAGATTCTAAGCTTCTGTGGAAGGCTCATGTCGATGCTGCCGTCTCCAGGGCTAGGAGAGCATTAATGGTGTGCAGACGACTCGCAGGAAAGTCCTGGGGCTGCAGCCCTAGAATACTGCGGTGGATGTTCATCATGATAGTGAGACCCATGGTCACCTATGGTGCAGTGGCTTGGGGATCCAGAAGTGCCCTGACCTCGGTTAGGCAATCTATTACCAGGCTACAGCGCTTGGCGGGCGTGTGCATTACCGGAGCGATGCGCACGTGCCCGACAGCTGCGCTGGAGGTGATTCTGGAACTTGAGCCGCTGCACGTCACCATCGACCATGTGGCTAAGCGAACCCTGATGAACTTCTCAAAAGAAGGTTTCGGGCGGGGTAAGTTGATGTCGTCCAAAGCAAGGGACAGACTAGAACCTCAGCTGCCTCTCTTGGGCTTCCCCAGAGATGAGATTCATAAAAAGATAAGGTTTGACAGGAAGTTTGGAGTGGAAATATATAGCAAGGCTACCTGGAGTGCATCCATACTGGACAACCACGTCCAGAGAAGCACCCTACAATGGTACACTGATGGCTCCAGGACCCCCGAAGGTATTGGAGCGGGCGTCCATGGTCCCAGATCCAGCATCTCGGTTCCATTGGGGGCCTACCCAAGCATCTTCCAAGCGGAGGTCTTTGCCATCAGTGATTGCGCTCAGATTAGCCTGAGAAGAAATTACCGCGGTGAGACCATTCTCATATCAAGCGACAGCCAGGCCGCGCTCAAAGCCCTCTCCTCCTATGAAATAAAATCATCATTGGTAATGGTGCGTTGCTGTGGCGCGCAGAAGAGGCACGGCCTTTGGACGGCCGTGGCCGGATGAGCAACAGTTACACTCATTACCCCCGACAACCATACTAGGCTTTCTAGAGGTGCTGGGGCTTATGGAAGTACTGTGATATGAGCCGTAGAGGGCACAATAGACCCATCGGTCGCAGTGCATTCCTCTCATTTATAATCTAATCTAATCTACAGATATAGAGGCAAAAAGTCGCAGAGTGCAATAAATGCGGAAATTTGCTGGTGGAGTAAGCTTGTGTGGCAAGACAGGGATGATCTTGATGATAAAGAATTTTCAGGAGATGCAGAAGGGCCAACAGTGGAGTCACACATTGACATTATGTGTAGTTCAGAAACTGATGATAGCGATGAATGCGATGCCACTAGTCCCGAACAACCACCATCGAAAAAGTCTAGGCAATATTTATTAAAATAAATAAAAATAAATAAATAAAATAAAAATAAAAAATTATAAAAATGTTTACTTTATTTTTTTAGTAGTTTATGGCCAGAAGTCTGGAGCTATTGGGGAAAATTTATAAAAAAGGCGATAAATAACACTTTTTTGAATAAAACAAATAAAAACAAATAGAAATTGTAATTCTTAATTTTTCTAAATTTGTTTCATCAAAATCGGACAAGTGGTTCTCGAGTTATGTTAAACTACGTTTTTGCCAAAATGTTACAACTAAGCGAAAAAACATCAAGATAAGGAAAAAATTTAAAAGGTCATAAAAAAAAACTGACACATACGAACGCCAAACTCTTTGAGGGTTTTACTATACTGACCTAGTACCATCACCCTGACTTGAAATTTCTCACCCCCCAGACAATAATCCTAAAAATGTTCCACAGTGTATTTAATATTAAATTAAAAACCACTGTTAAGAAATACTCTAAGGAGAAATTGCTAGAAATAAGAAATTACCATAAGACTAATATTAGTAAACTGTTAACTGGTTCCGATTCATACTCTACCGCTAATGTATCGAACACTATCGCCGCTGGCGCAGACCCTAAAGTTAATAGCACTCCATTTGTAACCAATTCTGACGCAAACATTGCCTTTATGATGCCATATCAGACAGACGATAAATATTATGAAAACAAATCCGTTGCCGACAACGTTCAAGAGACTGAAGACCTTACACTGCCGACATACCCGACATTTTCAGTATTGACATTTCTCACGACGAGAAAGTTGTTGACATAAATCCCAAACTGGCTAATTCCCAGCGAGATGGTCTTAACCAAATCATTAACGATAACTACTTAAATTCTGACATAAAATCTGAGGCATTCACATATGAAATGAAAATTCACCTTACCACCGACGTTCCCTTCCATTGCTCTCCGCGAAGACTTTCATATGCTGAGAGAAACCAAGTGCAATCTATTCTAAGTAGATGAACTACGCCAAGAAGGGATAATAAGACCCAGTAACTCCCCTTACGCTTCTGCCATTGTGCTAGTACGACCAAGAAGAATCGTGGGCGATAGAGGAACCTGTTTCACTTCCTTAGAGTTTGGCGCTTTCCTGATGAACCAAAACATAGTCCACGTTAAAGTTGCCGTTGGTTCCCCACAGGCAAACGGACAAGTAGAATGGGTGAACAGAATTCTCAAAGCTATGCTAGGTAAACTGACAGACGAAGCGAACCACGATGATTGTCAAGAAGTTGCTTGAAGTGGAATATGCCATAAATAAGTCAATTCATAGCACTTGTCGCGATACACCAAGCCGGCTTTTGTATGGTGTTGAACAAAGAGGAGTAATTATAGACGAGGTGACTGAATTTCGTCAGGACAAGTTATGTCCCGATGACAAGCGAGACTTAGAGCAAATACGGAAGGATGCTTCTAACTCTATTAAGGCCAGACAAGAATACGACACTAGACAATCTCTTAAGAGCACCTCTAGAACTAAGATATACAACGTGGGCGACTACGTCGTCGTAAGAAACGTTGATACAATTGTAGGAAGCAACAAGAAACTCATACCCCGATACAAAGGCCCCTACGTGATATATAAGGAATTGGGGAATGACAGATACGTTGTGAGGGACATTAACAACTGTCAGCTAACCCAACTTCCATATGATGGGGTTATTGAAGCTCATCGGATCCGAAGCTGGCGGCAGCAACCAGAAGGGTGTGATGACGAACCAGAATCTGATCCTTTACAAATTGATTAAATAGTAAGGTTTTATATAGGATCGCGGTCGATTCATTATCAGGATTGGCCGAGTTGTAAAGCAGAAATGTAACCCTGCTGTAATTAGCTTTAAGCAACATACAGTGAACACAGTCTTGTAAAGAAAAGATGTGTATGAACACAGCCATGTATGTAGAGAATAAGAAAGAAAGAAAAGAAGAGAATAAAGGAAAAAAGGAAAAAAGGAAAAAAGGAAGATGGCCTCTTCCGGTTTGAATTAAAAACAAAGTGGACGTATGTGAAACTACTCTAGATAATAATCTTGTGACATCTCTTTAAAAATAAAGGGATTAATCGATTTTTCAAAATATTCAAAATACAAGGATTGTTTTGTAAACAAAGTTTGACTTTGTATGGACCACATATATGAAAAAACTCCAATCAGATGCTAGCATTGTACTACCCGTTTATTGTACCATGTACTCAGCACATTCAAACGAAAATATTATTAAATTTTACGTATTTTAAGTTTTTACCCGCCGATGATTTCCAAAATCCTTCAGGTTCGACCACTGGATTGTTAAATAAAACACGCTTGGATTTTCTTAATGCTAACTTTATTTGTTTTAAATAATTTACAATACTTCACAACGCTATTTAATTCACGGATACTTATACTAGCGCACTCGCAACTCTCAAACTCTTAGCTTACAGCTTTACAAGTTCACTCTTCAAAGATCAATTACAAACTGAATTACCTAACGCAGTGGCAACGCCATTTTATACTCCGAGCTACGTACACTGTGGCAGCTCTAGAACATTATCGATCGTTATCGAAAGCTCTCGATTGCGATTGTTCTATTTACGTTTTCTCGACGTCTCTATCTCCTTCTTGGTTTCTCTTTCCTATGTCATTCATGTTTTGGAATATCGCCCCAATATTGTTACGTTTCTACCCTGAAAAGCCGATGAATTTCAAAATCCTTCAGGTTCGACCAGTGGATTGCTAAATAAAACTCGCTTTTGCTTTACAACTTCCCTACGAGACGGGTAATGGTTAGCACACAAGGTAGCTAAGCGTTTGCGTTTGTGCAATTGTTAGATATTTAGTCAGGTTTGTTCTAGTTTAGTCAGTTTCTTCTTGAATGTTTATGTCTGATGAAGCCCATATTGATCTAAACGGCAATGTAAACAAGCAAAATTGCCGTATCCGGAATCAAATCCAGAGATAGTTCATGAGACGGAACTTCACAAAGAACGAGTCACTATATGGTGCGCAGTTTAATCAAGATGCATTGTCGGGCCATACATCTTTGGAGAAAACGGTGTAACAGTAACTGTCAAGGGGCACCGTTATTGAAAGATGTTGAAGGAGTTTTTTTACCCAGAACTGCGCCGAAGACGTATCCCTTTCAATAGCGTTTGGTCCCAGCAAGTGGAGCAACTGCACACATAGCCAGACCGGTTATTGCGGAGCTCCAACGAAAATTTCAAAACAAATTAATATCCAGAAACTCCACTTTCCGCTGCCCCCCAAGGTCACCTGACCTGACTGCACCAAACTTTTATTTATGGAGTTATGTCAAGCAAGAGGTGTACCAAAAAAAAACCAATAAATTTTACAGAATTGAAGCAGTCGATTTAATCGATAATTGAGGCAATCTCGTCTTCAACCCCTTCATCCTTATAAATAATTAATTATATAAAATAAAATAAAATTTTCTATTACAAAAAAAAATTATTTAAGTTTCTTATTGTACACAATTGGTGCGCCACCCAATACTTTTAAATAAACACTACCTTGTGTTTGAGCTTTTCTTTCGTTTCGCTTTATTGGTTTTTGCGTGAAAGTTCCCCCGTGCGTGAGTTGAAAGTGAAACTTTACCTTTAATCCAGGGGAGAAAAAAAGGTTCGCTACTTTAGTGTCCAGTCCCAAACACAAAAAGAAAGCATATCAATACCCAACCTGAAATATGTGGTTGTGTCCTCCAGCAATGTTGAAAAACCCCTATCTCACTACTCTTGCTTTGCGGTACAAAGATCATTAAATCTGATAAGCAAGGACATTGAAAATATCTCTGAGCTCAGAGATGGCAGTTTACTTCTTTTAGTCAATAATAGATATGTGGCGGACAAATTCATTGCCTCTAAACAACTACCGGGCCTTTGCAAAATCAGATGCAAATATCATGAAAATCTCAACTTTGTTAAAGAGACGGTACCTTCGCCGTACCACAAATTACTGCCCGACGAGAAAATTGCAAAAACAAGAACCTGATTCTTTTAAATTCGACGAACAATAAATATTTCGTGGCACAATGTAAAGGTTAGGGAGTACTTCCCGATCCCAATGCGTTGCAAAACATGTCAAAGCTTGGGACACACCAAAAAACATTGCAAAAGTGACCCCATTTGCGAGATCTGCAGTTTTCCCCCACACCCTTACTCAGATTGCGTGCGCACAAAATGTGCAAAGAAATTTTAAAAATTAAAACACAACGCAAGTACACTATCAAACAAGCCAGAGATTTTTAAACCGCTCAGTTTCTCATTACATCACCTCCAGTTTCACAACGAATCCAGAAAAGTCAAAAGACTCAACACTTCTCCAACAAGATTATTGCTTACACCCAATCAACTTCCACCATGTAAAGCAGCATCGTCTTCAAATATCTCTGAATCCCTTCAACCCACACAATCAAACAATTCCGTAATTGCATCTCCCATCACCCTCCTTAGTCAAGAGCTACTAATATCAAATCGTTATTTCACCTCGACTCAACTAGATTTCGACTCGGAAAATTAACACCAGAAATTTCTTGAAGCCTGATGACCTTTAAGATACTCCAATGGAATCTACATTGACTACTTAACAACTTCAATGAATTAAAACGTTTATTAAAAAACTATCGCCCTCTATAGTATCCCTTCAAGAAACACATATCCCCTTTACCAGATCCGCACCCATTTCTAATGCATTCCATAGCTATTTTCACAACCTACCTCAAAACACAACGCCTAAGCAAGGGATTTGTGTCAATCTCCGTTATCGGTATTTGCTATTGAATTAAATGTTGGCACAAATGTCGCAATAATTTCCATTTACATTCCGCCGCAACAATCATTCACCCTCAAAAACTTGCTTGACTTAACATAAGGTATCAATACAGATGTGATATTGATTGTGGACTTAAACGCATGGAGCTATTTTTGTCGATTCCTCAAACCCATCACAAAATCCCCAGGACCGTAATTCCGTTTTGGCCACAGCAGCTAGCAAACTTATTTGCAAAGAAGAAATTCGTATGGCACAACTTCAAGAAACACCGTTCGCTCACTATTCTTATAGAATACAAAAAAGAAAACGCCTTTTTTCAAAAAGAAACTCAAAGAGGCTAAAAGACAAAACTTAGAAGACTTTACTCGTTCCATTATTCCAAATTGCAACCCCAGGTTTTCGGGAACCCATACTCCTACTTCAATCAAAGTATTGGACACGGGCAATGCATCTATCTGTTCGTCTGTAGCTATTGCAAACCATTTCGGTTTCGTCTGGTCGAAACTCTGTGAAGATGGGAATTTCCATCCAGAGTTTGTAGCTAAAAATACTCAAATCTTAACAGATGTATGCAAATAAGTCACCCCCATCACGCGATTCGAGTTCGAAAGAACTGTAAACGCATTGTCTGCCAAAACCTCAGGCCGTAACCGTATCACATATCCTTTGTTAAAAAATATTGCCATGGAAAATCAAAACTAGAGTGATAGACCTGTACAATACTATTTTACGTTTGTTATTTTTCTGTTGGCCTAATAAATGTTAATAATTGACAATTTTATTGAGAACAAATCCAGTTTATGAAAGATGTTTGTGTGGAAAAAACCACAACAGCTTTTTTATGGTAGAAGTTATAGTACTATATATTATCAAGAATAAGAAGTGGAGAATAAAAGGGAAAAGAGATAAAAATAAAACGGGAAATAAAAAAACTATTTTAAAAAAGTGGGAGTCAGACTTATTATAAATGCTCTCAGCTTAATCGAATCCGGTCATCAAAAGAATTACAAGCAAGTGTTTCGTTACCACTTATATAACTTTTGTTATTCTCTTTTTTCTATAGCAGGTAATTTCTCGGTGGGCATTATTAGTGAGAGTCCCAGCAGTAACTTAGAGAGCGCAGTGTTAACGCCTGTATAGACTGCACTGGTGTAAAAACAAACCACACAAAGAAAACGACATGCTACTAATAATGCCGATTACCCGGTATATTCTCAATAGGGTTCTTCGCCCCGAACTCCGTAGTACCTATTTGTTGTTTGAAAAGGCAATGTTAATTTTTCGATTATGTTTCTTTATTAGTGAAAACGAATTACACAAAAGCCTATTAAGTACTTATAACTAAAGCTTGGCGTAAATAACATTATCATGATTGCCTGCAGTTAACTTTTTAATTTAATTACAGGCCAAAAAAATTTTTGATAATTATGAGACGGAGGAGACGAAAAATTTAATTTTCAACAACTGCAAAGGCTGGTTTTGTTAAAGCAAAATAAAGTTCGTTCACTAAAACTGAAAATTTTAAAAGATCGTACAGCAGAGAAGGAGATGACTTTAGATGAATATTAAAATTTTAGTATTTATTATATATTTTATTACTTTATTGTTTTTGTTTGAATTACATATATATTTAATTTAATAACTTTTAAATCATTTGTCTTCTTCTCTTTCCTGCGTCTGCAGCTCTGGAATTGGTTTGTGGTGTGTAGTTTACTTCCATGTTTGAATAGCTCCATACTAAGATATCACTTTCGTTACAATCGTAGTTATCTTTTAAAACCTTTGCAATATTATATAAAACAAAACAACTTGCAATTACGATTGGTACTAAATCTGTTGCGACCCGAATTTTATATGCAATATTGCAAATCGCTGTTTCAGCTGTCCAAAACACCGCACGACGATGCACTATTCTTTCGAAAATATTCTATTATAATTGATTTCTGCTTCAGTTTATGGGTTCCGAAATGGAGTCATCAACCAAGGGGAGATGCCATAACCCTCATATTTAAGAAGTAAAGCATTATTAGTAGCAGTCATCATTGTAGAATATATCGTGCTGTTTCGCAAAATGCGAGCATCATGCACAGAACCTGGCCAAGATATATCCACACTGGTGAACAGCTCATTTTCGTCGCATGTTGCCTGTACATTTATCGAATGAAAACCCTTTCTACATACATATGTACCTACTCAGCGCTCTGAGAAATTGGTTTTTTAATTTTGACGTGTGTACAGTCTATAACACCAATTCTAACTTCCTTGTTCGTGCATGGAAATTTAATCCATTCATGTGTTCTTCCTGATATAATACCCGCCATTTCAGAAATCACCCTTAAAACGGTTGTTTGATGGCTTCTCAAATCCCATATTGGAAGCCTGGATCGGCACAAAATCTTCGAAATTATTCGAAATAGCACCACCTCTCCTTTCGTTATTTTCTCCTAGGAAGTGATTTGTTATCCAGTCTACATGTTGTGGTTCAAACCGAAATATTTTTTTGTAATCATTATTATTTATAACTTCGTGTCTTGGTTTATACATTTTGTTTGTCTTAAAGGAATAAAATATTCAGCCATTGTTAGACTGAAAGTAGAGCGAGTCAACTAAAAGTAGACTCACCAAGGTGTGAGCTTGATCTCATAAAAGTGACCAAATGCTTGCTAATATGCATACGAAAGTAAGCTCGAACTCACGAACATTTCTCGATGCGAGTTCAAACTCGACCTATGAGATCAAACTCGCGTGCTGAGTAAAAGCAAGCGAGTTCAATATTTTTTATGCAGCAAAACCCAAATTTCACTCGAAAAAGCGAGTCGGAGCAAATTCTCGCCTTTTATGCATGAGACCCGTTGTGCTACGTTAGCCGAGTGGACTGTTGTGTTTATTCCCTCTTCCTTAAACAAACCCACTACAAACAAGAGCAAATGATCTGCCGCTATTTAAACTTGTTTGTGTGGTTGTTGTTTGTGTTTTTGCAAATTCTGTTTTATTCAGTTATTATTAGAATATAAATGTTTGTTTATTTTCTGTTGACCTAATAAATGTTAATAATTGACAATTTTATTGAGCTCAAGGCCAGTTTATGAAAGATTTTTGTGTGGAACTCCGAGCTCCAGGGTTCAAATCCTAGCAGAAGAGGTTATGAAGAATACAATTTAATTAATTTAATAAAAAGAAGTCTAATGAGGAAATGTGGTGATTTCCGAAATAGAACTATAACTTCTACCATTAAAAAGCTGTTGGTTTTTTTTCCACACTAAAATCTTTCATAAACTGGCCTTGAGCTCAATAAAATTGTCAATTAATACTATTTTACTACAAGGTAAATTGCCACATAAATGGAGAAATGCACTTATTTTTCCGATCCCGAAACTAAATAAAGGCGTCACAATTGCGGCCGGATACCGACCTTTTGCCGTGCCTAACTAAAACGTTAGAGAAAAGTGTGGATAACCTGGTTCGCTCTTTCAAACAATCTGTTCGACGCCCACCAAGTAGCGTTCAAAGAAGGCCAGGGTACAATTGACGCCTTACTAAGTTTTGAGCACTTCGCAGCTCCGGCTTTGTCGAAAAGGCTTACGACCGAATAGCTGAATAGCTCCCCATGTTATCCTCCATCAGCTTGCTCGTTGGAAAGTTGGTAACAAGACATATAATTTTGTAAAGGCTTTCCTTTGCTGTCAAATTAAATAATAAATATTAAAATACCTACAAATTGCTCAACGGTATTTCTTAGGGTTTACCACTTTCCGTGGTACTCTTTATGATTGCTTTCGATTAAATAAATAAAATTATATTTAAATACAAACGAATTAATCATATAATATAAACGGGGACATATATCTGCATTTCGATTACATCTGATTTGACGAACGAAATCGAGCTCAAAATGAAAAGTAGGGAAAATAAGATTGGCAGCTAATTAAATTTCAAAAAAATCATTACGAATTAAAGAATGCTTAAAATTATTATCTTAAAGTTGTTTAATAAAATAAAAATAACCAAATGTGTTAGTATATTTTATTTGCTGTAACGATATAAATAAGTTATGCACATTATTCCATTATTGATCGCTATAGCTACTTTTGGGAACGAGATGAGCCCTGAAAGGACGAAAATTAATTTATAATTTGGTTTAATTTGCTAATATTTGCAGCTATTTATTAATAATAAACACTTTTGACAACAGCTGTAGACATTTTGCTCGTTCACAATAGTAATTTTCTGTCAAAAGTGGCAACATATTGAATTCACAATATTCAGTACTTATGCACATTATTTTCGTGCATATTTACGAGTGCTTATGCGCATTTGGAAGAGGTTTATGCATGAGTTAATGCAGATCAATTAATTATCTAGATAACCTTGCCCTTCTGTTAGCAGTATAACAACTCAGGAGCTAGAATAATGTTCAGTGAATGCAAAAATTTTTATA
The DNA here is from genome assembly GCA_963971545.1 of Philophylla caesio. Lineage (NCBI taxonomy): Eukaryota > Metazoa > Arthropoda > Insecta > Diptera > Tephritidae > Philophylla > Philophylla caesio. Next base: position 58,656,471 of record OZ020608.1, on the reverse strand, counting down.
TATGTAATAACACACTTTGTCCACCGATAACTCTAATCCAATTCGATTCAAAGCTCACGTTTAAAAACCATTATTCTTTTGTTAGAACTGCTCTTGTTAAAATATTAGATATTATAAAATATTTATCATCGAAGCACTGCCTCGTGAACCCAACAACGCTCATCAACGCTACCAAAGCCCTGTTACTCTCCAAAATATAATACGGCCTACCGATCTACGGTCACTGTATGAATAAAAACATTAACCTTAGACAACCACCATATCATGAAGCTTTCTGGAGATGGATACAGGCATTCCCAAATTCGCTTATCAAATTCCCCTTAACAGAAGCGGGACTTCCCTCAATCAAAGAAAGGATAACATTCTGCACTCTTAAACTATCTCCAAAACTTCTTCATTGCAGAAATCCAGTGCTATATAAATTGGTCAGCTCGATTATCAAAAGAGAGAACCCTATGTCTCGACGATCGACACACCTTCTAAAGGGTGTGGTTTCCAATTAGGGAATACTTTTTTCGGAGTTGGTCTTTTTGACAGCTGTTACTTAATTTATACTCAGTTTGGTTTGCCATTTAAAGACGCCTTGAAAGAGAATATTCGGTGCGTTGTTGCTGACATACGGCCCTAATTGCTGCAAAAAGTGGTTGAAAATTGAGCCTCTCGGCTGGAAACCATTTTTTTTCATAATAAAGTTAAATTCTTGGCCACAGCTTTAATTACACGAGTATGCGTTTTATTTCTTCTTAAACACCACATGTCTAAAAAGCACCCTTTAGAACTTTGAAGGACAACGATCTCGAATCAATCGATATTATCAACAAATACCTTATTGAAGCTCAGCTTAAGAAATTAATGTAGAGTTGGTTATCGAGTAGCCAAGTAACCAAGCGAGCCGAAGGTGATATCACTAGTGCTGCGATTGACAGCCCTATTCTAATACCCTCACAAAAGTCACCTAACTGACTGTTGTGAGGTTCCTGACTATTGTGAGGTTACCCTTTTGCTGGCGTAAAATCAAAAGCTCAAATGCTCATAACTGTCAGGAAAGTTGTGATGTGCGAACGACAGCCTCACAATACGAAAACAACTGATTTTTATTGAGCAATTATTACCATATTTTGTTAATTTTTGTTCGCGATCATTGTCGTGTGTTGATTTTTTTTTAATAAAAAATATTCAGAAATGGCGGAGTTATTGCTTGTTTGTGCAGCAGTATTGAAGGAGCAAGAGGTGGTAGTGAAGAGAATGCAATAGAGGGTGTAAGAGTTATGGGACGTTGTATAACGTCCCCTTAGAATCTACAGCTTTTAAATACTAAAAAATATTGTATTTTTAATTTTATTACAATTAATGTATTTTAATAAAAAAAATTCCTTTTATTTCTTAAATAATATTCGTATATGACGCATATTTTATATGGATTTGATGCCTACAATGTATGGACATAGTTAAAAATCGTTGAACCATTTGAACCAAACCGAACCGCTTGTTAAGTAGCTATAGCTTTTAGTTAAAATGTTTAGTCTTTCATGAGATATAATAGTGATGAATTTAAATTTAAATTTCTTATTGCTTTTTTATTAATATTCAAATTTCATTCACTTTTTTATTAAATTTTTAAGTAACGCCTTATGTCTAATTATGCTACATAGAGGTTACGAAAATGAACCAAAAAAATACGTAATTAGCTATGTGTATAAATAAGTTTGTCTAAAAGCCCGTAAAAATACCCTTAATTTAATGTATAATTTTATTTATGACAATTTAAGTTTTTTAAGATAGTTTATTTTATTTGTGTTGCTCCCTTCGCGGAAAGGTGTTCAATACAAAATACTGTTTATGGCGTAGCCGGAGTTTGTCCGGCCATGGTTTTTGTTATGAAGCGTGGACGAAGGCCGCTCGGCCTTTTTGTCTCCCTGCTAAGCTCTTCTCTTAACGCACCCGGTCCTATCGCCATAAACGGCTCTGGTCCAATAGGAGTGATGGCCGCCGTTTTCTGGCTAGCAGGTCAGCTGCCAGCCATATATGACCTGGTACCCAAAGAAGTAGGATACGATTTCTCTCCGCCAGCGTCGACCCCGTAATACACACGCCAGTCGTTGAAGTGTTGCAAGACCAGGGCGACCCTGGAACCCCACACGACCGCCCCGTAGGAGACCATTGGCGTGTACAAGCAACAAGCAACGACCTTGACTTGACTTGAGTGCTAACGAACTTGCCCCTGGCGAGTATCACTTTGTCTTCCGCGTATCCATGACAGCGGATTCCATTATCCGTGAGAGTTTGCAGGAGTTCGTTCACTACTAGTGTCCACAGTTAGGGTGAGAGTACCGCCCCTTGCGGGCAACCTTTGCCTGTTTGCAGCTGCACTGTACCTTCACCAGTGTCTACCTCAGCAATATCGCTCTGCAGCAGCCATTTTAACAAGAGTTTTTGTCAAAGCCATCCTCGATGTCGAGGAAGGCACAGAGCACTGTTTTTCACTCTCAGTGCATACAGAGCAAACTCGGTTGACCAGCTCACCCTGTACGCATGTTGATCCGGGTGCAGTGGTGCTGTCTTGAAAGCGTTGGGTCTAATCTCATGGTCGTAAACCTTCTCGGTCGTCTTCAGAAAGAAGGACGTGAGGCTTATCGGCCTGAAGGATTTAGCTAAGGAGAGATCTCTCCTACCTACTTTCGGGATAAAAATAACCCGAGCTCTCCGCCATATTGCTGGTATGTAGCCAGTTGGGTCTTGCAAATTGGTTTCGTCTTAGAACAGCTGGAGTAAAAGGCGTTAATAATGGTACCATGCAGCCTGTAGACTCTGCCCTCTAATTCCATACACCTAGTTCTTTTCTGATTGCATTCAGAGCCCGAAACAAAAACTATTTAAATATTTTGCATTTCTTAAATAAAAAGTTACGTTTTTAAGCCCCGCACAAAAGACTAAAATTCCTGCCAAAAGCATCTGTCAAACTACTGAAAACAACGAGAGAAAGAGAAACCAACATGAAATTGATATAACCCTGTAAGCTAAGAGTACGCGGAAATGAGTTCTGAGATATTTTCTATTAAATACCTTTCCGCGAAGCCGCTCAGGATCATAACCCTCAGTATGACCAATTTTCTTATCGACAGCAACACAAATAAAACAAAATTTCTTACAAAACTTAAGTGTTAATATACAAAATTATTTATCAAATTAAAGGTATTTTTATGGGCTTTAAGACAAACTTATTTTGGCTTATAATTAATTACGTATTTTTAAAGAAAAATATAGTTTATTATTAGCGTTTTTCAGTTTTTGCTATTTTTCTCAAAATATACATATATGTATATAATTTCTTTACACATATGCATATCAAATAAAAGTTATTTTAAGTCTCTTTTTTACGATATCAATATTGTGAAGATTGGGTAAAAAGTTTTTGAAATATTAGCTTTTCAAAATATTAAAATTTCCTCCCTTTACCCCTCGGATTCGATATAGCGCAGCAAAAGTTTGGTTTACGGTGGCTAAATGCCTAAACCAAATTGAAAAATTCAATAGATGAACAACAAAATAAACTTTTGTTTAACTATCGTTTTGCAAAAATCCGTCCACAAATTTTATCATTTTTTACTTTAAAAAGCTCTTTTTGCATTTTTCACATATATGGTATTTGATTTCCATTCACTGCACTTCATATCAAGCATTCATTTTGACAACAAATATTTTAATACTTCCCCTCACAAAAAACTAAAATTCCTTCCAAATGCATCTGTCAAACTACTGAAAACAACTAGCGAAATACACATATGCAATATATACATATGTAAACGCAAAAAAATTTAATTTTTTCATTTTGGTATTTCTGGGTTAATATAATGATTATTATGCTAAAAGCAACATATTTTAGATAGAAAAACTTTGATTGCAAATGGCCAGGGTTATTTTTTAGAAGCGCCGCCGAGCGACGCTTACGCGGAAAGAAGTTCCGCGCGGAAGTACTGTTGATGGCGTAGTCGAAGTTTTTCCGGCCAGAAGAGTTATTTTTTTCAGCGCGGCCGAATGCCGCTCACGCTCACGGGAAGATAGCTCTTCGCACATTTTGTCTGGAGTTTAACAAAAAATGTTTTCTGCCCACCACCCCCATGCGGCGCTGTACTAAAAATTTCCCGTTCTGATACCCCTGTTACCCTCCAGTTCGTGGGTCACTATTCTAAAGCTGACCCCCCTCAGTATTGCGATTATTAACTCCCCGCTAGTATCCTCTGCCCGTCCCGTCGCACTCAAGCGGGCAGGCGCTATAATTTCCGGATGTGCTATCGTTGGCAACCCATTAACTGGCCCAGTCGCAGGAAGATTGGCTGCGCTCACGACCTTAGCATCCGAAGGACACGGAGCCGCAAGTTTTTTTTTTGACGGCAGGCCCGTGCCTTCACGGCCTCACCACGACCATACCAAACCTGAAGTGCAGGAGCCAGGCAGGCAGGACCGCTCGTCAATGCCTAAGTTGAGTCTCAGGCCACCGTCCTGTGCTGCTGGAGATAACTCTCCACACCCAGGAGTGGATATTCTCGTTCTACTACCGTAGGAGCTGCAACGAGTGCTCTACTGGTACTTCAGCGCTCCTCTGTAGGAACGCCGTGGCATTGTTTAGAGGAAACAGTAAAAATTATTTGCGGGTTGGAAACATATATTTCGGGCTTCGCGCTTGTTCTTTTAATAAAACAGCTTCCACAATGGAACTCATTTAATTAAATTTTGTATTTACATAAATAACTATTTTAAACTTTGCCTGTGAAAATATATACTCTTCTATCAACTGTTGTCAAAAAAGTTAACAAAAAACCCCTGTACGTCGTGTAAAGGGTTCGTAACACTCATTCGAACTTAGCGTAACAGTTGAAATCAAGAAATCAATTTGTCGAAGAGGCAGAATCATAATGGGGTATTACAACAGACATAGAAATGTAGAACGAATCACATTGTCACAGTTTATACAGTACGCAACCTTTTCGATAATTTATCGAAAAAATTCACCTCCCAAAAGGACTTGGGTCTCGTGGTACTCTTTTTAACGAAAAAAATCGTTTAACAGGGTTTTGTGCAGCAAGGAACTACACATATATTAATAAATAAAAAAAAGCGCGTATAGAACAAACTCACAGCTTTTACTACTTCATTAAAGATATTTTATACTTGTAACTGCTGAAGCGAGGACCACACACAAAGCTCGTGAACGTTAAATTCCATACAATTCTGTCGAGACTTTGTTCATGCTGTACAAAGTTCGAAGGAATATCTTCACAAAAACCGTTGATGGTGCGAGTAGTTCCTAAACTAATATTCTGTTGCATATGGTTTGTTTTAAATTTTCTATTTGTTTTCTTTTAATTGATCTTTAAATGGTGTTATTTTCTTTTTTTGTCTTGGTTAGAATGAAAGTTAGTTCTTAAAAATATTAACTGCTGGAATTTTAACTGGCTATTCAAAACCGGCGCTTAGATACCAATTCAGACTTACTCGCACACAGGTTGAGTTCAACATTAAGTGTAATATATTCAATAATTTATTTGTTTTAATTTATTTATTTAATTGTTTATGAAGTCAATGAACATAAATTCTTACAGACTATACTTACATTTTCATATTTCATTAACATTTCAAGGTGTTATTCATACCTAGCTAATAGTTGCATGCAAAATATTTAATACATTTTTCGGGGATATTTATTATACAAGTATATATTTAAAACACGAATGCTTATCATTTTTTTATATATTTTCTGTTCTGATTAAATTTTTCAACCGGAAAAGAATGCAAACTCATTTTCAAAGGAAAATGAACCCTGACAAATCACTTTTGATCCCCAGTATATATATCCCGTCAGTATTTATATATTTTGCAGGCTGCGTAGTTCGAAATATATATAGACAATGAAACAAGAAAATAAAGTTTGTGCATGTTTAGCTATAATACTTGCATTTTCATTAAAAACAAAAAAAAACGTAGAGAGAAGGTACTGGAGTATAAATTAGTCGCATCGACGAAAAAGAAATGCTACAATATTTATTGATGGTATTGCGATCCATATCCATGGATTTAATTATTTTGCAATCCTTAAGGCCATGCCACATAAGACTTGCTTCGCTTTACGTGACGTTTGTAACTTTGTCAGAAAAGCGATAAACGCAAAAGGTATGCCACAATAAAACTTTGACAATACATACTTTTCGTTTGTTTATTGTGAGTTGTGAAAATCGCGCGGAACTTTATAAACTTATTAACATACATTCGGCATAATTATGGACATTATGGAAGTTTTGTTAATAGTTCTTTTACTACACGAAGCCTTATTATGTTTAGAAAACATATCAAGGCGGAAAATGTGGGTAAGGGAATTGTACCAAGATCGTGACAAGGCGGGCCTGTTCGCGGCTGCTTTCGATAAAATGTTTCAGAGAGATCCGGAGCAATTTAAGAAGAGTGTTCGAATGAATTGTGAGGTTTTTAACCTGTTGCATCAACTATTGCAGCAACGTCTCACAAAAATATCCAACAGACCGTCGATATCATCACAGTGCCGACTTTTTTTAACATTAACGTAAGTGACTTAAAATGCATTTAATAAAACATCTATACACTATTCATTCCATTTATAGGTATCTGGCTCACGGAGACAGCAAGCAAACACTTGCCACGGCATTTAAAATGGGCCGCTCCACTGTAGCAGCTATCATAAGCGAGGTGTGTGAAGCAATTTGGGAGGAATTGGGGGGCATCTATCTATCAGTTCCAAATAAATACGAGTGGAAGCGTATTGCGATTGATTTCAATAATATGTGGAATTTTCCGAATTGCGTTGGTGCAGTAGACGGAAAGCATATAACGATATCATGCCCCCCCAATTCCGGCTCATTATATTATAATTACAAGGGCAATTACTCCATTGTGCTCCTGGCGACTTGTGACGCCAATTATACTTTTACGACCGTCGATATCGGGGCATATGGTTCTCAAAGTGATGGCGGAGTACTTTGGAATTCCGGCTTTGGGCAGCGATTATTGAATGGCACACTGGATCTACCGGAGGACGACTATCTGCCTGGGACGGACATAAAATTCCCCCATTTTATGGTTGGTGACGCTGCGTTTCCGCTCAAAAATTGTATCATGCGACCATATCCAGGTTTGTAAATACTAATTTCAATATACTTATGTATGTATATACATACATACATACATACATATATATAAACATATTTAATATACAATTTTAAATTTTTTCGCATTTAGGATTACGTTTGCCATTTGATCGAGATATATTCAACAAGCGTTTATCCCGCGCGAGAAGAGTTATAGAAAACGCTTTTGGAATTTTGTGCGCTCGGTGGAGAGTTCTTCTTTCACCATTGTTTATGCATCCACAAACAGCAGAAAAAGTTGTGAAAGCGACAGTGGTTCTCCACAACTTTGTAAAGTTCAACGATGGTAGTTACTGTCCCGCAGATTATGTGGACAGATATGATGGCGAAGAAATCGTAAATGGTCTGTGGAGAAATGATGTTTCAACACCGTTACGAAACCATGGACGCATGACTTGCAACAATGCAACGAGAGATGCATTTGCTCTAAGGGACAAATTGAAAGACTACATCGTGTCCAACCCAATTTAAGTAAGTGCTATGAAGTACAATTTATGTATTCTCATTATCATTTCAGTTTTTTTGTCCCTTACAGACTCTTCTTTTGACTTAAACTCCTGTATTTTAACGATGTCCGCTAAATTATTTTATATATGTACTAGAATGTACATACATACATACGTAACACATCAGTGCTTATACAGAGATACATATGTATAAAATTAATCAAATTCAGTTCAAGTTTCATTAAACATTTTTTAAAAATCGAATTTATTTGTATAATATAGATCTAAAATCATGCAAATATGCAAGTAGTGAACCTACATATAATGGAAGTGTAAGTGTAAAGTAAAACAAAACACAAGTCATTTCAACTATAACAATAGGTATATCGTAAACATATGTATAATAAGAAATGGTATTTATGTACATACATAAGTAGGTATAAATAAATATGTAATTTACAAAGCAATGATCAAGCAAACAATCAACAGTGGTTAATATGTGAATATAAGTTATGTGCATGTACAAGCATACGAGTATACGTATGTATGTATGTAGTATAGATAGATCATTTAGGGTGATCCAGTTGTATAAATTTTTGTCGATAACACTACGTATGTACATAAATTCATACCATTTGTAAGCCGCATTGCCTGCAAGAAAAACGAAAACCATATGTAAATACAAATTAGATATTAATGTTGATCAAAACCAATGTAACAAATCACTACCTATATTTCTGAAGAATAAGAATTACAATTTATAAATAATTCAGTCCATTTACTTTTTTTATCAGGTACGCATTTAGGTACATAAATATTTCACTAAATATACATAGATGTTCATATACATATGTAAGTATATACATATGTATGAAAACAAAAACAAAAAAGATAAATATATATACATATATTAAAAACTACAATACAATTTTAGTTGCTGTTGTACGCGTGATTAAGTAGCTCTATTTTGAGCCTATCGCGTACGTCTTCTGGCTTCTTTTGCAAGCACTCGTCCAGCATCTGCAGGAAGGCGCTATTTTCGGACTCGGTGTAGGAGACCTTCTTCGAAATGACGGACTCTATCGTCCCACATAGCCTATCGAACCGCTCGTGCGAGTCGTCGAAACGCTTTCGCTTCCTTCCTGCAGGAGTGCTTGCACTTGGTGACTCTTCAACCACCTCCACCAAATCCTCCATCATTTCGCCACCTTCTATCTCCGGCGCTTGTGGAGAATTACTACACGACGGCAGTTCATCGTCGAACATCAAATTGGTAAATGTTCTGTAAAGAAAAGAAGTAAAAATGAATATAGTAGCATACATAGTAATTAACTACTTGTTAATTCTTTTAAACAGCAACACGCATATCTATACATACATATTTGCCTAGACGTATGTACCTACATATGTACATACATACATGTTTCTGAATATTTTTTAATTTTTTATGAATGTACATATGTATGTATATACATACTTTAGTGTGCCTAGGTACCATTGTTTATCTATTTGTAAGCATCCAGTATACATAATTTTGTTAAACTCTTAAGGAAGGAAAACAAAACATGCTACTCAAGGGTTTTCCTTAAGACGCACTTAACGGCCAATATTACCTTGGTCATTTGGATGCACATGAGTGAGAATATCTAAATGCGTTTTGCTGTTTATTTATATTATTTGTATGAAGAGGACAGTTTTACGTACACCATATTAGATAAGTAGATGTTTTTAGTTTTAGGATATACTTATGTACGAATAGTTTTGAGATATAATACAACATATTAGTATACAGGTTTTAGTTTAAAGAAAGACAACTACTCTAAAATACCACTATTATTCTATTATTACAAAAATGTGTGCACGTACGAGTGTGTATATGCATACAAGTAATATGTAGGGAAGTGTGTATTTAGCTTACTTTCTTGGCGCAACGTGTTTTGCTAGGAAGCGCATTGCTTCCATGTAGCACCACTCCGGCTTCTCGCCTGCAGCTTCTCCTGAACGTGGACGATTTGCTGCCACCTCCCGCACGAACCGGTCACGAAGTGATTTCCACCGTGCTCTGCAATGCTCCTCTATTATAAAAGAAAAAGCCTTTAGTAAATCATCACATATATACATAAATATATTTATATATGTACAATAAAATACACGTACCAGAAACTCCTACAAAAGCAGCAACTGTCTGCCATGCCCGATCCTTTAGGTATTTATTCCGGAATAGGTGGGAGCTTTTGTCGAAGATGCTTGGCTGCACTTTCACCGCTTCGATTAGCTTTTCCTCCATTTCTTTTGCTAAAAGTAAAAAAAAACGGTGTACTCAGCATTTATTTCAGTTAAATTTTATATTTACCTTGATTTTGTAGGAAAATTTAAAAATTAACGTCGACCGTTAAGAGACAAATGTCAGAAATAAACGAAATTGGTAATGAGCGAACTGTCAAAGTCAGCGAAAAGATGAGAGTTGCCCAAGATTTCGCTTCGCTTTGGCGACGGTGTTGCCTATGTGGGCAATTCCGTATAATTGCATGTATTCATCTTTGCTGTCAAAGCTAAACTCTGACGTAAAGCGAAGCTGAAGTCTTATGTGGCATGGCCTTTATTCCTATTCATAAATATTGCATGCTACACGGTCAAGAAATAACACGATATATCAATAAATACTCAACGTGTGACAATGCCCAATGGTTCAAAACTGCTAGTAGCATCGTGATATGTGTGTATGTATATATTTATTTACGTTTTTACAAATATATGCACTTTTAAATTTGTATTTTTGTACGTATTAAGGAATCTTTACCATGAACATTGAGCTACAAAAAAATCGATTGTAAGGTCTAAGAGTATCAAAATTCTTTCGCAGCTTTTTAATTGGCCCTGAAATCATTAAAAATTAGCTTTCTCTTTGATTATGCATGCACTATTCTAGGAATACTCTGCTTCAATATATAGATGTAGTTTCGCTTGCGCTCCATTCCAGGCAGTTATTTCCTTAAGTAAATGGAAAAATGTTCCAGTTATGAAAAATTTATATATTTATTTGCAAAATTAACTGCTTTTGTTTACAAATTTAAGTGAAACGAAAGGAATAAAATGAAGAAGAAAACTCACCACCGAAAAGTTTACTACCAAGGGTTGCTTTTTTTATAGTACACGTTGGTTATAGGCGAATTGTGGTGAGCCGTTGCATAATTTTTCAAATATGCAAATAAAAACAGTCGTCACAAATTTTCGCTATACATTTTTGGATTTAAGTAATAACTGTAAAGTTATATTCACTGGTTAATGCAAATATTTCACATTACGCAAAACTTTTATGTGATTTTTAAAGTTTATTATGAAATATCATTGCATGCAATTCTGCTATGGTTTATTTTCATTATCCACCATGAATACTTTTAAGGCCATGCCACATAAAACTTCTGCTTCGCTTAACGTCAGAGTTTAGCTTTGACAGCGAAGATGAATACATGCAATTATACGAAATTTCCCACATAGGCAACACCGTCGCCAAAGCGAAGCGAAATCTTGGGCAACTCTCATCTTTTCGCTGACTTTGACAGTTCGCTCTTACCAATTTTGTTTATTTCTGACATTCGTCTGTTAACGGTCGACGTATATTTGAAAATTTTCCTACGAAAACAAGGTAAATATAAAATTTAACTGAAATAAATGCTTAAATATACAGTTTTTTTTTAATTTAGCAAAATAAATGGAGAAAAAGTTAATTGAAGCGGTGAAAATGCAGCCAAGCATCTATGACAAAAGCTCGGGCATGGCAGGCGGTTGCGGCTTTTGTGGGAGTTTTTGGTACGTGTATTTTATGGTATATAAATAAATGCCTGTATATATATATGTGATGATTTACTAAAGGATTTTTCTTTTATAATAGAGGAGCATTGCAGAGCACGGTGAAAGGCACTTCGTGACCAGTTCGTGCGGGAGGTGGCAGCAAAGATATACATAATTCCCTTACCCACATTTTCCGCCTTGATATGTTTTTTAAAACTTCCATAATGTCCATAATTATGCCGAATGTATGTATGTAAATATGCGTTTTTCGCTTTTCTGACAAAGTTACAAATGTTACGTAAAGCGAAGCAAGTCTTATGTGGCATGGCCTTTATCCCTGAGAAGGACTTCACCTCAGTTTTACTACTGTACATACTGTGACAATGTGTCGTGTTAACCAGCTGGCGCTCTCCTCGACAACGGATCACACGCTTCATTCATAAACGAGGCGTGCGCTCAGCGACTTCGACTTCCCAGACGATCTTCATCCGCTCATGTCACGGGTATAGGAGCTGGTCAAGGCTGCCGTACAAAAGGAGAAGTAACCTAACGCATATCACCGCTATCATTAGACGCAGAGTTCCAAGTGAGTACACTCATTTAAAAAAAAATTACTAATGATCTTCCATCAACCTCTGGCCGATCCAAGCTTCGCAAAACCTGGACCCGAGGATATTCTAATCGGCATGGGCGAAATGGACAAAATCCTACTAAATGGGTTAAGAAAGGGTCAACATGGCACGCCAATGGCGCAAAACACCGTATTCGGTTGGGTGTTGCTCGGAAACGCAATCAGCTCACAAAGGCAGCTCACATCTATAACCACCTTGCACTGCGACACGCAATTAAGCGAGCTAGTCAACAAGTTCTGGGAACTCGAAGAGTTACGCCCGAGAAAGCATTATATGTGAATCCAGAAGTACGGCCGTCCGAGCATTACTCCGTATGGAGAAGAGGTTTGCGGTTATAAGCAACTCCATCGAGAATATTGTGAATTCATGGCAGAACTTATTGACTTGGGTCATATGGAGCTAGCTGGCCGTGGTAAAACATTCGAGTGTTACGACTAAGCTCAGGGTAGTATTCAATGTATCCATGAAGACATCCTCCGGAAACTTGCTCAACGATGCTCTGATGGTAGGGCCGCAGCTACAGCAAGACTTATTTTCCGTCTTAGTTCGCTTTCGCACGCACCGCTATGGGTTGATCGCGGACATCGAGGAGATGTACCGCCAGATTTATATAGCTAAACATGACGCTGATTATCAACGTATAGTATGGCGCGACAATCCATCGCGACTATCGCCTCCTAAGAGTAACCTATGGGGTGGCCTCGGCATTTCATCTTGCTGTGAAATCGTTGCTGCGATGGATGCGGGCGATGAATATAAGAGAGTCGCTGATGTCATTACAACAGATTTCTATATGAATGACTTGCTAACGGGGTCCGATTCTCTACATGACTTAGTCAGGCTTCATAGGGATGTCTCGCACGTATTGCGCGTATCAGCGCGGCTTCGAACTGCGAAAATGGGCTACGAACTGCCAGCCTTTACGGGAACGAATACCGCACATCTCCAAGCAAGTGTCGCATCTTTTAGCCGATGGAAGCGAAATCCGCACTCTGGGCTCCGTTTGGAATACCGATAATGACTTTCTTTCTATTGCTGTCAATCTCCAAGAGTTGCCTAACAAGTTTACAAAGCGCGTGCTGCTCTCCGACTCAAGCAAAATATTCGACCCGCTTGGACTAGCCGCGCCCTGTACAATTCGCGCTAAAATTTGGTTACAAAGGACATGGCGTTCAAATGTTGATTGGGACGAGTTGGTACCGTCGAACATAGCAGAAGATTGGTTGGCGCATCGAGGTGAGTTGCCTAAGCTTTCATCGCTTAAGCTAAGGCGTTGGCTGGGCACGAGTTCGGTAGTGGACGCGGCATTTCATATCTTTATGGATGCTTCGGAAGCCGCTTATGCAGCTGCGCTTTATTGCAGAACGCGAAAAGCAGATGGTGATATTGACGTTGTATTAGTTGCTGCGCTGCTCATCTTGCTTTTTCTTTTATAATAGAGGAGCATTGCAGAGCACGGTCCAAGTCACTTCGTGACCGGTTCGTGCAGGAGGTGGAAGCAAAGATATAATTCCCTTACCCACACTTTCCGCCTTGATATGTTTTTTAAATATAATAAGGCTTCGTGGAGTAAAAGAACTATTAACAAAACTTCCATAATGTCCATAATTATGCCGAATGTATGTGAATATGTTTATAAAGTTCCGTGCGATTTTCACAACTCACAATAAACAAACGAAAAGTATGTATTGTCAAAGTTTTATTGTGGCATACCTTTTGCGTTAATCGCTTTTCTGACAAAGTTATAAATGTCACGTAAAGCGAAGCAAGTCTTATGTGGCATGGCCTTAACGCAAAATTTATATAAATTAGAAATTGTAAAGCAGAAATGTAACCCTGCTGTAATTAGCTTTAAGCAACATACAGGGAACACAGTCTTGTAAAGAAAAGATGTGTATGAACACAACCATGTATGTGGAGAATAAGAAAGAAAGAAAATAAGAGAATAAAGGAAAAAAGGAAGATGGCCTCTTCCGGTTTGAATTAAAAACGAAGTGGACGTGTGTGAAACTACTCTAGATAATAATCTTGCGACATCTCTTTTAAAATATAGGGATTAATCGATTTTTCAACTCAGGTGTGAGGTTAACCACACAGCCCAACTGGAATCACCAATATCTCAAGTTTTCTATCATATCATCATGGCAAATCCGAGACATGAATTGGCAAACATGCTCAGCGACGCCGGTGTGGAATTTCCTCCATCGGCAACTACACAGCAGCTACGAAACCTTCTAAGGAACGTTGTGGGGGATGGGGAAAATCAACCCCGCATAAATTTGGAAAATACTACCGATGACTATGCCGATCATGCCTCTGCCGGGCGCTCTGCCGAAAATGCCACTGCCGTCGCCGAAAATGCCATCGACCATCCAGGAGCCAAATAAGGGCCAACGAGCTACGCTGCCGACCTAGACGAGGAGGTGCTGGCCCTGAAAAAACGACTTGAAATCCTAACACTGATGAAACAAATTGAGGAATTGGAGTCGCGGGGCCCCACGATGAAGCAACGTCGCCTGGACTTCGCCGAAGTGGAGCACGCCCTACCCAAATTTAACGGCGATGACGTATCGCACTCAGTACGTCACTTCCTACGTGACTTCGATGAAATTATCACCTCATCGGGTGCAGACAATCACTTCAAGCTTCTCGCCCTCCGCCATTCGCTAACAGGAACTGATCGAGTGTTCCTCTCCACAACATCAGCACTCAGCTATGACGCGCTTAGGCAAGCCCTAATAACCGAGTTTGACGTTGCAATTTCAAGACAGGAAATTTACAAAATGCTGTCGCAGCGTCGATGGAAGACTTCGTAATAGATGGGATTGGAAACATCCCGAACGTCCACATTTTACTGATAGCACACACCCTTGATGAGCTGAAAGCGTTGGTTAGCCGTTACCAACACAAATATTTCGCAACCAACACTAATGCAACGAACTCCAGGCAGCAAACAACAACTAAGCCGAGGCAGCCAACAACAACAACTACAAAGCCGAAAACAACCATATTGTGCTACAACTGCTCGCGCACCGGGCACATGAAGCCAAACTGCCCGTATCCACCGCGGCCGGATGGATCCTGCTTCCGTTGCTGGCGGATGGGCCACGATCATCGCTCTTGCCCGAATGCGGCTAAAATCCTCAAGCCACGGGATGACGTGTCCTTCATAGCTAGTGATGTAGACTATGAACAAGATGCCATCGATGCATTCAATTTTGTAAGTATACTATTTGAAACGAATAGGGAACCAATATCTGACGCTATATTTTCCCTTTTCGATACCGGCAGTCCGGTTAGCTTTGTAAAGGAATCACAAATTCCAAAACATATAGTGGAAGAGCACGCTAACGGAATCGTACCGACCTACAAAGGCATCGGAGGGAAAAATGTACATGTACTTTATAAAATTAAATGCAAAATTGAATTTCTAAATAAGATAAACGAGATTGAATTAAACGTTATTTCAAATGAAAGCATGACTCTACCACTTATTTTGGGGCGTGACTTCCTCCGTATATCACAGTACAACATCTAATCTGAGGGGTGAGAAATTCCAAGTCAGGGTGATGGTACTAGGTCAGTATAGTAAAACTCTCAAAGGGTTTGGCGTTCGTATGTGTCAGTTTTTTTTTGTGACCTTTTAAATTTTTTCCTTATCTTGATGTTTTTTCGCTTAGTTGTAACATTTTGGCAAAAACGTAGTTTAACATAACTCGAGAACCACTTGTCCGATTTTGATGAAACAAATTTAGAAAAATTAAGAATTACAGTTTCTCTAATCTGTTTCTATACCATTTTCCTATATGTGCAACACTTTCGAAGTTAAAAATTAATGTATGAAGGGAAAAAAGTATTTTTTTCCTAAAAATTTAAATATTTTTTTTTTTAAATTCATAAAAAATCCAGCAACACTGGTTCTGTAATGTTCACATAAAACATGCATAGTCATTATACTTTTTCTCTTTCTCACACTGGTTCTGTGATTTTTGTCATTCAACAAGTGCCGACGAACGCGCACAGTAAAAGTAATTTTTCTCAAATTTTTTAAAAGTGAACAAAAGAGAAAAAAATATGGAACTGTGCAAGCCAGATATAAATAGCTTTTGCTACTGCTGTGGTCAATATGTCTCAACACATAAAAAAAAGGGGAAATTTCAGTACTGATTTTGTTCAAACATACGAGATGTACTTCAACCAAAATGTTATAGTGAACGAAAATTATGTTCCAAATATAGTGTGTAAAAGCTGCTACAACCGTCTAATGGATTGGAAAAATAGAAGACATGAAAGTATGCCATTCGGTATCCCAATGACTTGGACTAATCCTGACGAAGGTCACAATCCATTGAATTGCTATGCATGTGCGAATAAAGGAGCCGCAAAAAGGATAAGAAAATCGTATAATTAAGTTGGTGTTGCAAGTGCCGCAACACCATTGCCTCATTCGGACCACATTCCTGTGCCAAAAGCTTCTAGCCCAGATATTTTCTCTTTTACGACTGCTCCGACATATCATGCACGTGATGATCCCCCATATGAGCCATCAGTATCTAATGAGCCAATTTTAATAAATCAAAATAAGCTTGATTCAATTGTTGCCAAGTTGGAATTAACACAGCATAAATCGGAAGAGCTGGCTTCCATTTTGAAATCAAACAATTTGTTGGCACCCGGTGTGAAAGTCACAGTTTACCGAAGTCGTCAGGCAACACTCCAAAGTTTATTCCTTGTGAATGATGAAAAACTTCTGCATATTGCCCGGATGTAGGAAAATTGATGAACGCAATGGAAATAAAATATGAAGCATCCGGGTGGCTGTGCTGCCGAGAGATTACCCAGCGGCGGCCCTCAACTCAGACGACCTCACAAAGCTGCAGGACGCCATTGTACACGAAGTCTTTAAGGGAGCGTCCTTTCCCTTATCATTCTGCGGGGTGTATTTCCGGTCGGGAATGCTCCTCGTGGACTGTAAGGATGACAGGACGGTAGGTTGGCTAACCGAGAAAGCCGGCGAACTAGAAAGGTGGAAGGGGCCGGTGATGTGCGTGAAGAGGGGGGATCAGATTCCCCTACTGCACAACGTTTCGGTCTTCCTACCAAGAAGTGCCGATGAAACAGCGGAGTACGCGCTTCAGCTGCTGAACACCCAAAACGAATGCATTCACTCCTCAGTATGGAGGGTCATTTCCAGCAGCTCCGAAGACGGCGGGCTGAGATTAAATCTGGGAATAGACGATGGTTCTTACCTTGCCATCAAAAGGGCAGGCTTCATCCTGCACTACAGGTTCGGCATGGATGTGGTGAGGCCGTGGAGGAGAGAAGCTCCCGGCAACAAAGAGCCTAGAGCCCAGGGTTCTTTGGACTCTGGTGCCAAGGGCGTTGCCGTTCCTCCCGCGACTGTGCCCCCAGCAAACGCGCCAGTGCAAGGCACCCAGTCGTCTGCCCAGCCAAGTCCAAAGGATGCAGCCAAAGACAGCAGCCGGGAATTAAACATTCCCGATTCCGAGGAGCTCCTAGAGGAGCTTGATCTGAGGCGACTCGAGCTGGACGGGGTCAGCGAGGGCGATATACTGCTCTCGGACCTCGAGGAGCCAGTGCTATGAGCAATGCAGCGTTGTCAGTAGCCCAGGTCAACCTCCATTACGCAGTGGCCGCTTCAGCAGTCATCGCAAGGAGGTTTACTACGGACGACCTGGGCATTATACTGATACAAGAGCCGTGGGTCTTCAGGGGCCAGGTAAGAGGCCTGAACCACAGCAGTAACAAGGTAATTTGGGATAACTCCTGTGACAGGCCAAGAGCATGTGTAGTGCTAAAGTACAACATTAAACACTTCTGCATTACAGAGTTTTTAACACAAGACCTGGTGGCGGTGCAGGCGACGGTGATGGTAGGCGAACAGACTACGGACGTCGTCTTCGCTGCTGCATATTGCCCGGGGGACGACACCAACGTGCCTTCCCTTGAAGTACAGCAGCTGGTGGGGCACTGCAGACGCAGAAGGCTTCCGCTAATTCTTAGCAGCGATGCGAACGCCCACAACGTGGAGTGGGGCAGCACAGATACCAACCCCCGCGGTGAGTGCCTCTTAGAGTATATATTAAGCGAGAACTTAGGTATCCACAACGTTGGACATACTCCAACGTTTGTGACCAGAGTAAGACAAGAAGTACTGGATGTCACCCTTGGCAACGATTTGGCCAATCCTTTGATTTCGGGGTGGCGGGTCTGATCGGAACCCTCCCTCTCGGATCACAGGATCATCCAATTCGAGCTAAGGGCGAGGACCAAGGTAGAAGCAATCAGACGCAACCCCAGAAGAACAAACTGGGCTTTGTATCACGAGCATTTAGAATTGAACCTAGTAAACATTGAGCGTAACAATAAGAGAACAAGCTGTATGGAGTTGGAAAGCAGGGTCAGTGGTCTAAACGGCGTCATTACGGACGCCTTTCACTCTAGCTGTCCCGAGACGAGGCCGGGAGGTAAAACCCAACCTGGCTGGTGGTCTCGGGAGCTCTCGGCGCTCCGCAAGGAAGTGCGAAGGCTTTACAACAGAGCCAGACGCACGGGGCGCTGGGAAGAGTATTCGACATGCCTAACGAAGTACAGCGAAGAAATCAGAAAATCAAAGCGCAGCAGTTTCAGGAAATTCTGTGAGAGCATTAGCTCGACTCCTGCGGCTGCCAGGCTGCATAGAGCCTTAGCAAAGGACAATCCGGGGACTATAATGGCCATCAAAAGGTCCGACGGGTCCTACACTGGTAACGAGAGGGAAAGGGCCCTCGCTCTACTTTCGGCCCACTTCGCTGGTGCTGTCGGAATCCCACCCGCGGCTGGACACTGTGAGTCGCGTCAAAGTTCGGCCGATTGGAAAGTAGCCAGGAGTCTGTTTACGTACAACTCGGTCGGCTGGGGTCTGGACACGTTTGAACAGTTCAAGGCCCCGGGGTAGACGGCATCAGCCCGGTGCTGCTGAAGCGGGGCGGGAAACTGCTTCTTCCCTACCTCGTAAGAATAACGAGAGATAGCCTAGCGCTGGCACACATTCCAGCGGTATGGCAAAGAGCTAGGGTAGTTTTCATACCGAAAGTGGGCAGAAGGGACATGTCCTCAGCGAAATCTTTCAGGCCGATCAGTCTTACCTCCTTCATGTTGAAGGCTATGGAGAAGGTGATTGACCTGGAAATAAGAGCCAACGTTCTCGGGGATGCACCGTTACATCCGGATCAACATGCCTACAGAGTCGGCCGCTCGACGGAAACGGCTTTGTATGCATTGACCACGGATATTCGGGACGCTTTGGAGAATGGAGAAACAGTGCTCTGTGCCTTCCTCGATATCGAGGGGGCCTTCGACAACACCTCGCATGCAGTGGTGAACAGAGCCTTGGAGCAAAGGGGAGTGCAGCTTACTATTCGTAACTGGATAAATAAGCTGCTAGAGACCAGAATAGCCGCTGAGAGACCAAGGATGCCCACAGGGGGGGTACTATCCCCGCTTCTGTGGAGCCTAGTGGTGGATGACCTCCTGCATATTCTTACCAGTAATGGAATCTGCTGTCAAGGATACGCGGATGACATAGTGATAATTGCAAGGGGTAAATTCGTGAGCACCCTCTTTGACATAGTGCAAAGAGGACTGAACCTGGCAAGGAAATGGTGCTTGGAGGTAGGACTGAATATCAATCCTGCCAAACGGCCATCGTTCCCTTTACCAGAAAGAGAAAATTACTAGGTAGTAGAGTTATAGCTCTGGGGGGGGTCGCGGTCGAGGTCACCACGGAAGTGAAATATCTGGGTCTCATCTTAGATTCTAAGCTTCTGTGGAAGGCTCATGTCGATGCTGCCGTCTCCAGGGCTAGGAGAGCATTAATGGTGTGCAGACGACTCGCAGGAAAGTCCTGGGGCTGCAGCCCTAGAATACTGCGGTGGATGTTCATCATGATAGTGAGACCCATGGTCACCTATGGTGCAGTGGCTTGGGGATCCAGAAGTGCCCTGACCTCGGTTAGGCAATCTATTACCAGGCTACAGCGCTTGGCGGGCGTGTGCATTACCGGAGCTATGCGCACGTGCCCGACAGCTGCGCTGGAGGTGATTCTGGAACTTGAGCCGCTGCACGTCACCATCGACCATGTGGCTAAGCGAACCCTGATGAACTTCTCAAAAGAAGGTTTCGGGCGGGGTAAGTTGATGTCGTCCAAAGCAAGGGACAGACTAGAACCTCAGCTGCCTCTCTTGGGCTTCCCCAGAGATGAGATTCATAAAAAGATAAGGTTTGACAGGAAGTTTGGAGTGGAAATATATAGCAAGGCTACCTGGAGTGCATCCATACTGGACAACCACGT
This sequence comes from Philophylla caesio, assembly GCA_963971545.1. NCBI lineage: Eukaryota > Metazoa > Arthropoda > Insecta > Diptera > Tephritidae > Philophylla > Philophylla caesio. The sequence goes on along the minus strand of OZ020608.1, from coordinate 58,636,073 downwards.
CCAGAGAAGCACCCTACAATGGTACACTGATGGCTCCAGGACCCCCGAAGGTATTGGAGCGGGCGTCCATGGTCCCAGATCCAGCATCTCGGTTCCATTGGGGGCCTACCCAAGCATCTTCCAAGCGGAGGTCTTTGCCATCAGTGATTGCGCTCAGATTAGCCTGAGAAGAAATTACCGCGGTGAGACCATTCTCATATCAAGCGACAGCCAGGCCGCGCTCAAAGCCCTCTCCTCCTATGAAATAAAATCATCATTGGTAATGGTGCGTTGCTGTGGCGCGCAGAAGAGGCACGGCCTTTGGACGGCCGTGGCCGGATGAGCAACAGTTACACTCATTACCCCCGACAACCATACTAGGCTTTCTAGAGGTGCTGGGGCTTATGGAAGTACTGTGATATGAGCCGTAGAGGGCACAATAGACCCATCGGTCGCAGTGCATTCCTCTCATTTATAATCTAATCTAATCTACAGATATAGAGGCAAAAAGTCGCAGAGTGCAATAAATGCGGAAATTTGCTGGTGGAGTAAGCTTGTGTGGCAAGACAGGGATGATCTTGATGATAAAGAATTTTCAGGAGATGCAGAAGGGCCAACAGTGGAGTCACACATTGACATTATGTGTAGTTCAGAAACTGATGATAGCGATGAATGCGATGCCACTAGTCCCGAACAACCACCATCGAAAAAGTCTAGGCAATATTTATTAAAATAAATAAAAATAAATAAATAAAATAAAAATAAAAAATTATAAAAATGTTTACTTTATTTTTTTAGTAGTTTATGGCCAGAAGTCTGGAGCTATTGGGGAAAATTTATAAAAAAGGCGATAAATAACACTTTTTTGAATAAAAACAAATAAAAACAAATAGAAATTGTAATTCTTAATTTTTCTAAATTTGTTTCATCAAAATCGGACAAGTGGTTCTCGAGTTATGTTAAACTACGTTTTTGCCAAAATGTTACAACTAAGCGAAAAAACATCAAGATAAGGAAAAAATTTAAAAGGTCATAAAAAAAAACTGACACATACGAACGCCAAACTCTTTGAGGGTTTTACTATACTGACCTAGTACCATCACCCTGACTTGAAATTTCTCACCCCCCAGACAATAATCCTAAAAATGTTCCACAGTGTATTTAATATTAAATTAAAAACCACTGTTAAGAAATACTCTAAGGAGAAATTGCTAGAAATAAGAAATAACCATAAGACTAATATTAGTAAACTGTTAACTGGTTCCGATTCATACTCTACCGCTAATGTATCGAACACTATCGCCGCTGGCGCAGACCCTAAAGTTAATAGCACTCCATTTGTAACCAATTCTGACGCAAACATTGCCTTTATGATGCCATATCAGACAGACGATAAATATTATGAAAACAAATCCGTTGCCGACAACGTTCAAGAGACTGAAGACCTTACACTGCCGACATACCCGACATTTTCAGTATTGACATTTCTCACGACGAGAAAGTTGTTGACATAAATCCCAAACTGGCTAATTCCCAGCGAGATGGTCTTAACCAAATCATTAACGATAACTACTTAAATTCTGACATAAAATCTGAGGCATTCACATATGAAATGAAAATTCACCTTACCACCGACGTTCCCTTCCATTGCTCTCCGCGAAGACTTTCATATGCTGAGAGAAACCAAGTGCAATCTATTCTAAGTACATAGATGAACTACGCCAAGAAGGGATAATAAGACCCAGTAACTCCCCTTACGCTTCTGCCATTGTGCTAGTACGACCAAGAAGAATCGTGGGCGATAGAGGAACCTGTTTCACTTCCTTAGAGTTTGGCGCTTTCCTGATGAACCAAAACATGGTCCACGTTAAAGTTGCCGTTGGTTCCCCACAGGCAAACGGACAAGTAGAATGGGTGAACAGAATTCTCAAAGCTATGCTAGGTAAACTGACAGACGAAGCGAACCACGATGATTGTCAAGAAGTTGCTTGAAGTGGAATATGCCATAAATAAGTCAATTCATAGCACTTGTCGCGATACACCAAGCCGGCTTTTGTATGGTGTTGAACAAAGAGGAGTAATTATAGACGAGGTGACTGAATTTCTTCAGGACAAGTTATGTCCCGATGACAAGCGAGACTTAGAGCAAATACGGAAGGATGCTTCTAACTCTATTAAGGCCAGACAAGAATACGACACTAGACAATCTCTTAAGAGCACCTCTAGAACTAAGATATACAACGTGGGCGACTACGTCGTCGTAAGAAACGTTGATACAATTGTAGGAAGCAACAAGAAACTCATACCCCGATACAAAGGCCCCTACGTGATATATAAGGAATTGGGGAATGACAGATACGTTGTGAGGGACATTAACAACTGTCAGCTAACCCAACTTCCATATGATGGGGTTATTGAAGCTCATCGGATCCGATGCTGACGGCAGCAACCAGAAGGGTGTGATGACGAACCAGAATCTGATCCTTTACAAATTGATTAAATAGTAAGGTTTTATATAGGATCGCGGTCGATCCATTATCAGGATTGGCCGAGTTGTAAAGCAGAAATGTAACCCTGCTGTAATTAGCTTTAAGCAACATACAGTGAACACAGTCTTGTAAAGAAAAGATGTGTATGAACACAGCCATGTATGTAGAGAATAAGAAAGAAAGAAAAGAAGAGAATAAAGGAAAAAAGGAAAAAAGGAAGATGGCCTCTTCCGGTTTGAATTAAAAACAAAGTGGACGTATGTGAAACTACTCTAGATAATAATCTTGTGACATCTCTTTAAAAATAAAGGGATTAATCGATTTTTCAAAATATTCAAAATACAAGGATTGTTTTGTAAACAAAGTTTGACTTTGTATGGACCACATATATGAAAAAACTCCAATCAGATGCTAGCATTGTACTACCCGTTTATTGTACCATGTACTCAGCACATTCAAACGCAAATTTTATTAAATTTTACGTATTTTAAGTTTTTACCCGCCGATGATTTCCAAAATCCTTCAGGTTCGACCACTGGATTGTTAAATAAAACACGCTTGGATTTTCTTAACGCTAACTTTATTTGTTTTAAATAATTTACAATACTTCACAACGCTATTTAATTCACGGATACTTATACTAGCGCACTCGCAACTCTCAAACTCTTAGCTTACAGCTTTACAAGTTCACTCTTCAAAGATCAATTACAAACTGAATTACCTAACGCAGTGGCAACGCCATTTTATACTCCGAGCTACGTACACTGTGGCAGCTCTAGAACATTATCGATCGTTATCGAAAGCTCTCGATTGCGATTGTTCTATTTACGTTTTCTCGACGTCTCTATCTCCTTCTTGGTTTCTCTTTCCTATGTCATTCATGTTTTGGAATATCGCCCCAATATTGTTACGTTTCTACCCTGAAAAGCCGATGAATTTCAAAATCCTTCAGGTTCGACCAGTGGATTGCTAAATAAAACTCGCTTTTGCTTTACAACTTCCCTACGAGACGGGTAATGGTTAGCACACAAGGTAGCTAAGCGTTTGCGTTTGTGCAATTGTTAGATATTTAGTCAGGTTTGTTCTAGTTTAGTCAGTTTCTTCTTGAATGTTTATGTCTGATGAAGCCCATATTGATCTAAACGGCAATGTAAACAAGCAAAATTGCCGTATCCGGAATCAAATCCAGAGATAGTTCATGAGACGGAACTTCACAAAGAACGAGTCACTATATGGTGCGCAGTTTAATCAAGATGCATTGTCGGGCCATACATCTTTGGAGAAAACGGTGTAACAGTAACTGTCAAGGGGCACCGTTATTGAAAGATGTTGAAGGAGTTTTTTTACCCAGAACTGCGCCGAAGACGTATCCCTTTCAATAGCGTTTGGTCCCAGCAAGTGGAGCAACTGCACACATAGCCAGACCGGTTATTGCGGAGCTCCAACGAAAATTTCAAAACAAATTAATATCCAGAAACTCCACTTTCCGCTGCCCCCCAAGGTCACCTGACCTGACTGCACCAAACTTTTATTTATGGAGTTATGTCAAGCAAGAGGTGTACCAAAAAAAAACCAATAAATTTTACAGAATTGAAGCAGTCGATTTAATCGATAATTGAGGCAATCTCGTCTTCAACCCCTTCATCCTTATAAATAATTAATTATATAAAATAAAATAAAATTTTCTATTACAAAAAAAAATTATTTAAGTTTCTTATTGTACACAATTGGTGCGCCACCCAATACTTTTGAATAAACACTACCTTGTGTTTGAGCTTTTCTTTCGTTTCGCTTTATTGGTTTTTGCGTGAAAGTTCCCCCGTGCGTGAGTTGAAAGTGAAACTTTACCTTTAATCCAGGGGAGAAAAAAAGGTTCGCTACTTTAGTGTCCAGTCCCAAACACAAAAAGAAAGCATATCAATACCCAACCTGAAATATGTGGTTGTGTCCTCCAGCAATGTTGAAAAACCCCTATCTCACTACTCTTGCTTTGCGGTACAAAGATCATTAAATCTGATAAGCAAGGACATTGAAAATATCTCTGAGCTCAGAGATGGCAGTTTACTTCTTTTAGTCAATAATAGATATGTGGCGGACAAATTCATTGCCTCTAAACAACTACCGGGCCTTTGCAAAATCAGATGCAAATATCATGAAAATCTCAACTTTGTTAAAGAGACGGTACCTGCGCCGTACCACAAATTACTGCCCGACGAGAAAATTGCAAAAACAAGAACCTGATTCTTTTAAATTCGACGAACAATAAATATTTCGTGGCACAATGTAAAGGTTAGGGAGTACTTCCCGATCCCAATGCGTTGCAAAACATGTCAAAGCTTGGGACACACCAAAAAACATTGCAAAAGTGACCCCATTTGCGAGATCTGCAGTTTTCCCCCACACCCTTACTCAGATTGCGTGCGCACAAAATGTGCAAAGAAATTTTAAAAATTAAAACACAACGCAAGTACACTATCAAACAAGCCAGAGATTTTTAAACCGCTCAGTTTCTCATTACATCACCTCCAGTTTCACAACGAATCCAGAAAAGTCAAAAGACTCAACACTTCTCCAACAAGATTATTGCTTACACCCAATCAACTTCCACCATGTAAAGCAGCATCGTCTTCAAATATCTCTGAATCCCTTCAACCCACACAATCAAACAATTCCGTAATTGCATCTCCCATCACCCTCCTTAGTCAAGAGCTACTAATATCAAATCGTTATTTCACCTCGACTCAACTAGATTTCGACTCGGAAAATTAACACCAGAAATTTCTTGAAGCCTGATGACCTTTAAGATACTCCAATGGAATCTACATTGACTACTTAACAACTTCAATGAATTAAAACGTTTATTAAAAAACTATCGCCCTCTATAGTATCCCTTCAAGAAACACATATCCCCTTTACCAGATCCGCACCCATTTCTAATGCATTCCATAGCTATTTTCACAACCTACCTCAAAACACAACGCCTAAGCAAGGGATTTGTGTCAATCTCCGTTATCGGTATTTGCTATTGAATTAAATGTTGGCACAAATGTCGCAATAATTTCCATTTACATTCCGCCGCAACAATCATTCACCCTCAAAAACTTGCTTGACTTAACATATGGTATCAATACAGATTTGATATTGATTGTGGACTTAAACGCATGGATCCCCAGGACCGTAATTCCGTTTTGGCCACAGCAGCTAGCAAACTTATTTGCAAAGAAGAAATTCGTATGGCACAACTTCAAGAAACACCGTTCGCTCACTATTCTTATAGAATACAAAAAAGAAAACGCCTTTTTTCAAAAAGAAACTCAAAGAGGCTAAAAGACAAAACTTAGAAGACTTTACTCGTTCCATTATTCCAAATTGCAACCCCAGGTTTTCGGGAACCCATACTCCTACTTCAATCAAAGTATTGGACACGGGCAATGCATCTATCTGTTCGTCTGTAGCTATTGCAAACCATTTCGGTTTCGTCTGGTCGAAACTCTGTGAAGATGGGAATTTCCATCCAGAGTTTGTAGCTAAAAATACTCAAATCTTAACAGATGTATGCAAATAAGTCACCCCCATCACGCGATTCGAGTTCGAAAGAACTGTAAACGCATTGTCTGCCAAAACCTCAGGCCGTAACCGTATCACATATCCTTTGTTAAAAAATATTGCCATGGAAAATCAAAACTAGAGTGATAGACCTGTACAATACTATTTTACGTTTGTTATTTTTCTGTTGGCCTAATAAATGTTAATAATTGACAATTTTATTGAGAACAAATCCAGTTTATGAAAGATGTTTGTGTGGAAAAAACCACAACAGCTTTTTTATGGAAGAAGTTATAGTACTATATATTATCAAGAATAAGAAGTGGAGAATAAAAGGGAAAAGAGATAAAAATAAAACGGGAAATAAAAAAACGATTTTAAAAAAGTGGGAGTCAGACTTATTATAAATGCTCTCAGCTTAATCGAATCCGGTCATCAAAAGAATTACAAGCAAGTGTTTCGTTACCACTTATATAACTTTTGTTATTCTCTTTTTTCTATAGCAGGTAATTTCTCGGTGGGCATTATTAGTGAGAGTCCCAGCAGTAACTTAGAGAGCGCAGTGTTAACGCCTGTATAGACTGCACTGGTGTAAAAACAAACCACACAAAGAAAACGACATGCTACTAATAATGCCGATTACCCGGTATATTCTCAATAGGGTTCTTCGCCCCGAACTCCGTAGTACCTATTTGTTGTTTGAAAAGGCAATGTTAATTTTTCGATTATGTTTCTTTATTAGTGAAAACGAATTACACAAAAGCCTATTAAGTACTTATAACTAAAGCTTGGCGTAAATAACATTATCATGATTGCCTGCAGTTAACTTTTTAATTTAATTACAGGCCAAAAAAATTTTTGATAATTATGAGACGGAGGAGACGAAAAATTTAATTTTCAACAACTGCAAAGGCTGGTTTTGTTAAAGCAAAATAAAGTTCGTTCAATAAAACTGAAAATTTTAAAAGATCGTACAGCAGAGAAGGAGATGACTTTAGATGAATATTAAAATTTTAGTATTTATTATATATTTTATTACTTTATTGTTTTTGTTTGAATTACATATATATTTAATTTAATAACTTTTAAATCATTTGTCTTCTTCTCTTTCCTGCGTCTGCAGCTCTGGAATTGGTTTGTGGTGTGTAGTTTACTTCCATGTTTGAATAGCTACATACTAAGATATCACTTTCGTTACAATCGTAGTTATCTTTTAAAACCTTTGCAATATTATATAAAACAAAACAACTTGCAATTACGATTGGTACTAAATCTGTTGCGACCTGAATTTTATATGCAATATTGCAAATCGCTGTTTCAGCTGTCCAAAACACCGCACGACGATGCACTATTCTTTCGAAAATATTCTATTATAATTGATTTCTGCTTCAGTTTATGGGTTCCGAAATGGAGTCATCAACCAAGGGGAGATGCCATAACCCTCATATTTAAGAAGTAAAGCATTATTAGTAGCAGTCATCATTGTAGAATATATCGTGCTGTTTCGCAAAATGCGAGCATCATGCACAGAACCTGGCCAAGATATATCCACACTGGTGAACAGCTCATTTTCGTCGCATGTTGCCTGTACATTTATCGAATGAAAACCCTTTCTACATACATATGTACCTACTCAGCGCTCTGAGAAATTGGTTTTTTAATTTTGACGTGTGTACAGTCTATAACACCAATTCTAACTTCCTTGTTCGTGCATGGAAATTTAATCCATTCATGTGTTCTTCCTGATATAATACCCGCCATTTCAGAAATCACCCTTAAAACGGTTGTTTGATGGCTTCTCAAATCCCATATTGGAAGCCTGGATCGGCACAAAATCTTCGAAATTATTCGAAATAGCACCACCTCTCCTTTCGTTATTTTCTCCTAGGAAGTGATTTGTTATCCAGTCTACATGTTGTGGTTCAAACCGAAATATTTTTTTGTAATCATTATTATTTATAACTTCGTGTCTTGGTTTATACATTTTGTTTGTCTTAAAGGAATAAAATATTCAGCCATTGTTAGACTGAAAGTAGAGCGAGTCAACTAAAAGTAGACTCACCAAGGTGTGAGCTTGATCTCATAAAAGTGACCAAATGCTTGCTAATATGCATACGAAAGTAAGCTCGAACTCACGAACATTTCTCGATGCGAGTTCAAACTCGACCTATGAGATCAAACTCGCGTGCTGAGTAAAAGCAAGCGAGTTCAATATTTTTTATGCAGCAAAACCCAAATTTCACTCGAAAAAGCGAGTCGGAGCAAATTCTCGCCTTTTATGCATGAGACCCGTTGTGCTACGTTAGCCGAGTGGACTGTTGTGTTTATTCCCTCTTCCTTAAACAAACCCACTACAAACAAGAGCAAATGATCTGCCGCTATTTAAACTTGTTTGTGTGGTTGTTGTTTGTGTTTTTGCAAATTCTGTTTTATTCAGTTATTATTAGAATATAAATGTTTGTTAATTTTCTGTTGACCTAATAAATGTTAATAATTGACAATTTTATTGAGCTTAAGGCCAGTTTATGAAAGATTTTTGTGTGGAACTCCGAGCTCCAGGGTTCAAATCCTGGCAGAAGAGGTTATGAAGAATACAATTTAATTAATTTAATAAAAAGAAGTCTAATGAGGAAATGTGGTGATTTCCGAAATAGAACTATAACTTCTACCATTAAAAAGCTGTTGGTTTTTTTTCCACACTAAAATCTTTCATAAACTGGCCTTGAGCTCAATAAAATTGTCAATTAATACTATTTTACTACAAGGTAAATTGCCACATAAATGGAGAAATGCACTTATTTTTCCGATCCCGAAACTAAATAAAGGCGTCACAATTGCGGCCGGATACCGACCTTTTGCCGTGCCTAACTAAAACGTTAGAGAAAAGTGTGGATAACCTGGTTCGCTCTTTCAAACAATCTGTTCGACGCCCACCAAGTAGCGTTCAAAGAAGGCCAGGGTACAATTGACGCCTTACTAAGTTTTGAGCACTTCGCAGCTCCGGCTTTGTCGAAAAGGCTTACGACCGAATAGCTGAATAGCTCCCCATGTTATCCTCCATCAGCTTGCTCGTTGGAAAGTTGGTAACAAGACATATAATTTTGTAAAGGCTTTCCTTTGCTGTCAAATTAAATAATAAATATTAAAATACCTACAAATTGCTCAACGGTATTTCTTAGGGTTTACCACTTTCCGTGGTACTCTTTATGATTGCTTTCGATTAAATAAATAAAATTATATTTAAATACAAACGAATTAATCATATAATATAAACGGGGACATATATCTGCATTTCGATTACATCTGATTTGACGAACGAAATCGAGCTCAAAATGAAAAGTAGGGAAAATAAGATTGGCAGCTAATTAAATTTCAAAAAAATCTTTACGAATTAAAGAATGCTTAAAATTATTATCTTAAAGTTGTTTAATAAAATAAAAATAACCAAATGTGTTAGTATATTTTATTTGCTGTAACGATATAAATAAGTTATGCACATTATTCCATTATTGATCGCTATAGCTACTTTTGGGAACGAGATGAGCCCTGAAAGGACGAAAATTAATTTATAATTTGGTTTAATTTGCTAATATTTGCAGCTATTTATTAATAATAAACACTTTTGACAACAGCTGTAGACATTTTGCTCGTTCACAATAGTAATTTTCTGTCAAAAGTGGCAACATATTGAATTCACAATATTCAGTACTTATGCACATTATTTTCGTGCATATTTACGAGTGCTTATGCGCATTTGGAAGAGGTTTATGCATGAGTTAATGCAGATCAATTAATTATCTAGATAACCTTGCCCTTCTGTTAGCAGTATAACAACTCAGGAGCTAGAATAATGTTCAGTGAATGCAAAAATTTTTATATATGTAATAACACACTTTGTCCACCGATAACTCTAATCCAATTCGATTCAAAGCTCACGTTTAAAAACCATTATTCTTTTGTTAGAACTGCTCTTGTTAAAATATTAGATATTATAAAATATTTATCATCGAAGCACTGCCTCGTGAACCCAACAACGCTCATCAACGCTACCAAAGCCCTGTTACTCTCCAAAATATAATACGGCCTACCGATCTACGGTCACTGTATGAATAAAAACATTAACCTTAGACAACCACCATATCATGAAGCTTTCTGGAGATGGATACAGGCATTCCCAAATTCGCTTATCAAATTCCCCTTAACAGAAGCGGGACTTCCCTCAATCAAAGAAAGGATAACATTCTGCACTCTTAAACTATCTCCAAAACTTCTTCATTGCAGAAATCCAGTGCTATATAAATTGGTCAGCTCGATTATCAAAAGAGAGAACCCTATGTCTCGACGATCGACACACCTTCTAAAGGGTGTGGTTTCCAATTAGGGAATACTTTTTTCGGAGTTGGTCTTTTTGACAGCTGTTACTTAATTTATACTCAGTTTGGTTTGCCATTTAAAGACGCCTTGAAAGAGAATATTCGGTGCGTTGTTGCTGACATACGGCCCTAATTGCTGCAAAAAGTGGTTGAAAATTGAGCCTCTCGGCTGGAAACCATTTTTTTTCATAATAAAGTTAAATTCTTGGCCACAGCTTTAATTATACGAGTATGCGTTTTATTTCTTCTTAAACACCACATGTCTAAAAAGCACCCTTTAGAACTTTGAAGGACAACGATCTCGAATCAATCGATATTATCAACAAATACCTTATTGAAGCTCAGCTTAAGAAATTAATGTAGAGTTGGTTATCGAGTAGCCAAGTAACCAAGCGAGCCGAAGGTGATATCACTAGTGCTGCGATTGACAGCCCTATTCTAATACCCTCACAAAAGTCACCTAACTGACTGTTGTGAGGTTCCTGACTATTGTGAGGTTACCCTTTTGCTGGCGTAAAATCAAAAGCTCAAATGCTCATAACTGTCAGGAAAGTTGTGATGTGCGAACGACAGCCTCACAATACGAAAACAACTGATTTTTATTGAGCAATTATTACCATATTTTGTTAATTTTTGTTCGCGATCAGTGTCGTGTGTTGATTTTTTTTTTAATAAAAAATATTCAGAAATGGCGGAGTTATTGCTTGTTTGTGCAGCAGTATTGAAGGAGCAAGAGGTGGTAGTGAAGGGAATGCAATAGAGGGTGTAAGAGTTATGAGACGTTATATAACGTCCCCTTAGAATCTACAGCTTTTAAATACTAAAAAATATTGTATTTTTAATTTTATTACAATTAATGTATTTTAATAAAAAAAATTCCTTTTATTTCTTAAATAATATTCGTATATGACGCATATTTTATATGGATTTGATGCCTACAATGTATGTACATAGTTAAAAATCGTTGAACCATTTGAACCAAACCGAACCGCTTGTTAAGTAGCTATAGCTTTTAGTTAAAATGTTTAGTCTTTCATGAGATATAATAGTGATGAATTTAAATTTAAATTTCTTATTGCTTTTTTATTAATATTCAAATTTCATTCACTTTTTTATTAAATTTTTAAGTAACGCCTTATGTCTAATTATGCTACATAGAGGTTACGAAAATGAACCAAAAAAATACGTAATTAGCTATGTGTATAAATAAGTTTGTCTAAAAGCCCGTAAAAATACCCTTAATTTAATGTATAATTTTATTTATGACAATTTAAGTTTTTTAAGATAGTTTATTTTATTTGTGTTGCTCCCTTCGCGGAAAGGTGTTCAATACAAAATACTGTTTATGGCGTAGCCGGAGTTTGTCCGGCCATGGTTTTCTTATGAAGCGTGGACGAAGGCCGCTCGGCCTTTTTGTCTCCCTGCTAAGCTCTTCTCTTAACGCACCCGGTCATATCGGCATAAACGGCTCTGGTCCAATAGGAGTGATGGCCGCCGTTTTCTGGCTAGCAGGTCAGCTGCCAGCCATATATGACCTGGTACCCAAAGAAGTAGGATACGATTTCTCTCCGCCAGCGTCGACCCCGTAATACACACGCCAGTCGTTGAAGTGTTGCAAGACCAGGGCGACCCTGGAACCCCACACGACCGCCCCGTAGGAGACCATTGGCGTGTACAAGCAACGCAGGACCTTGACTTGACTTGAGTGCTAACGAACTTGCCCCTGGCGAGTATCACTTTGTCTTCCGCGTATCCATGACAGCGGATTCCATTATCCGTGAGAGTTTGCAGGAGTTCGTTCACTACTAGTGTCCACAGTTAGGGTGAGAGTACCGCCCCTTGCGGGCAACCTTTGCCTGTTTGCAGCTGCACTGTACCTTCACCAGTGTCTACCTCAGCAATATCGCTCTGCAGCAGCCATTTTAACAAGAGTTTTTGTCAAAGCCATCCTCGATGTCGAGGAAGGCACAGAGCACTGTTTTTCACTCTCAGTGCATACAGAGCAAACTCGGTTGACCAGCTCACCCTGTACGCATCTTGATCCCGGTGCAGTGGTGCTGTCTTGAAAGCGTTGGGTCTAATCTCATGGTCGTAAACCTTCTCGGTCGTCTTCAGAAAGAAGGACGTGAGGCTTATCGGCCTGAAGGATTTAGCTAAGGAGAGATCTCTCCTACCTACTTTCGGGATAAAAATAACCCGAGCTCTCCGCCATATTGCTGGTATGTAGCCAGTTGGGTCTTGCAAATTGGTTTCGTCTTAGAACAGCTGGAGTGAAAGGCGTTAATAATGGTACCATGCAGCCTGTAGACTCTGCCCTCTAATTCCATACACCTAGTTCTTTTCTGATTGCATTCAGAGCCCGAAACAAAAACTATTTAAATATTTTGCATTTCTTAAATAAAAAGTTACGTTTTTAAGCCCCGCACAAAAGACTAAAATTCCTGCCAAAAGCATCTGTCAAACTACTGAAAACAACGAGAGAAAGAGAAACTAACATGAAATTGATATAACCCTGTAAGCTAAGAGTACGCGGAAATGAGTTCTGAGATATTTTCTATTAAATACCTTTCCGCGAAGCCGCTCAGGATCATAACCCTCAGTATGACCAATTTTCTTATCGACAGCAACACAAATAAAACAAAATTTCTTACAAAACTTAAGTGTTAATATACAAAATTATTTATCAAATTAAAGGTATTTTTATGGGCTTTAAGACAAACTTATTTTCGCTTATAATTAATTACGTATTTTTAAAGAAAAATATAGTTTATTATTAGCGTTTTTCAGTTTTTGCTATTTTTCTCAAAATATACATATATGTATATAATTTCTTTACACATATGCATATCAAATAAAAGTTATTTTAAGTCTCTTTTTTACGATACCAATATTGTGAAGATTGGGTAAAAAGTTTTTGAAATATTAGCTTTTCAAAATATTAAAATTCCCCCCCTTTACCCCTCGGATTCGATATAGCGCAGCAAAAGTTTGGTTTACGGTGGCTAAATGCCTAAACCAAATTGAAAAATTCAATAGATGAACAACAAAATAAACTTTTGTTTAACTATCGTTTTGCAAAAATCCGTCCACAAATTTTATCATTTTTTACTTTAAAAAGCTCTTTTTGCATTTTTCACATATATGGTATTTGATTTCCATTCACTGCACTTCATATCAAGCATTCATTTTGACAACAAATATTTTAATACTTCCCCTCACAAAAAACTAAAATTCCTTCCAAATGCATCTGTCAAACTACTGAAAACAACTAGCGAAATACACATATGCAATATATACATATGTAAACGCAAAAAAATTTAATTTTTTCATTTTGGTATTTCTGTGTTAATATAATGATTATTATGCTAAAAGCAACATATTTTAGATAGAAAAACTTTGATTGCAAATGGCCAGGGTTATTTTTTAGAAGCGCCGCCGAGGGACGCTTACGCGGAAAGAAGTTCCGCGCGGAAGTACTGTTGATGGCGTAGTCGAAGTTTTTCCGGCCAGAAGAGTTATTTTTTTCAGCGCGGCCGAATGCCGCTCACGCTCACGGGAAGATAGCTCTTCGCACATTTTGTCTGGAGTTTAACAAAAAATGTTTTCTGCCCACCACCCCCATGCGGCGCTGTACTAAAAATTTCCCGTTCTGATACCCCTGTTACCCTCCAGTTCGTGGGTCACTATTCTAAAGCTGACCCCCCTCAGTATTGCGATTATCAACTCCCCGCTAGTATCCTCTGCTCGTCCCGTCGCACTCAAGCGGGCAGGCGCTATAATTTCCGGATGTGCTATCGTTGGCAACCCATTAACTGGCCCAGTCGCAGGAAGATTGGCTGCGCTCACGACCTTAGCATCCGAAGGACACGGAGCCGCAAGTTTTTTTTTTTGACGGCAGGCCCGTGCCTTCACGGCCTCACCACGACCATACCAAACCTGAAGTGCAGGAGCCAGGCAGGCAGGACCGCTCGTCAATGCCTAAGTTGAGTCTCAGGCCACCGTCCTGTGCTGCTGGAGATAACTCTCCACACCCAGGAGTGGATATTCTCGTTCTACTACCGTAGGAGCTGCAACGAGTGCTCTACTGGTACTTCAGCGCTCCTCTGTAGGAACGCCGTGGCATTGTTTAGAGGAAACAGTAAAAATTATTTGCGGGTTGGAAACATATATTTCGGGCTTCGCGCTTGTTCTTTTAATAAAACAGCTTCCACAATGGAACTCATTTAATTAAATTTTGTATTTACATAAATAACTATTTTAAACTTTGCCTGTGAAAATATATACTCTTCTATCAACTGTTGTCAAAAAAGTTAACAAAAAACCCCTGTACGTCGTGTAAAGGGTTCGTAACACTCATTCGAACTTAGCGTAACAGTTGAAATCAAGAAATCAATTTGTCGAAGAGGCAGAATCATAATGGGGTATTACAACAGACATAGAAATGTAGAACGAATCACATTGTCACAGTTTATACAGTACGCAACCTTTTCGATAATTTATCGAAAAAATTCACCTCCCAAAAGGACTTGGGTATCGTGGTACTCTTTTTAACGAAAAAAATCGTTTAACAGGGTTTTGTGCAGCAAGGAACTACACATATATTAATAAATAAAAAAAGCGCGTATAGAACAAACTCACAGCTTTTACTACTTCATTAAAGATATTTTATACTTGTAACTGCTGAAGTGAGGACCACACACAAAGCTCGTGAACGTTAAATTCCATACAATTCTTTCGAGACTTTGTTCATGCTGTACAAAGTTCGAAGGAATATCTTCACAAAAACCGTTGATGGTGCGAGTAGTTCCTAAACTAATATTCTGTTGCATATGGTTTGTTTTAAATTTTCTATTTGTTTTCTTTTAATTGATCTTTAAATGGTGTTATTTTCTTTTTTTGTCTTGGTTAGAATGAAAGTTAGTTCTTAAAAATATTAACTGCTGGAATTTTAACTGGCTATTCAAAACCGGCGCTTAGATACCAATTCAGACTTACTCGCACACAGGTTGAGTTCAACATTAAGTGTAATATATTCAATAATTTATTTGTTTTAATTTATTTATTTAATTGTTTATGAAGTCAATGAACATAAATTCTTACAGACTATACTTACATTTTCATATTTCATTAACATTTCAAGGTGTTATTCATACCTAGCTAATAGTTGCATGCAAAATATTTAATACATTTTTCGGGGATATTTATTATACAAGTATATATTTAATACACGAATGCTTATCATTTTTTTATATATTTTCTGTTCTGATTAAATTTTTCAACCGGAAAAGAATGCAAACTCATTTTCAAAGGAAAATGAACCCTGACAAATCACTTTTGATCCCCAGTATATATATCCCGTCAGTATTTATATATTTTGCAGGCTGCGTAGTTCGAAATATATATAGACAATGAAACAAGAAAATAAAGTTTGTGCATGTTTAGCTATAATACTTGCATTTTCATTAAAAACAAAAAAAACGTAGAGAGAAGGTACTGGAGTATAAATTAGTCGCATCGACGAAAAAGAAATGCTACAATATTTATTGATGGTATTGCGATCCATATCCATGGATTTAATTATTTTGCAATCCTTATTCCTATTCATAAATATTGCATGCTACACGGTCAAGAAATAACACGATATAACAATAAATACTGAACGTGTGACAATGCCCAATGGTTGAAAACTGCTAGCAGTATCGTGAGATGTGTGTATGTATATATGTATTTATTTACGTTTTTACAAATATATGCACTTTTAAATTTGTATTTTTGTACATATTAAGGAATCTTTACCATGAACATTGAGCTATAAAAAAATCGATGTAAATTCTAAGGTCTAAGAGTATCAAAATTCTTTCGCAGCTATTTAATTGGACCTGAAATCATTAAAAATTAGCTTTCTCTTTGATTATGCATGCACTATTCTAGGAATACTCTGCTTCAATATATAGATGTAGTTTCGCTTGCGCTCCATTCCAGGCAGTTATTTCCTTAAGTAAATGGAAAAATGTTCCAGTTATGAAAAATTTATATATTTATTTGCAAAATTAACTGCTTTTGTTTACAAATTTAAGTGAAACGAAAGGAATAAAATGAAGAAGAAAACTCACCACCGAAAAGTTTACTACCAAGGGTTGCTTTTTTTATAGTACATGTTGGTTATAGGCGAATTGTGGTTAGCCGTTGCATAATTATTCAAATATGCAAATAAAAACAGTCGTCACAAATTTTCGCTATACATTTTTAGGTTTAAGTAATAACTGTAAAGTTATATTCACTGGTTAATGCAAATATTTCACATTACGCAAAACTTTTATGTGATTTTTAAAGTTTATTATGAAATATCATTGCATGCAATTCTGCTATGGTTTATTTTCATTATCCACCATGAATACTCTTAAGGCCATGCCACATAAAACTTCTGCTTCGCTTTACGTCAGAGTTTAGCTTTGACAGCAAAGATGAATACATGCAATTATACGAAATTTCACACATACGCAACACCGTCGCCAAAGCGAAGCGAAATCTTGGGCAACTCTCATCTTTTCGCTGACTTTGACAGTTCGCTCTGACTAATTTTGTTTATTTCTGACATTCGTCTGTTAATGGTCGACGTATATTTGCAAATTTTCCTACGAAAACAAGGTAAATAGAAAATTTAACTGAAATAAATGCTTAAATATACAGTTTTTTTTAATTTAGCAAAATAAATGGAGGAAAAGTTAATTGAAGCGGTGAAAATGCAGCCAAGCATCTATGACCAAAGCTCGGTCATGGCAGGCGGTTGCGGCTTTTGTGGGAGTTTCTGGAACGTGTATTTTATGGTATATAAATATATGCATGGATATATATATGTGATGATTTACTAAAGGATTTTTCTTTTATAATAGACGAGCATTGCAGAGCACGGTGAAAGTCACTTCGTGACCAGTTCGTGCGGGAGGTGGCATCAAAGATATACATAATTCCCTTTCTCACATTTTCCGCCTTGATATGTTTTTTAAACATAATAAGGCTTCGTGAAGTAAAAAAAACTATTAACAAAACTTCCATATTGTCCATAATTATGCCGAATGTATGTAAATATGCGTTTTTCGCTTTTCTGACAAAGTTACAAATGTTACGTAAAGCGAAGCAAGTCTTACATATGTGGCATGGCCCCTATCCCTGAGAAGGACTTCACCTCAGTTTTACTACTGTATATACTGTGACAATGTGTCGTGTTAACGGAGAGATCGGCTTTTCGTATATCCAATAGCGAAACAAAGGATCCACTTCTCGTCGAATCACCTTACTATATTGAGTTATCGAAAAACATATCGAATTTATTAAAAGTTTCGGTGTTTGTTGCTGCACAGTATTTTACCGAAACATGGGAACAAATAAAAAAGCTCTGGAATTTATCAAAACTATTAGAAATATAATATCTACATCTACCGGTTTCGAAAAGACGCTAGAAAAGGTACATTTCTTAAGCGCCACTCAAGCTTTTGGTTGATATTTCAAAAACTTTATCCGATCTTCACAATATTGGTATTTGATATGCATATGTGTAAATAAATTATGGCTTAAGTAAAGAATACGGACCGTTCAGTTAGAAAAAAATTAAAAAGTGGTCGTGAACCGCCTCCTCTCACTGACTTCGATGGTGTAATTTTTTTTTGCTGCTAACTAATAGGGTCGTCGTTATGGAGTGGTAAAGGGGGAAATTTCAATATTTTGAAGAGCTAATATTTCAAAAACTATTTATCCGATTTTCACAATATTGGTATCGTTAAAAAGATAATTAAAATACCTTTTATTTGATTTGTTTACAGAGGTGCGTGCTATAACTTTGGTATGCCGGTGAGTTCGAGGTTCGAATCTCAGCCAGGGCAAGCAAAATCTTAGGGCCAGTTTTTCAGTGCAAGTTGAACTCTGTTTGTCGTTTAAACTAAGTTTAAACTCTGTATGCAGTTTTTCAGTCAACTTTAAACGGAGTTTAAACTAAGTTTAAACGACCGATTGTGCTCGGTTAAACTTAGTTTAACTTGTCAGCTGTGTGCTGACTACTTCATTTTGGTTGCAACAAATTTTATTGAGCGCAAAGAAACTAAGTTTAAATTTAAACTGAGTTTAACTAAACTTAGTTTAAACTGAGTTTAAACCAGCACTGAAAAACTGGCCCTTAATAATAGAAAAAGTTTTTTCTAATAGCGGTCACCCCTCGGCAGGCAATGGCAAACCTCCGCGGGTATTTCTGCCATGAAAAAGCTTCTCATAAAATACTTTTGCCGTTCGGAGTCGGCACAAAACTGTAGGTCCCTCCATTTGTGGTATAATATAAAAGACGCACACCACAAATGGTAGGACAGGCTCGGCCAAACACTGAGCTATATAGGGTACGCGCCAAAATTATATACATATATATATATATATATATATATGTTTACATAAATTATATATATATTTTGAGAAAAATAACAAAAACTGAAAAATAGACTTTTTTTTAATAAAAAATACGGAGTTTGTCCGGCCAGGGTTATTTTTTTAAAGCGCGGCCGTAGGACGCTCACGCGGAAAGGTGTTCTGCGCGGAAATACTGTTGATGGCGTAGCCGGAGTTTGTCCGGCCAGGGTTATTTTTTTAAAGCGCGGCCGAAGGCCGCTCACGCGGAAAGGTGTTCTGGGCGGGAATACTGTTGATGGCGTAGCCGGAGTTTGGCCGGCCAGGGTTATTTTTTCAAAGCGCGGCCGAAGGCCGCTCACCTGGAAAGACGTTCCGCACGGAAATACTGTTTTATACTTAGGTTTCAAAATTAAATAAAACAACATGAAAAATTAAATAAAACACATCGCTAATACCTTTCCGCGAAGCCGCTCTGGATCATTACCCACATTATTACTGATTCTCTTATCGTCAGCAACACAAATAAAACAAAATTTCTTACAAAATTTATGTTTTAACATATAAAATTATACATCAAATTAAAGGTATTTTTATAGGCTTTAAGACAAACTTATTTAATACGTATTTTTTTAAGTAAAATATAGTTCTCTAATAAAAAATGTGCGTTTTTTCAGTTTTTGTTATTTTTCTCAAAATATATACATATGTATATAAAATATGTAAACATATGCATATCAAATAAAAGGTCTTTTAACGATACTAATTATGTGAAGATCGGATTAAGAGTTTTTGAAATATTAGCTTTTCTAAATATTGAAATTTCCCCCTTTACCCCTCCTTAACACCCCTCCTATTACTTTGCACCAAAAAAAAATTATACCACCAAAATCGGTAAAAAGAGGCGGACCACGGCCACTTTTTTTTTCTAGCTCAACGGTCCGTATTCTTTACTTGTTCCCAAAGTTTATCAGAATTTTTCTTTAAAAATGCTCTTTTTTTAGCATTTTTCACATACATATGTACATATATGGTGTTTGATTTTCATTCACTGCACTTAATATCGAGTCATTAATGCATTCATTTTGGTACACACATACTATTATAATACACATTGTTCTATCAGCTTTCACTATTTTTAGAAACAAAAACTATTTAAATGTTTAGTATTTCTTAAATAAAAGTTAAATTATTAAGCCCAAAAGACTAAAATTCCTGCCAAAAGCATCTGTTTGACAGCATCTGAAAACAACGAGCGAAAGATAAACCAAAGGGAAATTGATATAACCCAGTAAGCTAAAAGTAAGCGGAAAGGAGTTCTGAGATACGTTTCAAAAGTATATACACCACAATTAAGGCCTGAGGCATTTTTCATAAATGAATATTTCGTAATATATTGAAAATTTGTAATTAAAAATCGAGCGATCTGTTGAATACCTTTTTAATAAGCCGTCACTGGATTCTCTAGACCCTCGGTAAAAAATCGAGTCAAAGTTACCCAGCAAACATTTTAAATCGCGCGATTTTTAATAAAAAATTTTAAATATATTGGGAATCATTGATGTTCGCGCCTAACTGGCAACTCTATTGTAAAGTCGTGCTAGTTTGGAAGTACTGATCCTTACTTTGTACGCACTGATTAATAAGCTGTCAAAAATCCTTTTTAACTTCCGTTCTTCGCTTTCCATTAAGCGCATCGATGAAATCAAACGTTCTTTTTTTTCGCCTTATTTAATCCGCTAAACCATAATTAGTTTTCAATCGCACTTAATCGCAAACATTCTGGTCCTTCGAGCCGGATGTCGAGGTCGTGTTATTTTTACTTCAACCGCGCGATTCGCTGTATTTCTGTCTTCGTTCAAGGTTCGCGAGTCGTCTTTAAACGCTTTCAAGCGTCATTTGCAGTCGAGTAAGGCAGATGTGCTTACCGTGTACGTCGAAGTGCTGTCTACGCATATACAATTATTGGAAGAGCAGTGGGTTCGTTTCTGCGAAGCTCAACAAGAAGTGGAGCTGACATGTGGCGACGAGAATGCACATATGGAAGAGCAATCTCGTATACAAGGTGAGGAGTGATATATAACCGCAAAGGCTAACTTTAAACGTCTTATGTCCTCGCACAAGTATCCACCACCTCCTAATGCCGTTTCGGTTTCACATTCATCCACACCGCTGCCAAAGCTGCAGCTGCCATCGTTTTGTGGCGATCCGACTGAATGGTTATCCTTTCACGACTCATTTTGTTCGCTAGTTAATGCCAACGCATCTTTGTCGGATGGACAAAAACTCCAGTATCTTCGGAACTGTCTGAAAGGTGAAGCGTTTAATTTGATGAGTAGTTTACCAGTGTGTGACACCAACTATAGCGAAGTATGGGACTTGTTGACCTCAAGGTACAAGGTCGTACGAGTCATGGTGGACAGCCACATACGGGCTCTGTCATCTATCGAGAAGGCGAGTAAAGACTCGGCAAAGGCAATCAAACAAGTGCTACATTGCAGCATGTTGGTGCGCTACGCGCACTTTGACGACCAACTGAGTTTTGGGATGACTGGCTCATTCACATAACTGTATCCAAATTGGCATACGAAACACGCAAGCAATGGGAGTTATCGCTTGTGGCTGACGAGTTGCCGTCGTTCAACGCCCTCCGTGAATTTCTCGAAACTCGTGCGCTCTCGCTGGAGATGATACCGCTTCCATTCGCCAACAAAAAGGTAATCGCTAAAAACGTTTTACACACCACATGTACACAAGCGGATGTAGCCAGCGTCGGCAAGACGTACGCTTGTTCTTATTGTAGTGGCGACCACAAAATATTCGCTTGTTCGAAGTTTAGCCAACTAGGCGCGAAAACTAAACTTTCGGCCATTAAATCGCAAGGCGCTTGTATAAACTGCCTTAGCAGAGGGCATAGTTTTGCTAAATGCCGCAGTTCCTCGTCGTGCCGTATCTGTCAGAAGCCCTATCACACGCTATTACACGCCAGTTTAAACAACACACAGGAATCAATCCCTACAAACGCAACAAGCCAGAACATTAGCGTCACGTCATATTACGCTGATACTGATCGGTTCACCTTGGTGGCAACCGCCGACGCCACCGTGGCCGCACATTCCCGATTTACCACTGGCCGACCCAAGCTTCGCAAAACCTGGACCCGTGGATATTCTAATCGGCATGGACGAAATGGACAAAATCCTACTAAATGGGTTAAGAAAGGGCCAACATGGCACGCCAATGGCGCAAAACACCGTATTCGGTTGGGTGTTGCTCGGAAACGCAACCAGCTCACAAAGGCAGCTCACATCTATAACCACCTTGCACTGCGACACGCAATTAAGCGAGCTAGTCAACAAGTTTTGGGAACTCGAAGAGTTACGCCCGAGAAAGACACTCCCGAAGAAGTCACTTGTGAACAAATTTACGACGATACTACCGAGCGAGCTACCGATGGTCGCTACATAGTGCGGTTGCCGCTGAAGAAATCAGTTCCGATAGGTGAATCCAGAAGTACTGCCGTCCGAGCATTACTCCGTATGGGGAAGAGGTTTGCGGTTAACAAGCAACTCCATCGAGAATATTGTGAATTCATGGCAGAACTTATTGACTTGGGTCATATGGAGCTAGCTGGCCCTGTTACCGACGACACGTATTACATGCCCCACCACGCCGTGGTAAAACATTCGAGTGATACGACTAAGCTCAGGGTAGTATTCAATGCATCCATGAAGACATCCTCCGGAAACTCGCTCAACGATGCTCTGATGGTAGGGCCGCAGCTACAGTAAGACTTATTTTCCGTCTTAGTTCGCTTTCGCACGCACCGCTATGGGTTGATCGCGGACATCGAGAAGATGTACCGCCAGATTTATATAGCTAAACATAACGCTGATTATCAACGTATAGTATGGCGCGACAACCCATCGCAAACAATTCGCGACTATCGCCTCCTAAGAGTAACCTATGGGGTGGCCTCGGCATCTCATCTTGCTGTGAAATCGTTGCATCGCGCTGCGATGGATGCGGGCGATGAATATAAGAGAGTCGCTGATGTCATTACAACAGATTTCTATATGGACGACTTGCGAACGGGGTCCGATTCTACACGTATTGTCTCAGCGCGGCTTAGAACTGCGAAAATGGGCTACGAACTGCCAGCCTTTACGGGAACGAATACCGCACATCTCCAAGCAAGTGTCGAATCTTTTAGCCGATGGAAGCGAAATCCGCACTCTGGGCTCCGTTTGGCATACCGATAATGACTTTCTTTCTATTGCTGTCAATCTCCAAGAGTTGCCTAACAAGATTACAAAGCGCGTGCTGCTCTCAGACTCAAGCAAAATATTCGACCCGCTTGGACTAGCCGCGCCCTGTACAATTCGCTCTAAAATGTGGTTACAAAGGACATGGCGTTCAAATGTTGATTGGGACGAGTTGGTACCGTCGAACATAGCAGAAGATTGGTTGGCGCATCGAGGTGAGTTGCCTAAACTTTCATCGCTTAAGCTAAGGCTTTGGCTGGGCACGAGTTCGGTAGTGGACGCGGCATTTCATATCTTTACGGATGCTTCGGAAGCCGCTTATGCAGCTGCGCTTTATTGCAGAACGCGAAAAGCAGACGGTGATGTAGACGTTGTATAAGTTGCTGCAAAGACCAAGGTAGCGCCTGTAAAGGTCGTTTCGTTGCGCTGCTCATCTGGGCGGAAGGCTGGTACGTCAAGTTCAATCTTGCTTCGCCTGCAAGCTCGGAAAGTTGTACGCTTGGACAGATTCCACAGTCACGCTGGCGTGGTTAAAAGGTACTCCAGGTCGCTGGTCCGTCTTCGTCATCAATCGCGTAGCGGACGAGCAGGAAGTGTTGCCGGGTAACCGTAGGAGACACGTCGCGTCGGAACATAATCCTGCGGATTCCGCCTCGAGAGGCATCGCGGCTACGCAGTTGTTCGCACACCCGCTATGGTGGCATGGTCCGCCTTGGCGGCGTGCTTCCAGCGAACCTTGGCTTAATCCCGCAATACAACTCAACACGAACCTCGAACTGAAATCGAGCAAGATGTCACATCTAGCTCAAAGTACCGATGAATGGGATATTTTGCCGAGATACCACTCATTCACGAATCATCACCTTCCCTCACTTGAATGCAGAGAAACAAAGACAAGGTCCGTTAACCTGTGCAAGTTGAATTACTTTTGGTAAAGTATGTCCAATATAACGCATTCGAGCAAGAAGTTTTCAATTGCAGGGGTCTTCGTTGGCAAAGATAATCGCCGCCGAAGTTCATATCACAACGTTGCATGCCAGACCGCAGATGATGCAGGCTATGCTTCAACGACGGTTCTGGGTGCCCGGTATTCGAAACCTTGTTCGAGGTATATACCGTAATTGTGTTCGCTGCAAGCCCCTCAATCGTAAGCCTCTGCAGCAGTTCATGGCTCAACTTCCGCTCAGTCGCGTTATTTGTACGCGATGCTTTCTTCACAGTGCTGTCGATTTCGCTGGGCCTTACGCTTTGAAATTCTCAAATGGAAGAGGTGCTAAGTCAACAAAGGCGTACATTTCTTCATTTATATGTATGAGTACAGGTGCTATGCACTTGGAGCTGACCTTTCGTCGGTTGCATTTATTGCTGCCTATAAACGTTTTACCAACCGAAGGGGGCATTGTCAGCATATTTACTCCGACAACGGAACAAATTTCGTTGGCGCTGAAAGGGAGTTACGCGGCGCATATGAACGTTGCGTCAATGACGTTAAGTTGGCTTCGTACTTCGCTGATACGCAGACCACTTGGCACTTTAATCCGCCCAGCGCTCCCCATATGGGCGGATATTGGGAGGTGGGCATAAAACGCGTCAAGTACCACCTGAAGCGTACACTAAGTTCATCACTGCTAGCGTATGAAGAATTTGCAACTGTGCTAACCGAGGTCGAGGCTTGCGGGAACTCTCGTCCTATCTGTTGGATATCCACAAACGTTGACGATTTTGAAGTTTTGACGCCGGGACATTTTTTAGTAGGCGAACCACTGAAGACTCTTCCCGATCCTGATGCGGAAACCTTCAAAGGTTCTCTTTTCCAACGATGGCAAGTCATCACGGCGATAAGACGACTTCTGGAAGCGCTGGCCTGACGAGTATCTCGTTAACCTTCAGCAACGAACAAAATGGTTCCGCTCAATGCCAAATTTGCAAAGGGATGATGTGGTTGTCATACACGATAACATCGCCCCACCGACCAAGTGGAAACTTGGACGTATACTGGATAGCCATCCCGGTTCGGACGATTTAGTGCGCGTTGTCCGCGTGAAGACAGCAGAAGGTGAGCTCTTGAGGCCGGTAACGAAGCTTTCGCTGCTGCCAACAAAAACCGATATATTTTCTATCTAATTTTACGCAATGTCAAACTTAAATTGTAATACATTTAATCTAATTTTGAACGGTCGTTCAAGGCGGCCGGTATGTTCGCGCCTAACTGGCAACTCTATTGTAAAGTCATGCTAGTTTGAAAGTACTGATCCCTACTTTGTAAGCACTGATTAATAAGCTGTCAAAAATCCTTTTTACCTTCGTTCTTCGCTTTCCATTAAACGCATCGATGAAATCAAACGTTCTTTTTTTCGTCTTATTTAATCCGCTAAACCATAATTAGTTTTCAATCGCAAACATTGATGCATTTGTGAAAAGCGACGCAGGCGAAAATTTTTAATAAAAAATCGCGCGATTTATTACGTAACATAGATTTATTTGTGAAAAGCGCCGCAGTCGAAAATTTCTAATAATAAAATGCGATTTTTAATTAAATATTTTCAATTTATAACGAAACATGGAATTATCTGTGAAAAAAGCCGCAAGCGAAAAAATCGCATGATTTTTTATTAAAAATTTTCAATTTATTACCCTTCAAAAAAATAACCCTGGGCGGACAAATTCCGATTAAATATAATGCTCTTCAAAATTTACTTTAAAGTGAATATGTATTTAATTGCTTGTATAAGACATGTAAGACATGCATATACATACAGACATTCTATATTAAACTGAAAACCCAGTAATTTTCAGTAGTTTGACAGATGTATTTGGAAGGAATTTTAGAGTTTCGTGCGGGGCTTAAATATGCAAATTTAATTTATAAATTGCGAAGTATTTTAATATACATATGTTAATTATAAAAATGGTGAAAATTGAAAGCACGATGTGGGTATAATATTTGTGTGCCAAAATGAATGCATTAGTGGCTCCATATTAAGTGCAGTGAATGAAAATCAAACACCATATATGTACATACATATGTATGTGAAAAATGCAAAAAAAGGCCATTTTTAAAGTTAAATTCTGATAAAATTTGTGGACGGATTTTTGCAAAAGGATAGTTAAACAAGAGTTTATTTAGTTGTTCATCTATGTGCATTTGAATTTTTCAATTTGATATACGCGTTTAGCCACAGAAAACCAAATTTATGCGGCACTCTACTAAACCCGACCCAAGAAAAATATAGTTTATTATTAGCGCTTTTCAGTTTTTGTTATTTTTCTCGAAATATACATACATAT
This sequence comes from Philophylla caesio, assembly GCA_963971545.1. Taxonomy (NCBI): domain Eukaryota; kingdom Metazoa; phylum Arthropoda; class Insecta; order Diptera; family Tephritidae; genus Philophylla; species Philophylla caesio. Next base: position 58,609,745 of record OZ020608.1, on the reverse strand, counting down.
ACATGTTTAATTTATTTACATATGTATATGCATTTTTCACATATATGGTGTTTGATTTTCATTCAGTGCACTTAATATCGAGCCACTAATGCATTCATTTTGGAACACACATATTATAAACACATTGTGCTATCAGCTTTTACTGTTTTTAGAAACAAAAACTATTTAAATATTCTGCATTTCTTAAATTAAAAGTTGCATTTTTAAGACCCGCACAAAAGACTAAAATTCCTGCCAAAAGCATCTGTCAAATTACTGAAAACAACGAGCGAAAGAGAAACCAAAGGGAAATTGATATAACCTAGTAAGCTAAAAGTACGCGGAAAGGAGTTCTGATATACGTTTATATATACACCACAATTAAGTCCTGTGGCATTTTTCACAAATAAATATTTCGTGATATATTGAAAATTTTAAATTAAAAATCGCGCATCCTTCCAAATGCATCTGTCAAACTACATTTTGTGATTTCTGTGATAATATAATGATTATTATGTTAAAAGCAACATATTTTAGATAGAAAAACTTGGATTGCAAATGGCCAGGAAAGAAGTTCCTCGCGGAAGTACTGTTGATGATGTAGTCGCAGTTTTTCCGGCCAGAGTTATTTTTTTTTAGCGCGGCCGAATGCCACTCACGGGAAGATAGCTCTTTGCGCATGTGAAAACCACACATGCATCATCTAAAACGTATGTCATGAACCCACATTTTGTCTGGAGTTTAACAAAAAATGTTTGCTGGGTAACTTTGTCTTGATTGAATTTTTGCCCATTTTTAAAGGGGCCTTACCGATGGTCAAGAGAGGTGCCACGCCGCCTCCTTCACCGCCCACCACCCCTTTTTATGCGGCGCTGTACTAAACATTTCCCGTTTAGATTACAAGTGAATCACGTGTTTCGCTAGTTGATTTACGAATGCTGTGAAATTGCCGATTATTTGAAAGCTAGAAACTGTATTTTTCTCTGTCGACTTTTTATGTATAAGGAACCGAGCTATCTTTACGAAAAACTCATATTTCTTAAGTCAGCTCGAATTAATGACTTGATAGTACCGAGTTATAATTATATATCATCCGCCCTGCAATTCTTTTTCAATGCCAAACGTACATGTAACTCTATTTCAATGCACATTCGCAGTAGTCTGAACAAAAGCAACTTCAAGAATGTTTTATATATGTACTTATGTTAAAATAAAAATTAATCTATCTTCGCTATCTAAATTCCTACTTGCTGCTCAATATGTAATCCACTGCTTTGTTTATAATTTGCTGTAGTTTACTTTAAAACTTAGCTTTATTAACTATTATACGTTTTTTTTATTATTTGGTTTTCCACTTGTACTTTTGATTTGTTGTACTATAAAAGATCGTAGATCTTATTGTATTAATGTTTTAGCAATAAATGCAATGAAATGAATCTTTATACTTAGAGGTTTCTTTGAACGTTTTTATTTTGGCTGCTCTTAAGTGTAAGGAGGGGACCCGTTCTGTCTTTTGCAGCTTAGATCCGCATCGGTATGCGCTTTTATATTACGATAACGTAAGTTTTAGGAAATTAATTAATATATTTAATTATTATTTAAACAATAAAATAAATAGAAAACAAGAACAGATGCCCTTTTAATTTTAGTTTTACATGCGAAATATGCTCCGATTGATGTGTGCATTGAGTGCAATGTTTAAAGATGAAATCAAACTTTCGTTTTTTTACCAGTTGAGTAAATCAAAGTGCCGAAAGCAAGTTGCAAATTGTGCAGCGTTCACGAGGACGCACTTAACGAAACATATATTTTAACGGAACCACTGTTCAGAACTGTGGCAGGTACTTGGGAATGTCTGAATGCGTGTTCAGAACATTTAAATGTCAGCTCAGAGCTCAAGAAGCTTTTTTAAAACAAGAATGTAACAATTAATTAAAAATCTGAACAAGTTGGTCAGAAACTAAATAAAATCGTCATCTGTTTAAATAAAATATAGAAGATGTATTTTGAAATTTTTCATCTAATCAATAGCATGAACATTTTTTGTTAGATAACATGAAAGCTTCGTTCTAGCGAAAATTCTGTTTTGTTAAAATTTACAAAGCGATTTTATTTTGCCCTTTTACCATTCTTCTTAAATGCAACCTTTTACGTAGGAGTGTCAAAACTCGAATGTCATTAGTGAGCAAACCTTTTATAATTTAATGGTATGTACATCCTTGGCAGGCAATGACAAACCTCCGAGGGTATTGCTGCCATGAAAAAGCTTCTCATTAAATACATCTGCCGTTCGGAGTCGGCACAAAACTGCAGGTGCCTCAATTAGTGGTATAATATTAAGACGCACACCACAAACGGTAGGAGAAGCTCGGCCAAACACTGAGCTGTATAGTGTAAGCGAAAAATTATTATTATATGTACATACTTTTGCCTCTTCTTTCGCTCTAGTTGTATTCAATCAACCCAACGCATCTTTGTCGGATGGACAAAAACTCCAGTATCTTCGGAACTGTCTGAAAGGTGAAGCGTTTAATTTGATGAGTAGTTTACCAGTGTGTGACACCAACTATAGCGAAGTATGGGACTTGTTGACCTCAAGGTACAAGGTCGTACGAGTCATGGTGGACAGCCACATACGGGCTCTGTCATCTATCGAGAAGGCGAGTAAAGACTCGGCAAAGGCAATCAAACAAGTGCTACATTGCAGCATGTTGGTGCGCTACGCGCACTTTGACGACCAACTGAGTTTTGGGATGACTGGCTCATTCACATAACTGTATCCAAATTGGCATACGAAACACGCAAGCAATGGGAGTTATCGCTTGTGGCTGACGAGTTGCCGTCGTTCAACGCCCTCCGTGAATTTCTCGAAACTCGTGCGCTCTCGCTGGAGATGATACCGCTTCCATTCGCCAACAAAAAGGTAATCGCTAAAAACGTTTTACACACCACATGTACACAAGCGGATGTAGCCAGCGTCGGCAAGACGTACGCTTGTTCTTATTGTAGTGGCGACCACAAAATATTCGCTTGTTCGAAGTTTAGCCAACTAGGCGCGAAAACTAAACTTTCGGCCATTAAATCGCAAGGCGCTTGTATAAACTGCCTTAGCAGAGGGCATAGTTTTGCTAAATGCCGCAGTTCCTCGTCGTGCCGTATCTGTCAGAAGCCCTATCACACGCTATTACACGCCAGTTTAAACAACACACAGGAATCAATCCCTACAAACGCAACAAGCCAGAACATTAGCGTCACGTCATATTACGCTGATACTGATCGGTTCACCTTGGTGGCAACCGCCGACGCCACCGTGGCCGCACATTCTCGATTTACCACTGGCCGACCCAAGCTTCGCAAAACCTGGACCCGTGGATATTCTAATCGGCATGGACGAAATGGACAAAATCCTACTAAATGGGTTAAGAAAGGGCCAACATGGCACGCCAATGGCGCAAAACACCGTATTCGGTTGGGTGTTGCTCGGAAACGCAACCAGCTCACAAAGGCAGCTCACATCTATAACCACCTTGCACTGCGACACGCAATTAAGCGAGCTAGTCAACAAGTTTTGGGAACTCGAAGAGTTACGCCCGAGAAAGACACTCCCGAAGAAGTCACTTGTGAACAAATTTACGACGATACTACCGAGCGAGCTACCGATGGTCGCTACATAGTGCGGTTGCCGCTGAAGAAATCAGTTCCGATAGGTGAATCCAGAAGTACTGCCGTCCGAGCATTACTCCGTATGGGGAAGAGGTTTGCGGTTAACAAGCAACTCCATCGAGAATATTGTGAATTCATGGCAGAACTTATTGACTTGGGTCATATGGAGCTAGCTGGCCCTGTTACCGACGACACGTATTACATGCCCCACCACGCCGTGGTAAAACATTCGAGTGATACGACTAAGCTCAGGGTAGTATTCAATGCATCCATGAAGACATCCTCCGGAAACTCGCTCAACGATGCTCTGATGGTAGGGCCGCAGCTACAGTAAGACTTATTTTCCGTCTTAGTTCGCTTTCGCACGCACCGCTATGGGTTGATCGCGGACATCGAGAAGATGTACCGCCAGATTTATATAGCTAAACATAACGCTGATTATCAACGTATAGTATGGCGCGACAACCCATCGCAAACAATTCGCGACTATCGCCTCCTAAGAGTAACCTATGGGGTGGCCTCGGCATCTCATCTTGCTGTGAAATCGTTGCATCGCGCTGCGATGGATGCGGGCGATGAATATAAGAGAGTCGCTGATGTCATTACAACAGATTTCTATATGGACGACTTGCGAACGGGGTCCGATTCTACACGTATTGTCTCAGCGCGGCTTAGAACTGCGAAAATGGGCTACGAACTGCCAGCCTTTACGGGAACGAATACCGCACATCTCCAAGCAAGTGTCGAATCTTTTAGCCGATGGAAGCGAAATCCGCACTCTGGGCTCCGTTTGGCATACCGATAATGACTTTCTTTCTATTGCTGTCAATCTCCAAGAGTTGCCTAACAAGATTACAAAGCGCGTGCTGCTCTCAGACTCAAGCAAAATATTCGACCCGCTTGGACTAGCCGCGCCCTGTACAATTCGCTCTAAAATGTGGTTACAAAGGACATGGCGTTCAAATGTTGATTGGGACGAGTTGGTACCGTCGAACATAGCAGAAGATTGGTTGGCGCATCGAGGTGAGTTGCCTAAACTTTCATCGCTTAAGCTAAGGCTTTGGCTGGGCACGAGTTCGGTAGTGGACGCGGCATTTCATATCTTTACGGATGCTTCGGAAGCCGCTTATGCAGCTGCGCTTTATTGCAGAACGCGAAAAGCAGACGGTGATGTAGACGTTGTATAAGTTGCTGCAAAGACCAAGGTAGCGCCTGTAAAGGTCGTTTCGTTGCGCTGCTCATCTGGGCGGAAGGCTGGTACGTCAAGTTCAATCTTGCTTCGCCTGCAAGCTCGGAAAGTTGTACGCTTGGACAGATTCCACAGTCACGCTGGCGTGGTTAAAAGGTACTCCAGGTCGCTGGTCCGTCTTCGTCATCAATCGCGTAGCGGACGAGCAGGAAGTGTTGCCGGGTAACCGTAGGAGACACGTCGCGTCGGAACATAATCCTGCGGATTCCGCCTCGAGAGGCATCGCGGCTACGCAGTTGTTCGCACACCCGCTATGGTGGCATGGTCCGCCTTGGCGGCGTGCTTCCAGCGAACCTTGGCTTAATCCCGCAATACAACTCAACACGAACCTCGAACTGAAATCGAGCAAGATGTCACATCTAGCTCAAAGTACCGATGAATGGGATATTTTGCCGAGATACCACTCATTCACGAATCATCACCTTCCCTCACTTGAATGCAGAGAAACAAAGACAAGGTCCGTTAACCTGTGCAAGTTGAATTACTTTTGGTAAAGTATGTCCAATATAACGCATTCGAGCAAGAAGTTTTCAATTGCAGGGGTCTTCGTTGGCAAAGATAATCGCCGCCGAAGTTCATATCACAACGTTGCATGCCAGACCGCAGATGATGCAGGCTATGCTTCAACGACGGTTCTGGGTGCCCGGTATTCGAAACCTTGTTCGAGGTATATACCGTAATTGTGTTCGCTGCAAGCCCCTCAATCGTAAGCCTCTGCAGCAGTTCATGGCTCAACTTCCGCTCAGTCGCGTTATTTGTACGCGATGCTTTCTTCACAGTGCTGTCGATTTCGCTGGGCCTTACGCTTTGAAATTCTCAAATGGAAGAGGTGCTAAGTCAACAAAGGCGTACATTTCTTCATTTATATGTATGAGTACAGGTGCTATGCACTTGGAGCTGACCTTTCGTCGGTTGCATTTATTGCTGCCTATAAACGTTTTACCAACCGAAGGGGGCATTGTCAGCATATTTACTCCGACAACGGAACAAATTTCGTTGGCGCTGAAAGGGAGTTACGCGGCGCATATGAACGTTGCGTCAATGACGTTAAGTTGGCTTCGTACTTCGCTGATACGCAGACCACTTGGCACTTTAATCCGCCCAGCGCTCCCCATATGGGCGGATATTGGGAGGTGGGCATAAAACGCGTCAAGTACCACCTGAAGCGTACACTAAGTTCATCACTGCTAGCGTATGAAGAATTTGCAACTGTGCTAACCGAGGTCGAGGCTTGCGGGAACTCTCGTCCTATCTGTTGGATATCCACAAACGTTGACGATTTTGAAGTTTTGACGCCGGGACATTTTTTAGTAGGCGAACCACTGAAGACTCTTCCCGATCCTGATGCGGAAACCTTCAAAGGTTCTCTTTTCCAACGATGGCAAGTCATCACGGCGATAAGACGACTTCTGGAAGCGCTGGCCTGACGAGTATCTCGTTAACCTTCAGCAACGAACAAAATGGTTCCGCTCAATGCCAAATTTGCAAAGGGATGATGTGGTTGTCATACACGATAACATCGCCCCACCGACCAAGTGGAAACTTGGACGTATACTGGATAGCCATCCCGGTTCGGACGATTTAGTGCGCGTTGTCCGCGTGAAGACAGCAGAAGGTGAGCTCTTGAGGCCGGTAACGAAGCTTTCGCTGCTGCCAACAAAAACCGATATATTTTCTATCTAATTTTACGCAATGTCAAACTTAAATTGTAATACATTTAATCTAATTTTGAACGGTCGTTCAAGGCGGCCGGTATGTTCGCGCCTAACTGGCAACTCTATTGTAAAGTCATGCTAGTTTGAAAGTACTGATCCCTACTTTGTAAGCACTGATTAATAAGCTGTCAAAAATCCTTTTTACCTTCGTTCTTCGCTTTCCATTAAACGCATCGATGAAATCAAACGTTCTTTTTTTCGTCTTATTTAATCCGCTAAACCATAATTAGTTTTCAATCGCAAACATTGATGCATTTGTGAAAAGCGACGCAGGCGAAAATTTTTAATAAAAAATCGCGCGATTTATTACGTAACATAGATTTATTTGTGAAAAGCGCCGCAGTCGAAAATTTCTAATAATAAAATGCGATTTTTAATTAAATATTTTCAATTTATAACGAAACATGGAATTATCTGTGAAAAAAGCCGCAAGCGAAAAAATCGCATGATTTTTTATTAAAAATTTTCAATTTATTACCCTTCAAAAAAATAACCCTGGGCGGACAAATTCCGATTAAATATAATGCTCTTCAAAATTTACTTTAAAGTGAATATGTATTTAATTGCTTGTATAAGACATGTAAGACATGCATATACATACAGACATTCTATATTAAACTGAAAACCCAGTAATTTTCAGTAGTTTGACAGATGTATTTGGAAGGAATTTTAGAGTTTCGTGCGGGGCTTAAATATGCAAATTTAATTTATAAATTGCGAAGTATTTTAATATACATATGTTAATTATAAAAATGGTGAAAATTGAAAGCACGATGTGGGTATAATATTTGTGTGCCAAAATGAATGCATTAGTGGCTCCATATTAAGTGCAGTGAATGAAAATCAAACACCATATATGTACATACATATGTATGTGAAAAATGCAAAAAAAGGCCATTTTTAAAGTTAAATTCTGATAAAATTTGTGGACGGATTTTTGCAAAAGGATAGTTAAACAAGAGTTTATTTAGTTGTTCATCTATGTGCATTTGAATTTTTCAATTTGATATACGCGTTTAGCCACAGAAAACCAAATTTATGCGGCACTCTACTAAACCCGACCCAAGAAAAATATAGTTTATTATTAGCGCTTTTCAGTTTTTGTTATTTTTCTCGAAATATACATACATATACATGTTTAATTTATTTACATATGTATATGCATTTTTCACATATATGGTGTTTGATTTTCATTCAGTGCACTTAATATCGAGCCACTAATGCATTCATTTTGGAACACACATATTATAAACACATTGTGCTATCAGCTTTTACTGTTTTTAGAAACAAAAACTATTTAAATATTCTGCATTTCTTAAATTAAAAGTTGCATTTTTAAGACCCGCACAAAAGACTAAAATTCCTGCCAAAAGCATCTGTCAAATTACTGAAAACAACGAGCGAAAGAGAAACCAAAGGGAAATTGATATAACCTAGTAAGCTAAAAGTACGCGGAAAGGAGTTCTGATATACGTTTATATATACACCACAATTAAGTCCTGTGGCATTTTTCACAAATAAATATTTCGTGATATATTGAAAATTTTAAATTAAAAATCGCGCATCCTTCCAAATGCATCTGTCAAACTACATTTTGTGATTTCTGTGATAATATAATGATTATTATGTTAAAAGCAACATATTTTAGATAGAAAAACTTGGATTGCAAATGGCCAGGAAAGAAGTTCCTCGCGGAAGTACTGTTGATGATGTAGTCGCAGTTTTTCCGGCCAGAGTTATTTTTTTTTAGCGCGGCCGAATGCCACTCACGGGAAGATAGCTCTTTGCGCATGTGAAAACCACACATGCATCATCTAAAACGTATGTCATGAACCCACATTTTGTCTGGAGTTTAACAAAAAATGTTTGCTGGGTAACTTTGTCTTGATTGAATTTTTGCCCATTTTTAAAGGGGCCTTACCGATGGTCAAGAGAGGTGCCACGCCGCCTCCTTCACCGCCCACCACCCCTTTTTATGCGGCGCTGTACTAAACATTTCCCGTTTAGATTACAAGTGAATCACGTGTTTCGCTAGTTGATTTACGAATGCTGTGAAATTGCCGATTATTTGAAAGCTAGAAACTGTATTTTTCTCTGTCGACTTTTTATGTATAAGGAACCGAGCTATCTTTACGAAAAACTCATATTTCTTAAGTCAGCTCGAATTAATGACTTGATAGTACCGAGTTATAATTATATATCATCCGCCCTGCAATTCTTTTTCAATGCCAAACGTACATGTAACTCTATTTCAATGCACATTCGCAGTAGTCTGAACAAAAGCAACTTCAAGAATGTTTTATATATGTACTTATGTTAAAATAAAAATTAATCTATCTTCGCTATCTAAATTCCTACTTGCTGCTCAATATGTAATCCACTGCTTTGTTTATAATTTGCTGTAGTTTACTTTAAAACTTAGCTTTATTAACTATTATACGTTTTTTTTATTATTTGGTTTTCCACTTGTACTTTTGATTTGTTGTACTATAAAAGATCGTAGATCTTATTGTATTAATGTTTTAGCAATAAATGCAATGAAATGAATCTTTATACTTAGAGGTTTCTTTGAACGTTTTTATTTTGGCTGCTCTTAAGTGTAAGGAGGGGACCCGTTCTGTCTTTTGCAGCTTAGATCCGCATCGGTATGCGCTTTTATATTACGATAACGTAAGTTTTAGGAAATTAATTAATATATTTAATTATTATTTAAACAATAAAATAAATAGAAAACAAGAACAGATGCCCTTTTAATTTTAGTTTTACATGCGAAATATGCTCCGATTGATGTGTGCATTGAGTGCAATGTTTAAAGATGAAATCAAACTTTCGTTTTTTTACCAGTTGAGTAAATCAAAGTGCCGAAAGCAAGTTGCAAATTGTGCAGCGTTCACGAGGACGCACTTAACGAAACATATATTTTAACGGAACCACTGTTCAGAACTGTGGCAGGTACTTGGGAATGTCTGAATGCGTGTTCAGAACATTTAAATGTCAGCTCAGAGCTCAAGAAGCTTTTTTAAAACAAGAATGTAACAATTAATTAAAAATCTGAACAAGTTGGTCAGAAACTAAATAAAATCGTCATCTGTTTAAATAAAATATAGAAGATGTATTTTGAAATTTTTCATCTAATCAATAGCATGAACATTTTTTGTTAGATAACATGAAAGCTTCGTTCTAGCGAAAATTCTGTTTTGTTAAAATTTACAAAGCGATTTTATTTTGCCCTTTTACCATTCTTCTTAAATGCAACCTTTTACGTAGGAGTGTCAAAACTCGAATGTCATTAGTGAGCAAACCTTTTATAATTTAATGGTATGTACATCCTTGGCAGGCAATGACAAACCTCCGAGGGTATTGCTGCCATGAAAAAGCTTCTCATTAAATACATCTGCCGTTCGGAGTCGGCACAAAACTGCAGGTGCCTCAATTAGTGGTATAATATTAAGACGCACACCACAAACGGTAGGAGAAGCTCGGCCAAACACTGAGCTGTATAGTGTAAGCGAAAAATTATTATTATATGTACATACTTTTGCCTCTTCTTTCGCTCTAGTTGTATTCAATCAACCCCTTTCTTAATTACAATTTGTTTTGTTTTGATAAGTGTGTGATTTGGCAGTGGGGGGTAATTAAATCCACAACTGTATGTATGAATATTTATTTATTTATTTATTAATTAAAGACGCCAATCGGCAGTATACATCGTTGAGAATAAATTATTTATATAAAATAGTACTAATTAACAGAGATAAATCCACTAATGGGTATAGGAGATATAAATTTGTTAAATTAAATTAACGATAGGGAAGTAGTAGTTTTTTAATATTGTTGAAAAAGACAGGGTATGAGCCGCCGTAGAAGTCGACGTCGCCGTGGTGAATATTAACCAGATTGGCAATTCTGTTATGCGGTCCATGAGCAAATTAACTTTTCTGGCTTTTAATAGTTTCTAACAGACGGTAACGCCTGAGCGCGACCCCAGTTGGAGCGAACTCAAAACTGCTGAGTACGTCTTGAGCATCGATACCTTATAAAAAAAACGCCTTGTGGCGAGACTCGAGGTCATCAATTTTGTATCGTGAGCGAATTTCCTCACTAGAAAGAGAATATGCTCTTAAGGTAGGGTGAAAAGCCAGGTTTTTGCAGAACTTGTCTTGAATCTTATCAATTCTCCTAACAAGGGTATCTGTGAAAGGTGACCAGATAACGTTACCTTATTCGAGAATAGGCCGGACTAGCGCTGAGTAGATGTTCACCATACAATATGGGGTAGAGAACTCTCTCCCCACTCTTGTGATCTAACCGAGAACCCTGAAAGCTTGCAGGGTGACTTTGTCAACATCTTTCGCGAAAGATAACTTGTTAACGATTGTAATCCCCAGGTCCTTGATGCAATCAACTTCTTGTAATCTTTGGCCATTAAGTTTATATTCAGCTAGCACACTTGTATGTGAACGAGAGCAGGACATAACAGCACACTTGTTAATATTCCAGTTTGTTAGTATTTTCAGGTCATCCGCGTAGGGCAGGTATTCGAAGTGAAAGTTATTCCGGATGTCATTGACGAAGATGTTGAAAAGAAGTTGACCTAGGTGGGACCCCTGTGGCACACCTGATGTTACTTCATATTCAGTCGAAAGATACGCGTCGATCCTAAACTGTAGGCGCCTAACTGTTAAATATGAGCAGAGCCAATTCAGTCCTTTTCCTTCCCCACCGTAATCATGCAGTTTTTTTTATTAGCACCTCATGGTTAACTCGATCAAAAGCTTTGCTGAAGTATGTGTATATTGTATGTGCCCTAAGACTGTTGTTCATTGCGTTCAGTATATAGTTGACAAAAGTAAAGATATTAGATGAGGTCGATCTGCCACCAACGAATCCGTGTCCTTGAAAGCCTCGGAGAGTTGTGGGAAGACCAGTTTCTCGAAGACTTTGGCTAGTGCGGACTGAATACAGATAGGTCTGTAATTAGACACATCCGATCTGAGACTATCTTTGTGGATCGGGCAAACTTAGGATAGCTTCCAGTAACTTGGGAAGATACCCAATTGGAGGGATTTGTTAAAGATATGAGTTAGTGGCTCACAGAGCCCAGCTGCATAATTCTTCATGAAAATATTTGGAATACCATCCGGACCTGCCTCTTTATTGGGATTTAGTGCAGATAGAAGATATTTTTGAAATATAGTGCAAATAAGTTGCAGATATCAGCACCAGTGCCAGCTAAACGGTCATCCCAGGACATTTTGGATGGTATGGCACTATTACCGGGCTTCTTATTCTTGATAAACTTCCAGAAAATACTCGAGTCCGATTGCAGTTGGTTTTCAATTTTGTTAACACATTTTCTGTAGCATACAGCGCTGAGCGTTTTACATTCTAGGCTGAGGTTACTAAACCGTGCGTAGTTCTGTTTATTTTTCTTTTCTTAAACTGTGAGTGAGCTGCTTTCATGTGTTTAATTTTGTGTATAAGTTCGAAGGAGAACCAACAGGGATAGTCGGTGTTGTTCTCCCTATAGACGGGAACATGGAGTGCTATTCCTTCTTCGAGTTTGTTATAGAACCAGCAGACCTTGTCATCAATAGAGTATATTTCATAGAGTTCAATCCAGTTTGTCCTGTTAAAGAAAGCGTTAATGTTAGGATAGTCTGCTTTTTTAAAAGCATAAGTAGCAGGGCTTAATGGTTTAAGACTAGGTTGGAAGTCAAGGTGAATTGACAGAGCAGGATGCTACTTATCTTCTAATACAAACGCTAGCGCATTGTCGATAATGATGTCAAGGTTGCTGAAGCAAAGGTCTAATATATTGCCGTTGTGGATTTGTATGGAGTTAAGTTGTCGGCATTCTAGTGATGCGAGGCCATCGTAGATGGTTTCTCGAAGTCAGCACGCGGTGTGCTGCTCGGTAAGTTGAAATCCCCCAAATGTAGAAGTTTGACGCTACTGAATTTTTCGGTAATGTCTGTTAAAGTCATGAGATGATTGGAGTAAATTCATATGACGATTGTGGCGGCAAATCGATACAGCCTATGATGACATCAAAACTTGGGCCTTTGACTCTGACAAAGATCTGTTCGAGACGGTTGTCTTAATGGGTATTTGTTCAGCGTGTAAGGTACGCTTAATAGTAATGAATACACCTCCGCCACGCTCGGAGTTGGAGCAGCCGCCACAGACACTCTGAACATTTTAGTGGCATAATGGTTTCCAAAAATTGCAGAATTGACAATTGGCAATTAATTCTGACGCTTATTTAGGCACAAGAAGCAATGGTTTTTAATTAATTAATTATTGTTACTATAATTTAATTAACAAAAACAGGGCACGATAAATATGACACGTCAAGCCAGAGGCCCTCTAGCGGAATATGACTTTAATCTTAATTTAAAACTTATTTAATTAGCGGTTCTTATAATCTCCAAGCAAATTTGTGCGTCTAGAAAGTTCGCTAGTCTAGAAAATTCTAGAGAATAAGAATTCAAAAGTGGGAAATTATTGCGCGGGTCGGCTTTAGAATATTGACCCACGAATTGTAGGGTAATAGGAAAGGGGTAGTCTCGCCTTTCTAGAAATACCACTCCCAAGGTGCGAGTTCTCCTACTTTTTAAGATATTTGCGTTTTAGATTTATAGAAGTCCTTATATAAGGTGGATTTCAACACATTTTCACTATAAAAACCACTCAAATTACACTGAATACACAATATTTATGTGCACTGCACTTTCCTTTCACGTTTTTACGTCCTCTTTTATTTAAAATGATGTTAATTTTATCAAATTTAAAATCTTTGAGTGTGATCGAGCCTGTTCGAACAGCCGCGGTAAAATTTGAGCACGAACGAACGCCACACTCGGTAACCAAATGTTCGTTCGAGTGGTACACCCGAGAGCTGCTTTAAACGCACTCGAGTTTGTTCGATCCCTCGCTAAAAATCGAGTACATGCCACACAGAAACTACGTGCGCGACCTGGTCGCGCAATTAAACACCCGCAGCTAACCCGAAAGTCAGCCAGGCACGAGATACATAGATATACAAACAGATGTAAGCGCCTTAATGTGGCATTTTTTCTGAGCCAAAGTGTACAATGGTGAAATGTAAGTGCGGTAGGTATATAGTACACTAAAACGAACGATAATATTGAAATCACTTCCACAACAGTCGGTTCTACGCTACCGAAGTGACTCGGATTTCATCCGACCAAGGACTGTATTTTCGGCGACCTAACCCCACTTAGGCTGCCGGACACCCCCAATCTTATCTCCCCTTGGGTGCAATACCTTGCAGCTGGATTGCTACTCATACTTCTGGCCAGGGCGGGCGTCGAGCCTAACCCTGGCCCAGAAACCTTCTTCTGCTGCATCTGCCAGAGAAGGCTCCATCCGAATTCCACTTCGGTGAGGTGTAGTTCGTGCAACGGATGGTGCCATCTTAAGGTCTGCTCAGGCCTTAAGAAAACTAGGGAGTGGTCCACATCTTATGTGGGCCAGTGTTGCTCGCGCACTCAAGCGCCCCAAGCCTCCACGGCATCCCCCCTTGCGCCCCTCGCGCCGGTGCCTCAGCGCACCCCTCCTGCCTCTACATCCCCCCGGAGCTCACAGCAACACCAAACCTCCCCACCCCCCCTCGCTCCACCACACGTGGCGCCAACCAGCAACTACTGGTTGCCCCCACCATCTGCTGTGTATGCCGGACCAGAGTGCACCGGAATGCCTGCTCCGTCAGGTGTAACGCCTGCCAGGGCTGGTGCCACTTCCGGGCGTGCTCTGGCCTACGCACCACAAGGGACTGGTCCGAGAGCTTTACCGCTTCCTGCTGCCGCAACAACCCCCCGCCAGTGTCGCTCACGACACCGCCCACAACAACCGTTGGGCCTTTACAACCACAGCGGGATGTACAGCCGGGACGGGCCGACCCTCGGATCCAGTCCCTCACCCCCCTCAACGCGACAACCTTACCGAGACAGACGAGACTCCTACAGTTCAACTGCAACGGACTCTCGAGCAAGATCTCGGAGGTGGTTGCCTTCATGGCTCGGCACGGGCTGTTAATAGCTGCGGTCCAAGAAACGAAGCTACGTCGCAGCTCAACGTTAACGAGCTGCGACGGTTATAACGTGCTTCGTAGAGATCGCGAGCGAGATAATGGTGGAGGCCTAGCCTTCATTCTACACAACACCGTGCAGTATCGTCTCATCGATGTAGACATCGACCCAAGGGACAGCACCTTAGAATGTCAAGAGATTGCTGTCCGGTCAGGCGATGTCGAGCTCGAAATATTTAACATATATATACCCCCTGTCTCCTGCTGCCCCGCTGGATATCACCCTGACATAGGTGCGCTCCTCAGTGGTGCAAACCGTTTGGTAGTTGGAGACTTTAATGCGCATCACGATCTTTGGTTCTCAAGCCTATCAAATGATCGTAGGGGAAATATTTTGGTAGAGCAGATAGACGATTCGACATTCTGCACCATGAACGACGAAGCCCCCACCAGGATTGTGGGTAGTTGCAGCAGCTCGCCAGATCTAACAATAGCTAGCGCAGGTCTGATAAATAGCATAACATGGCGACCTATGCTATCGCTTGCATCAGACCACCTACCCATAATCATCTCGATTGACAGACCTGCCAACTATGTTGCCTCGGATCGCCACTCCTATGTCAACTTCAAAAAAGCTGACTGGGAGCGGTTCGAGGACTTCACTGAAGACGCCTTCAGTGCTCTCTCAACTCCAACCGACGTTCGCGTAGGCGAGCGCTTGTTCCGCAGGGTGGTGAAGTCCGCTGCAGCCCGTTTCATTCCGGCAGGGAGGATCCCTTTGATCCGTCCTGACTTCCCGGGTGAGGCGGTGTTTTTAGCGGAAGAACGCGACCACCTCCGGCAGGCGGACCCCGGTAATCCCCGTATTAGGCAACTGAACGGGGAGATCCAACGCCTGGTCAACGTTCATAAGCGGAACAAGTGGAGGGAGCACCTGAAGTCCTGCAACCTCGGTGCCGGAGTGGGCAAATTATGGTCGACCGTGAGGTCCCTGTCCAACCCGACGAGGCGTGATGATCGAACAGAAATCTCCTTTGGAGACCACGCCTCGTCGGACCCGAAGCGATGCGCGAACTATTTTAGTCGACAATTCACACTGCATCCTTCGGCTCACAGAACCAAACGGTCAGTCACCAGAAGGCTGCGCAAGTCAACACCAAGCGCACCAATTGTCCTCTCTACCACTGAGGTGAAGGAAGCCATCGGGAAGGCGAAAGCCTCCAAATTCATTGGCCCAGACGGGTTAAGTATGTTGATGCTGAAAAAATTGGGCACCGCGGGAGTAGCATATCTCACCAAGGTCCTCAACCTGTCGTTAAGCACCTTGGTCATTCCAGATTTCTGGAAGACCAGTAGGGTGATACCACTGCTGAAACCAGGGAAACCGGCCGGCCAAGGCGAGTCCTATCGGCCGATCTCCCTGCTTTCTCCAGTGGTTAAGACACTTGAGGCCCTGCTGCTCCCGCATTTCAACCACCACCTCAGCCCGGCGAAGCATCAACACGGCTTCCGGAAAGTGCATAGCACCACAACGGCACTTAACGCTATGAACACTCAGGTTAATCGTGGTCTCAACGGCAACCGCCCCTGTGAGAGAACAGTCCTCGTGGCTTTGGACTTGTCGAAGGCCTTCGACACAGTCAGCCACTCCATCTTGCTGAAGGACGTGGAGGCCTCACCTCTCCCAGCGGCGTTGAAGCGATGGACCGCGAACTACCTGCGTGGTCGTCAAGCGTCGGTGTGCTACCGTGACTCAGTGTTAAAACCGAGAAGAATTAAGCAGGGGGTACCACAGGGTGGCGTCCTATCCCCCCTATTATTCAACTTCTACATCTCGCGACTCACTTCCCCGCCAGAGGGAGTCACACTGGTCTCGTATGCCGACGACTGCACGATAATGGCTACCGGCAATGGAATTGATGGCTTGTGTTCCAAAGTGAACAGCTACCTCCCAGACCTTGCTCACTACTTTACAGGACGGAATCTGACGCTGTCTCCTGCTAAGTCCACGGCGACCCTTTTTACATCTTGGACGAAGGAGGTCGGGCTCACCCTCGACATCCACATCTAGGGGACCCCCATTCCGACGGTTAACCACCCGAAGATCCTGGGAGTCACCCTCGACAGCCTGGTCTCCTTCTCAGCGCATACAACCGCAATCGTCAACAAGGTACAGAGCCGCAACAAAGTCCTCAAGTCGCTCGCCGGCAGCACTTGGGGCAAAGACAAAGAAACGTTGTTGGCAACATACAAGGCGATTGGCCGGCCGGTTCTAAATTATGCCGCGCCAATTTGGTCGCCTGGAACTAGCAGGACTCAGTGGTCAAGACTAGAGACCTGTCAGAACGCCGCACTCAGGACAGTGACGGGATGTCTCCTGATGACGCCTGTAGATCACCTCTACCATGAGGCTAACGTGCTCCCCGTGCAGGAGCGCAACATTATGCTCACAAAACAGTTTCTACTGGGATGCCACCGTCCGGGGCACCCCAATAGAGACCTGCTCGCGCTGGAGCCGGCACCCAGGCACATCAGGGGACATCTCTCACAACTGACGGACGAGGTCCAGACATACGTACACCGACCGTTGGACCCAAGGACGTACCGACAGGCTCTGGACAGCATCCACAGGGAGTCGGTGTCCAAATACATCGACACCCGCCCTGTGAGTGCAGTCCTGGGAGTCCAACCACCACCCATAGCAGCTGAGGAGCTCCAGCTGCCTCGTGAGACCCGCGTTACTCTGGCCCAACTCAGATCTGGATATTGTAGCAGGTTAAACTCCTACCTATCCAGGATCAACCCCGACACCCCCAACACGTGCCCGGCATGTGAAGAGTCTCCGCACGACACCAATCACCTATTCACATGTCGGCCAAACCTACTCAACTAACACCCCTCTCCCTATGGTCCGACCCTGTTGAGACGGCTCGTTTCCTGGACCTTTCGTTAGTTGAGCTTGACGATAACGATTGAGGGGGGGTGTAGCTAGCCGCTACAACAACAACAACAACAACAACAACAACATAATATTGAAATAAAGAATTTCTATCATATGTAATAACATAGCGTAAGCGACCTTGATAGAAAATCCAATTATTAGTTGCTAATCTTTTCACAATGCATGTACTTACTTACAGATATCGAAAATGAAAGTACATACCTTTTTTAATTTCGGTGTTTTCATTAATAAATTACACTATATATAAAAAAATGTTTCAATTTAACTACATATTTACATAAAAAAGCTATTACTATAAACTATTGCTGCGCTGCCGATCGCACAATACACTAAAGGGCCGTACCCATACAACTTTCCTCGCTTTACTTGACAATTCGAAATTTAACAACAAAGCATGAGGTGTAGAAGGTTTGCTACATATGTATAACGCTTTGACAGTTTCTGCGTTAGTTTTTTGTTTTGAATTGTTATTTGTGCATATTACGAGTATTTTGTTTAATAAAAGAATAAGAAGTGAGTTTTACTGATAGTTATGCTACTTATGTATGTTTGAAAGTCGCGAGTTTAATAAACTATTTCGACAAAATAAATAAAATCCGATCCGATCTTTTATCTTTTTATAAGTAATTATACACGCAAAAACTATGAAATACTAGTAAATTTTCTAAATCGTGTGTATATGCACGCAGAAATAAAATGGAAATGCAAACAGTTGGTTGTCAAAGTGTACAAAAGTTGAGAGTTCGCCATGATTTTGCTTCGTTTTGCTTTGCTTTACTTTTCTCGCCTTGTATTTAGCAGCACTCATATAACCAGCCCTATTCTGCATTTCTATTACGTTCCCGCATTCCGCTCCGCATCGATTGGAATTAGGTATTCCGAGTTACGACAGACTCGAAAGAAAAAGAGGAAGAGCGGCAACCTTTTCGAAATCAACTGTTTGCCTTGGAATGTGTGAAATTGAAACAAAATAAAGCAAACAGATTCAAATTTGTGGCAAAACTATTGCTTTTTAAATAAAATAAATAAAAATATAATCGCGTAATGGATTCAATAGCCGCGGCAATACTACTTGAGGACGACGACAACGCATCCGAGAATGCTGACACCAAAGTTGTAAGGAGAAGATTGCGAGATATGTGTGATCCATTTCAGATGAGTGACGAATTGTAAGAAATTGAGTTTGAAATTGATAAATCTTAATTCATTGATTTACTTATTTAGATTCAAAAAAACTTTAGACTTAATAAGGACGATTTCAAGTATGTTCTAGATACTTTTGCGGAAGAAACTCAACCAAGTACTTTGACGTCATTATCTCCGCTTAATCGCGTAGCGGCTGCATTGAGATTTTTTGCGGAAGGCAGTTACCAACATGGAGTTGGCGCAGATTATAATGTCGGAATGGGCCAGTCAACTGTATCAAAGTCACTCTCTAATTTTCTCGATGTGATGCAACGAAAGCTTTGCCCTGAGTGGATAAAATTTGAACAGAGTAAAAAGGAAAAAATGCAAGCGAAGCAAGAGTTTTTTGCGAAGGCTAGCTTCCCAGGAGTCATCATGTGTGTTGATGGTACGCACATAAAAGTAGTGAAGCCATCTGAAGAGGGGTTTCTATATTACAATAGAAAAGGATTTTTTAGCATCAATGCTATGCTCCGGCGTTGTTGTTTTTGACCTGCAAACATATAAAAAAACATCAATAAAGCCCAAAAAACGTATTAAAATCATGTTGATGACTTTTACAACTATCAACAACAAGTTTTACTCACATTTTTGGGAAAATTATATTTTAAAAGTACACGAAAATAATAATCTAACCGTCCGCCGCCAACAAAATTTCAACTTACAAAAACGTAACTACGATCGCAATGTAGAATACATAAAATTGTAAATTTCGAAGATTGATCGAAACTCATCGAAACGCAGAATACCAAAGTTGCCAAACTGAGAAAATTTCGATTCGAGTCGAAATGCAGAATAGGGCTGAACATCTGTACTTTAACTTATCTGTCAAAGCGAAACTCTGAAGCAAAGCAAAGCGAAAGTCTTAAGTGTACGGCCCTAAAGGCAAACAAGAAAATTGTGTGTACACTCGAGTTGAAACTCGAACACTCGAGTACAATGTCCTGCAAGGCACCCGAATCCAATACAGTACGTATGAAGAGCACTCAGGGTTGTGATCAACGTGTTCGTCTTTACATCATTCGCTAACGATTAAAGGAATTGATGCAAAACGGGTTTGGTTAGATGCTCGAGCATATACGAAAATTTGGTATCCGTTGCAGCTCTCTGATGTGAATTCACAGCAACACAAGGTAATGCCAGATAGCAAAGATGGGATGATACAATACTAAGCATATTTTATAACAGTTTGGCAGCTACTAACTTAATTTTTCAATTTCGCATTACTTATAACTAAAAGTAAATAAAATATTTTGAATTAATCCTTTTTTCACTAAGTATATGCTTATTATTATGATGTTTGATTTAAATTATACACTTTTTAATTGAATAAAACGATGGACGATATGTTTTACGCACTAGCGGCTTAGCTAGTGTTGCATTAGGAACTCCACGGCGCAGCTATTTTATTTCATTGCAGAGTTCGTTTCGTGTTATGTAGTAGACATACATATGTTAATAAAATAAAATAAAAATGGAAAACTAGTGGTATGCAGACTATTGTATTAGAGAAAGCATATATAAAATATATATGTAAGCTGTTAGTTATTAAAATTCTCTTTTTTTGGCAATATTTTACTTATTTTTAATTGTTAACATATATCAGCTGTTCATTTGACAGTGTATTCATTTAGCCGTTTCTAAGGCAAAACTGTTGTGCCCAACAGTTGCCTTCAATTACTCAACAGTTGAGCTCAACAGATACCAGCTATGTGTCTTACTTTTCTTACGCAAATATCTAAGCGTTTATCTAAAACAAATAAGTTATGTTTATAATAAATAAGGTAGAATTCTAGACATCGTTTTCGTGAATGACAACATTAGTTATGGTATATTTGAATGTATTGCTCCAATTTGGTATACTGATATTGTTCTTCAGTTTAATGTGTTCGTGCCGTTATTGCCTGTTGATAGAAGTCGTCATTTTTTTTAGCGACTAGCAAAATAACGTCCAACTCGCTTATAATAAACTATCTTAAATTTTGACTACACTTTACAACCATATTCCGTCAACATTAATGGTCGTTTGTAAAATTTGCTAGCAAAACGAAACAATATGAGTAATTCTTATAAGAGGCGATTCTACTTACGTCTGCTCTATCTTGGTTTTTTTACTTATTTTGATGTTTATCGAAAATTTTCGAATTTCCCTTGGTACTTTCCAATGATTACATTGATTGATGCTACAAAAATGA
Source organism: Philophylla caesio (assembly GCA_963971545.1). NCBI lineage: Eukaryota > Metazoa > Arthropoda > Insecta > Diptera > Tephritidae > Philophylla > Philophylla caesio. Next base: position 58,588,744 of record OZ020608.1, on the reverse strand, counting down.
GTGAAGTCGAAATACCTGGGAAGTGATGTTATTTTCCTTGTTGGTCTTATCGAGTAGAACGAGAATCCAATTTTGGAATTTGTCAAACACCTTAAAAATCTCGACTTAAAAAAGAAGAAACTCAGACCTTTTGAAAGATATATAGACGTCTTAATAAAGCTGAAGAAATTTACTTGTTTTTGCACAACAAACTTAAATTTTGCTACCCTTTTTCTTCTTTTTTTGACTTTGGCACACACTATTTTATAAAAATACAAAATGAGTTTTGATTAGATTCAAAGAGTACTTTAATACCGAGTTCAACGAATGTTTCTTTTAAAAAAGCGACCAAAAAGTGACTGAGTTATTTTACTTTTTATAAGAACGAAATTTTTGCAAATATTTACAACGAACTTAATTTACTAGTAAATATTATTAAACAAAAATATATAGATCAAAAGTGCTTTTTTGACCGTTTTTTCCTTAGGTCAGCATCGTCAGTTTCGCGTTGTACTGACCAGCAATATTCTGCCATCATATTTATTTTGTTTTTTCCTTCGAAACGTTTTTCGATCGTAGCCATTTCTTGGTGGAAGTGTTCGCCTTGTTCATCACTGAACTGGCCCAGATTATGTGGGAAGAAGTCCAAATGCGAATGCAAGAAATGAATTTTTATCGACATGTTGCAACCCATTTCACCATATGCACTTAAAAATTCGTTTACAACCGTGATGTATTCGTCGCTTCTGTTGTTCCCAAGGAAATTATCACATAGCGCTACAAAACTCTTCCATGCACGTTTCTCAACACAGCTTAACTTGTTAATAAAGGTAACGTCGCTCATAATTTTGCGAATTTGAGGTCCAATGAAAATACCTATATATGTACACATATTATAAAAAAAATAAAAAACAAGTAGGTATGAAAACAAATTAATAAATACCGGCTTTTATTTTAGCTTCACTTAATTTTTGGAAGACAGTTTTAAGATGAAGAAAATCTTCGCTATTATCATCCAATTTATTTACAAATTTTTTCATGTATCCCAGCTTTAGATGTAGTGGTGGTAAGATAACATCCTTAGATTTTACCGATGGGAGGCTTAAAACGTTTTTCCTACCTATCTGATGTGACTCTCGAGATGGCCATGCTTTGCGATCATAGCGATTTGATGCCCGACTATCCCATTCACAAAGGTAGCAAGGTTATTTTGTGTAGCCACCTTGCGTGCCAAATAAAATTATCAACACTTTTAAGTCAGCGATGACTTTCCATTTATGCGTGGCATAGTCGATCAACCGTAAAATTTTTTCCATCATTTCATACGTTTCTTTCTTGTTAAGCCCATACGCGATTGGAACTGATGGTAAGAGATTTTCATTGTGTAATAACACAGCTTTTAAACCTAAGGGTGACATTACAGACTTCATTAAAGGAACACGAATGTATTTTTTTTTTTAGGGTACATACTTTTACACAATCCATCAATGAAAAGTCGCCATTCATCTGCATTATAATTATAATTTAGAGCCGAAAATAATTTGGGTACATTTACACAATGTACTAGAACACAGCCATTGCCATCAGTTTTAAAACTTTCTCTAAGTATCAAAGTGCGGTCGCTTTTTCTACCCGATGTTATTTGAAAATATTTTTCCACTAAATTCCACTGCTTTAGTCGTGAACCGAGGACTTCAGATTCTCGTTTCGATAAATGCGAAATCAGAATTTGAAACCAAATGCCTTTCCGTTGATTTTGATTTACAAGGAAGGAATTCTTCCTCTACTTAATATGTTTCACCAGCATCAATTGACTCACTTTTTGTAGGCACTTCGGCATTTAAGTATTTTGGATTTGTAACCATAATAATATTCGCATACTTTACGTTTTTCCGCGGTTTAAAATTGTGACCTGAAACGTTTGTTTTGCAAAAATAACTCGTCTTGTTTATGATATGCCTGATGACGCCAAGTCATAGGCACAGAAAAGGGCAAAGTAATTGATTGTTGAACTTTTAATTTTTTTAATGTTGTGCAGCAATATTCACAAATAAATTCTGGCTCGTACCAGCGACTCGCACTATAAAACCTTTCGAAAATCTTGTTATATATTTTTACAACACCCATATTATTTTTAAAATCACGTCGATGACTTGTATCCGTAAATAAGCCACAAATGTAGCAAAACTTATTACGCTTGTCGCACATTGTAGTTTTACTTTACCCCGATTTTTATGCAATTTAACAGCAAACACAACAAAAGATAAACAACACGTGCACTTCAGTATAACGGAAATTTATAATGACTTCAAAATTGAGTAAAAACTCAAAAATTAAGTGATAATTTCCTTGGGAACAACAGAAGCAAATTTTTGCAAAAATTTCGTTCTTATAAAAAGTAAAATAACTCAGTCACTTTTTGGCCGATTTTTTAAAAGAAACATTCGTTGAACTCGGTATTAAACGTACTCTTTGAATGTAATCAAAATTCATTTTGTGTTTTTATAAAATAGTGTGTGAAAATATCGCCAAAGCCAAAAAAAGAAGAAAAAGGGTAGCAAAATTTAAGTTTGTTGTGCAAAAACAAGTAACAAGCTTTATTCAGGCGTCTATATATCTTTCAAAAGGTCTGAGTTTTATCTTTCTTAAACCGTTCTTAGAATGAAAGTAAAAATATGACGACAAATTTTGATTTCTGTGATTTTTCAAGTCTGGGTAACCTTTAAAGGGTATAACTGGGAAGAATTATTTACTGATGATATTTATTTAAATATCATGCTATGAAAAATTGTTTCTTTCAAAACGATCCTTATATTTTTTACGTTAATTCTTATTCACATTTAAACAAAATTGCCTACTACTTCAGAATCAGCATGACTTTATTCGCTCGACGGTCTTTAACCTGGCTGTTTTCTCGGAGTTTTGCATGGCTGCATTTTTGAATGGAGGCCAAGTAGACTGTATCTATACGGACTTTGCCAAGGGGGCTTTGCCCCAACCCGAACACCAACTCTCAACATTAAACCGTTGCACTTTCAATAAATTTTGATATTAAAATTTTTAAACAAAAGGAATTTATAAATTAATTTTCCTTCTTCACTATTCGAGCGTTGTACAAATACACTATTAGCTGAGTCAACAACATATTTTAATGTACCAATTGCTTTATCGCTAAATTACCACTGTTTTTGGTCAAAAACTGCTTATTTAGTTGTTGGCATGCATAACACACAACACTTGTATAAATGTTTGACAATTGCAATTGTGTGAAAGCGTTTGTTTACAATTTCGCCGCCATGCTGGTATTTCCATTTCGTTTCATACTCATATTTCGTACGTCTTCACACGACCTTCCGTGTTTGCTAACATGATTTAATCATTCTTTAATTACGGTTTTCAAAGTTGGTTGAATTTTTTACTGCCGGGACATGAGTTTGCGTCAATGAATAAACGTGCTTAATTTTGCATCGCATACTTTTACATTACACAAAGGTTGCATACAAATATTACAATTTCTTTTCTCTCCCATTCTTAGGAGACTTTTGCGTCTCTGATTTTTGCTCTCCGTTCGATTGCCGAAACCGTGTATTCTATCATTTTTCGGAATCATGTTTTTTCGGTTCGTGATTGGCGTGCCAAATACTAATGACTAATGCTGACTATTTTGTTTTAGTTTCAACTAATTTAATTGAGCCCAAGGAAACTTAGATAAATACACGAATTCAGTAACTTCGTATCATCACAAGTCTCAAAATGAGCTAGAGATTATTGCTTTTCCTCGCTTTCACGTTTTTTTCTTTTGTTTGCATTTAAATTTTTTGTGACCTGCTCATCATCAGGTCACTATTTAAAATCTTTATTTTGAGACTAGAGGCTTTATTTTGAATCTAACGAATGCCAAATGGTTTAAAATTTTGACTTTTGTCTCAATTAGAGACTGAGACTGCTTACTGAATTCAGAGGTAAATTTAAACTAAGTTTGATATACCTTTGTTTAAACTAACTTTAAACCATTACCTAACAACTGGCCCTCAAAATGCAATTTATAAGGGCTGATTACGCATAATTTGAATAAATTTTGAATTACTAAACAAAAATCTGTTCAATGCATATCACCAGTATCTGGTTACCCAGAAATTAAAACAAGTTATGTAGGATCTGACCAAGGCGGTAATTTTATTTAACGGAACAGAGACACCACATATGTCACCATTGGCGAGAACTGCAACCCTGTAATACAAAGAACAAGAGACAGACATAAACGAAAAGTACAACGAGCTTCACTTTTAAACGCGCGAGTTAATATCGTTCACACGATATGAGTTTAAAAAAATATCTTTTATCGCTACGCCGAAATGCGTGCTCTTTATTGATCTTCTAAAAACTGTCTTACATTTTGAATTCTTAGTTCTATTTATACTATTGAGATGTGGTGGTAGTTATCGTAGTGGATTATTCCATTGTCAGTTGTTTGTTGTTTACGAGTGTAGATATCTATTGTTTGTAGTGATAGTGCATTTCTATTGTTCCAATGATTGTCCGTTGCTTATGTGCAGGTCAGTTGTTTGTTGTTTACATGCATTTCTCGGTAATGCATGTTTATCTGTTGTTTACGTGTTGATAATGCATTTCTCGGTAATGCATGTTTATCTGTTGTTTACGTGTTGATAATGCATTTCTTGATAATGCATGTTTTGGTTGTGGAAACGTTGTGCCTTGTGATGACGTCATTAACTCCCCTCCTTCTTAAAATGAAGCGTCCTCGCTACACTGCTGCTAGGTGTTGTTGTTGAAGACGGTTGAGTTCGATTTCGTAAAGTTCGTCCATTCGCCTTTGTCTGCCAAGTGTTCTTTTATTTTCGCAGTATCGGCAGAGGTGTACTAGACCATAAGTGGTGACTGCTAAGGTAAGGAATGCAATTATGATGAAAAGTGTAAACTGTACAGGGTTCTCCTCGACAGGTATTAAAAACGTTGAGAGTTCTTGAATGTTGTTGAATTCGTATTTTGAGTCTGAGGAAAGGATACGGAGTACCTCAAGTTTTTCGCTATGTTGGTTGTGTATAACTTCTCTGAGTTGTTGTTGATGGTTATAATAAGTGATGCCATTGATGTTTGTAGATTCTTTAAAATGTATTAGTTTTGGGCCTGATATATGCATGTTGTTCCAAGTATGCTCATAATCCGTCAAGATGTGACCAGTCTCTAGGATTCGGAGTGGGGCGTTATTCTCATGGATTGTTTCGCATTGCGCAGGATTGTCTTTTAATATTTTTAAAGTGCAATTATCAGAGGGTTCTGATTTACAAATAAAGGTACTAATATAATTTTTACATTTTGATACTCTTTGATAATCGTTACATTTTGCAATCTTAGGATCTAAATTAATTTTACCATGCTTATGTGCTAAAGGATATACGTTAAATAGGTTACATTTAGTTTCAAGAATAGGGTATTTGTATATTGTTATAATTGCATGTTGTAGGTAACAGATATGAATGTCCGCATATTCTAATATATTGATTATTGGAAGATCCAACTGTTCATGGTTTATTAACTCATACACATCTTTCAAATTTAATGTGCCAGAATAAAAATTATTATTTTTCGCAAAATTAATAGTGTTCGCTATTGATTGAAGTTCATTATAGACTTCTGATATAACAATATTTTCGCTAATTGTTTTGGGATCAAGAGTTTCGAGTATTCTTTCGAACTGTGAGTTAATTGTTTTTTGCTTATTGTTATTTTCTATTAGCATATTAAGTGACGTTTTAATTTCTATAAGGTCATTGTGGTCTGGTGTGCCAGTGATAAATTTAAGGATGGAACCAAGGAAGTTAAGTGATCTCTTTGGTCTGTAGATATTTGGTATGAGTTGATTTTTTAAAGTTTCAATTCTGTTCACTAAAATTTGAGTCTCAGGGTAGTTTTCTAAATTATATGTAGATTTCATTACACTTTCGTAAGGCGCGAGTATTTTTGAAAGATTAGATATGTGATACAGGAAAGCTGTATTCTGATAAATGTAAACAGGATCTGTTTCCACTAGTACATATTTTCTATTGGTTAAGTCTATTATATTATCGCTAAATGCGATAGGGAAAAGTAAGATAAATACTACTCCGTACATGCCTTCACTCTGATGTTGTCCTTATGTATAATGAGTCCTTTATTTGTTGTTATCGTTTTTCCGTTGTCTTCTTTAACTATATGTTTTGCGTATGTTTTTACGTTTTTGTTCCGTCTATGCGTCTTGGAGTATATAACATCACCTTGTTTGTAATTCAGCTGTTTGCGATTGTGGTTGTGGTATCGTAAGACTCTGTCTTGGTTTTGTTGAAGGCGCTCTTTGATGCCAGGATACCCCTTTTGGTTGAAGAACACGTCCTCGGGTTTCTCGTTGGTCACTGAATGGATTGTCTTATTGTATTGTCGGACTGCTTCGTATATCTGTTCGTCAGGTGCTGAACTGTGTTGGTGTGCCAAGACTTTCGCGAGTTCGATTATCGTGCTATGCGTACGTTCGACTTGCCCGTTTGTTGTAGAATGAAAGGCAGGAGTTTTGGTGTGTGTTATTTGTAGTCGTTTGTAAATTTGTTGTGCACATATGCTAGTGAGTGTTGACTCGTTATCAGTCATTACAAACTTTGCGTTTGGGTATATTTGTGAGAGAATCTCGTCAACGTATTTGTATGTATCTTTCTTTGAGGGTATTTGTCTCAAATGGCAAAATTTTGAATATTTGTCGGTTGAGCTAATGTATATGTTATTGCTCATATAAAATAAGTCTAAGTGTATGCATTCGCCTACCTTGTTTGGTATTGGTGCTGAACCTATTGGTTGTTTATTTGGTCGGCGTTCATACTTGTTGGTAAGACATATTTCGCAGTCTTGTACTTCTTTTTTACAAGCGTCACGGATGTTCGGCCAGTAATATCTGAGTGAAATTTCCTGCGCGTTATTTTTATAATTTCTGTGAGCACGTCTGTGTGTGTCTTGTATGATTTGTTTTTGTTGTTCGGTTTCGGTGATGTCGTCTACCATTTTTTGGGCTAATACGATTGATACGGTCGGAAATGTGTCAATAATGTCGTTTTCGACGTAAAATAATATTTGCTCGTCTATTTGAAGAGCGTTAGTTACCTTTGGTCTAATTATATTTTTTAGTCTGTCCAGTAATTCAGCTTTGGTGTTAAAGAAAAGTGTATGTCGACTGTTAGAAAAAATATTTTGTGATGATATTTCGATTAGGTTCGCATCTGATTGTTTTATAACAATTTGATTTTTAAAGCAGTTTAATGGTTGCTTTACTCGTTTGAGTTTTTGTGTTGGTGAGCTTTGTGCCGAATGTTGGGAGTCATCCGAATTTGATGTGTTGTTTATTTGCTGGCGAGAAAGTGCATCAGCGACAACGTTCTGGTGTCCAGGTTTGTAAACAAGTTTTGCGCCGTATTCTTCGATGAAATTCTTCCATCTTTTTAATTTTGTATTGGGGTTTTTTTCCGATATGGAGAAGATTAAAGATTGATGATCAGTGTAAATAGTCAAATCCGCTATACCATATAAGTAGTTGCGGAGTTTCTGTAATGCCCACACAATTGCGAGTAACTCTTTCTCATTTGTAGAGTAGTTCTGTTCTGTTTGGCTGAGTGTTCGTGAAATAAATGATATGGGTTTTTTTATTTTGGGATAATACAGCTCCTATAGCGTAATTGCTAGCGTCCGTGGTTAATTCAAAAGGTTTATCAAAATTTGGTTGGAAGAGTTCAACCTGGGTTTGCAGTTCTTCTTTTATTTTGTTTAGTGCTTCTAGTGCAGGTTCGTCTAAGGAGATTTTTATTTTTGCACTTTGATTTTTTGATATGCCACCATTGTCTCCTCTGAGGAACGTAGTGAGTGGCTTGACGATGGCTGCAAAATTTTGTATAAATTTTCGATAATAACTGGCGAGACCTAGAAAGGATCTGAGTTCCCTCAGCGATTTGGGAATAGGAAAATCTTTAATAGTTTGTATTTTTATAGGGTCAACAGTTATCCGGTTATATTTTATTATGTGTCCTAAGTATTCTACAGAGTCATGAAAGAAGTGTGATTTCTCATTCGAAATCTTCATGTTGGCTTGGTGAAGTGCGTTTATAATTATGCGGATATGTTCGATATGTTCTTCGGGAGAGGAAGAATAAATGAGAACATCGTCTATATAAACGTAAGCGAACTTCCCGATATATGGTCTAAGAATATCGTCCACGCATCTTTGAAAAATGGATGGGGCATTTTTCAGGCCGAACGGCATACGAAGGAATTCGTACTTAGCTCCATTTACACTAAAGGCCGTTTTTTCTCTGTTAGATTCATTAATAAGGATCTGATGGAAGCCAGACTCTAAATCTAAAGTAGTAAATACCTTTGCATTACCTAAATTCTGTATGGTCATAGCCACATCAGGTATGGGGTATCTATCTGTGATAGTTTGAGCGTTTAGCTTCTGAAAGTCTACGACCATTCTGCGCTTAGGTTTCCCTTGTTCATCGGTACCTTTTTTAGCGACTGTCCAAATGGGAGAGTTGTACGGACTTTTGCTGGGTTGAATTATTTCATTTTTTAAAAGTTTGTTAATTTCTTTGTTAATAAACTCATTATCCGACATAGGGTACGGATATTGCTTTGTCCAAATAGGATCTTCGGAATTCGTCCTAATGGTGGCTTGTATCGTGGTAGTAAATGGTAGTATGGCGTTAGTACTTTCATTTTTTTGCATTATTTCGGCGATTTCCGCCCTGAATTTTTCATTATTAATTGTATAATTTATTCTCTGTACAGAGTCACTTTCTTTCTTGGCCCTATATTTATAACTGAGCTTGTACTCGAAAAGGTTGACCTCTGCTTTGATTGCTCTGAGCCCCTGTTCGCCCAGAAGCATATCAAATTCTTCTAATGCATCTGTTTCAAAAAATGTGAGATTATGTTCTAATAATGTTATTATTTTTTTTGATTTGGTTATTGAGTGACCATGAAGAGTTTTTACTTTTACAGGTTTAATTTGAATAGGCTTACCGATATTGCATTTTGTACTTATATAGTTATTTGTTGCTCCAGTGTCGATGAGGATGTTTATAGTTTTGCCTGTATCCCTGCAGTGGCGTTGCAGACACGGCAAATCGTTCATACGCCTAAAAAAGCACTGCCGGTCTCGTATTCATCATCATCGTTATGTTCTGGTGCAAGCGATTGCAGTTCTTCGTCGCGTGTTTGGTTTACCCGCTGTACCTTCTGTTGTGTGTTGAAGTTGCGAGATGAAGGATTTCGTTCTCTCTTCTGTGGTTCTCCTCTGAATGGGTTATTTTGAGGTAGCCCTTGGTTTTGGCGGTTATAGCTGTTTTGTGGGGGTGCAGGATGGTTTCTGTTGAAGTTTGTAGATCTCATGTATTGGTGTGATTGATCTACTTCCATTGGTTGTTGCTGTTGCCTGGGTGCATTTTGTGTATATTGCACTCGCACGTCTGGTCTGTATCTTCGTGGGTCCTCGTGATATCTTCTGTTCTGAGGAGGTTGATGCTGCGGTGTATTGTTCGGTCTAAGGTGATGGTATTGCGGAACATCGAATTGTGAGTTCACGTTATCGTGATATATTGTGCTTGCGATAGCGTAGGCGGTCTCTAAATCTCTTGGGTTGTGGCTATAGAGGGTGCCGCTGGTATACTTGCTGTTTAATCCGAGAATAAATGTCCTGACGGCTTCCTGATTCGCATATTGTTGCATATCAGAAGGGGATGTTGAGTTCTCCATCTCGATTTTCGTGAGTGCGAGGTTTAATGCCTTGTTGACTTCACAATGGAATTCTGCTAATGTCCTTTTACCTTGCGTTATTTTCTTCATTTCTTCCAGTAAGACATATAGAGGTCTCTGGTCCGCATAAGTGTAATCGAGGCGGTTAATTATTGAATAAAAATTGAACTTTGTATCGTGGTTGATTAGAATATCTGCTGCCTCTCCTTGAATTTTTGAGTGTACAATCGAGAGTGCCGTGTAGTATGTGGGTGTTGTAGTGTATTCCCTTATATTCTCCATGTGTATCCAAGCACGTTTCCTCCATGATCTATATTGATTCCTATCGCCTGTGAAGTTGGGTAACGTTTTGAATATTTCCAAGTTTATTTGCGATTGATCCGTGATGTTTGGTGTACATTCTACATGTTGATCTGTCGTAGTGAAAGTCTGGGTTTGTTGTGCTTCCAGGGTATTTACTTTTAATTGTGTATTGTTTAGAGCCTGTGTGAGGAGTTCTACCTGTGCTCGTAGAGTTGCGATGTCCTGAGCCATTGTATCGTCTTGTGGTATTGGGCGCAGAGAGTTGAAAATTTGTTGGCGTTTATCGCGTGAGTCCAGGGTGAAGGATTCTCTTTAAAATCAGGAATCTTTTATTTCACTTTTCACTTTTTTTTTTCGGTTTAGGCTGCCTGCTATTTCAAGGTTTGCCTTTTTACGCGACTGGATAAACTTATTATATCTCACTTTTTTCAGAGACTGGTTTTGTGCTTTTCTTCAAAGCCGTGGAATTTTTTATTTTATTATCCTGTAGTTTCGAGGATATTTGGCTGTAGTCAAGAGTTTAGACCGGTTGAGCCCCCAGTTAATATCGTTCACACGATATGAGTTTAAAAAAATATCTTTTATCGCTACGCCGAAATGCGTGCTCTTTATTGATCTTCTAAAAACTGTCTTACATTTTGAATTCTTAGTTCTATTTATACTATTGAGATGTGGTGGTAGTTATCGTAGTGGATTATTCCATTGTCAGTTGTTTGTTGTTTACGAGTGTAGATATCTATTGTTTGTAGTGATAGTGCATTTCTATTGTTCCAATGATTGTCCGTTGCTTATGTGCAGGTCAGTTGTTTGTTGTTTACATGCATTTCTCGGTAATGCATGTTTATCTGTTGTTTACGTGTTGATAATGCATTTCTCGGTAATGCATGTTTATCTGTTGTTTACGTGTTGATAATGCATTTCTTGATAATGCATGTTTTGGTTGTGGAAACGTTGTGCCTTGTGATGACGTCATTAACTCGCGCGCAACTAAAACGGACCACAGAACAATATAATAATTGTAAGGGCACCAACCCAGATATTTGTTATACTCGGTAAATATAAGTTGTGAATGTACATTGTATTTGAACATTGCGTTTTACTTTGCGGTAGAGCTCATCGGAGCAAGCGGGCCATCCTACACTTATAAAAAAATGGCAGTTTGTTGAATTTTGTTTTGCTGGCGTTTTTTTTTACCTCACATGATCAAAGAAAATAGTAGCTGATGTTCAAACATCTGTCGTTTAAATGTGTTTTATGTCTTGTTTTAAGCATTTGGTAGATGGCGGCTGACAAGTACGTTCCCTCAAATAAGGCGCAACCATGCTTCAAATATTAAAATAAAAAGGTTATTTCACTTCCAAATACATAAACATTTAAAATGCAATAAAAAGAATTAAGTTTTTGTTTTTAAACATACCTATGGTGTTGCCACCATAATATTCACGGGAAAATTAAAAATTAGCTGTCAAAGTAGCAAAGTGACAGATGAGGTCCGTTCGTCTAAAAGTCTAGCAAGAATTATCCAACAACGAAATATCAGAGAAATTAAATGTCATTTTGCTCTCTCAATTTCCTTTTCCTTGCCAGTTTTTTGGACACCCCGAACGCGATTTGAAAGAATTCGTGATATTTCGTAACAATTCATAACAATTATCCGACATACATATATTGATAAAATGGAAAAATAAGCGTATCCATTGACAATATACATTTGACAAAAGATGTATTGTAGCGTTTAAGTTCACGTTAACCAAATAATTTTAATTGTTTCGGTAAAAAAATAACAAAATATATTTCATTTCGTTTTTAAACGAAAAGAAATGTCGTTTATGTTAAAACGTCAGTAGAAACGTTATACTGCTTACAGACGGGCAAGGTTATCTAGATAAGTAGCCTTGATCTGCATTAACTAATGGATAATCCTCTTTCAAATGCGCATAAGTACTCGTAGATATTCACGAAAATTATGTGCATAAGTACTAAACATTGTGATTTCAATATGGCAATGCTGCTGCTTTTGACATAAAATTACAATTGTGACCGAGCAAAATGACTACAGCTGCTGTCAAAAAGTGTTTGTTATTAAAAAAAAAGAACTCCAAAAATTATCAAAGTACGGTTTTTAATTAATTTTGAGGAAAACTAAACCCTATTATAAATTAAAATGCATTTTCAGATGTCTATAATTTAAAAAAAGCGTGCGATATGGTGCGATCGGGATGAAATGTTGCTTTTAGAACTATAATAGGGCGACAGAGGAATGAATTTGCCACGCGCTAAAAGTGTTGGCCATATATTTGCCTAGGTTTCCATCCAAATGGCAGCAAAACACAGCTCACAGGACGTGCTTGTGAAAATAAGGAACATGACAAAAATATCGGTATATTTCATTATTTAATATTTAATAGAAAAATTATAACATTTCATTAATAAAGTTTCAGAGAAGAGAAGAAAAAGGTGGACCCATCACCAAATAATAGGAGCATCTGCTGTAAATAACGCTGATATTTTCGAGTCATTTTCATTGGTATGTAATTAAGTATGTCATTTTTATTTAATATTTTTGCTCTTAATATTTACAATGGATAAGCAGCTAGTTTCCAGCTGATGGTGGCATCTTCACCAGAAATACCGTCCAGCACCCTAACGGCAAACGAATCTACAACAACATCAACACCAATATCCTCTGTGTCTCCCTCCCAAATCACACCTTCGCCATCGCCCTCCCAATTAACACCACCCTCGCCTTCACCACTCCCAGCGTTTTCTCCCCTGGACACATCATCATCCACATCTGGAAGAAAAAAGAAATTTTTCAGTGGAAGTAGTTAAAATAATTAATGAGCAGACTGAAGTCTTAAAAAGTGTGATGGAAGACACAAGGCGTCTAACCAACGAAATGGTTAGTGCCATTAGAGAGCACAACAACTCCACGAAAGTGTTCATGGCCCTAATGATAACGCTGATAGAAAAATTTTTAAATTAGGAAATTAAGTAGTTAATAAGTAATTCGAAATAAGTAGGTTTTAATAAAATGAATTGATATTTAAATTTTGATATTAACATACATATGTGTGTATATAGCTTTAAGTTTTTAAAATTATGATAAGTGAAATCAGTGAAGTAAAAATATTATAAATAAATGAAATGAGTTAAAAGATTTCCCATGTGTTTTCTTAAAAGGAATGTGATTTATCATGTGAAGGGAGTTGTGGTATTTGTACTTACGAAAACTCAAAGCTATTGCATTTCTAATAGCCGTTGCATTAACAACATTTTCTCCAACTCTTTTAGTATGACTTGGCTGGCTGAGTGAATGTATGTCTTCTCTTGAATCTTGTATCCAAACAGAAGAAATTGCATCGTTTTCCATTTTTAAAAAGTTGTGCAAGATGCAGCACGTTCTTACTATAATGTTCGCATTTTTTTGTGCTATTTGTAGGCCTCTGCCGATTTTTCTGAATCGAGCTTTAAGTTGTCCGAATGCATTTTCGATTACACGGCACATTAAATTGCAAAACGTGTATCTCAAGAAACGGGAAAATAATATTCATATTTGCCCTTGAACTTTTTCATGATCGAGCATATTAGTGCAGTTAAGCAGACCAAATATTGAAACGCATTAAAATGTATCAATAAAACATTAAAACATATATTAAATATATATAAACCAAAAAGCGCTCAAAACCGGGTTTAACTCTCATACACACTTATGCATATACATACTTATGCAATGCATAATATGCATATACAACCATATGCAGGCAAGAGACTAAATGCAACTGCAGCAAGGTGTGACAAACAGAATCCTCAGTAAATCAGTGAAAAAAAGAAGTCGAGAAAACTCACAATCAATGCGATACAGAAAAGTTCGTGACGGTAACAGCGCTATTAATAGAAAAGATTGAAGCGAAGCAGGAAATTATTTTTTTAAAACTAATTTGTAATAAGCTATATGTATATAAATTAAAGATTACAAAAACATTTGCTAACTTAACCTAGCTAAAATATTTTTTTACTTTATTTTACAATAAGTTTAACATATGTATGTATCATATATGTGGGATTTGACCAACGGATGTACCTAAATGCCACTAAGCAACCTAAACTTATGACATGCAGACACAACACTGGACTGTAACCCACGGGAGCAACACTGACAGACGAAGAAAAGGAACAAAGTGAAACAGACAAACTTAACGAAACCTAGGATACTCATTAACTCGCACGGAGTATGACATTCGATACACTCGCTTATATACGGTCATACGGGACGGACGTCTAATATAGTCGTGTAGTTATGTTAAATGCCTTCAAGCAAATACTGTATAAACTCTAATTTAATGTATATTTAAAATTGCGAGTGCGTGTTTTAATTTAAAGAGAGGCCAATCCTACAAGTGGTGTCATGAAGTGGTATGAATTCACATGTGATATCGAACAGTTTTACATGCGAACATACACATGTACAAATTAAAGCACACCAGCTTTAATATTTACAATACAGAATGTGTTAAGTACTTTGAAAATTGGTTGTGTGCGCTCGTCATTGAACATATAGCGCGGTGCATATATAATTTTTGGAAAACTTTCGAAAAAAAAAAATTTATAATTTAGCGCGTTGGGTAACGGAATCTAAACCGCTATGTCAAAGTAGTACGAGTCCATAAACTCTTGTAAAATAAATGTCATAAGCGAAGTACATGTGCGCATATGCATCCGAAATCCGTTAGCGTGGCATTATATGTAAAATTTAACGTTCTAATAGTCGTAAATAAACGGGAAATCGGTTTACACATGTGCATAAACAAGGGCACGAAAAACCAAAAACTCAAGTTTTAAATAAAAAATTGCATGTTTCACGTGTCTGTAAAATAGCGACACCTTACCGTTATTCGAGGGATCCGTGTGCGTTGTCGTACGGAAAATTGTGGTCATCGTTGCGGTACTCATCAAAGCCGCTAAAACGCATCTCAAATCAGCAGAAGCAGCGCTTGTCGGCAGAGATAGTTGCGCAATCATACAGCGGCGTAACGAGAACCGCCTACGACTCAG
This sequence comes from Philophylla caesio, assembly GCA_963971545.1. Classification (NCBI taxonomy): domain Eukaryota; kingdom Metazoa; phylum Arthropoda; class Insecta; order Diptera; family Tephritidae; genus Philophylla; species Philophylla caesio. Next base: position 58,573,618 of record OZ020608.1, on the reverse strand, counting down.
TGCAAAGGCTCATTGTTGGTGTTGGAAATTACGGTACTCTCCAAAGTACATAAGCAAAATGTTCTGTGCATAGAAGTACAGGCCTGCTAACTGACATGCAAAAAGCGAGGTAAACGACGTTGCGCAGCAGAATCAGCGCGCATGCAAACATCGACCGGCAATTAAGCGCAGCGCACAGCAAACATCAGCAGCGCAACTCAGAAGCGAAGCAGAAATAGCGCAGCAGCATTGCTCGCACTACCTAGTCGACTGCGGCGCGGGATACCAATCAGCAGCGCGCAAGCAATTAGCAACGATGCTGCACAAGCGAACAGCAACATGCAGACCAATAGCGACAGTAACAGGGATGCGCAAACGACAGCAGCAGAAACTACGGGAACAACGAAGAAGAAGAGCAAGTAGCGAAGTTGACGGTAGCGAGGGAGCGAAGAGCCTGACGACAGAGGTTGACAGCATTTGCCAACGCACAGCAACAGTGAAATTTTAAGCAAGTTTATGTATGTATGGTGTAGTATATAATTACATATGCACGGGTATTTCCTATGTTATGTTTATATGCAAATGCATAAGCAATAAGCAAACTATTTTCCAATAAGAAAATTTAAGTATAAAAAAAGAAATTAATGAAAACAAAGAAGGGAATTATACGGTTAAGAATAATTTAGAAGATTTGAGAATATAACCAATTTCGAAATGTATTGAATAAAATATTTGCGAAAGTTATGTGAATAAGAATTTCGAATTTTAAGACGTTAATTTGAAGAAAGTATTTCAAGAACTTTTGCTTGTAAACTTACATTTTGATTTAATATTAACAAATATTTTGTACGTATATATGTATACTTTATTAATTAACATCGTAAGACATAGACAGGGACGAAATTTTTAGTTTGACGGTTTAAAGAAGTTTGTGCTAGTCAACTAACGGACAGGAAGCAGAGTTCATTCAGGCGGAAAAGGGTTATGAAGCAGTGCAACGAATGTGAAAGGAAAGCGGTGGCCAGTGGATCAGTAGAGCAGAATCCACGAGTTGGGTTAGCAGAGTTGAAGGAAGCAGTCGGCGAATCGGTGAGAGGCACAAGGGTGCATACGGGCGCAAAGTTGCGCGTAGAGGCGGTGAGTCAATAACAGAAGCACATCGATGTACGAAGGGGATCGGAAGAGCACAATGTGAGCGAGAGCGCTGTAGTGGCTATGGTGCCGAGAGGGGACATGAGGGTGCAGACCAAGACGACACCGGGCGGTGAAGGTTTAAGATGATGTACCGATGTGAACGGAGAAGATGAAAAGGAAAGAACAGGCTTGCTGAATCAACGGCAGAGTCTAATGATTTATGTTTATCTGCGGAGATAGAGGTGCTGCCTGCTGTAGATCTTTCGCCCTGAACAAAACGCACACCAATGCAGTGAAAGAATTATTGCGGAATACAACCCCGCGAGTAATAAAAATCGGCGTAGAATAAAACTAGCTTAGTAGCCATCAAGCAAACGGTATTGTGGTATTGGAAATAAAAGCTAAAGATACAGATTCGAAAATATTGGTGACCACGAAGAACCATCGCAGTTGCTGCGTTATGAAGAAGTAAAACCGTTCATTCGAGGCCGAATAAACACTCAGGATGGCCGAATGTGGGATTTGACCAACGGACGTACCTAAATGCCACTAAGCAACCCAAACTTATGACATGCAGACACAACACCGGACTGTAACCCACGGGAGCAACACTGACAGACGAAGAAAAGGAACAAAGTGAAACAGACAACCTTAACGAAACCTAGGATACTCATTAACTCGCACGGAGTATGACATTCGATACACTCGCTTATATACGGTCATACGGGACGGACGTCTAATATTATAGTCGTGTAGTTATGTTAAGTGCCTTCAAGCAAATACTGAATAAACTCTAATTTAATGTATATTTAAAATTGCGAGTGCGTGTTCTAATTTAAAGAAAGGCCAATCCTACATATATACATACATACATACAATTTATACATGAATTATTGGTACGCTAAAATTTCAATTAACCCCACTACTTATTTCATATACATATGACATACTTGTACATTTATTTGCAAACGCATGGAAACGTATTGGCTAGAAACTTTAAACATAATTGATACTGAAAAGATAACTTATAGAAAATCGTATAAATGCTTAAACAAGAACATACATATTACTAAAGGTACAATACAAAAGCATGTGTTGGTACCAAGGCACATTAAACAGGTAGCAGCATTAAAGAAAATGCAACCCTGGGGTACATACTTTGATTTGTTGTGGTCTATCACCATTCAAAATAGATATATCAAATTTGACGAGTTTGATAATTCTAAATGTAAACAAAATTCATGTGATTCTACATTTTGCTTGAAAAATACATTTGTTTTCAATGCAAGACGCATCATACAACAACGGATCCTCAGGAAACATCGCTCGTGGTCACAAAATTTTGAAAAGACTCACGAGGTATGCCTTCAAGAATGCAAAAAAATGGCCGGGACTCACTAAACTGTTTGCAGAAAGCGGCATGCCGAAGTTCTGTTCCAATTGCATATGATAAGCAAGATCCGACCTTTTCCCGTCTTTAAACAAACAATGTCTCCTTTCTAAGTATGTACATATCAGAGAACGGCATTGAGTGCGCTCGAGTGTGTATATTCATCATCCCTAAAATTTGATACAAGCAAGCACAGCCGTCTGCTGCTGTGCGCTCATTCATGCTCACTCATAAACATAAGGCTGACATGTGCGGGATATATCATTACGTTTTCGAGTGTGGTAGTTCACATGATTGGCCGTGCATGTGAAGGCGCAAACTTGCGCATGTACACACTCGAGTGCACTCGGGCATCTACTAATGGCGATTTCTTTTCTACAAAAAATGTTGCACTTCATTGCCCCGCTCTTGTGTGTACGTGCGCAGAGGGCAATGTTAAGGCAACATTTTCTGTAGAAAAGAAAACGCCATAAGTATTTATCCTATTATTTACAGATAAAAGAAACGACTTAGTTAATTTTAATTAATATGTATTGTATACATTTATTTAACAAAAACATTTCATGAGATCCAACATGTAGGGTTAGTACTTAAAATTTTTTTAAATAGTAGGAGTTAAATTTAAAATAAAAATAAACATTTCATAAGACTTAATTTAATTTCAAAGTTCTTAATCTGCTAGATAGAAAATTAAAGTTATAGGAACAAAAATCACATTTCAAAAACTCTCTTACTTTGTCCGACGGATAATGTAGCGAGCATGTATGCATCGTCATGATCGTATTGATCTATGGGCAAACAGACAAGCGACGGTTTGTACACGAAAACAACAAAGCATGCAAAATACGGCTACATGCGCGAGTATACACACAATTTCTGCACTCGTTGCAGTTCTCTGGTACATATGTTTTCCAAATCGCGTTAATGAAAAATGTGTATAAATTATAAATTATAAATATACAAAATGTAAACAAATATTGTTTTGTAAACAAAGTTGTTTTGTTTTTTTTTTTTAAGAAAAAATGTTGTTTTGTAAACAAAGTTTGACTTGTTATGGACCACTTATAAGAAAAAACTCCAATCAGCTGCTAACATTATATTACCTGTACGTAGTATAATTTATAGTAGTCTCAAGAACATCACAGCTGATCAAAAATTAAGTTTGACAAAAGAATTTAACCAATTGAGAGACAACCTTTTGAAGATTTTTTCAAAGCATAATATTCACATCGACATACCACTCACTGTTGATACACCTGTGAAGTTAGAACAAGACACTAGAGGAAGAAGTGACAGTGACATTTCAGATAGAGATTCACAGCTCGACGCGATAGAAAACATGCCACAGTCAAACATTGAGTTCTCTCTAAACTTATTTCAGATTTTCATGACAAACTTGAAAATATTCAAAGTTTTTTAGGCTCCATTGAGCTAGTTGACTCTATTAAATAAGCTCATGAAGCTATAGCTGTTAATCTCATTAAAACTAAGTTAAAGGGAACTGCTAGAAATTTGATTAGTAATGAGTCAACAGTAAGTTAAATAATTTAAAAATTAAAAACCTGTGTTAAAAGTTAATCGGTGGAGGTTATATCAGCGAAAATCATGAAGGTGGGACAATATAACAAATCTGCAACTGCTTATGCAAAAGAGGTTGAGGATATGACAAAACAGTTAGAAGACGCTTACATATCCGATGGTCTGAAATGTGAGTTACCAAGTAACCTCAAACTGCAGTTAAGGCCATGATAAAGAATTGCAGCTTAGATAAAAAAAAAAACACTATTTTATATGTTAACCGCAATCGGCAGAATACCAGGTATGTCTACCGAGGTAGTAACAATAATTATCGCCAAAACCGAGGGCGTAGCTTTAATAATGGGAGATACTATAATGTAAATGACAGACGTCGTGGTCATACTCAAAATCGCCATCGCGGTCACAGAAATTTTAGTAACAACAATTTTCAAACAAGAAATATAAGATTCACTAATCAAGACACTAACTCGGAAAACTTCAATTCCCCCCTGAATACAACCAACTAAAGCTCTAGCATATATTTAATCTAAATTTAAACCTCAACAGTTACGTAACATTAAACACAACATTTAACTATGAAAAATCTGTATTTATCATCGATACAGGGGCTGAAATTTCCAACTTTAAGGAAAATTCCAATAAACATCAATGTTTTATAAACTCCAGCTCCAAAGTACAATTGAGGAGTATAGGCCAAGGTGTTGTTAAATCTTTAGGAAACTCCTTTGCTGATCTTTTGTTAAAAAAAACTATCGTATAAATCATAACTTTCAGATAGTTAATGAAAATTTGCCGATACCCGCTGACTGCATCTTAGGTTTAGATTTTAGAAAAAAGTTCAACTGCGTGTTAACTTATGAGCGAAACCAAGGTTGGTTAACAATACGTCCAAACAACGCCTGTAAAAATATAGCTATTCGCATCTTTGACACACCACCCTCAAAAGCTGTATCTCTACCAGCGAGGTCGACAGTAATAAAAAAAATTTCTGTATAATCAAAAGAAGCTGTATTCATCCCAAATCAAAATATATATAATGGTGTGTTCATAGCCAATACACATACATAGGCATTTATGTTCAAATCATAAATACTACAGACGCAAATATCGTTATTCAAAGCCCAAAAATTTAAACAGAAAATATTTCAAATTATAACATAGTAGTTGTAAACCCCTCGGCAGGCAAAGGCAAACCTCCGAGGGTATTTCTGCCATGAAAAAGCTTCACATTAAATACATCTGCCGTTCGGAGTCGGCACAAAATTGTAGGTCCCTCCATTTGTGGTATAATATAAAGACGCACACCACAAATGGTAGGAGAAGCTCGGCCAAACACTGAGCTATATAGTGTACGCGCCAAAATTATATTATATTATATTATAAAGTTGTAAACAAACGGCAACAAAATGATCAAGACAAAATTTTAGAAAAACTCTCTAACAAATTCCCAAAGCTTATAAAAAAACGTTTGAAACAATTATGCTCTAACTTCATAGATGTATTCGCATTGGAAACAGATCCAATTAACGCAAATAACTTTTATAAACAAAGATTGCATCTTAAAGATACAAAACCAGTTTATATTAAAAATTTTAGAATTACGCATACGCAAAAAGATGAAGTTAACAAGCAGGTAGATAAACTAATAAAAGATAAAATAGTCGATCCGTCAATATCAGAGTATAATATTCCAATTTTATTAGTACCTAAAAAGCCTCTGCCAGGACAGAAGGAAAAACGATGGCGCCTTGTGGTTGATTGCAGGCAAATTAATAAAAAATTAGTAGCGGACAAGTTCCGATTACCACGCATTTACGATATTCAAGATTAAGTGGGAAGAGCTAAATATTTTTCTTGTCTGGCTTCCACCAAATTGAACTCGAAGAGGACTTAAGAGACCTAACGTCATTTTCAACCGAAAAAGGCTCGTTTCTTTTTAAAAGACTTCCGCATGATGTCCTTGGCTTTCGCAGGTTTAACACCAGAGCAAGCATTTTTATACATGGACGACCTGTTCGTAATTGGTTGTTCAGAAAAACATATGCTTACAAATCTTCACGACATCTTTTCAATGTGCAGATACCACCTTAAATTACATCCGGACAAATGCACTTTCTTTAGCCACGAAGTGACATTTTTGGGTCATAAATGTACATCAAATGGAATCATGCCTGATGACAGTAAATTCCAGTTAATCGAAAATTATCCAAGCCCTTGCAATGGCGAGGATGCAAAAAGGTTTGTAGCTTTTTGTAACTACTACCGGAGATTTATCCCTAAATTCACAGACCATTCACGGCACCTGACAAAGTTATGCAAAAAAACGCTACATTTTTATGAACACAGGAATGTGAAAATGCATTCAAATTTAAAAGAAACTCGCTTTTAGGCACATTACTTCTGCATTCTGCAGTAAGCAATTTTGCCTAACTACTGACGCGAGAAAATATGCATGTGGTGCCGTGTTAAGTCAGGAATGTGATGGTAATCAACTACCAATCGCCTATGCATCGAGAAGTTTGAATAGTTACATACTAAGGTATTACTTTCGTTACAATCGGAGTTATCTTTTAAAACCTTTGCAATATTATATAAAACAAAACAACTTGCAATTACCATTGGTACTAAATCTGTTGCGACCCGAAGTTTATATTGCAATATTGCAAATTGCTGTTTCAGCTGTCCAAAACACCGCTCGATGATGCACCTTTCTTTCGTAAATATTTTTTTATAATTGATTTCTGCTTCAGTTTGTGGGTTCCGAAATGGGGTCAACAACCAAGGAGAGATGCCATAACCCTCATCTTCAAGAAGTAAAGCATCATTAGTAGCAGTCATCATTGTATAATATATCGTGCTGTTTCGCAAAATGCGAGCATCATGCACAGAACCTGGCCAAGATATATCCACACTGGTGAACAGCTCATTTGCGTCATATGGGAGGTGGGCGAGGTTATGGTCCGATTTCAAAAATGTTTAACGATGATAACAGCGATATTGAGGAAAATATGTGACGATACCTAATACTGTTATTAAGATACAGAAAATGTTTTATAAGTGGGCGTGGCAATGCCCATTTTTCAAAATTTCATAAGTCCTTAATTTCTTAGTTCAAAATCACTCCAAATACCAAATTTCACTAAATTTGTTTTAATATGTATATACCGAGAAATGAAGTTTTGCATTTTCCAAAACTCTCGTTATATGGGATATGGGCGTGGTTATGAAACGATTTCAAAAAATTTCTACGGTAATAATAGCGATGTCAAGGAAAATATGTCCACCAAATTTAGTGACGATATTTAATACCGTTATTGAGATACAGAACATTTTTCATAAGTGGGCGCGGCAACACCCATTTTTTTTAAATTACATAAATACCTAATGTCTTAGTTCAAAATCGCTCCAAATACCAAATTTCACTCAATTTGCTGTAATAGATACCGAAAAATCGCATTTGCATTTTTCAAAATTCCGTTATATGGGAGGTGGGCGGGGGTGTGGTCCGATTTCAAAAATTTTTAACGATGATAACAGCGATATTGAGGAAAATATGTCCACCAAATTTTGTGACGATACCTAATACTGTTATTAGGATACAGATAATGTTTCATAAGTAGGCGTGGCAGTGCCCATTTTTCAAAATTTTATAAGTCCCTAATTTCTTAGTTCAAAATCGCTCCAAATACCAAATTTTACTCAATTTGTTTTAACAGATACCGAAAAATTAAGTTTTGCATTTTCCAAAACATCCGTTATATGGGATATGGGCGTGGTTATGAAACGATTTCAAAAAATTTCTACGGTAATAATAGCGATGTCAAGGAAAATATGTCCACCAAATTTAGTGACGATATTTAATACCGTTATTGAGATACAGAACATTTTTCATAAGTGGGCGCGGCAACAGCCATTTTTTTTAAATTACATAAATACCTAATGTCTTAGTTCAAAATCGCTCCAAATACCAAATTTCACTCAATTTGCTGTAATAGATACCGAAAAATCGGAGTTTTTGCATTTTTGAAAACTTCCGTTATATGGGAGGTGGGCTTGGTTATGATCGGATTTTAAAAATTTTCTACGGCAATAATTGCGAAATAATGGAAAATATGTCCACCAAGTTTTGTGACGATACCTTACACCGTTATTGAGATATAGAAATTTGTTCCTAAGTGGGCGTGGCAACGCCCGTTTTTCAAAAGTTTCATAAATACCCGATTTCCTAGTTCAAAATCGATCCACATACCAAATTTCACTCAATTTGCTTTAACGGATGCCGAAAAACCGGAGTTTTTGCATTTTTCAAAAACTTCCGTTATATGGGAGGTGGGCGTGGTTATTGACCGATCTTGACCATTTTCAATACCAACCTACCCTGTCCAAAGAGCAAATTTCATTGAGATATCTAAATTTTTACTTAAGTTATTGTAACCACGGACAGACGGACGGACAGACATTCAGGGCTAAATCGATTTCTCTTTTCATTCTGATCATTTTAGTATATATATGTCTATATCTATCTCGATTATTTTATGCTGTTACAAACAACCGTTATGCGAACAAAGTCATAATACCTTTGTGTACAAGTACGCTCGGGTATAAAAATAGCTAACTTGAAATGTCGCATAAAAAATAAAATATACATGAATAAAACAGCCAATAAAAAAATTATTTTAAAAAACTGGGAAGCTGTCACAATCGCTTTGTGCTAATTCTAATCCCTCAACAAACAAACTTCCAGGTGTACCGTTATCGAATTCGAATTTTGTTATTGATTTCGCTCTTCGTTTATTTTTTTACAGTTCATCTCTCTCTTGGAACCAATGATCGCAACTGTACGTTTGATACATTAGAAGATGCATCAGCAGTAACAACATCAGAAACAAAAACAACAGCAACATCAGTAGCAAAACAGCAAAGAAAGCGCCGTTGCACTGATAATGATAATAAACCTGTAATTATTTTTTAAATTTTTTTTTACATTTTACTATATGTTGTTTATTTTTGAAGGTTAACAAAAAGTCAACAGCAGTTTTGAGTCGTTATGAAACTGATGAGACAAGGGAGTTGAATTTTCAAAGTCTGCAGAGAGGAATTTTGAATTTTATTAATATGTAATTAATTAATATTTAATACATAAAAGTGAATTACATTTATATTAGTTTTACATATTTTGTGCCACAAAGAAATACAAAATGTTATAAACACCGTAAAACAAATTTGGCAAGTGAGGATAAAAAATTACACAGGTTTGTATTCTTAATTATTAATAATAAGTACATAGGTTTGATGATAGTAGCATCTGCTGGTTATCTAATTATTTTTTTGAGGAGTCAGAAGAAACACGTCGTGGTGCCCTCAGCAGCATTGATAAAATTCGACTGTATTTCAGATTTTGCGCAGATCCTGGATTCCAAAATGGTATAGCCACAGATATTGGAGTCCATTAATCAGCTGTGTCGCAAACTATTGCGGAAGTTGCGAAACTTATTTCTGCCAAAGCAAGCGGGTGGATAAAATTTCCGAAAGATGCAGATGAAATTAAAGATGCTCAAATGAAATGGGAATAAAATTATTGCTTTCCATTTGCAATTGGAGCGATTGATTGTACTCATATAAAAATTAAAAAACCCACAAATCAAAGCGATAAGTATATTGGTAGAAAAGGCTTCCACTCTATAAATGTGCAGGCAACTTGTGATGGAAAAGAACTTTTTACAAGCGTTGACAAATCCTGGCCTGGTTCAGTTCAGGACTCACGCATCTTACGAAACAGCGAAGTATGTATGTAGAATAATGCAAAATGCAACGAACGATGCATTACTTCTCGGAGATGAGGGCTATGGAATATGCCCATCGCTAATGACACCATTCCCGAACCCAACAACTAACAGAAAAAACATTGAACAAAGTGTTTACAAGGGAACGTGTCGCTATAGAACGGTGTTTTGTGCAGTTGAAGCAACGATTTTCGATACTTCAATACAAAATTCGGGTATCGACAGAGTTAGCGCCCCACGTAATAGCCTGTTTTTTCATTTTGCATAACATAGCTAAATTTTTTATAGACGATTATATACTTATCAATGACGATTACAAAAATAATGATGTATGGCAATTAGGAAATGATATCAAACAACAAACAGAAGAAGCTGGAAAAAACAAAAGGACAATGATCGCAAATTTGTTATCAAATTAGTTTATAATAAAAATAATATAAAAACAAATATTTAATTTTTTTGGTTTATAAAAATAATAAACGTAAATACAGTTCACTTTTTTATACAAAAATAAAATAAATGTAATTCACTATTTTATTTAAAAAATTATAATAATATATGTACAAAATTATAATTCTCTTTTTCATGTTAAATTAATATAAATGTTATTCACTTTTAGGCATTAAATATTAATTAATTACATATTAATAAAATTCAAAATTCCTCTCTGCAGACATTGAAAATTCAACTCCCTTGTCTCATCATTTTTATAACGACTCAAAACTGCTGTTGACTTTTTGTTAACCTTCAAAAATAAACAACATATAGCAAAATGTAAAAAAAAATTAAAAAAAAAAATTACAGTTTTGCCACTGATGTTGCTGTTGTTTTTGTTTCTGATGTTGTTGTTGCTGATGTCTCTTCTAATGTATCAAACGTACAGTTGTGATCATTGGTTCCAAGAGCTGTTGCTGTTTGATCGAACTCGACTTACGAGCAATTGCTCACCTGCCTCAACTCAGCGCTTTTACTCGTTTTTATGCATGAGACCCGATTAATATTAACGAAGTAAGAAAATGGACATGTCAGAATGTAAAGAAAAAGGGAATAAAGTATTAATGAATTTAATAATCGTTATAACATCACACATTAAAGTAATTAAAAATAACACAGTGTTACAAAATGGAAAAAATTGAATGAACTTTTAAAGTGACATATTGGAAATTGTTCACCTGGTCGAATATAACTCAAAACGGTTTTTGGAAAATTTGTAACACCCTCAAAATCTTGCTTTACTGTTAAAAAACCGTTCTTCGGAAGTGTACGCGCTAATCTTTTCATTACTTGGCCATTTCTTTACCGATTTTCAATATGAAATATGTTTTGGAAAGGTAAGGATTATACCTTTAAATTGAGATATTTTTTGAGCTATCGTGTTGTAAGTTTTCATCGGGTAAACGTGGAAAATTTGTTTTTTCTTTAAATTTTTCTACTTTGACCGCATTTTATTGCAGTATTTTACTAAAAATATATCAAGTATAAGGAATTATTTTGAAAGTACAGTCATGTCCAAAAATTTTGAGTGCTCATGCAATGAAATCGGACAAAAATTTACGAAGCTATTAAATTTTTTCTGCTATTAAATAAATTTACCTTGCGAAAAGTTTTTTTTTTTTAATTTTTCTACTTTGACCGCATTTCATTGCGTTATTTTACTAGAAACATAGCAAGTATGAGGAATTATTTTAAACACATTCATTTCCAAAAATTTTGAGTGGTCATCTAATAAATTAACGCCGTCAATTCAACCTTGCGACCGCTTTGCAATTATATTGTGTAATAAGTGTGGTAAAATGTGTGATAGGCGCAACAAATTTTGTTACGCCTGCGGTCTATTTGTTGATAAGAAATATCGGTTCGATTTAAGAACAAATAAAGCTGTGGTTGAAGCGTTCAGCCTCTTTTTCAGTTGCTCATACGTGGAAAGTGCTTGGTATGAACCCGAATATATTTGTTCGATGTGCTGTACAACATTAAAACAATGGAAAACCGGTAAATGCGATGACCAGCGTCTGCCGTTTGTGACTCCTGTGGCTTGGCATTATAAAATATATCACAAGCCGGAGGATTGCTACTTTTGCCAAACAAAAATCACTGGTCACCACTATAAAAGTCGCCACCTCATAGAATATGCCAATATGTTGACTGTATCAAAACCGATTCCAAGAGGAAAACAAGATCAGCGAACTAAAGACAAAAATCCAGCTACATTTCCTGATTCAAGCCACAAATCTTCTAATGAGGTAAATGACGAACCGTACCTTCCAACCAAGGCAATAGAAACGGAACGTCATTTCGTGTCAAATCACGATTATTGTGATCTTGTGCGGGATATGGATCTGTCTATAAGACAGACAGAGATTCTGGCCTCCAGATTAAAGCAGTGGAATATAGTAGACAGTAACTTTAAAGTAACGTCTGCACGAGACAGAGACCTATCTTCGATCGAACACATTTTCAAAGCTGATGACACCAATAACAAACTAGTTTATTGCGTTGATGTGGATGAATTGTTTGCTGCACTCGATCACGTGCACTGTCCACAAGATTGGCGATTATTTCTAGACGGTTCTTGCAAAAGTAAGTATTTAATGTGTTATGAGTGTGAGAGAACTAAATTTGAATAAAATTTATCAATTCATTTTCAATTGACTAACATCGTAGGTCTGAAAGCAGTATTGCTGCACAACAGAAATGAATTGCCATCAGTTCCAGTGGCATACGCTACTGATATGAAAGAGACTTATCAAACGATGGAAAAAATTCTACGATTGCTTAAATACAATAAATTTCGCTGGCAGATTGTCTCGGACCTTAAAGTCCTGACAATTCTACTTGGAATGCAAGGTGGCTACACTAAATATCCTTGTTACTTTTGTGAATGGGACATTCGTGCCAAAAATCATTACAAGTGTAACATATGCCGAAACTTTCTTGGAAACACGAGAAGTTCAAATTACGTTGAGGTGGTCCATGAATTTTTGGAAGCTTATGGAGAAATGGGATGCAACATGTCTATAAAAATTCACTTTTTGCATTCTCATTTGGAATTTTTCCCGGATAATCTTGGTCAATTCAGCGACGAACAAGGTGAAAGATTTCACCAAGAAATCTCCAACAGTTTACAGGAAAGAACCAAGTTAGGATGACAGCTAATTACTGCTGGTCACTCAAACGTGAAACAGATGACTCGTCTTATAAACGCAGAAGATCAAGCAAACATTTTTAGCTATAAAGTTATTTAGCATTTTAATGATTAATTTTTTTTTATTTTCAGTCACAATACAAATTTGAAGTTGAAAGATAATCAAAATGTATGAATTTTTAAATATGGTCATCATCTAAAATAATTTAAATAGTAATAACTCTGTCAATTTCCAACCGATTTTCGATTGAAATAGCTTAATCGACGCAGTACTAAATTCACTTTAATAATATTGTCTTTGATAGGTACCTTTCTGAATTAAGACTATCGTAAAATCGTAGTCAAAGTTTCAAAATTAATGTTTTTTTATTAAGTTACGATTTTTTTTCTCTGTAGCTTCGTCAGTTCTCGTTTGATTTTGATGAGTTATACGCCATTAAAATAGTGATTTGTCACCTTTCAAAATATATAAACAACTTTTGAATCGGATGAAAATTCGCAAAGATATTGATGATTGACTAGCGAATGACCTCAAAAACAGTTTTTTGGCCCTAAAATGAGATTTTGGGGGTGTTTCGCAAATTTCAAGTATACAGTTTTTCTTAGTTTTATAAGGCCTAACGCCTAGGCTAGGTCTCTTTCAAAGTTCTTTTTCAGTGTTACACAGTGTAATCAGGACAAAGTTTCATTGTTAGAAATATTCCATGATGATCCACTGTTTGGTGGTCATGCGGGAGTTTCGAGAAAACTTAATAAACTAAAAAAAAAATTTATTCGAAAAATCATCAATGACATCAGATATAAGAATTTATATAAAAAAATATAATCAATGTCAAATAAATAAAAGCTTGTGGAAAATCAAAGAGCCAAAGTCTATTACTGCAACCCCGGCCAAAGCATTTGACGTTGTCCTTATTGATACCATAGGACCTCTTTCTAAATCAGAAAAGGGCAATGAATATGCTATTACATTAGTATGTGACCTAACGAAATACGTAGTAGCAATACCAGTAATAGACGAATTTGCAAAAACCATAGCCCGTAATATATTTGAAAGATTCATCTTAATATACGGCCCAATGAAAAAAATTATTACTGACATGGGAACAGAGTAAGAAAATCAAATGTTGAAAGAACTTTGTGACCTTCTCAAAATTGATAAAATTACATGAACCGCTTACCACCATCAAAAATTAGGGACAATAGAAAGGAGCCACAGAACTTTTAATTAATATATACGCTCATACATACATATCTACCAATCGTAGTGACTGGGATGAGTGGATACGCTATTTTACATATTGTTATAACACAACACGATTTCTTCTGTTAATGGATACTGTCCATTCGAATTGGTTTTTGCCAAACAACCAAACTCACTAGAAATGAGTAAAGACAATAAAATTGACCCCATTTAAAATTTTTAACCTATTATAAAGAAGTTAAATATAAACTTCAAGTTGCACACCAAAGAATAAATAATAATAATTTTGGCGCTTACACTATGTACGTATATATGTAGCTCAGTGCTTGGCCGAGCTTCTCCTACCATTTGTGGAGGGACCTACAATTTTGTGCCGACTCCGAACGGCAGATGTATTTAATGAGAAGCCTTTTCATGGCAGAAATACCCTCGGAGGTTTGCCATTGCCTTCCGAGGGGTGACCGCTATTAGAAAAAAACTTTTTCTATGATTAAGATTTTGCTTGCCCTGACTGAGATTCGAACCTCGAGCTCAGCCAACAAGTTAATAGTTGAAGCAAAAATTAGACAGAAAGAACTGTATGACAAAAATTTAAATACATATAAGTTTTTTAAATATACATACATATCTGATTCAGTAGTAGTTCAAAACAATGCAGGATAAAAATGTAAGCACACCTTATAAACTAATAGGAATAGATTATAGAAACAATTGTACAATAAAAAACAACGCAAAGACAATGGTAGTGCATAAAACAGATTAAGAATTTTTGAAAAATTAATGTGAATTCTTCTTTTGTAGTTAAACCCAGCAGCAAAAGGTAATAGCTAGTAAATGAGTCGGTAAGAGCCAAAGTGAGGGTCTGACTGCTGAACTCATCGCTGAATTTTAACACAGCGATGTCCTAGGAAATTCATACCTGAACAACTCGCTTACCCAGGGATATTAACCGATCACTTACATATATGCATTACCGACTCACATACTTGGTTATATGAAACAATCAGCTGTACACCTTACTGACCCACATACTTGGGTATATGAATCGATCAGTTGTACGCCTTACCGACTCACATACTTGGTTATATGAAACAATCAGCTGTACACCTTACTGACTCACATACATGAGTATATGAATCGATCCGCTGTACGCCATACCGACTAAAAGGAATTCAATACAAATATTTTAGTTTTGAGCTTTATAATTTATTAGTTAATAAAAATAAACATAAAAGGAATAATAAATAAATGCAATTCATAACTCATAACTAAAAAATATATACATTTTCTAATGACTGCAATTTACTTTGTTTAGTTCTTATCTTTTTGCCACTTCAAGGAACCGGCTTTGTGGAAACGATTCTTGCCTCATTTTGAAGGCTCTTTTGAGCTGCGGCTCAAAATCTCCTTTTGTGTAGCCTTTCACTTGTATTGCTTCTGAAAAAAAGAAATACACGAAACTGTTGAATAACGAAGATTTGTTTATTAGAAAAATAAAACTAACCATATATTGCATCATTTAGGCACTCGAATTTTATTAAATGGCACTTTTTCGTGCAGTCCATCATAATTTACTTGCACCATGACTTTATCGCTGAGAATTTTTTTCATACCGTTTACAACTCCAATTGGTTCAATGATGTTTTTTATAATAGAAACCTTGTAAAGCAATTTGAATGTTAAGAAAAATTTCATGTTGGTGCGACTTCAGACTTACGTATGCATCTTCAATTTCTGTGTGGTGCGATGCGTCGCAAATTGGGAATCTTATTGTCTCTTCCACTTTATTAAGCACTTGCTTCATCAGCAAATTGTTGTGTACCTGGCTGTTTATTAAGGCTGCTTTCGATTTTGTCGTTTGATATATTTATATTAATAATTTCATTTATTTCGGCATTTAATAATCGTCTTTGGTGACGTATGTATAGCAAATACTTCAAAAATTATTTTTCACTTCACACGCGACCGGTTTCAACTGATGGTTAAAATTTACTAAAGGAATAAAAACGAAATTTGCGTGGCAACGTAACGGCAGGATAACGGTAATAATTTATTGTCAATAGTAAATATGTATGTTTGTAAATAGTTGCTGCTTCGATTTATTGGAAAATTTAGTACTGAAGGGATCGCATACCCATGGCAGCGACTCGTTCAGTTGATACGAATACATTTGTTGAAAATAACAACAACGATTTAAAAACGAAATTTGTTTCGTTTCTTGCACCGCAACCTATTACCAACTCGCTTACTTTTTTCAGTTATGAATTATTTTGCTACTGGGTAGGTTGACATAAAATACAAACACACAAATGCGCGCGCACACACGCCCCAGGGGTCAGTCCTTGGACCGCTTCTTTGGAATATAATGTATGATGGCATCCTGAGAATAGAAAAAGCAGAAGGAGTGTCGATTATAGGATACGCTGATGATATCGCGATCGTAGTTGTCGCAAAACACTTAGTAGACGTGTCACGCATGTGCACCGACACCATAGCCTCGGCCAAAACTTGGCTTCAAACAGCAGGACTGGAGCTAGCGGAACATAAGACCGAAGCGCTGCTAATGACCAGCCGGAAAAGAGTAGAAAACATCCAAATAAGAATAGGAGGCCACACTGTAGATTCCAGCCCAACCATCAAATATCTCGGTGTCATACTCGACCGTCGTCTGAGCTTCAAGGATCATCTTAATTATGCCAGCAAGAAGGCGAGAAAAGTCAGCACAGCACTAGCAAGACTCATGCCAAATATAGGAGGTCCGAAACAACATAGAAGGAAACTGCTTGCGTCGGTCAGTTCGTCCATCCTGATGTACGCAGCCCCAGTATGGGAAACCGCTACTTCTGTAACCTCATATATGAGAGCACCAGCTTCAGTGCACAGACTATCGTCTTTAAGGGTATGCTGCGCGTTCGGGACAGTGTCAGATGAAGCAGCAAATTTGCTAGCTGGAAGATGTCCGATGGACATATGCGCCAGAGCTGCAGCAGAGATTAGGCGCAGTCCAAGTGAACGCAGCAAAATAATGCAACAGAGCATCGATGAGTGGCAAAACAGGTGGGACTCGTCCTCGAAAGGTCGATGGACGAAGAAATTGATCCCAAATGTAGGTGAATGGATCAAAAGAAAACACGGAGATACTGATTTTTACCTAACGCAGTTCCTCACCGGGCATGGCTGTCTTCGCCAATACTTACATAAGTTTAAACATGCCGATCATCCCCACTGCCTACATTGCGATGAGAAAACAGAAAACGCAGAGCACATACTAATGGAATGCCACAGATTTGACAATGAACGCTACCACCTGGAACAATGTATAGGCGGGGCCGTGACCCCCGAGGGCTTGCTGAAAGCAATGTGGACTGAAGAAAACGTATGGAAAAAGTGTGCAGATATTATCACGGCGGTAATGAAACGGTTAAGAATAGACGAGCGCAACGCGAATCGCGCAAACTAAGAACGCACGCTGAGTGAAGACGAAGAATAACGTCCAGTGCTTGCCCTGCGAAGTAATATCGGAATTGATAGTCCCGCAGGGGTGCCACAGGCCCAGCGTACGAAGGAGGTTGGGTTTAGTCCGTAGGTGCCAGGAGGCAAATCGGGCATGCGGGCAGTACGGGCTGCTCGTATCTATGAAGATTCCTCCTCCCTGGTCGTAACCGAAAAAAAAAAAAAAAAAAAAAAAAAAAACACATAGGCACGTTGCTTGGTTAAAAGTTATTTAATAATAAAACTAGTAGTGGTCAGATAGACCAAAGCTGTTGGGACTCATCACTTCAAGTCTGCGCTGGCGGATTACCATTTAAACTTCAGCTAAGTATAAAATTTAATTTATTGTTTTCGAAGGGGGTTCTTTTACGAAAGGGTGTAGATTCATATGTATATCTACATACGCACATATTTCCACATACAGATGTGTATACATGTGTACATATAAGCTGCACAAAAACTGTTTATGAAAATAAATAAACAAAAAGGAATATTGCGAAGCCACTGTAGGAAACTGTCAAACTACTGCTAGTGACGTGCCGTTTTGCTCGCTCAATATTCGGTACCTGATACGGTACCCAATACGCGGTACCAAATAAATTAATAAGTATAAAAAGCCTACACTAAATTAACACATGTAATAAACTTAATTCATAATAAATCCGGCAATACAAAAATAACCGAATATAATTATAAACAAACATAATTAAATTAAATTAAAATAACATAATTTTAATAATAATCTGAACATAATAATAAAAACAATATAAACAAAATACCCATAAATTAATTAAAGTAAATTAAAATCAACGAAATAAACAACCTAAAAAAAATAAAAAAATATATAATTAAATAAAGAAATAAGTAGAACTCAGCGCATGGACGCCAACTCACCTCGCGGTGGTTGGGTGCGTCCTGACCGAGCAAATATGCCGGTCAACTCAGAGTCGGAGTCTCCTTTTCTGCGGAGCTCAAAAACAATGATGTCACCGGAGCGCCCCACTTCCTCAGGGCAGGAAGCACAGAAGGTAAATGGAGAGTCAGCCGCTGATCGTGGTGAGGACAAAATGATGTCTGCAAACGCATATGTAGTGGATATCGGAGGCACGGCTTCAAACCCCCTAAGTCAATAGGGCCAGAAAATTACTGATTTGCATAGGGAAAGCAGAGAAAGCGAGGTTGTGCCGTGCGAAGCTGGCAGCGTAGCCGGTCCGGAGAGCACAAGTGCGGCGATTGCAATGAAAAGCAAGATAGAAGAGCTTAGAAGAATGATGGACGGGCAGAGACATGTAAACCAACAAATCAAAAATGTCTTATCCAGCATAGCAAAGGTCTGCGAAGAAATATGGAGCGTCAGCACTCCAGCAAGGAAACCGTCTGTAGATACGAAATCAACACAGACGGAGTCCAAAGCTGAACCCTTTAAACAGGGAAAAATGTTTAGAGACTCTAATGATGGGGGCTTGACCGTGGAAAGACCGAGTCAGCCCACGGAAAAGCGCGCACGTGCTCCTTCTCTTCGAAATGAGTCGGAACAAAAAACAAAAAAAAATGAAACTTGGCAACCAAAAGGCTAACGAAGAGTCGAACATAGGGAGTGGAAGAATCACGAAAAACCCGGCAGGAAAACTGCGCCCAGAGGCGTATTTACCGGAGTGGACGAAAGTCGTGAGACAAAAGCGCAAAAAAATTAAGACTGCTCGTCCTGATGCCATCGTGGTTAAAAGCGTTGGAGATTGCTCGTACGCTGACATCCTGAGGATGGTTAAGACGGAAGAGAGCCTAATAAGTTTCAACGACGCCGTCCGAAAAATAAGGAAAACGGCGAGCAGCGATTTACTTTTCCAATTAGGTAAGGCATCTGACACAAACACCGTAAAGTTGCAGGCTGCCGTTGGAAAGTTGTTGACCGGTAAGGCCGAGGTAAAGGCCCTAATGGAGCAAGTACGTGTGGCAATTCAGACATAGACGAAATTACCTTGAGTGATGAGATATGCCTAGCCCTGAACTCATTAAGCAGCGACCTCGATATAAAAGCTAACGACATTCGCTCACTGCGAAGGGCCTACGGAGGCACGCAAACCGCTTCGCTCCTTCTGCCAACCGATGCGGCAAAGATTCTGCTCGAGAAGGGAAAAGTTTAAATTGGCTGGGTAGTATGTATAATAAGGGAAATGCTACAACCTTTGCGATGCTACAAGTGCCTTGACGTTGGCCACTTCGCGAAAAACTGCGCTAGCACGGAGGACAAACAGGGCATACCGCTAAAGGCTGCAACAATACGCCCAAATGCCTGCTATGCGCTAAGAAAGGCCGGATCGTATTGACCACAACACCGGTGGCGTAAAATGCCCAATTTATAAAGAAGCCATCCGAAAAATGAAAAAGCTATGAGACTACTTCAGGTAAACTTAAACCATTGCCAGTCTGCCCAAGACTTGTTGGCGCAAACCGGGAAAGATCTCAACATAGATATTGCAATCATTAGCGAGCCTTACAAACATAAGGATGACGCTACATGGCTTCAAAATGCTGATGGCAAGACTGCAATATGGATGTGAAAGCGTATGTATTTATAGCTGCTATATCCCACCCATCATGCCAATTGCTGCGTTTGAAAACATTGTGATGAGCCCTGGTAGGGATGCCAGCGATAGTAGTGAAGTCATAATAGCCGTTGACGTCAACGCCTGGTCGCAGGAATGGGGCTGCCCTAGAACGTCTCCAAGAGGCAAAGCTCTTTTGGAGACGCTGGCATGCCTAGACGTTGCCTTGTTAAACACGGGCACTCAATACACTTTCAACCGGAATGGATTTGGGTCAATTATCGACCTCACGTTCGTTAGCAGGAGTATGTTTAGAAAAGCGGAATGGGAAGTGAGTGACTGTTACACCCAAAGCGACCACGCCGCAATTATCTGCCAAATAAATCGTGGTACTGAAAAACCCAACGGGCAGATCGGGCAGGAAACTTCCGGGGCTGGAAATTAACCTCCTTCGACGCCGATCTATTTGCGGAAGCGTTTCCCACATCACAGTACCCGACGTCGGCAGAAATTATGGGGAAGAAACTAATAACAGACGTCAGGGCGGCTTGCGACGCGTCGATGAAGAGAAACTTCTCTTATAAACACTCCAATGCCGTCTATTGGTGGAATGAGCGCATCGAAGCTTTGAGAAAAAACTGCTTGCAAGCTAGGAGGTCCTTTCAACGTGCAAGAGGAAGGATTAATTTTCTAGAATGCCAAATTATATATAAGGCCGCGCGAAACTTGTTTAAAAAAGCTATCAAGGAAAGCAAGCGTCAGTGTTTACTCGAGCTGTGCGATGATGCGGAAAAAATCCGTGGGAAACGGCATACAAAGTTGTAATGAAGAACCTCAAAACCACCAAAGCTGCAGTTCCAACGTGCCCACTGTTTCTACAAACAGTAGTAGACACTCTGTTTCCCAAACAAAGACGGCTCGTTTCTCCAGTACACGATGTAAATCTGCACCTATTTGACAAGGTAACGGCAGATGAAGTCACTCAAGCCGCAAAAAGAATTAACGTAAAAAAAGCGCCTGGCCCCGATTGTGAACCAAACAAAGTCTTAAAAGTGGCAGTCGGCAAAAATACGTCGGCGTTCACCTCAGTCTTCTACGCATGTTTTGCTGAAGGTCGTTTTCCATCGATTTGGAAGCAGCAAAAGCTGGTGCTGCTTCCCAAGCCTGGCAAGCCCACTGAAGACCCATCGAGCTACAGACCCATTTGTCTTCTAGACTCGGCGGGTAAACTGTTCGAGCGTATTATCTCTAACAGGTTGGACGTTGAGATGGAGACACTGGGTGGCATCTCAAATGAGCAATATGGCTTCAGGAAGGGAAGATGCTGCAGGCTGTAACAGAAAAAATTCAGCTAGCGAGAAAAGCAACTAGTGGGTCCAGATGGCTAGGTGGAAAAAAACAGTATTGTTTCATTTTAACGCTCGATGTCAAAAACGCGTTCAACTCGGCTAACTGGGCAAAAACTTTGGACACCTTAGAGCGCATAGGACTATCATACTACTTGCGACGGCTAATGAGGAGCTACTTCCAAGATCGCATACTGTTGTACGACACGGAGCAAGGAAGAAAGAAGTTGGAAATTACGGGCGGCGTACCACAAGGTTCAGTCCTAGGCCCATTACTGTGGAACATCATGTACGACGGTATTCTACGCCTGCAGCTACCGCAGGGTGTGAATGTGATTGGCTTCGCCGATGATATTGCGGTGGTGATAACGTCCAAACAACTTCAACAAATATCCGAAACAGCTACTGCTTCTGTAGAGAAGATTTAAGAATGGCTCGACAACCACGGGCTCGCCCTAGCGGAACAGAAGACAGAGGCAGTTCTTATCTCAAGTAGAAAAAAGCTGGAAAATATAACGTTCAGAGTAAATGGCTATCCTGTCTCCACGAACCCTGCGATAAGGTATCTGGGTATCATTATCAATAGAAGGTTGTCGTTCAAAATTCATCTCGAATACGCCAGAGACAAGGCGGCCTCTACAATGACCTCTTTGTCCAGAATAATGCTCAACGCAAGAGGACCAAAGCAACGAAGCAAAAAATTGCTTGCAGGCGTAATAAGAAGTCAAATCTTGTATGGAGCCCCGGTGTGGTTCGATGCGGTATGTCACTCATCGTATTATCGGGGTATAAAGTCAACTTATCGTCTGTGTGCAATCCGAGTATACAGCGCATACAAGACTGTGGCTGATGAAGCAGCCCTGGTAGTTGCTGGTATGTACCCACTAGACCTACTAGCTAAGGAGTCTGCTCATATTTTCTCAAGTACGGAGATAACTACTCAAGCCACCCGCAAGTAAGCTAGAGTAAATAGCCTAGCCGAATGGCAAAACAAATGGAACAGAACGACAAACGGACGATGGACATACCGATGCATTCCAGACTTAGAGCGCTGGGTTCAAAGAAGCCACGGCGATGTTGACTTCTACACGACCCAATTTCTGAGCGGTCATGGATGATTTAAGTCGCATCTGCACAGATTAAAGCACGAAGTTGATCCTTACAGCGTGGAACATGTATTCTTGAGATGCCCACGCTTCAACGACCAAAGGGCCATACTGCAAAGACAAATTTGCGAAAACTTTTCGCCGGAAGCAATTGCGAACTACATGCTGATAGGCAAAGATGAATGGAACCTAGCCATTGGCATTATTTCAACAACGATGAAGATTCTTAGAAGAGAAGAAAGACAAAGACGCAGAAGTGCCAACGTAACAGTGCCACAGGATACGTAGTAACGGCACCATAAGAATGGTAGTAAGTGTTAGATCGGAATCTAGGCCTTTCCGACTGCACTTAGCTTACTAAAAGGGTCCTAAGCATCTCAGCGGAATGGAACCTAGACCGTTCAAACCACCAAGTGGCGCTCTCTGATTGCTCGCCTGGCTCAACAAAATGGGCAGATTTGAATCTCGGACTTTTCGACTGCGTATGCGAAATTAGAGCTGATTTTCTAGGCTCACGAGCGGTGCCGAAACATCCACATTCAGCGGTCAATGCGGATTGGAACCTAGGACGTACCAACCGTAAAATTAAGCAACGAAAAGCTATAGTAATATAAAAGTTTAATATTTCTCAGATATAAATGCAGTCAAAGAATCAAGAATGTAAAGCGTCGGGGCGGATTATAACCCAGGCCGTTCCGTCAAGAGCTACAGACGAAAAAACTGGGCTATCTTTTCCCTTTGAGCAAAAAAAAAAAATATGGAATACAGCTTGCGTTGCAAAAACAGAAGCAACAATGGCGTAGCAGTGGCGACTAACCGCCCTTACCCCCCATGATGTTATGCTTGTCGGCAGTCCCGTGGGGAGTGGAATTCGACGGAAAACATGCTTATCCTGGTTTCAAAAAAAAAAAAGAAGCACATAGGCACGGACAAAGACACACAGACACATTTTCTTTGCAAATAAATATATATACATTAGGGTGACAATTAAATGTATGGAGTATTTTTTTTTTCTTTATTGTTTTGATCTCAGTGTTTTTTTGTGTGTAGTTTTATTTAAAAAAAATTCTAGTAAAATTTCAAGGTCGTAGGAAGAGGATTAGGGGGCGCGTCGGCCCCCCAAAGTTACACAAAATACGTTTTTTCACGCAAATTCTTACTTTGACTGCTTGTAACTTTCTCTGTGTTTTTTTTTTTAAACATTACTGGCGAAAGATGTTCATTAATATGTCTACAATAACATCTGTCAATAACATTTTTGTCTAATGTTAATATTTAATGAAAAAAACTTAAATATAGGAGAAAAAGTACGCCTCAATGTCGATTTATTATACTTAAATAAAACTACTTATGTATATGATTTTTTTTTTTATTAATATTGTTTAAAGCACTTGAGACAATGTCTTTTTATTACAGTCCGGAAACCGATGGCGGTAATCGCTAACAATTTTTAAAACAAATTGTTTTTAGCGTTCATTTTTGGTAAATAGTTTATTATACTCTTCCATCAATTTAACTCCCCTTTCGGCAGTGTCATTTGTAACATTTAATTTTTTCATCAGTTCAGCCGCTTTACAATAAGATTGGTCCTGCTCCCATTTGTCTGGGTTTAATTTAAAAAAATCAGTATTTATTTGAAATCTTTCAAATAATGCTTTTGTTTCGGCAGAGACGAACTGTTCAATTCCGTCATGGAATATTTCAACGATTTCTCTATCATTTATTGTAGCTCGCTTTGTGTTTTGCTCTTGTTCAAAATCATTTTCCAAAGCCGCCACCATTTTTTGTTTTGAAAAAAGGGATACGTTGCTGTCAAAAAATGCAAGACCAACCGCCTCAGGGCTTAAATACCACAAGTGGTTCCTGAACTTTTTAAGAGCAACATAAGATATAGCAGCATCAATTTTTTTGAAGTTTTCAAGTTTTTGTAAAAATAAAAAATCTTGATATGGCGCTTTAATGGCCAAAGGAGCAGAAAACCACGCTTCGACATAGACTTCAGCAATAAAAACACAAATTTGACGAAGCCCATTTAATTCAGTTGCTGAAAGCTGGAACTCGTTACGGAATAAAAATATTTTTAGACAGTAAATCGCTTTTGCCATCCACCTTGCATGGTGAACAGCTCCTGGCGATCGAAACATTAGGCTGTTTGGATGTGTCTTTTCTGGTTTTTGACCCAGGAAGAGCAAAGTAAGTTCCAAGAATTCTTTATAGTCTTCCCTGGGTTGTTTTTCTTCCAAGATATTATTTACTGCACCGATAATGCGAACAGCAGACTCTTTCATGTACGTCTTGACAGTTGGATCGTTGATGCCATACTCATAGTTTTTAGCATCAATCTTAGCCCAAGCATTTTTAAATTTCTCAAACCTTTTAACGTTTGGACTTCCATAACAGCTTATTTTTTCTTCGAAAACGCATCTTAAAATAATCTCGTATATACGGCATGGTAACCATAAAAGTTGTCTTTGTAAATTATTTTCAATTAACGTACAGGTACCATTGAAACGCCCAGTATTGACCGCTGTTGTATCAAACACTAAAGCTTTGATGTGATTTTACAGACCATATTCATAAATAGCATCGCATACAGCGGATGCCTGTTCTTTTCCAGTACCGGAATCAAGTGCAGGTATTTCAAGAAGCTGTTCAACTTTACCGCTCGATATTATTATAGGCAACCTATCAACTTTATCATTTCCCGTCAGCGCCGGCAAAAGTTTACCATCCCAATGAAGGCAGATAGCGTCGAGCTCATTTAATTTTAATTTATTTTTTAATGCTGAAATTCTTTCTTCACGGATTTGTTCCCTTTCCTGGTGTACAGACGTTCGGTTTAAAATATAATCTTCAACATTATTACCCAGAGCTTCAACGACTGCGCTTATTAGATGAACCGCATGTCTGTCACTTTTTTTTTTTTTACAGACATCGAGTGCGGCCGCCAGTTTTGGTGTTAGTATTTTATTTGTTCCCCTACATTTTTTGGCTGGAGGTTGACTACAACGTGGGTCACATTCCATATCTGGAAAACTGTTATCATTCTCTGAAGATTCAGATGACAGCAACTCTGCAGTTTCATCTAATAAAAACGACTAATTTTAAAGAAAATAAAAAATAAACAATAACATACAACGAACCAATTAATGCAATTTCACGATTATTCCGCTCCACTTGTTGTAATAAATTGTTGTTGCGTTCTTCAAGTCGGCACTCTCGGCGTACTTCTTCGTAATCGATACCATACATAAAGCCTGGGCGCCCCGTTTTTCGTTGACTTATCAAGAAATCAATATCTTCTTGATTCGACATTATTTTTAATGCACTTGCATGCGCCACGTCAAAAAGCATATCCAATTTTTCTTTCCACGTGTTTACTTTGCTCTTATGGAAATTAGAAGTCTTCTTTGAATCTTTTTGAAAGCTTTGCCATTCTTTATACAATTTCTCTACATTTGTAATGCAGTGTTGTTTATCCTTGACCGGAATGCGGGCTTTTTCCCAGAACACGAATAGTTCTTTTACAACTAAATCTGAACTTTCCCGTAATTTTTTTTTTACTACACGTAAATTGAAAAATAAAACTTTCAACACTTCTATATTGGAGGGTAGTTTACTTCCCGTTTATGAGTTGGTACAATAACCAATTAAATATATGCGTTCACGTAAATTTCTAGCAGACATTTTCGACTTTTCACATTCAAATATTCACTTCGAATGATTTTTTTGCAAATTTAATGCTATTAAAAAATGTTTGCGGCTGCTGCATATAACTGTAAAATAAGAATCTATTTTCCGAGAAACATTGGTGCTGATTTTTTGTCGGTAGCTTACGCAAGCATTGAGAATAACATTGTTGAGGTTGTAACGGGAATATTCTCGGTCACAATTGTCAATATTATAGATCGCTTCAGCATACAGGCAAAAAAAATTTGAAGCAAACTTTTAAAGACAATTCTTAAACTTGAAAACAAAAGTAAACAAAAAAAGTCTGAAGTTCGGACTAGCGAGGTCTTACTGTATATAATTGTTGAAGCTACTCTTACGTAAATCATAAGGAATTTTCTATATGAATCTTTAATTAAATAAATCTGAACAAAATCCAAAATTTGAATCATATAAGTAATTTTATTTAAGTATAATAAATCGACATTGAGGCGTACTTTTTCTCCTATATTTAAGTTTTTTTCATTAAATATTAACATTAGACAAAAATGTTATTGACAGATGTTATTGTAGACATATTAATGAACATCTTTCGCCAGTAATGTTTAAAAAAAAAAAACACAGAGAAAGTTACAAGCAGTCAAAGTAAGAATTTGCGTGAAAAAACGTATTTTGTGTAACTTTGGGGGGCCGACGCGCCCCCTAATCCTCTTCCTACGACCTTGAAATTTTACTAGAATTTTTTTTAAATAAAACTACACACAAAAAAATACTGAGACCAATGAAAATATCACTTTCGAAATTAACTGTCACCCTAATATACATATATGTATATACAGGGTGTCCCAGAACTCAACGGAAGCTTGTGCGAATAAAAAACATTTGAACTGAGTAAAATGGGTTAGCAAAAATTTTTTTTTTTTTACTTTTTTTTTGAGTATGAAACTAACAAATATTGTACCATTTTACAATCCTGATTAAATACGCGAACTTTTAATGGCACTTGCCAAGGCACTTTAGTGCATTTTTTTTTAAAGAAGGGCCTTTCAAAGTCGACAAATTATAAACATTTTAAATTCATATTTTAACAAATAGTCTTAACTCTAGAAAAATTGGGGCAATTGTGTCATCATTTTTGACTAAGGTTCTAGAAATGTTATTTACGGTTAAGGTTCCAAAGTTTAAGTGAACAAAAATAATAAAAATTAACCACAGTAACCGAAAAATGGCCAAACTTCTAGATTTTTCTTAAATGCCCATAATTTTCAAACACCATGGGATATATTTTCTTCTGATTTTGCTCATGATGGTTACAATAAATCCTGTCACCCCGTTTCGGCTTGACGTTGAGTTCTGGGACACCCTGTATATACAAAGCAACTGATACATACAGCATAATACCGAACCAATAATATATATGCAGATATATGTATTATCTGAAGATTTATATTTAGCAAAACTAAATGTACAAAATAAATTTACAAAATGGTAGAAACAAATACAACTTGATACCATTTAGCCTAAAAATTTTAAATGTATATGCATATAATATTACTTTAAAGTATCGATTCAATTTGTTAGCCATATCCATGTAAACTAAAATAAATAGTTTAGAAACGGATGATGTAAATTATCCAAATGTAAAATCATACTTCCCGAAAAAGGGAGGTGTAGTGGGCTTAATGTGTTGAATTTCTTAAGCTAATTTCTTATGCTTTGCTAGCAACTTCTGCGCTGGCATCTACACACTTTCTCACACTTGACTTGCCTTTCCCCCTTTAATTAATCAGTTAAATAAATCAGTGTTAATACAAGCGTGAGTCGGCAAATATATTGTCATTTAAACGATCAGTTATTACACAAGACTGAGACATCCTGCTAAGAATTATGCTTGCCAATGCATTGGTTATTTAAATATTATTTAGTAACTTCAAGAGAATAATTTTAAACTTTTTTTTAAATGCGTGATGATTTATTCCCAATATAATAGCTGTCAATCGTATTTTTTCCCTTCTTTCCATTTTCAGCTCAATTTCGTTTGTCAAATCAGCTGGTGTCGAAATGCAGATAAGGGCCGTCTGTCAGGTCTAAAATATTATGCAGATATATGTGCCCGTTTATTTGCATAAACATGCACGTTCGTCTGTCAGTTGTTTTAAGAACATAATGTGAAGTGTGTTGGCAATGCCAAAACAAGCAGTCAGCTTATAGGCCAAATACACCATATAGTATTTTTTGCACCATTGTGAGTTTTAAAAATAATTGTTGAACATTTTTCACATCACTACTGACACAATGTAATGAAAGCATGCTTATATGGTATGGTATGGTATGTGTGGCTGTCACCGTTGCTTCAGCGACCCACTTAGGCCATGATTGGAGGCCCGTTGTGATACCACTAGCTAAGTGTTCATTCCCATTTGCTGAACCTTTTTGAGCTCTTGACGAATCTCGCCAAGCATCTTGGGTCTATAGAACCTAATTCTCCGAGGTCTCCAAAAAGTGGTACCCCTAGAAAGCGTAGCCTGCTTCTTGCTAGCGCTGGACAATTGCATAGAAGATGGAGAACAGTTTCCTCCTCTTCATAATTTTTGCAGCTTCTACAGCATCTGTGAAAGGGTACACCGAGACGCCCCGCGTGGTTGCCTATGAGGCAGTGCCCCGTAAGGGCTCCAATGACCTGAGATATATCATCCCGTTTTAAGGTGTACAGACCACGCGACCGTTTACGATCCCATCTAGGCCAAGTCTGCCTAGATATCCTACAAGTCGTGGTCTGTGTCCACCTCTCATTCGCACGAGCATAAGCATATTCTTTTGAGAGCAGCCTGCAAGTACCAAAGGGCATACCAATGCGTTCTTTACCAGGAAGAATCTGCTTGGTTGTCCCTTCCCTCGCAAGTTCATCCGCTATACAGTTACCCTCGATGTCCCTGTGGCCTGGAACCCAGATGAGGTTTAGTCTGTTCTGCTTAGCCATCTCCTGAAGAGATCGACGGCAGTCCAGTACAATCTTTGAAGTTATCGCAGCTGAGCTCACTGCTCTAATTGCCGCTTGGCTATCGCTAATTATAAAAACGTTGTTGGCTTTTAAGACGGTTTGCAACCTGTCCACAGCCTCCTTAATGGCTGAAACCTCAGCTTGAAAAACACTACAGTGATCCGGCAGCCTAAAAGAACAGCTCAGAGATAAGACTCGCGAGAAGACCCCTCCTCCCACTCTGCCATTCAGCTTCGAACCATCTGTGAACACCGTAATACTTCCAGGTGGGGTATAGAAATTTTTAGACCACTCCTCCCTACCTGGAATCAACATCGCGAAGTTTCTGTCTGGGACCATGGTATCGACGCAGCGATCAGTGCAGTCCGGAAGGAAGCTATACTTACTCAGCATGCTTGAGTGCCCACATAGGGTAGACTCCCATTGAAATGTCTCTCTTAGTCGAAGCGCGGCAAGAGCCGCCATCTGTTGACCTCGAGGTCAAGGTCCAGAGGGGTAGAAGGTCCAGAAAAATATTCAAGGCGTCGTTTGGTGTTGTTCGTAAAGCTCCGCTACTGCAGATAATACTGGCTCTTTGTACTTTACTAAGTAGATTGAGGTTAGCATTTTTGCTCAAGGCAGGCCACCATACGATGACTCCATAAAAAAGAATTGGTCTTACTACCGCTGTATAGATCCAGCATCATACGCTTGGATTTAGACCCCATTTCTTTCCAATGGCCCTTTTGCAATATTATTTCTCCAGCTTAGTTTCATATCTAGTGTGACGCCAAGAAACTTGGCTTCCTTCTTTAGATTTAAACGAATACCATTCAGTACCGGAGTAATTAACTCCGGTGTCTTATATTTTATAGTGAAGAGTACTAACTCCACTTTTTCCGAGTTGACGCTAAGACCACATTGCGTGGACCAGTTCCCTACAGCGCGGAGTGTTCCTTGCATCAAATCGCACAAGGTCTGCGGGAACTTGCCCATGTATGCTATGGCGATGTCATCTGCATATGCGACAACCCTGGCGGCACCCCATTCCGTCTCTCGCAAGAGTGAATTTACAGTTAGATTCCAGAGTAAGGGTGAAAGTACACCACCCTGTGGCGTTCCGCGAGACACATGCCTCGAAACACGGTTTGCGCCGACTTCTGCTGTAATCTTTCTACCTAAGGGCATTTGCTCTATAAATTCAACCAGGGAGTTTTCTACACCGAGTCCTCTTAAGGCCTGAGTTATGGCCCCCGGATTAATGTTGTTAAAAGCTCCCTCAATGTCAAGAAAAGCTACGAGGCAAAATTCCTTGTAACTAAAAGATCTCTTAATGTAGCTGACTAGGGAATGTAGCGCAGTGTCTGTGAACCTTCCCTTTAGATAAGCATGCTGGTTATTTGACAAAAGTCTTTTATCGATCGTGAAAGAGAGGTGGTTATTAATCAGCCTCTCTAGAGTTTTGAGAACAAAGGATGACATGCTTATTGGTCTGAGATCCTTCGGGCTCGTATGTGATACTTTTCCGGCCTTGGGAATGAAGACCACTGAATCAGATCTCCATGCCGTTGATACGTAGTTTAGTTTAAAGCAGGCCCTAAACATGCTTAGTAGCCAATTCGCAGAAGTTTCGATTGTTGCATCCAGCTGCGCAGGTATGATGCCATCCGGCCCTGCTGTTTTATAAGGTTTAAAGCTTTTTATCGCTGAAATAATACTTTCTCTTGAGATAGGGAGATTAACGATTGCACCCGAAGGGGGTCACTCTACTTCCCTTGATTGTGAGTTTCCAGGAAAGTGTGTGTCGAGAAGCAGCTCGACCGTATCTTTTCGTGTAGCCGTCCAGGAGCCATCCTGTCTCTGTAAAGATCCAATCGGGTTTGTTGTGCCCGACAGAATTCTTCTTAGTCTGGCAGTTTCGTTGACGCCTTCAATGCCAGTACAGAATTTCCTCCATGAGGACCTCTTCCCTTCACGTAGGACTTTTTTATAGACCCGCAGGAGCTGCTTATAAGTCTGCCATTCTAACTCCTGACTCAGCCTTTTCGCCCTGTTAAACTGCCTTCGGCAATCTTTGCGCAGCGAGTCTAAGTCGCGGGACCACCAGTGTGGCCTACGCTTTCCCCAAGTTTAGGGGTCAGGGCAGGCTCTGGCCAGGGCCTGCGAGCAGCTCACAGTAAAAAAGTCCACCATGTCCTCCAGTTTACCGATGGTGTTGGGCTCTACCGGTAATGGATGTGGTAGGTTGCTTTCGAGAATTTCCCTATAGAGAAGCCAGTCAGGGTTTCTCAGGTTCTTACGAACCTTCGGAGCACTGGTGAACAGATCTAGAGTTATCTCAATATATCTATGGTCTGAAAAGGAGTGTTCATCAAGAACTTTCCAATTGGTTACCATATCATATAGCTTTTCACTACATAAAGTGAGGTCTATGACCTCCTGTCGATTTTTGACGATAAAAGTGGGCTCTGTGCCCCTATTGCATATAACTAAATTAGTGGTTAAGAGGTAATTGAAAAGAGACTCACCTCGATTGTTAACGTCGGTGCTACCCCACTGTACATGGTGGGCGTTAGCGTCGCACCCGATGAGAACTAAACCCTCTGCGTGGCCGTTCACTAGATCGCGGAGTAGATCCTGAGGGGGATCCTCAGCCTCATACGCCATATAAGTGGAGGCCAATAGCAAAGACTTGCCTCCGATCTCCAGCAGTGTTGTTGTCATGTCTCCCTTACTATAACAAGGTAAAAGAAAAATGTTTAGATCTTTCTTCGCCATTACGCAGGAGGCTCCGCTCTCCGCGTCGGAAAAGTCAGCCTCCGGTTCAGGTCCCTCAATGTCCACCTCCATTGAGGCACCCGCTTCGGAGGCACGCTGCGCGTCACCACGGTACACTCGCAGAGTCACCTCGTCAAGGCCGTAGTAAACACGGCCCTGTCTCTTCTCCAGGATCTCCAAAGAGTCCCTGTTCAGAGAGAGGACCACTTACCTTGACGGCCCATCCGGCTGCTCTACTCGTAGGACCTTCCAGTCGCCCGTAGGTATTGTCGGGTTCATCACCTGGAGCATCTTTAAGATGCTCTCCGGTGATGACGGTGTTACAGGCACCCAGGCCCTCGCTCTAGGTCTGACTGGAATATCCTTCCAGTCGACAACCGATAGTTTCGCTCCGGGGTATACAGCCCCTACCTTAGCAACGGCGGCCTTATACAGCGCCGCCGACCTTGCATCATCACATGCCACTACCTTAACGTGGCCCTAGAAGCAGCCGGCATCTCTGCACGCAGGAGGGGCTCCAGGGTTCTCCAGCAGAACATCCATGATGACGTTTGCCAGAGCCGCCTTCACCCAACCACTGGTTCCTTGGGATCGACCCGTGCTCGTTGCCGCGGTCCAGAACCCCGATAAGGATCCTGTCTTTGGCAACATCCGCAAAACTGGGTCTGGCCACACCGGGTCGGACACACTTCTTTTTAGGAGCAGGTTGTTGCTCCTCCACTGACCTCCGTCTCTTTGTTGGGGGTACTCTATCTTCAGCCGGTACCCCAGCTGTGCTTCGGTAGTTGGGTAGTAGAGCTTTCGCTCTTTCTACCGCCTCCCTTGCACTCTGAGGCAACGTTTCCAACGGCACCCCCTCGTACTTTTTGAGCGTTCTGGCAGCCCTACGCTTCTCAACGTGTGTGGACCGCCCGCTCGACCAACCATGAAGGGAATCGCCCGTAGTTGCCATCGCGACGATTCCTCGTTTATAAATTTTTTCGGCTGCTTGCCGCCCATCCCCAGTTGAGCCAGGTCGTGAGACCTTTGCCTTTATGGGTGGAGGCTTCGCAGCCGTGCCGGCGTTTGATGGGCACACTGCGCCAGGAGCCGCGGGTCGACCTGCCGTTTCCAGCATAGCCTTCACAGCCTTACTGGTGCTTGGCCCCACCATAACGCCCGTAATCACGGGTCGGCTCGGGGTCTCCCCCGGAGCAGAACCGGAAGTGCTCGCTATGCGGCGAAGCGGTGCATTAGGCGCATGCGCCTGCACTGTCTTACCCCGTGGAGGGGAAGACGAAGTTTTATTATTAATAGGCCTTTCCATGTTTAATAGGGTCCCCACTCGAAGCCGCTATCCTCACTCGGTGCTGTAGTCGCTATAGGATCCCATGGTTATCTATGAAGCAGGGAGGCCATGCAAGGGTTGGCACCCACCCTTATGGGGTTAGGTGCTCAGAGCCAGATCCAGCGCAAAAGCGGGAGGGTCGCCTCAACCGCTACCTACAACCACCAACTAAATGGCGACGAGATTGGAACGTACTTCGAGACCTGCCAGGGTTTTAACGGGACGGAGGCAGTCACGGCATTAGCCTGAAAGCCATTTCTGCAGGGTTTCACCCCTGCATACTCAAGTAACAGAATACCGCAACCACCAGCTCGGTATCAACAAAACAAATCATTAGGGAGAGGGTAGTCAAGGGACGAAATAAGGTCAGGCCAAGGGGAGGGTTCTCACCTTCCTTTATTTGTTCCCCAGCCGAGGCTTAGGTTAACAGTGCTACCAAGCGTGAAGGAAAAGGAGGAGATTGATAGTGAGAGGTGAAAGGCATCACATCCGAAGATCAGCCGTCGCGTTGCACTTCACTACCCTTTAAGCACCAAGCATGCTTATAAATAAAGCAAGATTTCATATAACAAATAATTGAACAATTAAATCATATTTTTCAAATTATTAGTTTACATTCGAAATGTTTAACACATGTACCAATAGTTTTGCTTCCAATATCAAAAAAAATTATATTTTTGAGAAAAAAATTAAACCTTTAAAATAATTTTAAATTTTATTTCAAAATTTCAATAGTTTCTCAAAAAAAGTACTAATGGTAGGGTTTTACATTCTACTAGAGTTAAAAAAATTCATGTTGATTTGATCATTTTATTTATTACGAAAATTCGTAAAACATACCGATTTTCCGTGGCGTTATCGGGTAAATATCTGGCATCCTTATATTTCACATGTCAGCTCTGCGACAAGGGACTGATTTGGCTTTGTTTCCAGCTTAAAAAAAAAAGATGAGTCTCTTGTTGTTAGCTGAAGGCTCAGTTAGTCAAGACTTAACTTAACTTAACTTAAGCCAACATGTTCTTTGGAAAGCCGTGCAAGCGATTAGTCAACACTTAAGTTTCGGCCTTGCGTAAATTGAGAGCGGTGAGTGCAGGGAGAGAATCAGGCTTACCAGATATTGAAAATATAAATTTTTGAAAATAAATGTATGCAAAAATTACATTTAAAACGAGTTTATTTGATGTGGTAATATAGACAGCGAACCGTCAAATAGCTCAAAATAAAATTATAGACAAAAATAAAATTTTAAAATAAAAATTAATGGCGAAAAGTCGATCGTATCCTCCAATAAAGAACTCTACGATAAATTCTGCGCTGGATGTAAATTGGCACAACAAAAAGTCTCTATTTATGTTATTGTACAGAGATTTAGCAGAAGAATTTCGTTAAATTCCTGTAAACTGGCATTTTTCTGCTCAAATTTACATATGTATGTTGCACAAATATGTTAACAAAAATTTGTGGTTTTGCCGACGGCATTACGCATGCGTGTTATAAATAAATATTGACAATTTATAATTAAAGGCAATTGATATTATTTTATATAGATTTTTAAGAGTTATGAACCTCATTGGTACTTTTAAGGTACTGAAAAAAAATTACCTAGAGATTGAATTAACTAAATTTGTATTGGGATAGTCACAATGCAAATTCCTAAATTCGTGCTACTGTTCGTTTTCCTATTTTACTTTTAAATATGAATTATGTAATAATTTAGTCTAAAATTATTGTTCTTGCACACACTTGTTACACGATTACAATTTTAAGATGTTTTGTGAGAATTTGTATTCGGTTTGTCAAAATGCAAATTCGCGAAAAGTTTCCATAGAATGCCCTTTTATTTATTTACTGAAGTTTTTGAGACAGTATTTAAGTTAAACTTTTTACAATTTTGAAATAACATTTTAATTTCATATTTAAATTGATTTCTCGCGTTTGTCTCCGCAAAAAATAATACTTATGTATGTACTTTGTTCTCTTCCATACATATCTGTGTTTACAGTATTTCCCTCTTACAAGTGTCATAAAAATATATCTGCCTGCACTCATAATCGAAGAAATTTACTTATAAATTTATACTTTGGTATGAAAATATAACCATCAGCTGTTAAGCGCCAATTGCATATAGGGCGCATTTAATAACAATGCAAATCGAACTATTAATTAAAAAGAAACTCTCATCAGGAATAAAATTGATGCGAGAAGTGTTGAACGTATATAAACAAGAAATACTGTATACAAATTGGCGAAATCCAAATTTTCTCAGCAAACTGCTTAAAACAGCAATTAAGATCAAGCGACACTAAGAAGCTCTGTGGTGTGATGAATAGAGTTGAAGCAATAATCGAACGTTTTTGTTTTGGCACGAGTTCGATGCCAGCAGCCACCGAATTTGCAAATTTGGTTTGGTGGTTGATTTATATTTGTCTTTTTCAATTTTTGTCATCATGCAAAAGAAGAAGAAGAATGATTATGGAGCAAGGGCGGGTAGAAGCGCAAGTGAAACTATTTGCTTGATTCGAGCTGCGCACTTTTGTTCAACTCGCGCAAATTTACTTTTCGCTTGCGACGATAGACCAGACAACTTCAAGGGAAAGGTGTTTATGCGCTTTGTTGTCGATCTTCAACTTACGAAGAGAATTTCAGACTTCATACTTTTTGTGTGGACAATGCAAGTGTGGGAAGGGAAAGAGGTTTAAGCACTTTGTTGCCAATTTTTATTGCGACATCAGCGGGTGGTCAAATTGAAGATTTTATAATTTTTGTCATCGTCGCGAACAAGAATGGTTTGTGGACGGCACATGCGCGTAGCGGGGAAAGTGTGCAAGGTGCGCACAAATTATGAATGAAGCCAATTTATGAGAATGAATGAGTTGGATGCGCATCTGCAAATGATGACATACATATGTATGTACATACATGTATTATTATTGTCTATTTTTGAAATGTATGTAGGTACATATGTATGTATATGTGTGTAAATAAATGTATGAGGTATATAGAACTTGTATGTATGTATATAGATTTCTATGTAATAATTGTTGTTTAGATATGTATATATATACATACATACTTATATCTAAATTTACATTATTTTGAATATAAATGCATAAACATATATACGAGTATTTTCTCAATCAAAATATGAATTAACGAGCATTTATTCAATCAAAATTATTGCAACAAAATAAATTAATTTTCTGAATGTTATATTCACTGGCATAAAATGAAGATGCATAAACAAAATCTAAATAATTTCGCATTTCGTCTTTTATCGATGCAAATAACGGAAAATATGAAAGAGCAGGCGTCCTGTTAAAAGAACTTTGCTACTCAAGTACTTAATTGTCCACTCAAATTTTAATTTATTCTGTGGCATTACCGTGTAAAATGACAGCAACGAAATTATTGCGAACTCTATTTTTTCCGAGTTCAACTCCCAACCGCTTATGTACATTTAACAACTTTTAAAAATTTTTCCTTTTTTTTTAGTTTTAAATATACATAAATTATTTAAATTATATTATATACATATATTAAGTATTCCCTACAATTCTTTTCCAGTAGAAGAAAGCAATTACATTCTTCATTATCTTTTGCAAAATTCCTACAGAAAAGGTTTCGGTTTTCCCAAAATAAAAGAGCTTTGTGAATTTTTTACGATTTATATACATATGTATGTAGATTTTGGCATAATTAAAATAAGGGAAAGTGGATAAATTATTGGTCAACAAGCTAGAAAAGTATACATTTTCTTAAAAGTCAACACGCAACAAATGTCTATCAATATTTAGTTGACGCGTATTTTTCTGTTTCTTAACATACATTTTTACATTTTTCCGCCTTTAAAATTTCTCTGGTAATCAAAATGTTAAATTCCTCTGCCTAATTCTTTCAAATCTGTTAGCATTCTTCACTGAATAGTTTCCAAATACGAAATGCACCTTCTCATTATTAAACGTTCTCTGGTTAAGTTAAGTTAAGTCTTGACTAACTGAGCCATGAGAGTGTGAGAGTTTCGTATCATCTCCACGGTTGCCACTGTGATAATTAATTATCAAAATTGGTAACTTTTCCCCCTTTGGTAACTTCATTCATTCAGTTGGTAACTTTTCAGAGATAGAAAGACTTAGGTCCAGTTGTTCAGTGCTGATTACACTCAGTTTAAACTAAGTTTAGTTAAAAACGCGGTTCGATTTTTGAAGACAAGGGGTGTAACTCTGTAATATAAATATGGACCTACAAACATAGCAAATGCTTCTCCGACACTAAGTGCAAGTGGTGCAGACAGCTGAGTCAAAGTATTTGTTGTGACAATCCCATGTGGCATAATTACGTGCACAAATAAAACTTGTCACGGTCATTAGAATTTCCATCTACATCCCACTCTGACATTAGCCTTTTTATCATTTTGTTCAGATGGTGATTGTCTATTTAATTTCTCTATAATTTTTATCTATGTCTCAGAGCTTACGTTTGAATCGAAAAAGGCAAAGGCGACGACTTCTGAACTTAAATACCAAAGATGCCTACAAAATTTATCAGAAGCTGTTTTTGAGATTTGTTTATTATATTTTGCATATTCGTGGAGCTTTATTAAAAAATTAAAATCACAAAAAGGTGCCTTAATTGGTAAAGGAGCTGTGAACCATGCATCAGCGTAAATTTTGATAAGAAAGATGCAAATTTCGCACAAAGCCTTTTCTTCTTCCTTCGTAAGATTTTCCAATTTTTCAATGCAGTTCTTCTCTTCTCTAGTTAGAATTCTTGCTTTTTGCCAAAATATTTGCACTTCTTTTATTGTTAAACGGGCACTTTCCCTAAGACTTAGCTTAACAACACGCGTATTTAAAAATATAATTCTTAAAACTCCTTTCGCAGACGGTAATTTGCTACCCATCAAGCTATTTGAAAAGTTTTCAATTAAATAAATACGCTCACGTAAATCCATAGACATTTGCACTTATTTTTCCGATGTTAACACTCTTATTGACGATTTTGCACTGAAAGCTTTGGCAAAGAAATATTGTAATATGTTGCTCCAAAAGAAATATGTAAAAAAAATTTCTAGGAATCCTCGAAAAAAAGTCAACAACTTGCGAAATAATTTCTTGGAAATTACCATCAACAAGGAGACACATCAAATCTGTTAGTTGCTATGAAATAAAATGCGCATGCTAGTGATAGGAAAATTATCGATACTTGTCGACAAGGTCCGTATTCGATACGTATCGACAACAATAATAGTATCAATAAGGTATTGATAATCGTTTAGTATCGCTAAGTCACAAGAGTATCGAAATTTTTAGTATCGCTCATTAAATCCAATGCTTTGAAGCATCTGATAATTCCAGCTACGCCGGTTTCATCAAGTATCGATACTATATCCAAGTATCGATAGTATCGACAAATATCGACAAGCTCTTCCGAAGTAGAAGATTTATTTTCAATAAGCGTATTAATCATATAATATCAAAGGCGTACTCTGTGTTAGGCTTCGTGAGACGCAATACTTTGAATTTTTCAGATCCATACACCTTAAAATTATTGTATACTTCTTTTGTTCGGTCGCACCTCGAGTATGCAGTCTTCATCTGGAGGCCATGTAACCAGCTTGCCTTAAATAGGGTTGAGCGTGTTCAAAAAATATTTCTTAAATTTGCCCTTCGATCTTTGAACTTTGTAGATCCGATACCATCATATCATTCTCGCCTCATGCTATTAAATCTTAAATCTTTAGAAAGTCGCAGATCTATACTGAGCCTATCCTTCACCTACAATATTATTAAAGGTGTTGTTGATTGCCCTTATTTGCTGGAAAAGATTAGGTTTATTGTTCCCCAGCGAACCCTTCGAACATTTTTAGCATTTTATGGTGATAATGCTAGAACACTATATGCCATCAATGCCCCGATTTCGCGTGCCACTCGACAATTTAATAGTATATGTAATGCTGTTACGATCGACTTTTCAGTCCCAAGATCGGTTTTTTTTAATCTCTTGAACTCCATTTTTTAGTTTATAAATTATTTTTAATAGTTCTAAGCAAACTTTATAATCGTTATAGTCTGTAATGTTTTGTTAAACTAAAGACTAAGTTAATAAATAAATAAATAAAATTATCGATATTTGTCGACAAGCAAAATTGACGATATTTCCCATCACTAGCGCATATAACATAATTTTTGTAATAATATTCATCTTTAGATACAACCAGAAACATATATAGGCCTACTAATAAATTGCTAGCCGCAAATGTTGTTGCTAAGGATATAAATAGAAAACGGTTGAAGATAATCAAAAACTTTCTATGGCAAAATTACTTATCTGCCGCAAGCGTATTTCTTCTAAGTGGCAGTCTATTATACACCATTTCCAATAGTTCTTCAGAAACCATCAAATGTACTTCGGAAAAATCAATTGTACTTAAGAAACGGTAAAATGTACTTCGGAATAATCAATTGTACTGATGATGTAAAACTTTTTACATCGTACAATTCTGTTGAGGAAAGGTCCTTACTACAAGCGGATTTAAATAGCATGACTAACTGGTGTGAAATAAATTACATGCCACTAAACCTTAAAAAATGTAAAGTAATGTGCTTTTCTCGCAGAGCGGTTCAACCAGCTTCTTATGAAATATGTAACCATAACCTCGAAGAAGTGTTTAACTTTATTGATCTTGGAATTACAATGGACCCGAAATTTAATTTTAATCTTCACATAAATGTTACAGTTAACAAAGCCAAGGGTGTTTTTCCATTTGTAAAACGGTGGTCAAAAGAATTCAATGACCCTTACATCACGAAGGCTCTATTCACAACGTTAGTGAGGCCCATACTGGAATATGGATCTGTTGTTTGGAACCCGCGCTATCAAGTTCATTCCGACCGAATAGAGTCAATTCAAAAACAATTTCTGCTTTTTGCTTTAAGCAATTTTCGTTTGGATTCTCAGTACAACCTGCCACCATATATAAGTCGTTTAAAACTCATTAATCTTCCTACACTTGCTAGTCGCAGAGAAATGCTAGGCATTGTTTTTTGGTCAAGTTACTTCAAGTTACTGACAGGCTTGATCTCTAGCCCATCTCTTCTTGGCGAAATAAAACTAAACGTTCCCTCCAGAATTTCAAGACATTTCCGGCCTCTCTTTCTGAAGCCATGTAAAAGTAATTTTGAGTTAAATGAGGCACTTAGTTTGTGTCAGGATTTTAACACTCACTCCGGTTCTTTTGATATTTCAGACTCACTTTTTTACATAAAGAAAACTATACTCAATAATTGATACATACATACATATATATTACTGTTCGATCAGCTGATGAGCATTTGTTCTGTAGCTGAACAGTTTTATATCTCGACACTTAACAAACCTCTGCCTTTCATGGCTCGGCGCAAAATATATGCAATTTTTTTTTATATATCCGTGCGTCATGTGGATGCGCCCCTCGCGTCGGTCGGGCGTGTAAGGAGGGATAAAACCGTTGGGATTATTATTATTATTAAAAATATGAATTGAATCTTAGAATAGTAAATTGTTCTTCGGAAAACATAAATTGAACTTCGGAATAGCCAATTGTATTTCGGAAAACGTAAAAAAGTATTGGAGAATAGTTAATTGTACTTCAGAAACTGTAAAATTTACTGCATAAACTGTAAATTGTACTTCAGAAAATGTAAAATGTACTTCAGAAACTGTGAATTGTAATTTGGAAATTATGAAATCTACATAGATATTTATATCAGGGACCCTAACAGTTATGACTTTTAAAATAAAAGTCGGTTAAAAACAGTTTATTTCTGACTGTAAAATTTTTTGTTACAAAATTCCAGTAAAAAATTGACTTTTATTTTTTCAGTCAGATAATAACAGTTAAACCAACCCAAATATTTTTTTTGTCAAAAATAAAAGGCTTGGACAGATAGCGATCAAAACGTTTAACCTATATAAATAAATTTGGTATCAATCGATTGGTGTTAGTTTCTAGAATTCAAAAATATATAGTTTGTTTGAGATTGGGTGTTTATAATTTATGATATAAATCAGAAACTGACTCATTCAGAAACACGTATAGTTAAAAGTTATATACTTACACAAAAAAGTGTTTACTATAATAAGCCCATACAACTATCGTATTTATAAGAAGTGACTTTTTAAGTTGAAGGAAAAATACCTTGACTCCGTAATACTATATCCAGCAGCTTACAAGCATTATCGGTGACTTATTTATGACATTGTCGAACATGAGTTCATTTGTACAACATATGTGTACGCATGTTATAACCATACGCGCATACGCACGAGGGTTGCATTTTATATTTAGCGATCAGTAATGAAAACAGTAACATAGTAATGAAAATGTTTTTTAATCTGCTTGACGACCCAAGTGGTGTGATTCAACGCCGAAAGGCAAAATTAGTGGATCAATGCACTCCTGTCTCGACAATGCATGTTGGAAAACCTTAAAAAATCATCGCACGGTTATTTTCACCCGCTGGGCGAGATGAATTTTTCAACTCACTGAAAACAGAACAAATAAAGCTTGTAAGTATCGAATTGAAAATACGCATTTTTGGTTTCGGTTTCATGCAGCGTTGTGTAAACATAAACATACATACACATATAAGCCAAATTACTGTTCGCATTTATACACAATAGTTACATACTTGCTGTAATTTTATGTTGTTACTCTTCCATTCGTCTCTGGTTCTAATCATCAATGCAGAGTTCATAGCCTAACCCTTTCAGTATATATGAGGAGAAGAAAAAACAAGTGACAATCACTACTTCTTTCATGATAACATCAGTAAAAGTACAATTATAACTGTTAAATTAAAGCTCATTTTAACCGACTTACGCTAAAATCTGTCCGACAAGAATGTAGAAACCGTTTGCCTTTTAAAGCTCAACAACAATATAATGCCATAATTACAAAATCCTTTAATAAAAAGCTATTGTATATGAGTTTTATACAATACATAAAATTTGTTTTGTTTTGTGAGAAAACTGGAAATGTTTTTAACGAAATAATTGAAAAGTGTTGCAAAAAGAACATCGAGATACCATCGATACATTACTATGGAGAATTTAACTGCGTCAGTTTTTGACTCATTTCTTCAGATAGAGCCACTCAATCTCAAACAAACTATATATTTTTGAACTCTAGAAACTAAG
The DNA here is from genome assembly GCA_963971545.1 of Philophylla caesio. Classification (NCBI taxonomy): domain Eukaryota; kingdom Metazoa; phylum Arthropoda; class Insecta; order Diptera; family Tephritidae; genus Philophylla; species Philophylla caesio. The sequence continues at coordinate 58,531,023 of OZ020608.1, read as the reverse complement.
ACCCATCGATTGGTACCAAATATATTTACATATATAGAATCAACGCTTTGATCGCTATCTGGCCAAGCCTTTTACTTTTGACAAAAAAAATATTTGGCTTGGTTTAACTGTTATTATCTGACTGAAAAAATAAAAGTCAGAATTTAACAGTTATAATTGTACTTTTACTTTAAAAGTTAAAAAAATAAAAAGCATCCTTGATCCTTGCAGAGGACATCATGAGGATGACAAGGATATCAACAATTTCCTTCTACGAACATTTTAAGGCTTTGACTTTTAAATTTTTTGAGAACATCACAACAGTTATTTTAGGTCCCTGATTTATATAAATTAGTATGTAAATACAAAAATTCCAGTTTTTGAACAATTTCTATTTAATAACGAAACACTTAATTAGTTAAAGCAAAGAAAACTATGTGCCAACTGGCACATCCAATAAGGAAAGAATATCACAATGAAAAATAGAAGAATGTTGAATGCATCGGCCACCATCACCGCCAACAACTCTTTTGACTCGTCAATAAGTCGCTCTAAATACGAGAGCATTTGTTCTACGACGCCCGGACCAAATGTAGCTGGAATGCCTAGAAGAACTGCAAAAACTGCATTCGCTTAGCCACCTGAGCAGCACACACGTCGAGCGCCAACCTGCACATCGCATCAATCTGCCGAAATTGCAGTTGACGAAATTCAGCGGGAAGCAGTCACAGTGGTTGGACTTTTACAATGTCTTTACCACGCTGGTGCATAACAACAAAGATTTGACAGCGGTTGAAAAGTTCCAATACCTACAGTCACTTGAAGTAACAAACAACAAATACAGTACGGCTCTGGACCTTATAGTCAGCCGTTTCAACAACAGTCGTTTAATCTTCCAGTCACATATGCAGCAAATTTGTGACCTCTCAAATATGTCGTCATCGAATACCTCTTCGCTTCGCAACTTCATCGACACAACCAATGTTTATCTTCGGGCCATGCAGTCCTTGGCAACATCGGAACAAATTGGTGAAGCGATTCTCTTACACGTGATAACAAACAAGCTTGATTCATCTACTCGCACAAAATGGGAAGAAAAAGTGGCCATCAAGTGGAATTGCAGAAGCTCTTCGCCCTTACAGATACCAACTTGGGCAGACCTAGCTGCCTTTCTTGAGCGTCGCTGTCAAACAATTAACATGCTTGAACTCAACAAAGCAGCTGATCAGTCGTCAACCTCGTCAAAAAAACCTTCACCTAAAACAGCAGCAAATAACAAATATGTTTTGGCATCTGCGAACTCTTACACACGCTGCCTGCTATATGAGAAAAGCCCTCACCACAGCCCATTTAATTGTGAGAAGCTCATGTCCTTGGACCCATTTGATAGATATCTTCTTGTGCACCCCCTTAACCTGTGTTTGAATTGCTTGGGCAAAAACCACACGTCAAGCAACTGTCCCTACAGCCGTAGGTGTCAGCAATGTCGCGTAAGCCACCATTCCTTGCTACACAGGTCGCATGGAATCGAAGACTCCAAATAATAGCAGCAACAACCACATTAGTCCAACAGAGGGAAATCGCAATAACGTCGCCATGAAGGCCGAACAGATTCACGGAGAGGTTATTCTTGTCACGGCTCGGATACGCTTGCGCAATTCATCGGGGTCGTCACGTATTATTCGCGCACTTTTGGACTCGGGTTGACAGCTTAATTTCATTACAGAGCATATCGCACAACATCTTCGTCTACAACGCATCAAACGAAGCACTGAAGTTACAGGCATAGGTGCCACATCAACAAAAACTCATCAAATATGCCATGTAACTATGAAATCACTTCACACTGAATATACATCAAGCCTAGAAGCTGTAATAATTCCGACAATCACGTCACCTCAACCTAACAACCGCATAAGCTCGAAGGTATTTCAAATCCCAAAAAATATCAAGCTAGCAGACGACAGGTTTAACGAACCAGGTGGCATCGACTGTTTGATCGGTGCCGGAATATTTTTTGAGTTGCTGCTGGTGGGCCAGATAAAGACTGACCTCAAGTCCCCTATCCTTCAAAAGACTAAACTAGGGTGGATTGTGTCCGGCACAGCCCCATCAGAACCATCGCACACTATAGATTTATATTCAGCATTCACATCGTTATCGTCATTGTCCGCATTGCCTACATATAAAACGTTCATAGCTGTAGATAATCAAATACCATTGGACAATCTCGTTGAAAGGTTTTGGACAATTGAAGGCTACAATAATCCACAAAAAAAGCTGTCACACAACGAACTGGCCTGCGAGAAGTTCTTCGAGCTCACGACGACAAGGAGCCCGCTCAGTGGGAAATTCATCGTTCGTCTGCCATTCAAGGAGGAGCCAGTCACGCTAGGCCAATCTTATGAGATAGCGTTTCGCAGATTAGTAGCGCTTGAATTTAAATTCTTAAAGAATCCGTCTCTCTTTAAGAGCTATCGTGAATTCATACACGAGTACGAGCGGATGCAGCACATGAAGGTTGTCGAAAACAGCACACAAGGCCGAAATTTCATTCCACATCATTGTGTGATTAAAAGTGGCAGTAGCACAACAAAACTACGCGTTGTCTTCGATGCATCATGCCAATCGTCAAGTGGACAATCATTGAACGATATACTTCGAGTAGGTCCCACACTCCAAGATGACATTTTCACGATTCTCGTCCGATTTCGAAGCCACAAATACGATTTAATGGCCGACATCGCAAAAATGTACAGACAGGTGCTGGTTAACAATGCTGATACACCATGGCAATGTATTTTGTGGAGGGATAGACCGCAAGATCCAGTGCAGATGTACCAATTGCAGACTGTCACATATGGAATGAGCTGCGCACCCTACCTTGCCACAAAATGCCTACTGGAAGTAGCTAAGACGGAGGCTGAGTTTTCCTCTGAAAAAACTTGCTGCAAACCACATAGAAATCATCGATGACGTGCCACTCGACGACAGAGAAGATATCATCAAACTCGGCGACTCAGACTATATAAAAACGCTTGGCCTAAGGTGGTCACCCGCTAAAGATGCCTTCTTTTTCTGCTACAATGGACCACCAGTATCGCGCAAACTAACCAAGCGATCCATATTATCGCAAATAGCCGCCTTGTTCGATCCCCTTGGTTTGTTGAATCCTCTCATCGTCTCTGGCAAAATCCTGATGCAACACCTGTGGGAGCTGAAGTTAGACTGGGACGAGAGCGTGCCTCAAGACATTTTTACTCAGTGGCGCGAACTTACAGATCATCTGGGCCTCATTAACAACATTCAAATACCAAGATATGTTCCAGTGAACAGCACAACTGAAATCCACGCCTTTGCGGATGCTAGTACTAGAGCTTATGGCGCTTGCATTTACCTTGTGACGCGCAATGAGGAGGGGAGATCGTCTGCTCTGCTGTGTGCAAAATCTCGTATAGCACTGATAAAGCAAGTCAGCTTACCTCGACTTGAGCTGTGCGCAACATTGGTATTGGCCGAGCTTCTACAAACCATTGTTGCAATATTTTCACCGAACGTAAACCATATCCACTGCTGGACCGACTCAATGATTGCCCTGTGGTGGATTAGAGGGGAGCCAAATCGGTGGACAGTTTTTGTGGCAAATCGCGTATCCAAAATCCAACAGTTGACGTCCCAGTACAACTGGCATCATGTACCATCTGAACTTAATCCTGCTGATCTTGTTACTCGTGGCACTACAGTGGCTCGCATCCAGGAAAATCAGCTCTGGTTTCAAGGGCCTCCATTTTTGAAGCACAGCAAAGAAGAATGGCCTAGCTTTTCATTCAACCCTGTACCAGACGCTCCTGAGCAGCGCCGGCAACAAGTAGCCTTAGTCATCGAACAAAAAGTAGATATTATTGCTGAGAGCAAATACATCAACAGCTACAACAAATTTCTGCGTATTTTCACATATGTTAAGCGTTTCATCACGAAGGTGCGTAGATTGTCGGTTACACCTGAAGAAATAACCGACACACTTGAACTAGTATGCAGAAGAATTCAACAATTGTATTTCACCGATGAATATTCTAAGCTGTCGAACAACCAGCTCATCAACAAAAATTCTAAACTTGCTACGCTATCACCATTTATGCATAACCATATCATACGAGTTGGAGGAAGAATAAAAAACTCGACCCTAAGTTTCGACACAAAATATCCAATCGTGCTTCCACATTCGCATCCTTTTGTACGCACACTTATAACGCATGTGCATCGCACAAATCTTCATGCAGGTGCTCAAACACTATTGAACATTCTTCGAGACAAGTTCTGGGTCATTGGCGCAAGGACAACCATCAGGCAAGTTATTCATAATTGTATCATATGCTACCGACTTCGTCCAATTGTTACAGAGCAGATCATGGGAGCTCTGCCAGCAAGCCGAGTTACTGCATCGTACCCGTTTGAAACAACAGGGGTAGGTAGACTACTGTGGCCCGCTATCAGTTACACAAAAAATTAGAGGTCGCTCACCAATCAAGGTGTACATCGCAGTCTTCATTTGCTTTACGACAAAGGCTGTACACTTTGAGATTGCTCCTGACTTGTCGACCGTCGCATTCATCGCAACACTCAAGCGCTTTATAGCCAGACGTGGAAAGTGTCGCATTATCGCCTCAGACAATGCAACAAATTTCGTTGGTGCTAACCGAGAGTTACGAGACTTTCTTCAAGGTTTTATAGCACATGCACATATCAAACGCGTTGAGGAATTCTGCAGAAACGAAGGGATCGAATGGAAATTTATTCCACCAAGGTCCCCACACTTTGGAGGCCTGTGGGACAGTGCGGTGAAACTTGCCAAATACCATTTGCGTCGCGCTATCGGAAACAACGTGCTATCACACGATGAACTCCACACCATTGTTTGTCAAGCTAAGGCCATCGTAAACAGTCGGCCGCTAACTACAATGTCAAGTGACCCCAATGATCTTCGTCCACTTACGCCGGGCCACTTCCTCATCGGACGATCGCTTTTCACCATTCCTGAACCAACAACAACGGCCAGCTCAACTATGTTAGGCCGCTACCAAATTGTACAATATATCCAACAGCAGTTCTGGCGTCGTTGGCAGCAAGATTATCTGAAGGAGCTTCAAAAGCGTTCGAAGTGGAACACTGCCTCACCTAATGTTAGAGTAAACGACCTAGTGCTACTGAAGGAAGACTGTTTACCACCACTCAAATGGGGCAGGGGCCGCATCACAGCCACTGCGCCTGGTGACGATGGCAAGGTTAGAGTGGTAGAAGTGAAAACAGCTGATGGCGTTTACAAACGAGCTATTACAAGGGTATGTAAACTGCCAATCGAAAACTCAAGTTCATGTGAGTTGCATTGAAAGCCTTGCTTTCAAGGGGGGGGAGTATGTTCACGCCCCTCCGTACTAATTCATCGTCGGCGCACTTGCATTTCCAATCTGACGACGTTATCATCGAATTTCCATTCACGCTCTCATCACACACACTCATACGCACCTCATTAGTGCAGTTGGCGCTGTCGTCGCCTGCATCGCTGATTTAGCTAGTGTCTTCGTCGGAGTTCCAGTTTTCCTCTGTTGTATTGTCGCTGGTTTCGCACATTCGTCGTCGCTTGTTCGCTGCAGCATAATTCTCACCCACATGTACATGTGTATGTTTAAATGAGCATACATACATACTCGCTTATGTACAAGCACAACTTCGCTATCATACTCTTCGCACTTTGATATCAGAGTTTAGCTATCTCACAAAATCATTCGATATTTCACCTTAAAATTAGTTAAGGTCAAATATCAGGACTTTTCCACTGAAATATTCTTCATTTTTTCGCTCACATATCTAGGCTAGTTAGCTGTAAGATGGATTGACTTCAAATACCTCGACAAGTAAAGACGTCGACAATAAAAATATTTTAAAACTTGATCGCGCTTTTGCATTTTCATTTTTCAAAAGCGAATTACAATTGTAGAAAAGGCTCTACAATTCGACAGAGTTCTTTTGTATTTATTGCTAAATATTTTCTAGTCCTGAATATGATCACAAACTGAGATCGAAATATCGAACACAATAAATACCATTTAATAAAATAAATATTGTTATATTAAATTTTTGGATCACTGGATCTATAATTTTTTTTTTTGTTCTTAATTTAAATTACAAATTTTACCATCAAACACCTTTTATATACCCTAAGAAAGGTGGTGTATATGATCTCTTCTCGGCCATAACTGTCCTAAACACCTTGGCTTATGGAAGGTTTATCAGTGTCTTAAATCTCTTGTTACTGTATCCTTCCAACAGTTTATTTGCCCGTTAAATGCAGGGAAGTGTTCCTCCAGAGAGCACTTACTTTGTGGTACTCAGTATTAATATTCTTCAAAACACTCAGTGTCAATAATTATGCCGTCCATATACATTATAATTTTTCTTTCGGCCAGCATTTCCCGAAAATCGTTGAATCTGCGGGTGTATTTTTTAACCTAAAACACATTTTCAAATATTCAAACTGTCCTATAGGGGTCACAACAGAAGCAAAACGTATTGATTCTGGAGCCAAATGTGCTTGGTGCTTTTTAAAACTAATACCGAGAAAAATTGCTTATTTTATAGGTACCTAATGCAGTCGTCTTTCAGTTAATATGTTGAGTACTCGATAGTCCACGCACATACGGGGTTTGCCGTTCTTCTTCTTTATCAACACGATGGCTGAAGAGTAGGGTGAGAAATATAGAAATATATAGAATTCATATAAAAATGTATCCAAATTTATTCTGAGCCATAATAAGAAGTATCTTGCAATATTTAAGGCTAAAATGTATTCACTTAGATACATTTGTATAAAAACGGCAACACTGCTTCATATCGTATAATATTTAATTAATGCGCGAATTCAGTAATTAGTCGCAGTCTTTAATAGAGACAAAAGTCACAATTTTAGGCCAGTTGGCTTTCATAAGTTTCAAAATAAAGCCTCTAGTCTCAAAATGAAGTTTCTAAATAGTGACCTGGTCACAAAAATTAAAATAAAAACAAAAGACGAAAACGTGAAATAGAGGAATAGAAATAATCTTTAGCTCATTTTGAGACTTCAGATGATACCAGTTACTGAATTCGGGAATAAGACTGTTAACCGAATTCGGGGGTTAGTTTTTTTTCATTTGTTTTTATTTAAAATTGTATGCCCGAATTCAGTAACTTCGTATCATCTCAAGTCTTAAAATGAGCTAGAGATTATTGCTTTCATTAGAGACAAAAGTCACAATTTTAGGCCAGTTGGCTTTCATAAGTTTCAAAATAAAGCCTCTAGTCTCAAAATGAAGTTTCTAAATAGTGACCTGGTCACAAAAATTAAAATAAAAACAAAAGAAGAAAACGTGAAATAGAGGAATAGAAATAATCTTTAGCTCATTTTGAGACTTGAGATGATACCAGTTACTGAATTCGGGAATAAGACTGTTAACCGAATTCGGGGGTTAGTTTTTTTTTCATTTGTTTTTATTTAAAATTGTATGCCCGAATTCAGTAACTTCGTATCATCTCAAGTCTTAAAATGAGCTAGAGATTATTGCTTTCATTTGTTTTTATTTAAAAATAAAACCTTAATTGTTACCTGGTAGTGAGCAGGTCACAAAAAAAAAAAAAAATTTAAAGCGAGGATGCGCCCCTCGCGTCGGTCGGGCGGGTATGGAGGGATAAAACCGTTGGGATTATTATTATTATTAAAAGCAATAATCTCTAGCTCATTTTGAGACTTGAGATTATACCATTAGTTAAATTAAGAAAGTTTGATACTTGATCACAAACGAAATTACAATGTATGATACCTATCTTTTGTAATTGGGTGATGTCCTCAAAGATACTTTTTTTTCAAAGATATTTTTTGGCAACAGCGTCCCGCAGACACCTTAAACCATAAGAGTTATTGCACTCTTACCTAACCTACATACATATATGTGCGATTTCCGTCGCCTTAATCCTCAATTCCTAAAATCTTATCAAATGAAAGATATTGCATTTGACTCTTTAGTGCCATTTCATCACACAAAATGGATACGAATTTTTGGTCCTAACTAAAACCCGTGATGTAAGCTCTAAATATTTTGTGTCACTATTACTACATCCTGGGTCATTGGGTCATTCCGAAATGAACTCGTCTAGAGTTCTCTTTTTCGGAAATCTGAGGATCCTTGGCTTTAGGTGTCTAAAAGCTAAGGGGACAGGAAATATACATCTAAAGCCAAAGTTTTAAAATAATTGTCATATCTACGACCGTTAGGGTGACGACTGCAAATTTTGAAACTATTTTGTTATATTGAACTATTATGTGGGGGGAGATTGCTATACAATTAAAGCAATTCACAATATGGGGTAAAAAGTCTTCGGCTCCCAATTCGATAGGCGAATCGGGAGTCACACTATTAGCTACCGGACTGGGTATAGACGCATTCGATAAATTGCTATCGGGAACAGCGCCGGAAATAATTTTTTCGCTATTCGCACCTGTTTGAAGAAATGGCCATTGCAGACAAATATATATTTCGCCTACTTTGCTCAATCTCAAAACATTAATCCAAAACATATATGTATGTATATATTTGAATAAATGAAAAAGACCCCAAACTATAAGAATTTAATTTAATACACTTTTTAATATTAACTACTATTTTTATTGTTCATTGAATTTTAGTTTTTACAATTTAAGCTAATTTATTCATTAACTGTACTAATAAAGAAGCTAAAGATCATAAATTACAATGAGAAAAATATAAGATGTTTTATTTCGCGTGTACACGGATATCGCTGTCGTTATCAAGAGAGCGAGAGTCGTTACCAATCGCCCCGTCATCCGATCGCAGGGTTGCCCACTCATGCAGATTTTGCTATTTATTTGCGGGATGCCAACAATACCCCCTTTGTTCTTAAGGTGAGGGTAATCTCCCCTGAAGATCTTCAAGAATATTTGCCATACATATAAACATATAGATTTTTGATGCACCCAAATTTGGAAGAAAATTTTCAGATAGGTTGTATTTTAATAATAATAATAATAATCCCAACGGTTGTATCCCTCCATACCCGCCCGACCGACGCGAGGGGCGCATCCGCATGACGCACGGATATATAAAAAAAAAAATTTTGTTTTTTCATATATATTGCGCCGAGTCATGAAAGGCAGAGGTTTGTTAAGTGTCGAGATCTAAAACTGTTCAGCTACAGAACAAATGCTCATCAGCTGATCGAATAGTAATATATGTATATGTATGTATGTATTAATTATTGAGAGGATTAAGTATAGTTTTCTTTATGTAAAAAAGTGAGTCTGGAATATCAAAAGAACCGGAGTGAGTGTTAAAATCCTGACACAAACTACGGAGTGGCTCATTTAACTCAAAATTACTTTTACATGGCTTCAGAAAGAGAGGCCGGAAATGTCTTGAAATTCTGGAGGGAACGTTAAGTTTTATTTCGCTAAGAAGAGATGGGCTAGAGATCAAGCCTGTCAGTAACTTGACCAAAAATACAATGCCTAGCATTTCTCTACGACTAGCAAGTGTAGGAAGATTAATGAGTTTTAAACGACTTTTATATGGCGGCAGGTTGTACTGAGAATCCCAACGAAAATTCCTTAAAGCAAAAAGCAGAAATTGTTTTTGAATGGACTCTATTCTGTCGGAATGAACTTGATAGCGCGGGTTCCAAACAACAGATCCATATTCCAGTATGGGCCTCACTAACGTTGTGAACAGAGCCTTCGTGATGTAAGGGTCATTGAATTCTTTTGACCACCGTTTTACAAATGCAAAAACACCCTTGGCTTTGTTAACTGTAACATTGATGTGAAGATTAAAATTAAATTTCGGATCCATTGTAATTCCAAGATCAACAAAGTTAAACACTTGTTCGAGGTTATGGTTACCTATTTCATAAGATGTTGGTTGAACTGCTCTGCGAGAAAAGCACATTACTTTACATTTTTTAAGGTTTAGTGGCATGTAATTTATTTCACACCAGTTAGTCATGCTATTTAAATCCGCTTGTAGTAAGGACCTTTCCTCAACAGAATGATACGATCTAAAAAGCTTTACAGCATCAGCATACAATAAAATTTTTGAATAATTTATTACAGAAGGTAAGTCATTTATAAAAAGTAAAAACAGAATCGGACCAATCTAACATGCATTCGCATTTCGCACTCAGCGATCAGGGCATGCCTTTTAGTGCATTCGCTCTTCTGGGATTAAAATCGGACAGTTTTCTAGAAAATTTCCAATTGTGTTGGATGATAGCCCACAGAAGGACTCCGGACCATTGAACGGAAAGGCAGCTATCGTGTTGCTAGAAGCCATTCCGCCATCTCCATAACTTTTGCGCTAACAGTCTATAAAAAGTATTTTAAAATATGTTTAAATATGTTGCATTATAATAGCCCATGAAATTCATATGAAACATCTTTAATTATAGCATTATTTAATTTAGGAATTTAGGGAATCGAAAAAAACGATGTTCACCGTAACTTTCTTATGTTTGACATGTTTTTTCTAAAATGAACACCACAATTATGTAATTACTATTCAACCTAACACTTCACTTAACTAAGTCTCTCGCAGTTAGGTGAGAGTGAGAGAGTTTCGTATTATATCATCATTGTTTCGAGTAACCAGATTTTAAATCATCTATTGTATGACTACAATATCACATTTAAGATAATGTCTTTCAAAGTTGTATTTTATAATTACAAACCGTCTTTTTTTCCTCAGGTTCAAATAATCGATGGTGGCGAGGGTAAATGCACCGCGACATTTAAAGTAGCACCTGAACATCTCAATCGTGGAGGATTTTTACATGGAGGCTTTACTGCAACAATTGTTGATATGGTGACCACTTACGCACTTATGTCTAAACCCTGCCATCCTGGTGTATCGGTTGATTTACATGTCACTTACTTAAAGGCCGCTAAGGAAGGTGAAAATATTTTTGTTTGTGCTGAAACACTTCGAGCAGGAAAGAAATTGGCTTTTATTGAATGCATTTTGCAGAAAAATGATGGAACCGTTATTGCAAAAGGAAACCAAACGAAATTTGTTGACTTTTAAGGCCAAACCACATGAAATTGCGTCGCTTTGCGTGAATTTATAACTTTATCAACACTTTTGCAGAATAAATTTTCATTACTATAGGTCGACGCTAGCCTGTAAATTTTGGTTTGGTCTTTATTACCCATCTCGTATTTATTAGGCGTGTTTGAAAAATTAGAAACAGCACGAAAATAAATATGATATCTCCAAGCAACAGAATTTCAAATTTGGGACCATTATTTACAATTTAAAATTAAAATTCCGCTCTGCTGATCTTTTGACAGATATCATTAACAGATATCTAGACTAGAAGGAAGTGCTCTCTAAGAAGGGTTCCCTAGCGCACAATATTAAGGTAGATAAGTTCTGATTAAATCGTGTAAACCTGACGTAAACATACTATATTATGATCGGTCGAGATACCGCTGTTAGGTAACGCCCATGAAATAATCGATGTTAGGGAAATACCTTTACCAATTGGTAAATCACAGTTTTCCAATTTACTCGTTATATCTTGTGTGACATCACTATTTGTAAATGCTTGACCATATACAAATGCATCACTGCGGCCGCAATATTTTTAATTACGATCATCAAGACAACACCAAATGCCTAAAGGTAAACTTTTTAAAGTAAGGCTAAGCGCCAATCGGGCTATAAGAGACGATTAAGCCCATAAATCAATAATTGAAAGCCCTGGTATTAAGCTTACGTAACTAGCCAATATTTTCGTTTACCAATGGACTCGAACGAGATTTTATTACGTTGACAAATTCCTATTATATTCTTTTAAATTACAAAATGCCTTGGCTTAATATTTTTTGAATGAAATTAAATGATTCCCCATACAAAATTCTGTCAATAATTGTACACCCAAATTCAAAAAATAAGCAGTCCCTGTCTCTAATAGAGACAAAAGTCACAATTTTAGACCAGTTGGCATTCTTTATGCCCGAATTCAGTAACTTTGCATCATCTCAAGTCTCAAAATGATCTAGAGATTAATGCTTTTCCTCGCTTTCACGTTTTGTTCTTTTGTTTTTATTTAAATTTTTCGTGACCTGCTCATCACCAGGTCTTAATTTAAATAAAAGCAAAAGAAAAAAAACGTGAAAACGAGGAAAATCAATAATCTCTAGCTCATTTTGAGACTTCAGATGAAACTGAGTTACTGAATTCGGGTATTAGACGACTGCACTTCACGACGTAACGACAGCGAAATTTCCTTGTCTGCAAAAGTCGTCTTAAAGCCAGCTTCTTGAATATTTTGAAGACTTCAGCGACATATCAAACAGCTCATTTGTTGTTGCCACATTAAAATATTCCACTTCTATAAAATTAAAATATTTTGTTCGAAGTGATTTTTTTGTGCAAAAAGAAAGTTTTAAATTATCGATTATTATTACATATGAAATATTACATCTATTTCATGTCTTTATTGGTAAAATAAAGTAAAACTTGTTAAAGCCTTGAACAATTTTATATTTCACATATAAGGGGCAGCACTACAGCTGCTCATTGTCGTCGGCAAAATGATTTTTTTGTGCAAAAAGAAAGTTTTAAATGATCGATTATTATTACATATGAAATATTACATCTATTTCATGTCTTTATTGGTAAAATAAAGTAAAACTTGTTAAAGCCTTGAACAATTTTATATTTCACATATAAGGGGCAGCACTACAGCTGCTCATTGTCGTCGGCAAAATTAGAAATGATTTTAATTTGGCGACAACGAGAACTGCTGCCGTGAAGTCGTGCTGTTGTCTAAATAACTGTGTCCATAAGAACGTGTGTATTTTAATATTTGACAGATGCTGCCTGCCGCTTGCTGTCTTCAAAGTGTTCAAAGCATGAGTCTCAAAATAAAGTCTGTAAATAGTGGCCTGGTGATGAGCAGGTCACAAAAATTTAAAATAAAAACAAAATAATAAAACGTGAAAGCGAGGAGAGCAATTATCTCTAGCTCATTTCGAGACTTGAGATGATATAAAGTTACTGAATTCGTGCATTAATCAGAAATTGATCGAAAATAGTCGCCAAAAAACATTCAGCTACTAAATCATAACAAATACAACAAACAAAAATCAATTAAAGCACAAATGGATTAAAATGTTGAGTTTGTGAAAAAAATAATAAAATAAAGTAAAACTTGTTAAAGCTTTGAACAATTTTATATTTCACATATAAGGGGCAGCACTACAGCTGCTCATTGTCGTCGGCAAAATTAGAAATGATTTTAATTTGGCGACAACGAGAACTGCTGCCGTGAAGTCGTGCTGTTGTCTAAATAACTGTGTCCATAAGAACGTGTGTATTTTAATATTTGACAGATGCTGCCTGTCGCTTGCTGTCTTCAAAGTGTTCAAAGCATGAGTCTCAAAATAAAGTCTGTAAATAGTGGCCTGGTGATGAGCAGGTCACAAAAATTTAAAATAAAAACAAAATAATAAAACGTGAAAGCGAGGAGAGCAATTATCTCTAGCTCATTTCGAGACTTGAGATGATATAAAGTTACTGAATTCGTGCATTAATCAGAAATTGATCGAAAATAGTCGCCAAAAAACATTCAGCTACTAAATCATAACAAATACAACAAACAAAAATCAATTAAAGCACAAATGGATTAAAATGTTGAGTTTGTGAAGAAAATAATTATGTTAAAGAGGTTGTTGGCTACAAGAAGAGTGAATAAAGAGGAAAACTGTGTATGTAAGCATTACAACAGAAAGAAAAATACCAAATGAATCGGCTTATGGCCGAGGTCAACAAAGCACGCCAGCTGTCCCTATCTCGTGCTAACTGGCGCCAATTGGAAATCCCAAGTATAGCAAAGGCTTTTTCCACTTGGGCTTTCCAACGCAGAGGAGGTCTTCCTTTTCCTCTGCTACCACCAGCGGGTACAGCATCAAAAACCTTCAGGGCTGGAGCTATTTCATCCATTCGAACGACGTGACCTAGCCAGCGAAGCCGCTGATTCTTAATCCGCTGCACTATATCTACGTCATTGTACAGCTCATACAACTCATCGTTCCATCGTACGCGGTATTCACCGTCGCAAAGACGCAAAGGTCCATAAATCTTTCGAAGAATCTTTCTCTCGAACACTCCAAGAGCCCTCTCATCTGATGTTGTCATCGTACATGCTTCTGCGCCATACAATAGGACGGGCATGATGAGAGACTTATAGAATATGGTTTTTGTCCGTCGAGAGAGGACTTTACTGTGCAATTGTCTACTCATTCGAAGTAGCACTTGTTGGCAAGAGAGATTCTGGTTTGGATTTCAAGATTGACGTTGTTATTGGTGTTAATGCTGGTTCCTAAGTCCTCTACTTTTTCAAAATTATAACTGTCAACAGTGATGTTAGATTCCAGTCGTGAATGTGCCGATTGTCTATTTGATGACAGGAGATACTTCGTCTTGCCCTCGTTTACCTCCAGACCCATTCGCTTCGCTTCTCTATCCAGTTTGGAGAAGGCAGAACTAACTGCGCGGTTGTTAAGGCCGATAATGTCAATGTCATCGGCGTATGCCAGCAATTGCACACTCTAATAAAATATGGTACCTGACCGATTTAGTTCTGCGGCTCAAATTATCTTCTCCAGCATCAGAATAAAGAAATCGCGAAAGAAAAACAAAACTAACAGCGGCATTGTGGGCATTGATAAAACAAGAGTTTTAATGTATTTTCGTTATGTTATCGGTGGAGCTAGAAATTTATTTAAATTTTGGCAAAATTCTATCTCTTAAATGTGTAAAAATTATTAACGAAATAATATTTATCAAATCAGGTGAAATTTAAGGCAAGTAGTACTTTGCACTCATATAAATCTGGCCATATAGCAAATTATTTACCTTTTAACCATAAATGTGGATTGATATATATTCACTAATTTGAATACAATAATACAATTTACTTTGTCTTCCGAAACTAACCCCAAATTCAGTAAGCAATCTCAGTCTATAAAGAGACAAAAGTCACAATTTTAGACCGGTTGGCATTCAATAGTTTCAAAATAAAGTCTCTGGTCTCAAAATAAAGTGTCTAAATTGTGACCTGCAGTGCGATTCAGTAACTTTTAACAACAGGACTTGACGTGTTGTTAGCTAAAACGATTTGTGGTTTGCAATAGCGATTGTGCGATTCACTAACTCATACTAAACAATATTGAACAGCTGATTTGTCCTATTTATTCTTATTGACAGAAAGTGGCATTTTAGGTAACAAAGTGTCAAAATTTACGAAAAACACAAAAAGGTGCAAAAAAGTCCGCCGAACAATGGCATAGGGTAAGTAATAACCCCATTTTGCTTGAATGTACCCACAATAACCGGTGCTGTACGGGCATAATGGGAATTGTGAAAAACTGAACCGCGGGTGTATAAAGGAGTGTATCGCTTTATTAAGAATGTGTTATGTACTTATATTGTTTGTGAAAATAAATATTATTTTTCTTGTATATATACAAGCGCATATTGCGAACACAGTCCCATATATTGCCACTGCCCACAGACGATCTTTGTGTGTACGTATACATATGTATATTGATTCTACCTGTCGATTTCTAGTTATGCTTTTTTGTCTAATATATGTCACCCTTAAAGCAGTTGGAAGAGCGGGTGCTGGAATTGATAGGAAGCCACTATGTAGAGGGCCTCTCTGTGGCAAAAAGCTTGCCAATGGAATATTACTTATAATAAATAAGGTTTATAAAATGTTTCTGTTTATGTTGCAAATGCGTTAATTTCACTAATATACTTATATATATGTACATTTAACATTCATTGGTTTAAATAGTAAATCATAGGCTTAATAAAATACATACGTTTTTAATAAAACAGCCATGTTAATTTAAACGGTTTAGTTAATCGACGGAACTACAAATTAAAAAAAAAAATTAATAAAACATATGTAAGTATATGAAAATAAATTAACTATCGCTTTTCTAACAACACAAAACTAAATGTCGACAGGTTAACAACACAGCTGATTTTGCAATAACGTATGTTGTCAAAAAAATAGTTACTGAATAGCAATACTGTTAACTTCTGTTGTTTAGCTGATTTGGCAACTTCGAGTGTTGTTAAAAAAGTTAGTGAATCGCACTACTGGTGATGAGCAATTCAATTCAATATGTTGAATTGTTAGTTAAGAATGTGTGCTGTTTGCAATAACGAATGTGCTATTCACTAACTTATGCTTAACCACACTGAACAGCTAATTTTTCTTATTTATTCAAATCATAGGCTAAAACAGTCATGCTAATTTAAACGGTTTAGTTAAAAGTTGAAACTACAAATTTGTAAAAAAAATTAATACAACATATGTAAGTATATGAACATTAATTAATTATCGCGTTTTTAACAACACAAAACTAAATGCCGCTAGCTTAACAACACAGCTGATTTTGCAATAACGTATGTTGTCAAAAAAGAGTTACTGAACAGCAGTATTGTTAAATTCTGTTGTTTAGCTGATTTGGCAACTTCGAGTGTTGTTAAAACAGTTACTGAATCGCACTACAGGTCAAAAAAAGTTCAAATAAAAACAAAAAACGGGAAAGCGAAGAAAAGCAATAATCTCATTTTGAGACTTGAGATGAGAATGAGTTACTGAATTCGGGTATAAAATTAATATCTCACATGTTTAAAATATATTTTTATGCACGTACTCGTATGTATAATAATATATATAATTTTGGCGCGTACACTATATAGCTCAGTTTTTGGCCGAGCTTCTACCATTTGTGGTATGCGACTTTATATTATACCACAAATGGAGGGACCTACAGTTTTGTGCCGACTCCGAACGGCAGATGTATTTTAATGAGAAGCTTTTTCATGGCAGAAATAGCCTCGGAGGTTTGCCATTGCCTGCCGAGGGGTGACCGCTATTAGAAACAACTTTTTCTGTTACTAAGATTTTGCTTGCCCTGACTGAGATTCGAACCTCGAACTCACCGGCATATCATGTTATAGCACGCACCGCTACCAACTCGACCAAAGCGGCCACCTGCACATATGTACGAACAAAAAATACAAACGTACATTTGTTCACGTGCTCGCAAACCACCGTTGAGCCCTAAATGTTTTCTTCTGTTTGGATTTTCGAAAATTCTGCTGCGAGACGAAGGCAATAAACGACCACCATAAATTAGAGTTGGGTACAAATGATGTTCATTTCGCAGCAGATGCACGGAAAAATAGCAGGAGTACAAAAAGGTACAAGTTAATACCGTGTTCGTTTATATAAATGTTGTGAGTCCCGGACGATGCAATGACTTACACATTTTAAAGTCGTCGTTACTGTAGCATGAGTTAGAGAATTGCCCTTTAATAACCGAAATGGGTCGGGAAATTTCAGGCGTAAATGTGCCAATATTTATTATCGGAGATTCGGCTTTTCGATTTAGCAAAAAACTTATGAAACCTTTGGAGAAATTAGAGACTAGGCGCTAATACCCGAGCCATGTTACATATGCATCTGATGATCTAAATAATGCGGAAATTATAGGATCTTCGCTTTGCACCTATTAGAGTAAGTATATATAATTACTGACGGCTCGGGTGACGGTATGGTTTTTTCTGATGGCGACGATGGTGACGACATTGATGGCAATGGAGATGCAGCAGCAACACATGAAGAAGTAGGTGCAGCCGGCTCCACCGAAATTTCCAACGATTCGCAGACAGAAGAGCTGCTTATTGAAGTAATTCTTCTTTTTCTTGTCCGACAGGGTGAATTGTTGATATTTGTTGGAACGATTTTCCGTCATCCCTTGTCAAGTTTGAATTTAAGACAACCCAAACTTGGCAAGGGATGACCAAAAATCGTTCCAACAAATATTAATTAATAACTCTCCTACTTTGCTCACTTCACGTACCTAAATTTTTGCGTCAAATTGTGCATTTTCGTTTTAATTTATGCAGCTGTGCACACCACGCCTTGTTGCTGCATCTCCATTGTCATTTCCTCCACGATGTGGCTATTTTTTCTGGGTCCGCGAAGAGCGCCGATCTTCGTTTGCCAAATGTCGATCAGAAAAGCTTCTCCCCTTCCGTTCCAAATACTCCTTTTCTTATATTTAGCTTTTTCCATTTTTGTTAAATATACCAATATGTCAATAAATAAAAAGTGACAAAATATGGAACACAGAATATGTCTTCCACTAATATCGAATAAACTAGTGAAGACACCGATTAGAACGAATGGAACGTGAGTTTTTAAATATTTTTCAATGAAAACTGGTTTTGGTTGTGTTTTCGTTTGACAGATTTTACATGGGCGAAAACACAAGTTTTAGGCCGAAAGCCAGTTTTAGCCACGAAAACATGTCGATGTCGTTCCAAACACGGTATAAGTCTCAGAGACATATAAGTGGGAGAAAATCAATAATATATAGGTGCATAATAAATATTAAGTTAATATATTAGGTATACAATTTTTTAAGTAACATGAAAGCAAAGATGTACTACTTTGTGATGTACTGCTTTAGTAGACGTAAGCAGTAGATTTTATATTCCCACTATAAATCGTACTTAATGTGTTGCAATTGCAGTGAAGACCGACACTGTTATTCTTGACCATATACAAATGCATCACTGCGGCCGCAATATTTTTAATAAATATTATCAAGAAAACACTAAATGCCTAAAGGTAAACTTTTTAAAGTAAGGCTAAGCGCCAATTGGGCTATAAGAGACGATTAAGCCCATAAATCAATAAATGAAAGCCCTGGTATTAAGCTTACGTAACTAGCCAATATTTTCGTTTACCAATGTACTCGAATGAGATTTTATTACGTTGACAAATTTTTATTTTATTCAGTAACTTTGCATCATCTCAAGTCTCAAAATGATCTAGAGATTAATGCTTTTCCTCGTTTTCACGTTTTGTTCTTTTGTTTTTATTTAAATTTTTTGTGACCTGCTCATCACCAGGTCTTAATTTAAATAAAAGCAAAAGAAAAAAAAAACGTGAAAACAAGGAAATCAATAATCTCTAGCTCATTTTGAGACTTCAGATAAAACTGAGTTACTGAATTCGGGTATTAGACGACTGCACTTCACGACGTAACGACAGCGAAATTTCCTTGTCTGCAAAAGTCGTCTTAAAGCCAGCTTCTTGAATATTTTGAAGACTTCAGCGACATATTCAACAACTCATTTGTTGTTGCCACATTAAAATATTCCACTTCTATAAAATTAAAATATTTTGTTCGAAGTGATTTTTTTGTGCAAAAAGAAAGTTTTAAATTATCGGTTATTATTACATATGAAATATTACATCTATTTCATGTCTTTATTGGTAAAATAAAGTAAAACTTGTTAAAGCCTTGAACAATTTTACATTTCACATATAAGGGGCAGCACTACAGCTGCTCATTGTCGTCGGCAAAATTAGAAATGATTTTAATTTGGCGACAACGAGAACTGCTGCCGTGAAGTCGTGCTGTTGTCTAAATAACTGTGTCCATAAGAACGTGTGTATTTTAATATTTGACAGATGCTGCCTGTCGCTTGCTGTCTTCAAAGTGTTCAAAGCATGAGTCTCAAAATAAAGTCTGTAAATAGTCGTCTGGTGATGAGCAGGTCACAAAAATTAAAAATAAAAACAAAATAATTAAACGTGAAAGCGAGGAGAGCAATTATCTCTAGCTCATTTCGAGACTTGAGATGATATAAAGTTACTAAATTCGTGCATTAATCAGAAATTGATCAAAAATAGTTGCCAAAAAACATTCAGCTACTGAATCATAACAAATACAACAAACAAAAATCAATTAAAGCACAAATGGATTAAAATGTTGAGTTTGTGAAGAAAATAATTATGTTAAAGAGGTTGTTGGCTACAAGAAGAGTGAATAAAGAGGAAAACTGTGTATGTAAGCATTACAACAGAAAGAAAAATACCAAATGAATCGGCTTATGGCCGAGGTCAACAAAGCACGCCAGCTGTCCCTATCTCGTGCTAACTGGCGCCAATTGGAAATCCCAAGTATAGCAAAGGCTTTTTCCACTTGGGCTTTCCAACGCAGAGGAGGTCTTCCTTTTCCTCTGCTACCACCAGCGGGTACAGCATCAAAAACCTTCAGGGCTGGAGCTATTTCATCCATTCGAACGACGTGACCTAGCCAGCGAAGCCGCTGATTCTTAATCCGCTGCACTATATCTACGTCATTGTACAGCTCATACAACTCATCGTTCCATCGTACGCGGTATTCACCGTCGCAAAGACGCAAAGGTCCATAAATCTTTCGAAGAATCTTTCTCTCGAACACTCCAAGAGCCCTCTCATCTGATGTTGTCATCGTACATGCTTCTGCGCCATACAATAGGACGGGCATGATGAGAGACTTATAGAATATGGTTTTTGTCCGTCGAGAGAGGACTTTACTGTGCAATTGTCTACTCATTCGAAGTAGCACTTGTTGGCAAGAGAGATTCTGGTTTGGATTTCAAGATTGACGTTGTTATTGGTGTTAATGCTGGTTCCTAAGTCCTCTACTTTTTCAAAATTATAACTGTCAACAGTGATGTTAGATTCCAGTCGTGAATGTGCCGATTGTCTATTTGATGACAGGAGATACTTCGTCTTGCCCTCGTTTACCTCCAGACCCATTCGCTTCGCTTCTCTATCCAGTTTGGAGAAGGCAGAACTAACTGCGCGGTTGTTAAGGCCGATAATGTCAATGTCATCGGCGTATGCCAGTAATTGCACACTCTAATAAAATATGGTACCTGACCGATTTAGTTCTGCGGCTCAAATTATCTTCTCCAGCATCATAATAAAGAAATCGCGAAAGAAAAACAAAACTAACAGCGGCATTGTGGGCATTGATAAAACAAGAGTTTTAATGTATTTTCGTTATGTTATCGGTGGAGCTAGAAAGTTATTTAAATTTTGGCAAAATTCTATCTCTTAAATGTGTAAAAATTATTAACGAAATAATATTTATCAAATCAGGTGAAATTTAAGGCAAGTAGTACTTTGCACTCATATAAATCTGGCCATATAGCAAATTATTTACCTTTTAACCATAAATGTGGATTGATATATATTCACTAATTTGAATACAATAATACAATTTACTTTGTCTTCCGAAACTAACCCCAAATTCAGTAAGCAATCTCAGTCTATAAAGAGACAAAAGTCACAATTTTAGACCGGTTGGCATTCAATAGTTTCAAAATAAAGTCTCTGGTCTCAAAATAAAGTGTCTAAATTGTGACCTGCAGTGCGATTCAGTAACTTTTAACAACAGGACTTGACGTGTTGTTAGCTAAAACGATTTGTGGTTTGCAATAGCGATTGTGCGATTCACTAACTCATACTAAACAATATTGAACAGCTGATTTGTCCTATTTATTCTTATTGACAGAAAGTGGCATTTTAGGTAACAAAGTGTCAAAATTTACGAAAAACACAAAAAGGTGCAAAAAAGTCCGCCGAACAATGGCATAGGGTAAGTAATAACCCCATTTTGCTTGAATGTACCCACAATAACCGGTGCTGTACGGGCATAATGGGAATTGTGAAAAACTGAACCGCGGGTGTATAAAGGAGTGTATCGCTTTATTAAGAATGTGTTATGTACTTATATTGTTTGTGAAAATAAATATTATTTTTCTTGTATATATACAAGCGCATATTGCGAACACAGTCCCATATATTGCCACTGCCCACAGACGATCTTTGTGTGTACGTATACATATGTATATTGATTC
The DNA here is from genome assembly GCA_963971545.1 of Philophylla caesio. NCBI lineage: Eukaryota > Metazoa > Arthropoda > Insecta > Diptera > Tephritidae > Philophylla > Philophylla caesio. Next base: position 58,509,211 of record OZ020608.1, on the reverse strand, counting down.
TACCTGTCGATTTCTAGTTATGCTTTTTTGTCTAATATATGTCACCCTTAAAGCAGTTGGAAGAGCGGGTGCTGGAATTGATAGGAAGCCACTATGTAGAGGGCCTCTCTGTGGCAAAAAGCTTGCCAATGGAATATTACTTATAATAAATAAGGTTTATAAAATGTTTCTGTTTATGTTGCAAATGCGTTAATTTCACTAATATACTTATATATATGTGCATTTAACATTCATTGGTTTAAATAGTAAATCATAGGCTTAATAAAATACATACGTTTTTAATAAAACAGCCATGTTAATTTAAACGGTTTAGTTAATCGACGGAACTACAAATTAAAAAAAAAAATTAATAAAACATATGTAAGTATATGAAAATAAATTAACTATCGCTTTTCTAACAACACAAAACTAAATGTCGACAGGTTAACAACACAGCTGATTTTGCAATAACGTATGTTGTCAAAAAAATAGTTACTGAATAGCAATACTGTTAACTTCTGTTGTTTAGCTGATTTGGCAACTTCGAGTGTTGTTAAAAAAGTTAGTGAATCGCACTACTGGTGATGAGCAATTCAATTCAATATGTTGAATTGTTAGTTAAGAATGTGTGCTGAATCGCACTACAGGTCAAAAAAAGTTCAAATAAAAACAAAAAAACGGGAAAGCGAAGAAAAGCAATAATCTCATTTTGAGACTTGAGATGAGAATGAGTTACTGAATTCGGGTATAAAATTAATATCTCACATGTTTAAAATATATTTTTATGCACGTACTCGTATGTATAATAATATATATAATTTTGGCGCGTACACTATATAGCTCAGTTTTTGGCCGAGCTTCTACCATTTGTGGTATGCGACTTTATATTATACCACAAATGGAGGGACCTACAGTTTTGTGCCGACTCCGAACGGCAGATGTATTTTAATGAGAAGCTTTTTCATGGCAGAAATAGCCTCGGAGGTTTGCCATTGCCTGCCGAGGGGTGACCGCTATTAGAAACAACTTTTTCTGTTACTAAGATTTTGCTTGCCCTGACTGAGATTCGAACCTCGAACTCACCGGCATATCATGTTATAGCACGCACCGCTACCAACTCGACCAAAGCGGCCACCTGCACATATGTACGAACAAAAAATACAAACGTACATTTGTTCACGTGCTCGCAAACCACCGTTGAGCCCTAAATGTTTTCTTCTGTTTGGATTTTCGAAAATTCTGCTGCGAGACGAAGGCAATAAACGACCACCATAAATTAGAGTTGGGTACAAATGATGTTCATTTCGCAGCAGATGCACGGAAAAATAGCAGGAGTACAAAAAGGTACAAGTTAATACCGTGTTCGTTTATATAAATGTTGTGAGTCCCGGACGATGCAATGACTTACACATTTTAAAGTCGTCGTTACTGTAGCATGAGTTAGAGAATTGCCCTTTAATAACCGAAATGGGTCGGGAAATTTCAGGCGTAAATGTGCCAATATTTATTATCGGAGATTCGGCTTTTCGATTTAGCAAAAAACTTATGAAACCTTTGGAGAAATTAGAGACTAGGCGCTAATACCCGAGCCATGTTACATATGCATCTGATGATCTAAATAATGCGGAAATTATAGGATCTTCGCTTTGCACCTATTAGAGTAAGTATATATAATTACTGACGGCTCGGGTGACGGTATGGTTTTTTCTGATGGCGACGATGGTGACGACATTGATGGCAATGGAGATGCAGCAGCAACACATGAAGAAGTAGGTGCAGCCGGCTCCACCGAAATTTCCAACGATTCGCAGACAGAAGAGCTGCTTATTGAAGTAATTCTTCTTTTTCTTGTCCGACAGGGTGAATTGTTGATATTTGTTGGAACGATTTTCCGTCATCCCTTGTCAAGTTTGAATTTAAGACAACCCAAACTTGGCAAGGGATGACCAAAAATCGTTCCAACAAATATTAATTAATAACTCTCCTACTTTGCTCACTTCACGTACCTAAATTTTTGCGTCAAATTGTGCATTTTCGTTTTAATTTATGCAGCTGTGCACACCACGCCTTGTTGCTGCATCTCCATTGTCATTTCCTCCACGATGTGGCTATTTTTTCTGGGTCCGCGAAGAGCGCCGATCTTCGTTTGCCAAATGTCGATCAGAAAAGCTTCTCCCCTTCCGTTCCAAATACTCCTTTTCTTATATTTAGCTTTTTCCATTTTTGTTAAATATACCAATATGTCAATAAATAAAAAGTGACAAAATATGGAACACAGAATATGTCTTCCACTAATATCGAATAAACTAGTGAAGACACCGATTAGAACGAATGGAACGTGAGTTTTTAAATATTTTTCAATGAAAACTGGTTTTGGTTGTGTTTTCGTTTGACAGATTTTACATGGGCGAAAACACAAGTTTTAGGCCGAAAGCCAGTTTTAGCCACGAAAACATGTCGATGTCGTTCCAAACACGGTATAAGTCTCAGAGACATATAAGTGGGAGAAAATCAATAATATATAGGTGCATAATAAATATTAAGTTAATATATTAGGTATACAATTTTTTAAGTAACATGAAAGCAAAGATGTACTACTTTGTGATGTACTGCTTTAGTAGACGTAAGCAGTAGATTTTATATTCCCACTATAAATCGTACTTAATGTGTTGCAATTGCAGTGAAGACCGACACTGTTATTCTTGACCATATACAAATGCATCACTGCGGCCGCAATATTTTTAATAAAGATTATCAAGAAAACACTAAATGCCTAAAGGTAAACTTTTTAAAGTAAGGCTAAGCGCCAATTGGGCTATAAGAGACGATTAAGCCCATAAATCAATAAATGAAAGCCCTGGTATTAAGCTTACGTAACTAGCCAATATTTTCGTTTACCAATGTACTCGAATGAGATTTTATTACGTTGACAAATTTTTATTTTATTCAGTAACTTTGCATCATCTCAAGTCTCAAAATGATCTAGAGATTAATGCTTTTCCTCGTTTTCACGTTTTGTTCTTTTGTTTTTATTTAAATTTTTTGTGACCTGCTCATCACCAGGTCTTAATTTAAATAAAAGCAAAAGAAAAAAAAAACGTGAAAACAAGGAAATCAATAATCTCTAGCTCATTTTGAGACTTCAGATAAAACTGAGTTACTGAATTCGGGTATTAGACGACTGCACTTCACGACGTAACGACAGCGAAATTTCCTTGTCTGCAAAAGTCGTCTTAAAGCCAGCTTCTTGAATATTTTGAAGACTTCAGCGACATATTCAACAACTCATTTGTTGTTGCCACATTAAAATATTCCACTTCTATAAAATTAAAATATTTTGTTCGAAGTGATTTTTTTGTGCAAAAAGAAAGTTTTAAATTATCGGTTATTATTACATATGAAATATTACATCTATTTCATGTCTTTATTGGTAAAATAAAGTAAAACTTGTTAAAGCCTTGAACAATTTTACATTTCACATATAAGGGGCAGCACTACAGCTGCTCATTGTCGTCGGCAAAATTAGAAATGATTTTAATTTGGCGACAACGAGAACTGCTGCCGTGAAGTCGTGCTGTTGTCTAAATAACTGTGTCCATAAGAACGTGTGTATTTTAATATTTGACAGATGCTGCCTGTCGCTTGCTGTCTTCAAAGTGTTCAAAGCATGAGTCTCAAAATAAAGTCTGTAAATAGTCGTCTGGTGATGAGCAGGTCACAAAAATTAAAAATAAAAACAAAATAATTAAACGTGAAAGCGAGGAGAGCAATTATCTCTAGCTCATTTCGAGACTTGAGATGATATAAAGTTACTAAATTCGTGCATTAATCAGAAATTGATCAAAAATAGTTGCCAAAAAACATTCAGCTACTGAATCATAACAAATACAACAAACAAAAATCAATTAAAGCACAAATGGATTAAAATGTTGAGTTTGTGAAGAAAATAATTATGTTAAAGAGGTTGTTGGCTACAAGAAGAGTGAATAAAGAGGAAAACTGTGTATGTAAGCATTACAACAGAAAGAAAAATACCAAATGAATCGGCTTATGGCCGAGGTCAACAAAGCACGCCAGCTGTCCCTATCTCGTGCTAACTGGCGCCAATTGGAAATCCCAAGTATAGCAAAGGCTTTTTCCACTTGGGCTTTCCAACGCAGAGGAGGTCTTCCTTTTCCTCTGCTACCACCAGCGGGTACAGCATCAAAAACCTTCAGGGCTGGAGCTATTTCATCCATTCGAACGACGTGACCTAGCCAGCGAAGCCGCTGATTCTTAATCCGCTGCACTATATCTACGTCATTGTACAGCTCATACAACTCATCGTTCCATCGTACGCGGTATTCACCGTCGCAAAGACGCAAAGGTCCATAAATCTTTCGAAGAATCTTTCTCTCGAACACTCCAAGAGCCCTCTCATCTGATGTTGTCATCGTACATGCTTCTGCGCCATACAATAGGACGGGCATGATGAGAGACTTATAGAATATGGTTTTTGTCCGTCGAGAGAGGACTTTACTGTGCAATTGTCTACTCATTCGAAGTAGCACTTGTTGGCAAGAGAGATTCTGGTTTGGATTTCAAGATTGACGTTGTTATTGGTGTTAATGCTGGTTCCTAAGTCCTCTACTTTTTCAAAATTATAACTGTCAACAGTGATGTTAGATTCCAGTCGTGAATGTGCCGATTGTCTATTTGATGACAGGAGATACTTCGTCTTGCCCTCGTTTACCTCCAGACCCATTCGCTTCGCTTCTCTATCCAGTTTGGAGAAGGCAGAACTAACTGCGCGGTTGTTAAGGCCGATAATGTCAATGTCATCGGCGTATGCCAGTAATTGCACACTCTAATAAAATATGGTACCTGACCGATTTAGTTCTGCGGCTCAAATTATCTTCTCCAGCATCAGAATAAAGAAATCGCGAAAGAAAAACAAAACTAACAGCGGCATTGTGGGCATTGATAAAACAAGAGTTTTAATGTATTTTCGTTATGTTATCGGTGGAGCTAGAAAGTTATTTAAATTTTGGCAAAATTCTATCTCTTAAATGTGTAAAAATTATTAACGAAATAATATTTATCAAATCAGGTGAAATTTAAGGCAAGTAGTACTTTGCACTCATATAAATCTGGCCATATAGCAAATTATTTACCTTTTAACCATAAATGTGGATTGATATATATTCACTAATTTGAATACAATAATACAATTTACTTTGTCTTCCGAAACTAACCCCAAATTCAGTAAGCAATCTCAGTCTATAAAGAGACAAAAGTCACAATTTTAGACCGGTTGGCATTCAATAGTTTCAAAATAAAGTCTCTGGTCTCAAAATAAAGTGTCTAAATTGTGACCTGCAGTGCGATTCAGTAACTTTTAACAACAGGACTTGACGTGTTGTTAGCTAAAACGATTTGTGGTTTGCAATAGCGATTGTGCGATTCACTAACTCATACTAAACAATATTGAACAGCTGATTTGTCCTATTTATTCTTATTGACAGAAAGTGGCATTTTAGGTAACAAAGTGTCAAAATTTACGAAAAACACAAAAAGGTGCAAAAAAGTCCGCCGAACAATGGCATAGGGTAAGTAATAACCCCATTTTGCTTGAATGTACCCACAATAACCGGTGCTGTACGGGCATAATGGGAATTGTGAAAAACTGAACCGCGGGTGTATAAAGGAGTGTATCGCTTTATTAAGAATGTGTTATGTACTTATATTGTTTGTGAAAATAAATATTATTTTTCTTGTATATATACAAGCGCATATTGCGAACACAGTCCCATATATTGCCACTGCCCACAGACGATCTTTGTGTGTACGTATACATATGTATATTGATTCTACCTGTCGATTTCTAGTTATGCTTTTTTGTCTAATATATGTCACCCTTAAAGCAGTTGGAAGAGCGGGTGCTGGAATTGATAGGAAGCCACTATGTAGAGGGCCTCTCTGTGGCAAAAAGCTTGCCAATGGAATATTACTTATAATAAATAAGGTTTATAAAATGTTTCTGTTTATGTTGCAAATGCGTTAATTTCACTAATATACTTATATATATGTACATTTAACATTCATTGGTTTAAATAGTAAATCATAGGCTTAATAAAATACATACGTTTTTAATAAAACAGCCATGTTAATTTAAACGGTTTAGTTAATCGACGGAACTACAAATTAAAAAAAAAAATTAATAAAACATATGTAAGTATATGAAAATAAATTAACTATCGCTTTTCTAACAACACAAAACTAAATGTCGACAGGTTAACAACACAGCTGATTTTGCAATAACGTATGTTGTCAAAAAAATAGTTACTGAATAGCAATACTGTTAACTTCTGTTGTTTAGCTGATTTGGCAACTTCGAGTGTTGTTAAAAAAGTTAGCGAATCGCACTACTGGTGATGAGCAATTCAATTCAATATGTTGAATTGTTAGTTAAGAATGTGTGCTGTTTGCAATAACGAATGTGCTATTCACTAACTTATGCACACTGAACAGCTAATTTTTCTTATTTATTCAAATCATAGGCTAAAACAGTCATGCTAATTTAAACGGTTTAGTTAAAAGTTGAAACTACAAATTTGTAAAAAAAATTAATACAACATATGTAAGTATATGAACATTAATTAATTATCGCGTTTTTAACAACACAAAACTAAATGCCGCTAGCTTAACAACACAGCTGATTTTGCAATAACGTATGTTGTCAAAAAAGAGTTACTGAACAGCAGTATTGTTAAATTCTGTTGTTTAGCTGATTTGGCAACTTCGAGTGTTGTTAAAACAGTTACTGAATCGCACTACAGGTCAAAAAAAGTTCAAATAAAAACAAAAAAACGGGAAAGCGAAGAAAAGCAATAATCTCATTTTGAGACTTGAGATGAGAATGAGTTACTGAATTCGGGTATAAAATTAATATCTCACATGCTTAAAATATATTTTTATGCACGTACTCGTATGTATAATAATATATATAATTTTGGCGCGTACACTATATAGCTCAGTTTTTGGCCGAGCTTCTACCATTTGTGGTATGCGACTTTATATTATACCACAAATGGAGGGACCTACAGTTTTGTGCCGACTCCGAACGGCAGATGTATTTTAATGAGAAGCTTTTTCATGGCAGAAATAGCCTCGGAGGTTTGCCATTGCCTGCCGAGGGGTGACTGCTATTAGAAACAACTTTTTCTGTTACTAAGATTTTGCTTGCCCTGACTGAGATTCGAACCTCGAACTCACCGGCATATCATGTTATAGCACGCACCGCTACCAACTCGACCAAAGCGGCCACCTGCACATATGTACGAACAAAAAATACAAACGTACATTTGTTCACGTGCTCGCAAACCACCGTTGAGCCCTAAATGTTTTCTTCTGTTTGGATTTTCGACAATTCTGCTGCGAGACGAAGGCAATAAACGACCACCATAAATTAGAGTTGGGTACAAATGATATTCATTTCGCAGCAGATGCACGGAAAAATAGCAGGAGTACAAAAAGGTACAAGTTAATACCGTGTTCGTTTATATAAATGTTGGGAGTCCCGCACGATGCAATGACTCACACATTTTAGAGTCGTCGTTACTTTAGCATGAGTTAGAGAATTGCCCTTTAATAACCGAAATGGGTCGGGAAATTTCAGGCGTAAATGTGCCAATATTTATTATCGGAGATTCGGCTTTTCGATTTAGCAAAAAACTTATGAAACCTTGCGTAAATCTAATTGAAAGTGAAAAGTATTCACTATACTATACTATACTCTTTCAATAGCACGTGGGGTTGTCGAAAACGCTTTTAGACGTCTCAAGGACCGATTCCGACTTATTGGAAAAGGAATCGACAACTCTACATATACAAAATACCAATTCAATAATTAAAACTTGTTATATACTCCATAATTTTCTAATTGATTAAATGGCGCTTTGGAGGAATTAGAGACTAGGCGCTAATACCCGAGCCATGTTACAAATGCATCTGATGATCTAAATAATGCGGAAATTATAGGATCTTCGCTTTGCACCTATTACAGTAAGTATATATAATTAGTGACGGCTCGGGTGACGGTATGGTTTTTTTCTGATGGCGACGATGGTGATGACATTGATGACAATGGAGATGCAGCAGCAACACATGAAGAAGTAGGTGCAGCCGGCTCCACCGAAATTTCCAACGATTCGCAGATAGAGGAGCTGCTTATTGAAGTAATGCCTTTTTAAATATGTACAATTCTAATTAAATACACAAATATCAAACAAGAAGGTCTCTTACTGCGAAAACTTTCTTCCAACAAGCCTTCAGGATTGTAACTCCGATGTGGGGAAAGCATGGCACTCATTTTACTGAATAAGAGCCACTGCGATGACGAACCGCCAGTTGGACCGGCTGCAGTCTTCTTCTTTCTTTTTGTTAAGTTAATTAATAACTATATTGTTTTCTTCTTTTTCTTGTCCGACAGGGTGAATTGTTGATATTTGTTGGAACGATTTTCCGTCATCCCTTGTCAAGTTTGAATTTAAGACAACCCAAACTTGGCAAGGGATGACCAAAAATCGTTCCAACAAATATTAATTAATAACTCTCCTACTTTGCTATCTTCACGTACCTAAATTTTTGCGTCAAATTTCGCATTTTCGTTTTAATTTATGCAGCTGTGCACACCACGCCTTGTTGCTGCATCTCCATTGTCATTTCCTCAACGATGTGGCTATTTTTTCTGGGCCCGCGAAGAGCGCCGATCTTCGTTTGCCAAATGTCGATCAGAAAAGCTTCTCCTCTTTCGTTCCAAATACTCCTTTTCTTATATTTTGCTTTTTCCATTTTTGTTAAATATACCAATATGTCTTCCACTAATATCGAATAAACTAGTGAAGACACCGATTAGAACGAATGGAACGTGAGTTTTTAAATTTTTTTTCAATGAATGAAAACTGGTTTTGGTTGTGTTTTCGTTTGATAGAATTTACATGGGCGAAAACACAAGAAACATGTCTATGTCGTTCCAAACACGGTATAAGTCTCAGAGACATATAAGTGGTAGAAAATCAATAATATATATATATATATAATTTTGGCGCGTACACTATATAGCTCAGTGTTTGGCCGAGCTTCTCCTACCATTTGTGGTGTGCGTCTTTATATTATACCACAAGTGGAGGGACCTACAGTTTTGTGCCGACTCCGAACGGCAGATGTATTTAATGAGAAGCTTTTTCATTGCAGAAATACCCTCGGAGGTTTGCCATTGCCTGCCGAGGGGTGACCGCTATTAGCAAAAACCTTTTCTATTAATAAGATTTTCTTGGCCTGACTGAGAGCAAAGATGTACTACTTTGTGATGTACTGCTTTTCACAAAGCAGTAGATTTTATATTCCAACTAAAAATCGTACTTAATGTGATGCAATTGAAGTGATGACCAACACTGTTATTCAAATGCGACAAAATTGGTCGACATATTTACATATGTAATACATATATGTGCTCATACAAATGTACACAGCGCGTATGGAGGTGATGCGCATGTGCTAAGCAACTATTTTTGCAAGACCGATTTTAATAAATTTTACCGAAAGCCTTGATATATTTTTATTAGTTTTTTACAAAGAAAGAGAATATTAGTTATCAAATTTCGTAGTAGGTGAGAAATAGCTAATATACATTTATTTATTTATTTTTCTACAACATATTTGCTGGACTGGGCCAAAATTAAGCAACGTCCCTGTACTTGCAAAGCTGAAGCCGAAATTGTTAAAATTTATAAATTTTGCAAGATCGCGAGAAATGTGCTTCGCTGGCTGCAGATTTCAAGTTGTTTGTTCGCACAGTTTATGAATGAAATCGTTTGGGATTACTGGCGCCGGTGTAACTGTTGATTTATCAGTTATGCGGGAAGGGAAGACAAAAGTGTGCTCATATCTATGCAGAAGTCATTTGCCCTTGAATTTGTATTTTGGCATGTAATGTAGGTCAAAGTTGGTAAAATTTGTAGTGTATATAAAGGTTAAAGTGGGGCTTCGCCACACAACATTCGCGAGAAGTGCCTGGTAGTCCTGTTTGATACTAGTTTTCGACGGAAAACCATTAGTTTTGCGGTTATTAGTATTCTACCTGACTTTTTTTTTTCTTTTTTCGTAATTTCGAGCGAAAAGATAATTTTTGTGAGGAATTTTTAAGGTGAACGAGACAGGTAAGAGTTGAACGTGTTTTGACTAATTGTTAAATACAGCTGAGCTTGTCTCCCAAGTCAGGAACAGGTCATAAATATAAATAGAAAAAAATTTAATATTACCTAAAACACACATAAAATCATAAAATTTAGTAATAATAATATTAACAAAAATAATTTTTAAAAACATAAATCAAATATATCAAAAAGTAAATAAATAAATAATAAAAAAAATAATAGAAACAAAATTAATTAAAACAGAAACTAAAACTAACTCAATCCAAATAATATGAAATAATAATAATAATAACAGTAAAGCTATGAATGTTACTAGGTCGCCCCCTCCAGGGCGAAATATCTGAGAGGGCTTCAGCCGTCTTCTCCGGGTATCGAATATGCCCCCGCTATATGAACGTCCTGCATGGCTCACGCAAGGAGAAAGTACGCGAGATAGAGAACAATATTGACATAGCCATATTAAGCGAACTATGGGTTAGCGAGGCAAGCCAAAAATCACCTGTATGGAGCAGTGCCAGGCCACTTGCGACTAAATTAAAAAAATGGGTTTTATCTGCGTGCGTGTGTCATATATTGCTTTATACAGCTGCTATATACCGCCTAGTTTTAATCTTGCCGAATTCGAAAACGTCCTAGACAATATGGTTGACGACGTGAGAGCCAGATCATCAGTTGTAATTGCCGGCGACTTTAATGCATGGAAGGGCACTGCTCTCGACTCTATCAACGTTAGAATTAGCTCTGTTAAACACATGCGATAAACTTAAATTCTAAAGAGATGTAAGGGCGTCCATAATTGACCTTACTTTCGTAAGTAAAACACTCTTTCGCAAGTGTGCGAAGATTACACACACAGCCACCACCAGGCAATAATATTCTTCGTCATCGAGCGTATGCATTAGCACTTAAGGCAATGATACCAGACATAATGCTACCGGAAGGAGCGAAAACACGGCAAATAACCAGTGTACTGGTGGAGCGAGGACATTGCGGATCTGCGCCGGCAATGCAATAGAGCAAGGCGAAACTATCATAAGCGTGTAAACTTTACAGAGCAGCAAAATATGTACAAAGAAAAACTAACGGCCCTAAAAAAGGCAATTTAAGCAAGCAAGATTAAGTGCTTTCGAAGTTTATGTGACAACGCAGATAAAGACCCGTGGGGCTTAGCATACAAAATCGTGACCAAAAAGCTACAGAAATCGATTCAACCGCAGATAACATGCCCTTAAAGTTTAAAACAATAGTGAGTGTTCTATTCCCAGCCCAACTGCCGTTTGAGCGGAACAAATTTCCCCATATAATAAATGAGACACTTGCGATCACAGTAGAAGAGGTTATATAGGCCGTTAAAAGTTTGAAAGACAAAAATATTGCCAGGTAATCACCCTAGATATTAAAAATGCGTTAAATTCCACAAGCTGGAAGAAAATAGCTGAAGCTCTCCGCGGTTTTAAAGCCCCGATATATGTATCTGCGGAAAATATTAAGCAATTATCTAGAAGATAGAGTACCTACATATGAAACAGACGAAGGCACCGAGCAATGCAACACTTCCGGAGGAATACGAGAAGGATCTGTTCTGGGTCCTTTACTCTGGAATATAATGTATCATGGCATTCGGCGTCTGCAAATACCCGAGGGTGCAAAAGTTATCAGCACTTAAAAGATGTGGAACAAAGAGCAAACCTAACAATTAAGCGAGTTCAGACATGGCTCGAAGATGCCGGCCTCCAGTTAGCCCAACAAAAAACAGAGGCAGTATTAATAAGTAGCAGAAAAGTTCACCAGCTTTTCTAAATCTAAATCAAAGATGACGAAAAATCGTTCCAACAAATATAAATTTTTTGCTCACTTCACGTTCCTAAATTTTCGCGTCAAATTGTGCATTTCCGTTTTAATTTCTGCAGCTGTGCACACCACGCCTTGTTGCTGCATGTCCAGTACCATTTCCTCAACGATGTGGCTATTTTTTCTGGGCCCGCGAAGAGCGCCGATCTTCGTTTGCCAAATGTCGATCAGAAAAGCTTCTCCCCTTTCGTTCCAAATACTCCTTTCCATTTTTGTTAAATATACAAATATATGTCAATAAATAAAAAGTGAAAATATGGAACACAGAATATGTCTTCCACTAATATCGAATAAACTAGTGAAGACACCGATTAGAACGAATGGAACGTGAGTTTTTAAATTTTTTTTCAATGAATGAAAACTAGTTTTGGTTGTGTTTTCGTTTGACAGATTTTACATGGGCGAAAACACAAATTTTGGGCCGAAAGCCAGTTTTAGCCACGAAAACATGTCGATGTCGTTCCAAACACGGTATAAGTCTCAGAGACATATAATTGGGAGAAAATCAATAATATATAGGTGCATAATAAATATTAAGTTAATATATGTATAAGGTATAAAATTTTTTAAGTAACCTGAAAGCAAAGATGTACTACTTTGTGATGTACTGCTTTAGTAGATACGTAAGCAGTAGATTTTATATTCCCACTAGAAATCGTACTTAATGTGTTGCAATTGAAGTGATGACCAACACTGTTATGCTTGACCATATACAAATGCATCACTGCGGCCGCAATATTTTTAATTAAGATCATCAAGAAAACACCAAATGCCTAAAGGTAAACTTTTTAAAGTAAGGCTAAGCGCCAATTGGGCTATAAGAGACGATTAAGCCCATAAATCAATAAGTGAAAGCCCTGGTATTAAGCTTACGTACCTAGCCAATATTTTCGTTTACCAATGGACTCGAATGAGATTTTATTACGTTGACAAATTCCTATTTTATTCTTTTAAATTACAAAATGCCTTGGCTTCATATTTTCTGAATGAAATGAAATGATTCCCCATACAAAATTTTGCGAGCGAATCACTAAAAAATCGATGCCGTCTATAATTGTATACCCAAATTCAGTAAGCAGTCTCTGCCTCGAATAGAGCCAAAAGTCACAATTTTAGACCAGTTGGCATTCTTTATGCCCGAATTCACTAACTTTGCATCATCTCAAGTCTCAAAATGATCTAGAGATTAATGCTTTTCCTCGCTTTCACGTTTTGTTCTTTTATTTTTATTTAAAATTTTGTGACCTGCTCATCACAAGGTCTTCGTTTAAATAAAAGCAAAAGAAAAAAAAACGTGAAAACGAGGAAAATCAATAATCTCTAGCTCATTTTGAGACTTCAGATGAAACTGAGTTACTGAATTCGGGTATTAGACGACTGCACTTCACGACGTAATGACAGCGAAATTTCCTTGTCTGCAAATGTCGTCTTAAAGCCAGCTTCTTGAATATTTTGAAGACTTCAGCGACATATTCAACAACTCATTTGTTGTTGCCACATTAAAATATTCCACTTCTATAAAATTAAAATATTTTGTTCGAAGTGATTTTTTTGTGCAAAAAGAAAGTTTTAAATGATCGATTATTATTACATATGAAATATTACATCTATTTCATGTCTTTATTGGTAAAATAAAGTAAAACTTGTTAAAGCCTTGAACAATTTTACATTTCACATATAAGGGGCAGCACTACAGCTGCTCATTGTCGTCGGCAAAATTAGAAATGATTTTAATTTGGCGACAACGAGAACTGCTGCCGTGAAGTCGTTGTTGTCTAAATAACTGGGTCCATAAGAACGTGTGTATTTTAATATTTGACAGATGATGCCTGTCGCTTGCTGTCTTCAAAGTGTTCAAAGCATGAGTCTCAAAATAAAGTCTGTAAATAGTGGCCTGGTGATGAGCAGGTCACAAAAATTTAAAATAAAAACAAAATATTAAAACGTGAAAGCGAGACTTGAGATGATATAAAGTTACTGAATTCGTGCATTAATCAGAAATTGATCGAAAATAGTTGCCAAAATCATTCAGCTACTAAATCATAACAAATACATTACAACAGAAAGAAAAATACCAAATGAATCGGCTTATGGCCGAGGTCAACAAAGCACGCCAGCTGTCCCTATCTCGTGCTAACTGGCGCCAATTGGAAATGCCAAGTATAGCAAAGGCATTTTCCACTTGGTCTTTCCAACGCAGAGGAGGTCTTCCTTTTCCTCTGCTACCACCAGCGAGTACAGCATCAAAAACCTTCAGGGCTGGAGCTATTTCATCCATTCGAACGACGTGACCTAGCCAGCGAAGCCGCTGATTCTTAATCCGCTGCACTATATCTACTTCATTGTACAGCTCATACAACTCATCGTTCCATCGTACGCGGTATTCACCGTCGCAAAAACGCAAAGGTCCATAAATCTTTCGAAGAATCTTTCTCTCGAACACTCCAAGAGCCCTCTCATCTGATGTTGTCATCGTACATGCTTCTGCGCCATACAATAGGACGGGCATGATGAGAGACTTATAGAGTATGGTTTTTGTCCGTCGAGAGAGGACTTTACTGTGCAATTGTATACTCATTCGAAGTAGCACTTGTTGGCAAGAGAGATTCTGGTTTGGATTTCAAGACTGACGTTGTTATTGGTGTTAATGCTGGTTCCTAAGTCCTCTACTTTTTCAAAATTATAACTGTCAACAGTGATGTTAGATTCCAGTCGTGAATGTGCCGATTGTCTATTTTATGACAGGAGATACTTCGTCTTGCCCTCGTTTACCTCCAGACCCATTCGCTTCGCTTCTCTATCCAGTTTGGAGAAGGCAGAACTAACTGCGCGGTTGTTAAGGCCGATAATGTCAATGTCATCGGCGTATGCCAGCAATTGCACACTCTAATAAAATATGGTACCTGACCGATTTAGTTCTGCGGCTCAAATTATCTTCTCCAGCATCAGAATAAAGAAATCGCGAAAGAGAAACAAAACTAACAGCGGCATTGTGGGCATTGATAAAACAAGAGTTTTAATGTATTTTCGTTATGTTATCGGTGGAGCTAAAAATTTATTTAAATTTTGGCAAAATTCTATCTCTTAAATGTGTAAAAATGATTAATGAAATAATATTTATCAAGTCAGGTGAAATTTAAAGCATGTAGTATTTGCACTTATATAAATCTGGCCATATAGCAAATTATTTACCTTTTAACCATAAATGTGGATTGATATATATTCACTAATTTGAATACAATAATACAATTTACTTTGTCTTCCAAAACTAACCCCAAATTCAGTAAGCAATCTCAGTCTATAAAGAGACAAAAGTCACAATTTTAGACCGGTTGGCATTCAATAGTTTCAAAATAAAGTCTCTGGTCTCAAAATAAAGAGTCTAAATTGTGAACCTGTGCGGTTCAGTAACTTTTAACAACACGACTTGACGTGTTGTTAGCTAAAAAGATTTGTGGTTTGCAATAGCGATTGTGCGATTCACTAACTCATACTAAACAATATTGAACAGCTGATTTGTCCTATTTATTCTTATTGACAGAAAGTGGCATCGCAGGTAACAAAGTGTCAAAATTTACGAAAAACACAAAAAGGTGCAAAAAAGTCCGCCGAACTATGGCATAGGGTAAGTAATAACCCCATTTTGTTTGAATGTACCCACAATAATCGGTGCTGTACGGGCATAATGGGAATTGTGAAAAACTGAACCGCGGGTGTATAAAGGACTGTATCGCTTTATTAAGAATGTGTTATGTACTTATATTGTTTGTGAAAATAAATATTATTTTTCTTGTATATACAAGCGCATATTGCGAACACAGTCCCAAATATTGCCACTGCCCACAGACGATCTTTGTGTGTACGTATACATATGTATGTATATTGATTCTACCTGTCGATTTCTAATTATGCTTTTTTGTCTAATATATGTCACCCTTAAAGCAGCTGGAAGAGCGGGTGCTGGAATTGATAGGAAGCCACTATGTAGAGGGCCTCTCTGTGGCAAAAAGCTTGTCAATGGAATATTAATTATAATAAATAAGGTTTATAAAATGTTTCTGTTTATGTTGCAAATGCGTTTATTTCACTAAGATACTTATATATATGTACATTTAACATTCATTGGTTTAAATAGTAAACTATAGGCTTATTAAAATACATACGTTTTTAATAAAACAGCCATGTTAATTAAAACGGCATAGTTAATTGACGGAACTACAAATAAAAAAAAAAAATAATAAAACATATGTAAGTATATGAAAATAAATTAACTATCGCTTTTCTAACAACACAAAACTAAATGTCGACAGGTTAACAACACAGCTGATTTTGCAATAACGTATGTTGTCAAAAAAAGAGTTACTGAATAGCAATACTGTTAACTTCTGTTGTTTAGCTGATTTGGCAACTTCGAGTGTTGTTAAAACATTTACTGAATCGCACTACAGGTCACAAAAAGTTAAAAAAAAAACAAAAAAAAAAAAAAACGGGAAAGCGAAGAAAAGCAATAATCTCATTTTGAGACTTGAGATGAGAATGAGTTACTGAATTCGGGTATAAAATTAATATCTCACATGTTTAAAATATATTTTTATGCACATACTCGTATGTATAATAATATATATAATTTTGGCGCGTACACTATATAGCTCAGTTTTTGGCCGAGCTTCTACCATTTGTGGTATGCGACTTTATATTATACCACAAATGGAGGGACCTACAGTTTTGTGCCGACTCCGAACGGCAGATGTATTTTAATGGGAAGCTTTTTCATTGCAGAAATACCCTCGGAGGTTTGCCATTGCCTGCCGAGGGGTGACCGCTATTAGAAACAACTTTTTCTGTTGTGTTCGTTTATATAAATGTTGGGAGTCCCGGACGATGCAATGACTCACACATTTTAGAGTCGTCGTTACTTTAGCATGAGTTAGAGAACTGCCCTTTAATAAGCGAAATGGGTCGGGAAATTTCAGGCGTAAATGTGCCAATATTTATTATCGGAGATTCGGCTTTTCGATTTAGCAAAAAACTTATGAAACCTTATCCGTTTTGCGTAAATCTAATTGAAAGTGAAAAGTATTCACTATACTATACTATACTCCGTCAAAAGCACGTGGGGTTGTCGAAAACGCTTTTAGACGCCTCAAGGACCGATTCCCACTTATTGGAAAAGGAATCGACAACTCTACATATACGAAATACCAATTCAATAATTAAAACATGTTGTCTACTCCATAATTTTCTAATTGATTAAATGGCGCTTTGGAGGAATTAGAGACTAGGCGCTAATACCCGAGCCATGTTACATATGCATCTGATGATCTAAATAATGCGGAAATTATAGGATCTTCGCTTTGCACCTATTACAGTAAGTATATATAATTAGTGACGGCTCGGGTGACGGTATGGTTTTTTTCTGATGGCGACGATGGTGATGACATTGATGGCAATGGAGATGCAGCAGCAACACATGAAGAAGTAGGTGCAGCCGGCTCCACCGAAATTTCCAACGATTCGCAGATAGAGGAGCTGCTTATTGAAGTAATGCCTTTTTAAAAATGTACAATTCTAATTAAATACACAAATATCAAACAAGAAGGTCTCTTACTGCGAAAACTTTCTTCCAACAAGCCTTCAGGATTGTAACTCCGATGTGGGGAAAGCATGGCACTCATTTTACTGAATAAGAGCCACTGCGATGACGAACCGCCAGTTGGACCGGCTGCAGTCTTCTTCTTTCTTTTTGTTAAGTTAATTAATAACTATATTGTTTTCTTCTTTTTCTTGTCCGACAGGGTGAATTGTTGATATTTGTTGGAACGATTTTCCGTCATCCCTTGTCAAGTTTGAATTTAAGACAACCCAAACTTGGCAAGGGATGACCAAAAATCGTTCCAACAAATATTAATTAATAACTCTCCTACTTTGCTATCTTCACGTACCTAAATTTTTGCGCCAATTGTGCATTTTCGCTTTAATTTATGCAGCTGTGCACACCACGCCTTGTTGCTGCATCTCCATTGCCATTTCCTCCACGATGTGGCTATTTTTTCTGGGTCCGCGAAGAGCGCCGATCTTCGTTTGCCAAATGTCGATCAGAAAAGCTTCTCCCCTTCCGTTCCAAATACTCCTTTTCTTATATTTAAGTGGGAGAAAATCATAAATATATATATATATATAATTTTGGCGCGTACACTATATAGCTCAGTGTTTGGCCGAGCTTCTCCTACCATTTGTGGTGTGCGTCTTTATATTATACCACAAGTGGAGGGACCTACAGTTTTGTGCCGACTCCGAACGGCAGATGTATTTAATGAGAAGCTTTTTCATTGCAGATATACCTCGGAGGTTTGCCATTGCCTGCCGAGGGGTGACCGCTATTAGCAAAAACCTTTTCTATTAATATGATTTTCTTGGCCTGACTGAGATTCGAACCTCCCTCGAACTCACCGGCATATCAAGTTATAGCACGCACCGCTACCAACTCGACCACAGCGGCATAATAAATATTAAGTTAATATATTAGGTATACAATTTTTTAAGTAACCTGAAAGCAAAGATGTATTACTTTGTGATGTACTGCTTTTCACAAAGCAGTAGATTTTATATTCCAACTAGAAATCGTACTTAATGTGTTGCAATTGAAGTGATGACTAACACTGTTATTCAAATGCGACATATTTACATATATACATATATGTGCTCATACAAATGTACACAGCGCGTATGGAGATGATGCGGATGTGCTAAGCAACTATTTTTGCAAGACCGATTTTAATAAATTTTACCGAAAGCCTTGATATATTTTTATTAGTTTTTTACAAAGAGAATATTAGTTATCAGATTTCGTAGTAGGTGAGAAATAGCTAATAGACATTTATTTACTTATTTTTCAACAACATACATATATGCTGGACTGGGCCAAAATTAAGCAACGTCCCTGTACTTGCAAAGCTGAAGCCGAAATTGTTAAAATTTATAAATTTTGCAAGATCGCGAGAAATGTGCTTCGCTGGCTGCAGATTTCAAGTTGTTTGTTCGCACAGTTTATGAATGAAATCGTTTGGGATTACTGGCGCCGGTGTAACTGTTGATTTATCAGTTATGCGGGAAGGGAAGACAAAAGTGTGCTCATATCTATGCAGAAGTCATTTGCCCTTGAATTTGTATTTTGGCATGTAGTGTAGGTCAAAGTTGGTATAATTTGTAGTGTATATAAAGGTCAAAGTGGGGCTTCGCCACACAACATTCGCGAGAAGTGCCTGGTAGTCCTGTTTGGCTATCCGAGGGTCCGTGATACTAGTTTTCGACGGAAAACCATTAGTTTTGCGGTTATTAGTATTCTACCTTGCTTTTTTTTTTCTTTTTTCGAAATTTCGCGCGAAAAGTTAATTTTTGTGAGGAATTTTTAAGGTGAACGAGACAGGTAAGAGTTGAATGTGTTTTGACTAATTGTTAAATACAGCTGAGCTTGTCTCCCAAGTCAGGAACAGGTCATAAATATAAATAGAAAAAAATGTAATATTACCTAAAACACACATAAAATCATAAAATTTAGTAATAATAATATTAACAAAAATAATTTTAAAAAACATAAATCAAATATATCAAAAAGTAAATAAATAAATAATAAAAAAAATAATAGAAACAAAATTAATTAAAACAGAAACTAAAACTAACTCAATCCAAATAATATGAAATAATAATAATAATAACAGTAAAGCTATGAATGTTACTAGGTCGCCCCCTCCAGGGCGAAATATCTGAGAGGCAGTAGGAATAGCCTTATCAGCAAAAAATGCGGCAAATGAGGGTATATTTAACCCACTTGCGAAGCGTCCTAGGCTGTTGTACTCGCCACCGAAGCTTCAGCCGTCTTCTCCGGGTATCGAATATGCCACCGCTATATGAACGTCCTGCATGGCTCACGCTAGGAGAAAGTACGTGAGATAGAGAACAATATTGACATAGCCATATTAAGCGAACTATGGGTTAGCGAGGCAAGCCAAAAATCACCTGTATGGAGCAGTGCCAGGCCACTTGCGACTAAATTTAAAAAATGGGTTTTATCTGCGTGCGTGTGTCATATATTGCTTTATACAGCTGCTATATACCGCCTAGTTTTAATCTTGCCGAATTCGAAAACGTCCTAGACAATATGGTTGACGACGCGAGAGCCAGATCATCAGTTGTAATTGCCGGCGACTTTAATGCATGGAAGGGCACTGCTCTCGACTCTATCATCGTTAGAATTAGCTCTGTTAAACACATGCGATAAACTTACCTTCCGAAGAGATGTAAGGGGGTCCATAATTGACCTTACTTTCGTAAGAAAACACTCTTTCGAGAGCGTCATGGCAAGTGTGCGAAGATTACACACACAGCGACCACCAGGCAATAATATTCTTCGTCATCAAGCGTATGCATTAGCACTTAAGGTAATGATACCAGACATAATGCTACCGGAAGGAGCGAAAACACGGCAAATAACCAGTGTACTGTTGGTGCGAGGACATTGCGGATCTGCGCCGGCAATGCAATAGAGCAAGGCGAAACTATCAGAAGCGTGTGCAATTAAAGCAAGCAAGATTAAGTGCTTTCGAAGTTTATGTGACAACGCAGATAAAGACCCGTGGGGCTTAGCATACAAAATGGGGACCAAAAAGCTACAGAAATCGATTCAACCGCAGATAACATGCCCTAAAAAGTTTAAAACAATAGTGAGTGTTCTATTCCCAGCCCAACTGCCGTTTGAGCGGAACAAATTTCCCCCTATAATAAATGAGACACTTGCGATCACAGCAGAAGAGGTTATATAGGCCGTTAAAAGTTTGAAAGACAAAAATATTGCCAGGTAATCACCCTAGATATTAAAAATGCGTTAAATTCCACAAGCTGGAAGAAAATAGCTGAAGCTCTCCGCGGTTTTAAAGCCCCGATATATCTGCGGAAAATATTAAGCAATTATCTAGAAGATAGAGTACCTACATATGAAACAGACGAAGGCACCGAGCAATGCAACACTTCCGGAGGAATACCAGAAGGATCTGTTCTGGGTCCTTTACTCTGGAATATAATGTATGATGGCATTCGGCGTCTGCAAATACCCGAGGGTGCAAAAGTTATCAGCACTTAAAAGATGTGGAACAAAGAGCAAACCTAACAATTAAGCGAGTTCAGACATGGCTCGAAGATGCCGGCCTCCAGTTAGCCCAACAAAAAACAGAGGCAGTATTAATAAGTAGCAGAAAAGCTGGTGAAGTCATCTAAATCAAAGATGACGAAAAATCGTTCCAACAAATATAAATTTTTTGCTCACTTCACGTTCCTAAATTTTCGCGTCAAATTGTGCATTTTCGTTTTAATTTCTGCAGCTGTGCACACCACGCCTTGTTGCTGCATGTCCAGTACCATTTCCTCAACGATGTGGCTATTTTTTCTGGGCCCGCGAAGAGCGCCGATCTTCGTTTGCCAAATGTCGATCAGAAAAGCTTCTCCCCTTTCGTTCCAAATACTCCTTTTCTTATATTTTGCTTTTCCATTTTTGTTAAATATACCAATATGTCAATAAATAAAAAGTGACAAAATATGGAACACAGAATATGTCTTCCACTAATATCGAATAAACTAGTGAAGACACCGATTAGAACGAATGGAACGTGAGTTTTTAAATATTTTTCAATGAAAACTGGTTTTGGTTGTGTTTTCGTTTGACAGATTTTACATGGGCGAAAACACAAGTTTTAGGCCGAAAGCCAGTTTTAGCCACGAAAACATGTCGATGTCGTTCCAAACACGGTATAAGTCTCAGAGACATATAAGTGGGAGAAAATCAATAATATATAGGTGCATAATAAATATTAAGTTAATATATAAGGTATTGTAGTGGACCTACCTCAACGCCACTTACCAGCACTCATAAATAGCAATAAGCAAATTTATGAATTAGTCACACTTCATGTGCACCATACACAAAAGGGTTTCATATAATCAACGAAACTCTTTTATACATTTCATAACGTGCAATGCCTTCTGCAAAGTCAGCAATCACTTTGTTTAACTGTCAACGACCTTTTTCGAGTTCTGACTGGAAATAATGGGGCGGAGTCATGGAAGCGCTAAGTAATTGATAATTGTATAAATACTCACCCTTTTGATCGAATAAAACAGGACTAGAACTACACTCTACTTGAATGTGTTTTACTTCTCGACAATCCGGCTTGACTTTCGAGTCGCCTAAACATACAGCATCGACAGCTTGCTGTTAAAACATAAGTTGCACGCTACCACGTCTATAGGACTAGAGACGTAGTGCGTTTTAGGTAGAAAAACCAGAGCGACTCAAACCTTACATGGCGATCCTGCCCTAACGGACCAAGCCTCCTGATCCTGCAAATCCGATCCTATAAGGACCAACGAAGAAGATACACAAATTTTAATAAACTTCCAAATGACCGGCACTGACGAGGCAAAACTTCACGCGACATCCACATATTACGAATCACCACTTTCAACCAGTCAATCAGCAGAAGAATACGAGCCAGTGGGCAGTAACCAATTGGAGAGCTATCCTAAGTACTCCCCGACACCGATAAAAGCCGGCCCAAAGGCAATAACAAAGCCGAAGCCGAAATTGTTAAAATTTATAAATTTTTGCAAGATCGCGAGAAATGTGCTTCGCTGGCTGCAGATTTCAAGTTGTTTGTTCGCACAGTTTATGAATGAAATCGTTTGGGATTACTGGCGCCGGTGTAACTGTTGATTTATCAGTTATGCGGGAAGGGAAGACAAAAGTGTGCTCATATCTATGCAGAAGTCATTTGCCCTTGAATTTGTATTTTGGCATGTAATGTAGGTCAAAGTTGGTATAATTTGTAGTGTATATAAAGGTTAAAGTGGGGCTTCGCCACACAACATTCGCGAGAAGTGCCTGGTAGTCCTGTTTGGCTATCCGAGGGTCCGTGATACTAGTTTTCGACGGAAAACCATTAGTTTTGCGGTTCTTAGTATTGTACCTGACTTTTTTTTTTTTTCTTTTTTTCGTAATTTCGAGCGAAAAGATAATTTTTGTGAGGAATTTTTAAGGTGAACGAGACAGGTAAGAGTTGAACGTGTTTTGACTAATTGTTAAATACAGCTGAGCTTGTCTCCCAAGTCAGGAACAGGTCATAAATATAAATAGAAAAAAATGTAATATTACCTAAAACACACATAAAATCATAAAATTTAGTAATAATAATATTAACAAAAATAATTTTAAAAAACATAAATCAAATATATCAAAAAGTAAATAAATAAATAATAAAAAAAATAATAGAAACAAAATTAATTAAAACAGAAACTAAAACTAACTCAATCCAAATAATATGAAATAATAATAATAATAACAGTAAAGCTATGAATGTTACTAGGTCGCCCCCTCCAGGGCGAAATATCTGAGAGGCAGTAGGCATAGCCTTATCAGCAAAAAATGCGGCAAATGAGGGTATATTTAACCCACTTGCGAAGCGTCCTAGGCTGTTGTACTCGCCACCGAAGCTTCAGCCGTCTTCTCCGGGTATCGAATATGCCACCGCTATATGAACGTCCTGCATGGCTCACGCTAGGAGAAAGTACGTGAGATAGAGAACAATATTGACACAGCCATATTAAGCGAACTATGGGTTAGCGAGGCAAGCCAAAAATCACCTGTATGGAGCAGTGCCAGGCCACTTGCGACTACATTTTGAAAATTGGTTTTATCGGCAAATAACCAGTGTACTGGTGGAGCGAGGACATTGCGGATCTGCGCCGGCAATGCAATAGAGCAAGGCGAAACTATCAGAAGCGTGTAAACTTTACAGAGCAGCAAAATATGTACAAAGAAAAACGAACGACACTAAAAAAGGCAATTAAAGCAAGCAAGATTAAGTGCTTTCGAAGTTTATGTGACAACGCAGATAAAGACCCGTGGGGCTTAGCATACAAAATGGGGACCAAAAAGCTACAGAAATCGATTCAACCGCAGATAACATGCCCTAAAAAGTTTAAAACAATAGTGAGTGTTCTATTCCCAGCCCAACTGCCGTTTGAGCGGAACAAATTTCCCCCTATAATAAATGAGACACTTGCGATCACAGCAGAAGAGGTTATATAGGCCGTTAAAAGTTTGAAAGACAAAAATATTGCCAGGTAATCACCCTAGATATTAAAAATGCGTTAAATTCCACAAGCTGGAAGAAAATAGCTGAAGCTCTCCGCGGTTTTAAAGCCCCGATATATGTATCTGCGGAAAATATTAAGCAATTATCTAGAAGATAGAGTACCTACATATGAAACAGACGAAGGCACCGAGCAATGCAACACTTCCGGAGGAATACCAGAAGGATCTGTTCTGGGTCCTTTACTCTGGAATATAATGTATGATGGCATTCGGCGTCTGCAAATACCCGAGGGTGCAAAAGTTATCAGCACTTAAAAGATGTGGAACAAAGAGCAAACCTAACAATTAAGCGAGTTCAGACATGGCTCGAAGATGCCGGCCTCCAGTTAGCCCAACAAAAAACAGAGGCAGTATTAATAAGTAGCAGAAAAGCTGGTGAAGTCATCTAAATCAAAGATGACGAAAAATCGTTCCAACAAATATAAATTTTTTTGCTCACTTCACGTTCCTAAATTTTCGCGTCAAATTGTGTATTTTCGTTTTAATTTCTGCAGCTGTGCACACCACGCCTTGTTGCTGCATGTCCAGTACCATTTCCTCAACGATGTGGCTATTTTTTCTGGGCCCGCGAAGAGCGCCGATCTTCGTTTGCCAAATGTCGATCAGAAAAGCTTCTCCCCTTTCGTTCCAAATACTCCTTTTCTTATATTTTGCTTTTCCATTTTTGTTAAATATACCAATATGTCAATAAATAAAAAGTGACAAAATATGGAACACAGAATATGTCTTCCACTAATATCGAATAAACTAGTGAAGACACCGATTAGAACGAATGGAACGTGAGTTTTTAAATATTTTTCAATGAAAACTGGTTTTGGTTGTGTTTTCGTTTGACAGATTTTACATGGGCGAAAACACAAGTTTTAGGCCGAAAGCCAGTTTTAGCCACGAAAACATGACGATGTCGTTCCAAACACGGTATAAGTCTCAGAGACATATAAGTGGGAGAAAATCCATAATATATAGGTGCATAATAAATATTAAGTTAATATATAAGGTATTGTAGTGGACCTACCTCAACGCCACTTACCAGCACTCATAAATAGCAATAAGCAAATTTATGAATTAGTCACACTTCATGTGCACCATACACAAAAGGGTTTCATATAACCAACGAAACTCTTTTATACATTTCATAACGTGCAATGCCTTCTGCAAAGTCAGCAATCACTTTGTTTAACTGTCAACGACCTTTTTCGAGTTCTGACTGGAAATAATGGGGCGGAGTCATGGAAGCGCTAAGTAATTGATAATTGTATAAATACTCACCCTTTTTATCGAATAAAACAGGACTAGAACTACACTCTACTTGAATGTGTTTTACTTCTCGACAATCCGGCTTGACTTTCGAGTCGCCTAAACATACAGCATCGACAGCTTGCTGTTAAAACATAAGTTGCACGCTACCACGTCTATAGGACTAGAGACGTAGTGCGTTTTAGGTAGAAAAACCAGAGCGACTCAAACCTTACATGGCGATCCTGCCCTAACGGACCAAGCCTCCTGATCCTGCAAATCCGATCCTATAAGGACCAACGAAGAAGATACACAAATTTTAATAAACTTCCAAATGACCGGCACTGACGAGGCAAAACTTCACGCGACATCCACATATTACGAATCACCACTTTCAACCAGTCAATCAGCAGAAGAATACGAGCCAGTGGGCAGTAACCAATTGGAGAGCTATCCTAAGTACTCCCCGACACCGATAAAAGCCGGCCCAAAGGCAATAACAATCGAGGAGTACAGGAGACGACAGCACAGATCAAACACAACCACACACCCGGCAACGAAAAAGAAAAGGAAACGAGGAGGCAAGGAGGTGCAGTTTAGAAAAGCGAAATCAAAACTGTACAACCAGCTCACTCTAACAACAAACAAGAAAGAGAAATCTGCTGTCCTCAAACAAATCAAACAGCTAATACAAGAAAAAGAATCTTTATCAAAACAAATTATAAACCAAAGAAACAAACATAACATGTAAATAAAACAAAAAAATACTATATCTCGAACCTTTATATTATTTACTATATTATTATCTGTTAAAAACAAAAAATTTTTTTTTTAAAATGGGAATCTTAAACAAAATCCTTACTTCAATACCACTCATATTATCTGGATATGAAGTAGGAAAAGCCATTGAAGAAAGTAGCAATAACGATATAAACAATAAAATTCTCGAAAATACACAAGATACAAACAAAACCGATTACGTAGAAATTGCACTAGCAATATTAGCAATAATCGCAATTCTGACATATATCACAAAAATGGTACTAAGATCATTAAAACGTAGCCTTGCTAGACAACAGGCACAAATATGAATAAAAAAAAAAAATATAATGGCCACATGGCAAAAGATATACAACAATATTCTTAGTGAGAAAGAAAATTTTAATAAAGCATATAAATGCTTGAACAAAACAATAAAAATTAAAGAAGACACAGTACACAAACACGTACAAACACTTTTCTCCACACTCGAATCGATACGAAGTATACTAAACGCATACAACGAGAAATTTTCAAAAGAACATAAAGATACTTGTTTAGAAATTTTCTGGCATTTAAGAGATAAATTGATAAAAATACTATCACAATACGACATTGACGCATCAATACCACACTCATTATCTACACCAATCACTTGGAACTCCGAAAATTCCAACACTAAATCTCATACACCAACAACAATGTCAGACTTCAATATAGCAGTAGCTACAAAAGCTATTCCCAGCTTTTCGGGAAATCATAAAGATCTAGAACCATTTATAATAATCGCAGAAATCATCTACAATGGCTTAACACAGACAGGCAAAACTGAACTAATTGATTTTATACTTTATGTAAAATTAACACAAATAGTGCGAATGAACATAACTGCAATACAAACGCCCACAACACTAGAAGAATTAAAAAACCTATTGACGAATAATTATAAAAGCACGACAACTATACCAAAACTACAGAACCAATTAGCCAACCTAACACAAAGAAACCTAAATGTAACCAACTACAAAAATAAAATTCTCTATTTAATATCTGAGCTTAACAACCTTCAAATAGCACAAATTGGACCGAATGCCACCGTTGAACAAAGATCACTCGTCACTCAGTTAAATAAACAATATAGTTTAACTGTATTCAAAAATGGTTTAAATGACCAATTTAAACAAACTATTTTTTCTGCACTTCCAACATCTTTAGACACGGCCGTAAACTTAGCTCTAGAGCTCGAACAAATGAACGAAAATAATAGCTCAAGAATCATGGTTATCTCCAATAACAAAATATACAATAACCACACTAACTATAGCACCAACGACCGAAGGAGATACCCCAATAACAACAATTTCAGAAACAATAATAACAATAATGTTAGAAACAAACATGACGTTAAAAATATGAAGAAATTAAAATTTATAATTAATAAAAAAAGTAGTACTACAATTGAAATTATTAAAAATGAAGTGCAAGTTACATGTAGTGATGACCCTTTGAAACTAGATTCAATGTTGGAGAAACTACATAGTACTATGCACAGTTCACTTATAAAGGAGCTAGCCCTTTGTGAACAAGAATATACATTAAAAAATACTAATATGAATGCATTCATTGAAAAATTTAATGAGCTCGAAAATAAGAAAAGCGTGCCGATAAAGATATTGATAAAAAGCTCCAAAACAAGTAGATAGTACATTAACACAGTATAAGCTAATTGACGAATTTCACTCCACTAATATAGCTGGCCACTTAGGAGTTAGAAAGACAATTTTAAAATTGAAATAAAGATATATATGGAAAAACATGAGACAAATGGTAAAAGAATTTATAAATAATTGCACAAAGTGCGCACAAAACAAAACAACTAAACATATTAAAGAACCGCTTGTAGTAACAGACACGCCAACTTCAACATTTAGTACAGTCTCAATTGACACAGTAGGCCCACTTCGTATCTCAAACGGATACAGATATGTATATACTAACAATGCAATGCGATTTATCAAAATTCGTTATAGCACATCCTATTGAAACAAAAGATGCAAAAACTATTGCAACTACACTGGTCGAACAGCTCATCCTAAAGTACGGCTTCATACAAATATTAAAATCTGACAGAGGAACAGAATTCGTCAACGAATTAATGCACAACGTATGCACACTATTAAATACAAAGCAAATATTTTCAACTCCATATCACCATCAAACAATTGGGTCACTAGAACGAAACCACAGAAAACTAAACGAATATCTACTTACTTTTGCTGACGATTACGAATGGTACAAATGGATACCATACTATACATTCGCATACAACATAACACCACACACAGACACTGGTTATTCACCCCATGAACTAGTATACGGAAAATTGCCATCTCTGCCAAGCGACAATATAAACAAACTTAACAAATGTTATGACATCGAAAGTTATGCAAACGAATTGCAAATTCGGCTAAAAAATTCAATTGCAAATGCCAGAAAATTAATAAACGCAGTAAAAATAAAAAGGAAACAAGAATATGACAAAAACATAAACAAATCAAATTTAGAAATTGGAGATATGGTGTACGTAAAAAACGAAAATAAATATAAACACCAAAGTCCATGGTATCCATTTGTACCATTCGTAATCGTCAGCAAAAGTAAGTAGATATTCGTTTAGTTTTCTGTGGTTTCGTTCTAGTGACCCAATTGTTTGATGGTGATATGGAGTTGAAAATATTTGCTTTGTATTTAATAGTGTGCATACGTTGTGCATTAATTCGTTGACGAATTCTGTTCCTCTGTCTGATTTTAATATTTGTATGAAGCCGTACTTTAGGATGAGCTCTTCGACCAGTGTAGTTGCAATAGTTTGTGCATCTTTTGTTTCAATAGGATGTGCTATAACGAATTTTGATAAATCGCATTGCATTGTTAGTATATATGTATGTATCTGTATCCGTTTGAGATACGAAGTGGGCCTACTGTGTCAATTGACACTGTACTAAATGTTGAAGTTGGCGTGTCTGTTACTACAAGCGGTTCTTTAATATGTTTAGTTGTTTTGTTTTGTGCGCACTTTGTGCAATTATTTATAAATTCTTTTACCATTTGTCTCATGTTTTTCCATATATATCTTTATTTCAATTTTAAAATTGTCTTTCTAACTCCTAAGTGGCCAGCTATATTAGTGGAGTGAAATTCGTCAATTAGCTTATACTGTGTTAATGTACTATCTACTTGTTTTGGAGCTTTGTATATCAATATCTTTATCGGCACGCTTTTCTTATTTTCGAGCTCATTAAATTTTTCAAAGAATGCATTCATATTAGTATTTGTTAATGTATATTCACAAAGGGCTAGCTCCATTATAAGTGAACTGTGCATAGTACTATGTAGTTTCTCCAACATTGAATCTAGTTTCAAAGGGTCATCACTACATGTAACTTGCACTTCATTTTTAATAATTTCAATTGTAGTACTACTTTCTTTATTAATTATAAATTTTAATTTCTTCATATTTTTAACGTCATTAAAAGATGTGCATCGCCAAATATGAAGGTGATCAGGCTTCTTTGGAGATGTATTGTTAATGCGTTTCCCGGGTGTATATTCATGCGCTTTATTTTCTATACTCGTTTGCGTTAATTCATTCTTTTAATTTTCATTAAATTGTGCGGCTTTGCTCCTTGTTAATATTTTAATTTCTTTTTCATTCTCTTTTAAATCTTTTTCTGATGGTGGTATCATAGTTTTAAGTGTGTCGCTATATATTTTGATGCGTGACAGTGCATCTGCATTTGTGTTTATTTTGCCTTGTTTGTAAATAATTTCGTGTAATTCATCTTCTGTTTGTTTCTCTACATTTTCTAGTTTTAATTCCTTTATCAATTTATTGAAACGGTTGTTATTGTAGATGTTTGGTTTTTGGTATGCGGTCATGATATTGTAATCTGATAAATTTTCTGTTATGCATTTTATCTGTTTTATTTTTGCTGTATGATTGTTAACGTTTATGTGGCAATTTCCTTTTGCAGGGGCTATAGAATTGGCTAGGAATACGCCTTGTTCTATTTCTTGATTCAAAATTATGCTATCTTCTTTGATATTTAAATATATTGGTACTATGACTTCTGTTCTGGGTGGTTTTTCGAGGATTTTGTTTGATTCTACTTGTGTTTATTGTTAATATTTTTTTCTTGTTGATGTAGTTAATGTGAATGTTTCATAATCAATTGTGCATAAATGTTTAATAAGAAAGTCTCTGCCTAAAATACCATTGGTTGAAGTTGGGAAATCCTCTGTAACTAAATGTAGATTGATGCTAGTGCTATCTTTGCCTATTAGGAAAGTTAGTTTAGCTGTGCCCATTGAGGTTATTTGGTCTTTGGTGATACCTGTTAGTTTGCATTTGTTCGTGCTGTCATAGTCGAATTCGTTATTGAATGGATTTTTGCAAATAGAAATGTCAGCTCCTGTGTCTATGAGGAATGTCATTTGTTGATTGAAATCTTCATTATAAATTGTGATAAAATTTGTTAAGTTTTCGGGTCGCCTACGTTTCCCTGAGTTTGCAGGACGTTTATTTGACGACCATTTCTGTTGTGTTGTGGTGCTTGTCTGTTGTTATCGTGGGTCATATTGTTATTGTTATTCCTGTTGACTTCTCTGATTGTTATTGTTGAAGTTGTTGTAATTTCTTTGGTTGTAATTATTTGTTCTTTGGTCCCTATTATTGTTAAAAGGATTGTTGCCAATGTTATTATATCCATGGTAGCTGTTGTTTCCTGTATTCCTCGATTGTTATTGCCTTTGGGCCGGCTTTATCGGTGTCGGAAGTACTTAGGATAGCTTTCCAATTGGTTACTGCCTACTGGCTCGTATTCTTCTGCTGATTGACTGATTGAAAGTGGTGATTCGTAATTTGTGGAAGTCGCGTGAAGTTTTGCCTCGTCAGTGCCGGTGATTTGGAAGTTTATTATAATTTATTTATCTTCCTCGTCTAAGAAGATAAACAAATTTTAATAAACTTCCAAATGACCGGCACTGACGAGGCAAAACTTCACGCGACTTCCACAAATCAAACACAACCACACACCCGTCAACGATAAAGAAAAGGAAACGAGGTAGCAAGGAGGTGCAGTTTAGAAAAGCGAAATCAAAACTGTACAACCAGCTCACTCTAACAACAAACAAGAAAGAGAAATCTGCTGTCCTCAAACAAATCAAACAGCTAATACAAGAAAAAGAATCTTTATCAAAACAAATTATAAACCAAAGAAACAAACATAATATGTAAATAAAACAAAAAAATACTATATCTCGAACCTTTATATTATTTACTATATTATTATCTGTTAAAAACAAAAAATTTTTTTTTTAAAATGGGAATCTTAAACAAAATCCTTACTTCAATACCACTCATATTATCTGGATATGAAGTAGGAAAAGCCATTGAAGAAAGTAGCAATAACGATATAAACAATAAAATTCTCGAAAATACACAAGATACAAACAAAACCGATTACGTAGAAATTGCACTAGCAATATTAGCAATAATCGCAATTCTGACATATATCACAAAAATGGTACTAAGATCATTAAAACGTAGCCTTGCTAGACAACAGGCACAAATATGAATAAAAAAAAAAATATAATGGCCACATGGCAAAAGATATACAACAATATTCTTAGTGAGAAAGAAAATTTTAATAAAGCATATAAATGCTTGAACAAAACAATAAAAATTAAACACTTTTCTCCACACTCGAATCGATACGAAGTATACTAAACGCATACAACGAGAAATTTTCAAAAGAACATAAAGATACTTGTTTAGAAATTTTCTGGCATTTAAGAGATAAATTGATAAAAATACTATCACAATACGACATTGACGCGTCAATACCACACTCATTATCTACACCAATAACTTGGAACTCCGAAAATTCCAACACTAAATCTCATACACCAACAACAATGTCAGACTTCAATATAGCAGTAGCTACATAAGCTATTCCCAGCTTTTCGGGAAATCATAAAGAACTAGAACTACACTCTACTTGAATGTGTTTTACTTCTCGACAATCCGGCTTGACTTTCGAGTCGCCTAAACATACAGCATCGACAGCTTGCTGTTAAAACATAAGTTGCACGCTACCACGTCTATAGGACTAGAGACGTAGTGCGTTTTAGGTAGAAAAACCAGAGCGTTTCAAACCTTACATGTCAATTAGTTCAGTTTTGCCTGTCTGTGTTAAGCCATTGTAGATGATTTCTGCGATTTTTAGAAATGGTTCTAGATCTTTATGATTTCCCGAAAAGCTGGGAATAGCTTATGTAGCTACTGCTATATTGAAGTCTGACATTGTTGTTGGTGTATGAGATTTAGTGTTGAAATTTTCGGAGTTCCAAGTGATTGGTGTAGATAATGAGTGAGGTATTTTTTAAGTAACCTGAAAGCAAAGATGTACTACTTTGTGATGTACTGCTTTAGTAGACGTAAGCAGTAGATTTTATATTCCCACTAGAAATCGTACTTAATGTGTTGCAATTGAAGTGATGACCAACGCTGTTATTCTTGACCATATACAAATGCATCACTGCGGCCGCAATATTTTTAATTAAGATTATCAAGAAAACACCAAATGCCTAAAGGTAAACTTTTTAAAGTAAGGCTAAGCGCCAATTGGGCTATAAGAGACGATTAAGCCCATAAATCAATAAATGAAAGCCCTGGTATTAAGCTTACGTAACTAGCCAATATTTTCGTTTACCAATGTACTCGAATGAGATTTTATTACGTTGACAAATTTTTATTTTATTCTTTTATATTACAAAATTCCTTGGCTTAATATTTTCTGAATGAAATGAAATGATTCCCCATACAAAATATTGCGAGCGAATCACTAAAAAATCGATGCCGTCTATAATTGTATACCCAAATTCAGTAAGCAGTCTCTGTCTCTAATAGAGCCAAAAGTCACAATTTTAGACCAGTTGGCATTCTTTATGCCCGAATTCAGTAACTTTGCATCATCTCAAGTCTCAAAATGATCTAGAGATTAATGCTTTTCCTCGCTTTCACGTTTTGTTCTTTTGTTTTTATTTAAATTTTTTGTGACCTGCTCATCACAAGGTCTTAATTTAAATAAAAGCAAAAGAAAAAAAAACGTGAAAACGAGGAAAATCAATAATCTCTAGCTCATTTTGAGACTTCAGATGAAACTGAGTTTCTGAATTCGGGTATTAGACGACTGCACTTCACGACGTAACGACAGCGAAATTTCCTTGCGGCAAATGAGGGTATATTGAACCCACTTGCGAATCGTCCTAGGCTGTTGTACTCGCCACCGAAGCTTCAGCCATCTTCTCCGGGTATCGAATATGCCCCCGCTATATGAACGTCCTGCATGGCTCACGCTAGGAGAAAGTACGTAAGGTAGAGAACAATATTGACATAGCCGTATTAAACGAACTATGGGTTAGCGAGGCAAGCCAAAAATCACCTGTATGGAGCAGTGCCAGGCCACTTGCGACTACATTTTGAAAATTGGTTTTATCTGCGTGCGTGTGTCATATATTGTTTTATACAGCTGCTATATACCGCCTAGTTTTAATCTTGCTGAATGCGAAAACGTCCTAGACAATATGGTTGACGACGCGAGAGCCAGATCATCAGTTGTAATTGCCGGCGACTTTAATGCATGGAAGCGCACTGCTCTCGATTCTATCATTGTTAGAATTAGCTCTGTTAAACACAGGCGATAAACTTACCTTCTAAAGAGATGTAAGGGGGTCCATAATTGACCTTACTTTCGTAAGAAAAACACTCTTTCGAAGAGCGTCATAGCAAGTATGCGAAGATTACACACACAGCGACCACCAGGCAATAATATTCTTCGTCATCGAGCGTGAAATTAGCACTTAAGGCAATGATACCAGACATAATGCTACCGGAAGGAGCGAAAACACGGCAAATAACCAGTGTACTGGTGGAGCGAGGACATTGCGGATCTGCGCCGGCAATGCAATAGAGCAAGGCGAAACTATCAGAAGTGTGTAAAGTTTACAGAGCAGCAAAATATGTACAAAGAAAAACGAACGGCACTAAAAAAGGCAATTAAAGCAAGCAAGATTAAGTGCTTTCGAAGTTTATGTGACAACGCAGATAAAGACCCGTGGGGCTTAGCATACAAAATCGTGACCAAAAAGCTACAGAAATCGATTCAACCGCAGATAACATGCCCTAAAAAGTTTAAAACAATAGTGAGTGTTCTATTCCCAGCCCAACTGCCGTTTGAGCGGAACAAATTTCCCCTATAATAAATGTGACACTTGCGATCACAGCAGAAGAGGTTATATAGGCCGTTAAAAGTTTGAAAGACAAAAATATTGCCAGGTAATCACCCTAGATATTAAAAATGCGTTAAATTCTACAAGCTGGAAGAAAATAGCTGAAGATCTCCGCGGTTGTAAAGTCCCGATATATCTGCGGAAAATATTAAGCAATTATCTAGAAGAAAGAGTATCTACATAAGCAATGCAACACTTCCGGAGGAATACCAGAAGGATCTGTTCTGGGTCCTTTACTCTGGAATATAATGTATGATGGCATTCTGCGTCTGCAAATACCCGAGGGTGCAAAAGTTATCAGCACTTAAAAGAACAAAGAGCAAACCTAACAATTAAGCGAGTTCAGACATGGCTCGAAGATGCCGGCCTCCAGTTAGCCCAACAGAAAACAGAGGCAGTATTAATAAGTAGCAGAAAAGCGGGTGAAGTCATCTAAATCAAAGATGAAGAAAAATCGTTCCAACAAATATTAATTAATAACTCATCCTTTGCTCACTTCACGTATCTAAATTTTCGCGTCAAATTGTGCATATTCGTTTTAATTTCTGCAGCTGTGCACACCACGCCTTGTTGCTGCATGTCCAGTACCATTTCCTCAACGATGTGGCTATTTTTTCTGGGCCCGCGAAGAGCGCCGATCTTCGTTTGCCAAATGTCGATCAGAAAAGCTTCTCCCCTTTCGTTCAAAATACTCCTTTTCTTATATTTTGCTTTTTCCATTTTTGTTAAATATACCAATATGTCAATAAATAAAAAGTGACAAAATATGGAACACGGAATATGTCTTCCACTAATATCGAATAAACTAGTGAAGACACCGATTAGAACGAATGGAACGTGAGTTTTTAAATATTTTTCAATGAAAACTGGTTTTGGTTGTGTTTTCGTTTGACAGATTTTACATGGGCGAAAACACAAGTTTTAGGCCGAAAGCCAGTCTTAGCCACGAAAACATGTCGATGTCGTTCCAAACACGGTATAAGTCTCAGAGACATATAAGTGGGAGAAAATCAATAATATATAGGTGCATAATAAATATTAAGTTAATATATTAGGTATACAATTTTTTAAGTGACCTGCAAGCAAAGATGTACTACTTTGTGATGTACTGCTTTAGTAGATACGTAAGCAGTATATTTTATATTCCCACTAGAAATCGTACTTAATGTGTTGCAAGTGAAGTGATGACCAACACTGTTATGCTTGACCATATACAAATGCATCACTGCGGCCGCAATGTTTTCAATTAAGATCATCAAGAAAACACCAAATGCCTAAAGGTAAACTTTTTAAAGTAAGGCTAAGCGCCAATCGGGCTATAAGAGACGATTAAGCCCATAAATCAATAAGTGAAAGCCCTGGTATTAAGCTTACGTAACTAGCCAATATTTTCGTTTACCAATGGACTCGAATGAGATTTTATTACGTTGACAAATTCCTATTTTATTCTTTTAAATTACAAAATTCCTTGGCTTAATATTTTCTGAATGAAATGAAATGATTCCCCATACAAAATTTTGCGAGCGAATCACTAAAAAATCGATGCCGTCTATAATTGTATACCCAAATTCAGTAAGCTGTCTCTGTCTCTAATAGAGCCAAAAGTCACAATTTTAGACCAGTTGGCATTCTTTATGCCCGAATTCAGTAACTTTGCATCATCTCAAGTCTCAAAATGATCTAGAGATTAATGTTTTTCCTCGCTTTCACGTTTTGTTCTTTTATTTTTATTTAAAATTTTGTGATCTGCTCATCACAAGGTCTTCATTTAAATAAAAGCAAAAGAAAAAAAAACGTGAAAACGAGGAAAATCAATAATCTCTAGCTCATTTTGAGACTTCAGATGAAACTGAGTTACTGAATTCGGGTATTAGACGACTGCACTTTGTTCGAAGTGATTTTTTTTTGTGCAAAAAGAAAGTTTTAAATGATCCATTATTATTACATATGAACTATTACATCTATTTCATGTCTTTATTGGTAAAATAAAGTAAAACTTGTTAAAGCCTTGAACAATTTTACATTTCACATACATATAAGGGGCAGCACTACAGCTGCTCATTGTCGTCGGCAAAATTAGAAATGATTTTAATTTGGCGACAACGAGAACTGCTGCCGTGAAGTCGTGCTGTTTAAATAACTGTGTCCATAAGAACGTGTGTATTTTAATATTTGACAGATGCTGCCTGTCGCTTGCTGTCTTCAAAGTGTTCAAAGCATGAGTCTCAAAATAAAGTCTGTAAATAGTGGCCTGGTGATGAGCAGGTCACAAAAATTTAAAATAAAAACAAAATAATAAAACGTGAAAGCGAGGAGAGCAATTATCTCTAGCTCATTTCGAGACTTGAGATGATATAAAATTACTGAATTCGTGCATTAATCAGAAATTGATCGAAAATAGTTGCCAAAAAGCATTCAGCTACTAAATCATAACAAATACAACAAACAAAAATCAATTAAAGCACAAATCGATTAAAATGTTGAGTTTGTGAAGAAAATAATTATGTTAAAGAGGTTGTTGGCTACAACAAGAGTGAATAAAGAGGAAAACTGTGTATGTAAGCATTACAACAGAAAGAAAAATACCAAATGAATCGGCTTCATGTCATGTCTTCTTTTTCCTCTGCTACCACCAGCGGGTACAGCATCAAAAACCTTCAGGGCTGGAGCTATTTCATCCATTCGAACGACGTGACCTAGCCAGCGAAGCCGCTGATTCTTAATCCGCTGCACTATATCTACGTCATTGTACAGCTCATACAACTCATCGTTCCATCGTACGCGGTATTCACCGTCGCAAAGACGCAAAGGTCCATAAATCTTTCGAAGAATCTTTCTCTCGAACACTCCAAGAGCCCTCTCACCTGATGTTGTCATCGTACATGCTTCTGCGCCATACAATAGGACGGGCCTGATGAGAGACTTATAGAGTATGGTTTTTGTCCGTCGAGAGAGGACTTTACTGTGCAATTGTCTACTCATTCGAAGTAGCGCTTGTTGGCAAGAGAGATTCTGGTTTGGATTTCAAGACTGACGTTGTTATTGGTGTTAATGCTGGTTCCTAAGTCCTCTACTTTTTCAAAATTATAACTGTCAACAGTGATGTTAGATTCCAGTCGTGAATGTGCCGATTGTCTATTTGATGACAGGAGATACTTCGTCTTGCCCTCGTTTACCTCCAGACCCATTCGCTTCGCTTCTCTATCCAGTTTGGAGAAGGCAGAACTAACTGCGCGGTTGTTAAGGCCGATAATGTCAATGTCATCGGCGTATGCCAGCAATTGCACACTCTAATAAAATATGGTACCTGACCGATTCAGTTCTGCGGCTCAAATTATCTTCTCCAGCATCAGAATAAAGAAATCGCGAAAGAGAAACAAAACTAACAGCGGCAGAGTGGGCATTGATAAAACAAGAGTTTTAATGTATTTTCGTTATGTTATCGGTGGAGCTAAAAATTTATTTAAATTTTGGCAAAATTCTATCTCTTGAATGTGTAAAAATTATTAATGAAGTAATATTTATCAAATCAGGTGAAATTTAAGGCAAGTAGTACTTTGCACTCATATAAATCTGGCCATATAGCAAATTATTTACCTTTTAGCCATAAATGTGGATTGATATATATTCACTAATTTGAATACAATAATACAATTTACTTTGTCTTCCAAAACTAACCCCAAATTCAGTAAGCAATCTCAGTCTATAAAGAGACAAAAGTCACAATTTTAGACCGGTTGGCATTCAATAGTTTCAAAATAAAGTCTCTGGTCTCAAAATAAAGAGTCTAAATTGTGACCTGTAGTGCGATTCAGTAACTTTTAACAACACGACTTTACGTGTTGTTAGCTAAAAAGATTTGTGGTTTGCAATAGCGATTGTGCGATTCACTAACTCATACTAAACTATATTGAACAGCTGATTTGTCCTATTTATTCTTATTGACAGAAAGTGGCGTCGCAGGTAACAAAGTGTCAAAATTTACGAAAAACACAAAAAGGTGCAAAAAAGTCCGCCGAACTATGGCATAGGGTAAGTAATAACCCCATTTTGTTTGAATGTACCCACAATAATCGGTGCTGTACGGGCATAATGGGAATTGTGAAAAACTGAACCGCGGGTGTATAAAGGACTGTATCGCTTTATTAAGAATGTGTTATGTACTTATATTGTTTGTGAAAATAAATATTATTTTTCTTGTATATACAAGCGCATATTGCGAACACAGTCCCATATATTGCCACTGCCCACAGACGATCTTTGTGTGTACGTATACATATGTATATTGATTCTACCTGTCGATTTCTAATTATGCTTTTTGGTCTAATATATGTCACCCTTAAAGCAGCTGGAAGAGCGGGTGCTGGAATTGATAGGAAGCCACAATGTAGAGGGCCTCTCTGTGGCAAAAAGCTTGCCAATAGAATATTAATTATAATAAATAAGGTTTTTAAAATGTTTCTGTTTATGTTGCAAATGCGTTTATTTCACTAATATAAATACTTATATATATGTACATTTAACATTCATTGGTTTAAATAGTAAATCTTAGGCTTAATAAAGTACATACGTTTTTAATAAAACAGCCATGTTAATATAAACGGTTTAGTTAATCGACGGAACTACAAATTAAAAAAAAAAAATAATAAAACATATGTAAGTATATGAAAATAAATTAACTATCGCTTTTCTAACAACACAAAACTAAATGTCGACAGGTTAACAACACAGCTGATTTTGCAATAACGTATGTTGTCAAAAAAAGAGTTACTGAATAGCAATACTGTTAACTTCTGTTGTTTAGCTGATTTGGCAACTTCGAGTGTTGTTAAAAAAGTTAGTGAATCGCACTACTGGTGATGAGCAATTCAATTCAGTATGTTGAATTGTTAGTTAAGAATGTGTGCTGTTTGCAACAACGAATGTGCTATTCACTAACTTATGCTTAACCACACTGAACAGCTAATTTTTCTTATTTATTCAAATCATAGGCTGAAACAGTCATGCTAATTTAAACGGTTTAGTTAAAAGTTGAAACTACAAATTTGTAAAAAAAATTAATACAACATATGTAAGTATATGAACATAAATTAATTATCGCGTTTTTAACAACACAAAACTAAATGCCGCTAGCTTAACAACATAGCTGATTTTGCAATAACGTATGTTGTCAGAAAAGAGTTACTGAATAGCAGTATTGTTAAATTCTGTTGTTTAGCTGATTTGGCAACTTCGAGTGTTGTTAAAACATTTACTGAATCGCACTACAGGTCACAAAAAGTTCAAATAAAAACAAAAAAACGGGAAAGCGAAGAAAAGCAATAATCTCATTTTGAGACTTGAGATGAGAATGAGTTACTGAATTCGGGTATAAAATTAATATCTCACATGTTTAAAATATATTTTTATGCACATACTCGTATGTATAATAATATATATAATTTTGGCGTGTGCACTATACAGCTCAGTTTTTGGCCGAGCTTCCACCATTTGTGGTATGCGACTTTATATTATACCACAAATGGAGGGACCTACAGTTTTGTGCGGACTCAGAAATACCCTCGGAGGTTTGCCATTGCCTGCCGAGGGGTGACCACTATTAGAAAAAACCTTTTCAATTATTAAGATTTTGCTTGCCCTGACTGAGATTCGAACCTCGAACTCACCGGCATATCATGTTATAGCACGCACCGCTACCAACTCGACCAAAGCGGCCACCTGCACATATGTACGAACAATAAATACAAACGTACATTTGTTCACGTGCCCGCAAACCACCGTTGAGCCCTAAATGCTTTCTTCTGCTCGGATTTTCGACAATTCTGCTGCGAGACGAAGGCAATAAACGACCACCATAAATTAGAGTTGGGTACAAACGATGTTCGTTTCGCAGCAGATGCACGGAAAAATAGCAGGAGTACAAAAAGGTACAAGTTAATACCGTGTTCGTTTATATAAATGTTGGGAGTCCCGGACGATGCAATGACTCACACATTTTAGAGTCGTCGTTACTTTAGCATGAGTTAGAGAATTGCCCTTTAATAAGCGAAATGGGTCGGGAAATTTCAGGCCAATATTTATTATCGGAGATTCGGCTTTTCGATTTAGCAAAAAACTTATGAAACCTTATCCGTTTTGAGTAAATCTAATTGAAACTGAAAAAGTATTCACTATACTATACTATACTCTTTCAAAAGCACGTGGGGTTGTCGAAAACGCTTTTAGACGCCTCAAGGACCGATTCCGACGTATTGGAAAAGGAATCGACAACTCTACTTATACGAAATACCAATTCAATAATTAAAACATGTTGTATCCTCCATAATTTTCTAATTGATTAAATGGGTACGCGCTTTGAAGGAATTGGAGACTAGGCGCTAATACCCCAGCCATGTTACATATGCATCTGATGATCTAAATAATGCGGAAATTATAGGATCTTCGCTTTGCACCTATTACAGTAAGTATATATAATTACTGACGGCTCGGGTGACGGTATGGTTTTTTCTGATGGCCACGATGGTGATGACATTGATGGCAATGGAGATGCAGCAGCAACACATGAAGAAGTAGGTGCAGCCGGCTCCACCGAAATTTCCAACGATTCGCAGATAGAGGAGCTGCTTATTGAAGTAATGCCTTTTTAAAAATGAACAATTCTAATTAAATACACAAATATCAAACAAGAAGGTCTCTTACTGCGAAAACTTTCTTCCAACAAG
Source organism: Philophylla caesio (assembly GCA_963971545.1). Classification (NCBI taxonomy): domain Eukaryota; kingdom Metazoa; phylum Arthropoda; class Insecta; order Diptera; family Tephritidae; genus Philophylla; species Philophylla caesio. The sequence continues at coordinate 58,467,914 of OZ020608.1, read as the reverse complement.
CCTTCAGGATTGTAACTCCGATGTGGGGAAAGCATGGCACTCATTTTACTGAATAAGAGCCACTGCGATGACGAACCGCCAGTTGGACCGGCTGCAGTCTTCTTCTTTCAGCAAATCATTATTTTTGTTAAGTTAATTAATAACTATATTGTTTTCTTCTTTTCCTTGTCCGACAGGGTGAATCGTTGATATTTGTTGGAACGATTTTCCGTCATCCCTTGTCAAGTTTGAATTTAAGACAACCTAAACATGGCAAGGGATGACCAAAAATCGTTCCAACAAATATTAATTAATACTCCTTCTTTGCTCACTTCACGTACCTAAATTTTTGCGTCAAATTGTGCATTTTCGTTTTAATTTATGCAGCTGTGCACACCACGCCTTGTTGCTGCATCTCCATTGCCATTTCCTCAACGATGTGGCTATTTTTTCTGGGCCCGCGAAGAGCGCCGATCTTCGTTTGCCAAATGTCGATCAGAAAAGCTTCTCCCCTTTCGTTCCAAATACTCCTTTTCTTATATTTTGCTTTTTCCATTTTTGTTAAATATACCAATATGTCAATAAATAAAAAGTGACAAAATATGGAACACAGAATATGTCTTCCACTAATATCGAATAAACTAGTGAAGACACCGATTAGAACGAATGGAACGTGAGTTTTTAAATATTTTTCAATGAAAACTGGTTTTGGTTGTGTTTTCGTTTGACAGATTTTACATGAGTGAAAACACAAATTTTGGGCCGAAAGCCAGTTTTAGCCACGAAAACATGTCGATGTCGTTCCAAACACGGTATAAGTCTCAGAGACATATAAGTGGGAGAAAATCAATAATATATAGGTGCATAATAAATATTAAGTTAATATATAAGGTATACAATTTTTTAAGTAACCTGAAAGCAAAGATGTACTACTTTGTGATGTACTGCTTTAGTAGATACGTAAGCAGTAGATTTTATATTCCCACTAGAAATCGTATTTAATGTGTTGCAATTGAAGTGAAGACCAACACTGTTATTCTTGACCATATACAAATGGATCACTGCGGCCGCAATATTTTTAATTAAGATTATCAAGAAAACACCAAATGCCTAAAGGTAAACTTTTTAAAGTAAGGCTAAGCGCCAATCGGGCTATAAGAGACGATTAAGCCCATAAATCAATAAATGAAAGCCCTGGTATTAAGCTTACGTAACTAGCCAATATTTTCGTTTACCAATGTACTCGAATGAGATTTTATTACGTTGACAAATTCCTATTTTATTCTTTTAAATTACAAAATTCCTTGGCTTAATATTTTCTGAATGAAATGAAATGATTCCCCATACAAAATTATGCGAGCGAATCACTAAAAAATCGATGCCGTCTATAATTGTATACCCAAATTCAGTAAGCAGTCTCTGTCTCTAATAGAGCCAAAAGTCACAATTTTAGACCAGTTGGCATTCTTTATGCCCGAATTCAGTAACTTTGCATCATCTCAAGTCTCAAAATGATCTAGAGATTAATGCTTTTCCTCGCTTTCACGTTTTGTTCTTTTGTTTTTATTTAAATTTTTTGTGACCTGCTCATCACCAGGTCTTAATTTAAATAAAAGCAAAAGAAAAAAAAACGTGAAAACGAGGAAAATCAATAATCTCTAGCTCATTTTGAGACTTCAGATGAAACTGAGTTACTGAATTCGGGTATTAGACGACTGCACTTCACGACGTAACGACAGCGAAATTTCCTTGTCTGGAAATGTCGTCTTAAAGCCAGCTTCTTGAATATTTTGAAGACTTCAGCGACATACCCAACAGCTTATTTGTTGTTGCCACATTAAAATATTCCACTTCTATAAAATTAAAATATTTTGTTCGCAGTGATTTTTTTGTGCAAAAAGAAAGTTTTAAATGATCGATTACATATGAAATATTACATCTATTTCATGTCTTCATTGGTAAAATAAAGTAAAACTTGTTAAAGCCTTGAACAATTTTACATTTCACATATAAGGGGCAGCACTACAGCTGCTCATTGTCGTCGGCAAAATTAGAAATGATTTTAATTTGGCGACAACGAGAACTGCTGCCGTGAAGTCGTGCTGTTGTCTAAATAACTGTGTTCATAAGAACGTGTGTATTTTAATATTTGACAGATGCTGCCTGTCGCTAGCTGTCTTCAAAGTGTTCAAAGCATGAGTCTCAAAATAAAGTCTGTAAATAGTGGTCTGGTGATGAGCAGGTCACAAAAATTAAAAATAAAAACAAAATAATAAAACGTGAAAGCGAGGAGAGCAATTATCTCTAGCTCATTTCGAGACTTGAGATGATATAAAGTTACTGAATTCGTGCATTAATCAGAAATTGATCGAAAATAGTTGCCAAAAAACATTCAGCTACTAAATCATAACAAATACAACAAACAAAAATCAATTAAAGCACAAATGGATTAAAATGTTGAGTTTGTGAAGAAAATATTATGTTAAAGAGGTTGTTGGCTACAACAAGAGTGAATAAAGAGGAAAACTGTTTATGTAAGCATTACAACAGAAAGAAAAATACCAAATGAATCGGCTTATGGCCGAGGTCAACAAAGCACGCCAGCTGTCCTTATCTCGTGCTAACTGTCGCCAATTGGAAATCCAAAGTATAGCAAAGGCTTTTTCCACTTGGTCTTTCCAACGCAGAGGAGGTCTTCCTTTTCCTCTGCTACCACCAGCGGGTACAGCATCAAAAACCTTCAGGGCTGGAGCTATTTCATCCATTCGAACGACGTGACCTAGCCAGCGAAGCCGCTGATTCTTAATCCGCTGCACTATATCTACGTCATTGTACAGCTCATACAACTCATCGTTCCATCGTACGCGGTATTCACCGTCGCAAAGACGCAAAGGTCCATAAATCTTTCGAAGAATCTTTCTCTCGAACACTCCAAGAGCCCTCTCATCTGATGTTGTCATCGTACATGCTTCTGCGCCATACAATAGGACGGGCCTGATGAGAGACTTATAGAGTATGGTTTTTGTCTGTCGAGAGGGGACTTTACTGTGCAATTGTCTACTCATTCGAAGTAGCATTTGTTGGCAAGAGAGATTCTGGTTTGGATTTCAAGATTGACGTTGTTATTGGTGTTAATGCTGGTTCCTAAGTCCTCTACTTTTTCAAAATTATAACTGTCAACAGTGATGTTAGATTCCAGTCGTGAATGTGCCGATTGTCTATTTGATGACAGGAGATACTTCGTCTTGCCCTCGTTTACCTCCAGACCCATTCGCTTCGCTTCTCTATCCAGTTTGGAGAAGGCAGAACTAACTGCGCGGTTGTTAAGGCCGATAATGTCAATGTCATCGGCGTATGCCAGCAATTGCACACTCTAATAAAATATGGTACCTGACCGATTTAGTTCTGCGGCTCAAATTATCTTCTCCAGCATCAGAATAAAGAAATCGCGAAAGAAAAACAAAACTAACAGCGGCATTGTGGGCATTGATAAAACAAGAGTTTTAATGTATTTTCGTTATGTTATCGGTGGAGCTAGAAAGTTATTTAAATTTTGGCAAAATTCTATCTCTTAAATGTGTAAAAATTATTAACGAAATAATATTTATCAAATCAGGTGAAATTTAAGGCAAGTAGTACTTTGCACTCATATAAATCTGGCCATATAGCAAATTATTTACCTTTTAACCATAAATGTGGATTGATATATATTCACTAATTTGAATACAATAATACAATTTACTTTGTCTTCCGAAACTAACCCCAAATTCAGTAAGCAATCTCAGTCTATAAAGAGACAAAAGTCACAATTTTAGACCGGTTGGCATTCAATAGTTTCAAAATAAAGTCTCTGGTCTCAAAATAAAGTGTCTAAATTGTGACCTGCAGTGCGATTCAGTAACTTTTAACAACAGGACTTGACGTGTTGTTAGCTAAAACGATTTGTGGTTTGCAATAGCGATTGTGCGATTCACTAACTCATACTAAACAATATTGAACAGCTGATTTGTCCTATTTATTCTTATTGACAGAAAGTGGCATTTTAGGTAACAAAGTGTCAAAATTTACGAAAAACACAAAAAGGTGCAAAAAAGTCCGCCGAACAATGGCATAGGGTAAGTAATAACCCCATTTTGCTTGAATGTACCCACAATAACCGATGCTGTACGGGCATAATGGGAATTGTGAAAAACTGAACCGCGGGTGTATAAAGGAGTGTATCGCTTTATTAAGAATGTGTTATGTACTTATATTGTTTGTGAAAATAAATATTATTTTTCTTGTATATATACAAGCGCATATTGCGAACACAGTCCCATATATTGCCACTGCCCACAGACGATCTTTGTGTGTACGTATACATATGTATATTGATTCTACCTGTCGATTTCTAGTTATGCTTTTTTGTCTAATATATGTCACCCTTAAAGCAGTTGGAAGAGCGGGTGCTGGAATTGATAGGAAGCCACTATGTAGAGGGCCTCTCTGTGGCAAAAAGCTTGCCAATGGAATATTACTTATAATAAATAAGGTTTATAAAATGTTTCTGTTTATGTTGCAAATGCGTTAATTTCACTAATATACTTATATATATGTACATTTAACATTCATTGGTTTAAATAGTAAATCATAGGCTTAATAAAATACATACGTTTTTAATAAAACAGCCATGTTAATTTAAACGGTTTAGTTAATCGACGGAACTACAAATTGAAAAAAAATAATAATAAAACATATGTAAGTATATGAAAATAAATTAACTATCGCTTTTCTAACAACACAAAACTAAATGTCGACAGGTTAACAACACAGCTGATTTTGCAATAACGTATGTTGTCAAAAAAAGAGTTACTGAATAGCAATACTGTTAACTTCTGTTGTTTAGCTGATTTGGCAAATACGAGTGTTGTTAAAAAAGTTAGTGAATCGCACTACTGGTGATGACCAATTCAATTCAATATGTTGAATTGTTAGTTAAGAATGTGTGCTGTTTGCAATAACGAATGTGCTATTCACTAACTTATGCTTAACCACACTGAACAGCTAATTTTTCTTATTTATTCAAATCATAGGCTAAAACAGTCATGCTAATTTAAACGGTTTAGTTAAAAGTTGAAACTACAAATTTGTAAAAAAAATTAATACAACATATGTAAGTATATGAACATAAATTAATTATCGCGTTTTTAACAACACAAAACTAAATGCCGCTAGCTTAACAACACAGCTGATTTTGCAATAACTTATGTTGTCAAAAAAGAGTTACTGAATAGCAGTATTGTTAAATTCTGTTGTTTAGCTGATTTGGCAACTTCGAGTGTTGTTAAAACAGTTACTGAATCGCACTACAGGTCACAAAAAGTTCAAATGAAAACAAAAAAACGGGAAAGCGAAGAAAAGCAATAATCTCTAACTCATTTTGAGACTTGAGATGAGAATGAGTTACTGAATTCGGGTATAAAATTAATATCTCACATGTTTAAAATATATTTTTATGCACATACTCGTATGTATAATATTATATATAATTTTGGCGCGTACACTTTATAGCTCAGTGTTTGACCGAGCTTCTACCATTTGGGGTGTGCGACTTTATATTATACCACAAATGGAGGGACCTACAGTTTTGTGCCGACTCCGAACGGCAGATGTATTTTAATGAGAAGCTTTTTCATGGCAGAAATACCCTCGGAGGTTTGCCATTGCCTGCCGAGGGGTGACCGCTATTAGAAACAATTGTTTCTATTAGATATTAAGATTTTGCTTGCCCTGACTGAGATTCGAACCTCCCTCGAACTCACCGGCATATCAAGTTATAGCACGCACCGCTACCAACTCGACCACAGCGGCATAATAAATATTAAGTTAATATATTAGGTATACAATTTTTTAAGTAACCTGAAAGCAAAGATGTACTACTTTGTGATGTACTGCTTTTCACAAAGCAGTAGATTTTATATTCCAACTAGAAATCGTACTTAATGTGTTGCAATTGAAGTGATGACTAACACTGTTATTCAAATGCGACATATTTACATATATACATATATGTGCTCATACAAATGTACACAGCGCGTATGGAGATGATGCGGATGTGCTAAGCAACTATTTTTGCAAGACCGATTTTAATAAATTTTACCGAAAGCCTTGATATATTTTTATTAGTTTTTTACAAAGAGAATATTAGTTATCAGATTTCGTAGTAGGTGAGAAATAGCTAATAGACATTTATTTACTTATTTTTCAACAACATACATATATGCTGGACTGGGCCAAAATTAAGCAACGTCCCTGTATTTGCAAAGCAGAAGCCGAAATTGTTAAAATTTATAAATTTTTGCAATATCGCGAGAAATGTGCTTCGCTGGCAGCAGATTTCAAGTTGTTTGTTCGCACAGTTTATGAATGAAATCGTTTGGGATTACTGGCGCCGGTGTAACTGTTGATTTATCAGTTATGCGGGAAGGGAAGACAAAAGTGTGCTCATATCTATGCAGAAGTCATTTGCCCTTGAATTTGTATTTTGGCATGTAATGTAGGTCAAAGTTGGTATAATTTGTAGTGTATATAAAGGTTAAAGTGGGGCTTCGCCACACAACATTCGCGAGAAGTGCCTGGTAGTCCTGTTTGGCTATCCGAGGGTCCGTGATACTAGTTTTCGACGGAAAACCATTAGTTTTGCGGTTATTAGTATTCTACCTTGCTTTTTTTTTTCTTTTTTCGAAATTTCGCGCGAAAAGTTAATTTTTGTGAGGAATTTTTAAGGTGAACGAGACAGGTAAGAGTTGAATGTGTTTTGACTAATTGTTAAATACAGCTGAGCTTGTCTCCCAAGTCAGGAACAGGTCATAAATATAAATAGAAAAAAATGTAATATTACCTAAAACACACATAAAATCATAAAATTTAGTAATAATAATATTAACAAAAATAATTTTAAAAAACATAAATCAAATATATCAAAAAGTAAATAAATAAATAATAAAAAAAATAATAGAAACAAAATTAATTAAAACAGAAACTAAAACTAACTCAATCCAAATAATATGAAATAATAATAATAATAACAGTAAAGCTATGAATGTTACTAGGTCGCCCCCTCCAGGGCGAAATATCTGAGAGGCAGTAGGCATAGCCTTATCAGCAAAAAATGCGGCAAATGAGGGTATATTTAACCCACTTGCGAAGCGTCCTAGGCTGTTGTACTCGCCACCGAAGCTTCAGCCGTCTTCTCCGGGTATCGAATATGCCACCGCTATATGAACGTCCTGCATGACTCACGCTAGGAGAAAGTACGTGAGATAGAGAACAATATTGACATAGCCATATTAAGCGAACTATGGGTTAGCGAGGCAAGCCAAAAATCACCTGTATGGAGCAGTGCCAGGCCACTTGCGACTACGTTTTGAAAATTGGTTTTATCTGCGTGCGTGTGTCATATGTATATTGTTTTATACAGCTGCTATATACCGCCTAGTTTTAATCTTGGTGAATTCGAAAACGTCCTAGACAATATGGTTGACGACGCGAGAGCCAGATCATCAGTTGTAATTGCCGGCGACTTTAATGCATGGAAGGGCACTGCTCTCGACTCTATCAACGTTAGAATTAGCTCTGTTAAACACAGGCGATAAACTTAAATTCTAAAGAGATGTAAGGGGGTCCATAATTGACCTTACTTTCGTAAGTAAAACACTCTTTCGAAGAGCGTCATAGCAAGTGTGCGAAGATTACACACACAGCGACCACCAGGCAATAATATTCTTCGTCATCGAGCGTGAAATTAGCACTTAAGGCAATGATACCAGACATAATGCTACCGGAAGGAGCGAAAACACGGCAAATAACCAGTGTACTGGTGGAGCGAGGACATTGCGGATCTGCGCCGGCAATGCAATAGAGCAAGGCGAAACTATCAGAAGTGTGTAAAGTTTACAGAGCAGCAAAATATGTACAAAGAAAAACGAACGGCACTAAAAAAGGCAATTAAAGCAAGCAAGATTAAGTGCTTTCGAAGTTTATGTGACAACGCAGATAAAGACCCGTGGGGCTTAGCATACAAAATCGTGACCAAAAAGCTACAGAAATCGATTCAACCGCAGATAACATGCCCTAAAAAGTTTAAAACAATAGTGAGTGTTCTATTCCCAGCCCAACTGCCGTTTGAGCGGAACAAATTTCCCCTATAATAAATGTGACACTTGCGATCACAGCAGAAGAGGTTATATAGGCCGTTAAAAGTTTGAAAGACAAAAATATTGCCAGGTAATCACCCTAGATATTAAAAATGCGTTAAATTCCACAAGCTGGAAGAAAATAGCTGAAGCTCTCCGCGGTTTTAAAGTCCCGATATATCTGCGGAAAATATTAAGCAATTATCTAGAAGATAGAGTATCTACATAAGCAATGCAACACTTCCGGAGGAATACCAGAAGGATCTGTTCTGGGTCCTTTACTCTGGAATATAATGTATGATGGCATTCGGCGTCTGCAAATACCCGAGGGTGCAAAAGTTATCAGCACTTAAAAGATGTGGAACAAAGAGCAAACCTAACAATAAGCCGAGTTCAGACATGGCTCGAAGATGCCGGCCTCCAATTAGCCCAACAGAAAACAGAGGCAGTATTAATAAGTAGCAGAAAAGCGGGTGAAGTCATCTAAATCAAAGATGAAGAAAAATCGTTCCAACAAATATTAATTAATAACTCATTCTTTGCTCACTTCACGTATCTAAATTTTCGCGTCAAATTGTGCATTTTCGTTTTAATTTCTGCAGCTGTGCACACCACGCCTTGTTGCTGCATATCCAGTACCATTTCCTCAACGATGTGGCTATTTTTTCTGGGCCCGCGAAGAGCGCCGATCTTCGTTTGCCAAATGTCGATCAGAAAAGCTTCTCCCATTTCGTTCAAAATACTCCTTTTCTTATATTTCGCTTTTTCCATTTTTGTTAAATATACCAATATGTCAATAAATAAAAAGTGACAAAATATGGAACACGGAATATGTCTTCCACTAATATCGAATAAACTAGTGAAGACACCGATTAGAACGAATGGAACGTGAGTTTTTAAATATTTTTCAATGAAAACTGGTTTTGGTTGTGTTTTCGTTTGACAGATTTTACATGGGCGAAAACACAAGTTTTAGGCCGAAAGCCAGTCTTAGCCACGAAAACGGTGACAGGTAACAAGATCAACGGAAATAACGTCAATTGACACTATTTCCCATATCTTTGCGAAATAAAGTCAATTGACAATATTACCTTTTCAAAAAAGAAATAAGGTCAAGATAAATTTTGAAATAAAGTACATGATGTTATTTCCTAATTCAAAAGGAAATATCGTCAATAGTGCTTAAATATGTCGACTCAAAGAAATAGTTGCTGATTTGTTTCGTAAATCCGCTATGAGAACCGTTTGTTAATGAGTCGTAAGAAACAAATATACAATTGTATGTAACTCTTGGTCAGTTGGTTAGTGCAATTAGTGAAGTGCGGTAACCTGTGAAGTAAAATAAAATAATAATACAAGTGCAAAATGTCTTTGCAATACTCATTTGTGGAAGGGCTTCGGAAAAATTCAAAACTATTATTAATTAATGACAATATGCAGCTGTTCAAGAAAAAAAACGTTTTAGTGTCTTATGTGAGATATCAATGCTACAATAAATCTTGCCCCGTAAGTGTTTCCATTGATGAAAAAGGTTATTGCCAAATCCTCAGTGCAATTAATCAACATAATCACGAACCACCAATTAATTTTTTGAAAAAACTTAAAATTACGAATTTAATAAAAGCGCGATGCGAAAAACCTAATGCAAAAAGAGGTAGAATCCGAGAAATATTTGATGAAGAATGTAGAGAAGATCCAGAACTAGCAGAACATGTTTCATTTCCAAAAATAAAGCGAACACTACTGAATCGAAGAAATAGTGGATTGCCGCGATGTCCAAAAACCCCAGAAGAACTGAAAGAATTGTTTTCCAATGAGAATATTTTGAACGAATTCGGAATGTCGAAAGTGGAAAAGAAAAATCTCTATAAGGAAACCATTATAGAAAAGGAATTTTCTTACACTGTGTTTATGTCACCAACAATTTGTGATATCATTAAAGGCAGCCAAGGCGAACGCCATTATTTATTAGATGGCACATTCAAATCGGTGCCAAAATGCGGCTATAAACAACTGTTGATTATTTTTTATCGGAACCGAGATCATGTAAGTAGTTGATTGAATGGTTTTTTCACACTTTTTAAAAACAAATTATGTGCTTCATTTATATTTACAGGTATTCCCTTTCGTATACATATTGATGACAAACAAATCCCGTCAAGGGTATGAGCATTGTTTTCAATTTATTGATAATAACCTTTTTGAGTTCAATGCCGCTTCCAAAGTGACTTTGAGCAAGCGTTGCGTAGGGCTTTGAGCAACATTTTTCCGGATGCGAATTTGACTGGATGCTGGTTCCATTATACGCAGGCGTTGAGACGGAACGCGTTGAAAATACCCAACTTTTTTATGACAGTAAAAAACTCAGCACCTTTGCGGAAATGGTATCGACATTTTTTTTCTTCTTCCCTTGGTCAAGCCTATTCACATTGAAGAAATGTTTATGAAGCTAAAAGCTGAAGTACAAGATAACAACTACATTTTAAAAATACGCCAGCCTCTTAATACATTCATTGAATATTTCGAAAAACAATGAATTACAAAGGTGTGTATAACCACCACCGCACTCACTTCTATTTATAACGTAATAACTTAAGTACTTTACAAATATTGTTTCAGGTTACACCTGCTGCTTTTACCGTTTATAAACAACGGTTGAGAGCAACTAGTGCTTTGGAAGGCTTTAATTCGATCTTAAATTCAAAGCTAATGAAACATGGTCGCCTTTACAAATTTTTAGACACCATTGTTAATGAAGATTTTTCGATGTCTATTCTTTTGAGAAACGTCTCTAAGGGTATAGTCAATGGCTTGTCATAATCTAGAAAACAACAGCAATTGAAATGCAATAAAATTGAATCATTGACTAAAATGCTAGACGAAAAAAAGATTACACTGTCTGAATTCTTAAATCAAATGGAAAATAAGACAAACAAGTTGTTAAGCAGCGCGGTTGATGAAAATGTTATGGCGGATTGTGATGCAAGCGAGGAGGAGGAAGAATATGATGATGAACTCATCCATTTCAGTCAAAGTAGTGCCATTTTGCATTGCATTATTTGCGCCGAACACCCTCGCGATATGGTATTATTTCCATGCAGCCATTTTAAACTTTGTGCTGAATGCTATTCAAAAATAGTGCATAATGCAGCTGACGCAAAATGTCCTATTCTCTGCCCGTACTTCAGACAGGTTGTTGCCAACACAGTAAAAATCTTCCAATGACTTGTATAAAAGTTAACAATATGTAAAATATATGATATATGTAAAAGTTTAAAAATTAAAGAATCAACAAAAAATATACCGTTACCGCACGGTGGGGGAGGTGGGCGAGGGCGGGGCGGCGCGACCCGGCGCGGCGCGGCGCGGAATGGTGCGCGAACGTGAATAAAGTCAACGGATTTTATTTCTTTTTTGAAAAGATAATATTGTCAATTGACTTTATTTCGCAAAGCTATGTATGGGAAATAGTGTCAATTGACGTTATTTCCGTTAATCTTGTTAACTGTCACCACGAAAACATGTCGATGTCGTTCCAAACACAGTATAAGTCTCAGAGACATATAAGTGGGAGAAAATCAATAACATATATGTAGGTGCATAATAAATATTAAGTTAATATATTAGGCATACAATTTTTTAAGTAACCTGAAAGCAAAGATGTACTTCTTTGTGATGTACTGCTTTAGTAGATACGTAAGCAGTATATTTTATATTCCCACTAGAAATCGTACTTAATGTGTTGCAATTGAAGTGATGACCATATACAAATGCATCACTACGGCCGCAATATTTTTAATTAAGATCATCAAGAAAACACCAAATGCCTAAAGGTAAACTTTTTAAAGTAAGGCTAAGCGCCAATCGGGCTATAAGAGACGATTAAGCCCATAAATCAATAAGTGAAAGCCCTGGTATTAAGCTTACGTAACTAGCCAACATTTTCGTTTACCAATGGACTCGAAAGAGATTTTATTACGTTGACAAATTCCTATTTTATTCTTTTAAATAACAAAATGCCTTGGCTTAATATTTTCTGAATGAAATGAAATGATTCCCCATACAAAATTTTGCGAGCGAATCACTAAAAAATCGATGCCGTCTATAATTGTATACCCAAATTCAGTAAGCAGTCTCTGTCTCTAATAGAGCCAAAAGTCACAATTTTAGACCAGTTGGCATTCTTTATGCCCGAATTCAGTAACTTTGCATCATCTCAAGTCTCAAAATGATCTAGAGATTAATGCTTTTCCTCGCTTTCACGTTTTGTTCTTTTATTTTTATTTAAAATTTTGTGACCTGCTCATCACAAGGTCTTCGTTTAAATAAAAGCAAAAGAAAAAAAAACGTGAAAGCGAGGAAAATCAATAATCTCTAGCTCATTTTGAGACTTCAGATGAAACTGAGTTACTGAATTCGGGTATTAGACGACTGCACTTCACGACGTAACGACAGCGAAATTTCCTTGTCTGCAAATGTCGTCTTAAAGCCAGCTTCTTGAATATTTTGAAGACTTCAGCGACATATCCAACAGCTTATTTGTTGTTGCCACATTAAAATATTCCACTTCTATAAAATTAAAATATTTTGTTCGAAGTGATTTTTTTTTGTGCAAAAAGAAAGTTTTAAATGATCGATTATTATTACATATGAAATATTACATCTATTTCTTGGCTTTATTGGTAAAATAAAGTGAAACTTGTTAAAGCCTTGAACAATTTTACATTTCACATATAAGGGGCAGCACTACAGCTGCTCATTGTCGTCGGCAAAATTAGAAATGATTTTAATTTGGCGACAACGAGAACTGCTGCCGTGAAGTCGTGCTGTTGTCTAAATAACTGTGTCCATAAGAACGTGTGTATTTTAATATTTGACAGATGCTGCCTGTCGCTTGCTGTCTTCAAAGTGTTCAAAGCATGAGTCTCAAAATAAAGTCTGTAAATAGTGGCCTGGTGATGAGCAGGTCACAAAAATTTAAAATAAAAACAAAATAATAAAACGTGAAAGCGAGGAGAGCAATTATCTCTAGCTCATTTCGAGACTTGAGATGATATAAAGTTACTGAATTCGTGCATTAATCAGAAATTGATCGAAAATAGTTGCCAAAAAACATTCAGCTACTAAATCATAACACATACAACAAACAAAAATCAATTAAAGCACAAATGGATTAAAATGTTGAGTTTGTGAAGAAAATAATTATGTTAAAGAGGTTGTTGGCTACAACAAGAGTGAATAAAGAGGAAAACTGTGTATTTAAGCATTACAACAGAAAGAAAAATACCAAATGAATCGGCTTATGGCCGAGGTCAACAAAGCACGCCAGCTGTCCCTATCTCGTGCTAACTGGCGCCAATTGGAAATCCAAAGTATAGCAAAGGCTTTTTGCACTTGGTCTTTCCAACGCAGAGGAGGTCTTCTTTTTCCTCTGCTACCACCAGCGGGTACAGCATCAAAAACCTTCAGGGCTGGAGCTATTTCATCCATTCGAACGACGTGACCTAGCCAGCGAAGCCGCTGATTCTTAATCCGCTGCACTATATCTACGTCATTGTACAGCTCATACAACTCATCGTTCCATCGTACGCGGTATTCACCGTCGCAAAGACGCAAAGGTCCATAAATCTTTCGAAGAATCTTTCTCTCGAACACTCCAAGTGCCCTCTCATCTGATGTTGTCATCGTACCTGTTTCTGCGCCATACAATAGGACGGGCATGATGAGAGACTTATAGAGTATGGTTTTTGTCCGTCGAGAGAGAACTTTACTGTGCAATTGCCTACTCATTCGAAGTAGCGCTTGTTGGCAAGAGAGATTCTGGTTTGGATTTCAAGACTGACGTTGTTATTGGTGTTAATGCTGGTTCCTAAGTCCTCTACTTTTTCAAAATTATAACTGTCAACAGTGATGTTAGATTCCAGTCGTGAATGTGCCGATTGTCTATTTGATGACAGGAGATACTTCGTCTTGCCCTCGTTTACCTCCAGACCCATTCGCTTCGCTTCTCTATCCAGTTTGGAGAAGGCAGAACTAACTGCGCGGTTGTTAAGGCCGATAATGTCAATGTCATCGGCGTATGTCAGCAATTGCACACTCTTATAAACTATGGTACCTGACCGATTTAGTTCTGCGGCTCAAATTATCTTCTCCAGCATAGAATAAAGAAATCGCGAAAGAGGAAAAAACTAACAGCGGAGTGGGCATTGATAAAACAAGAGTTTTAATGTATTTTCGTTATGTTATCGGTGGAGCTAAAAATTTATTTAAATTTTGGCAAAATTCTATCTCTTAAATGTGTAAAAATTATTAATGAAATAATATTTATCAAATCAGGTGAAATTTAAGGCAAGTAGTACTTTGCACTCATATAAATCTGGCCTTATTGCAAATTATTTACCTTTTAACCATAAATGTGGATTGATATATATTCACTAATTTGAATACAATAATACAATTTACTTTGTCTTCCGAAACTAACCCCAAATTCAGTAAGCAATCTCAGTCTATAAAGAGACAAAAGTCACAATTTTAGACCGGTTGGCATTCAATAGTTTCAAAATAAAGTCTCTGGTCTCAAAATAAAGTGTCTAAATTGTGACCTGTAGTGCGATTCAGTAACTTTCAACAGCACGACTTGACGTGTTGTTAGCTAAAACGATTTGTGGTTTGCAATAGCGATTGTGCGATTCACTAACTCATACTAAACAATATTGAACAGCTGATTTGTCCTATTTATTCTTATTGACAGAAAGTGGCATTTTAGGTAACAAAGTGTCAAAATTTACGAAAAACACAAAAAGGTGCAAAAAAGTCCGCCGAACAATGGCATAGGGTAAGTAATAACCCCATTTTGCTTGAATGTACCCACAATAACCGATGCTGTACGGGCATAATGGGAATTGTGAAAAACTGAACCGCGGGTGTATAAAGGAGTGTATCGCTTTATTAAGAATGTGTTATGTACTTATATTGTTTGTGAAAATAAATATTATTTTTCTTGTATATATACAAGCGCATATTGCGAACACAGTCCCATATATTGCCACTGCCCACATACGATCTTTGTGTGTACGTATACATATGTATATTGATTCTACCTGTCGATTTCTAATTATGCTTGTTTGTCTAATATATGTATGTCACCCTTAAAGCAGCTGGAAGAGCGGGTGCTGGAATTGATAGGAAGCCACAATGTAGAGGACCTCTCAGTGGCAAAAAGCTTGCCAATGGAATATTAATTATAATAAATAAGGTTTTTAAAATGTTTCTGTTTATGTTGCAAATGCGTTTATTTCACTAATATACTTATATATATGTACATTTAACATTCATTGGTTTAAATAGTAAATCATAGGCTTAATAAAATACATACGCTTTTAATAAAACAGCCAAATTTAAAAAAAAAAATAATACAACATATGTAAGTATATGAAAATAAATTAACTATCGCTTTTCTTACAACACAAAACTAAATGTCGACAGGTTAACAACACAGCTGATTTTGCAATAACGTATTTTGTCAAAAAAAAAAGTTACTGAATAGCAATACAGTTAACTTCTAGCATAACAGTTACTGAATCGCACTACAGGTCAAAAAAAGTTCAAATAAAAACAAAAAACGGGAAAGCGAAGAAAAGCAATAATCTCTAACTCATTTTGAGACTTGAGATGAGAATGAGTTACTGAATTCGGGTATAAAATTAATATCTCACATGTTTAAAATATATTTTTATGCACATACTCGTATGTATAATATTATATATAATTTTGGCGCGTACACTATATAGCTCAGTGTTTGGCCGAGCTTCTAGCATTTGTGGTATGCGACTTTATATTATACCACAAATGGAGGGACCTACAGTTTTGTGCGGACTCAGAAATACCCTCGGAGGTTTGCCATTGCCTGCCGAGGGGTGACCGCTATTAGAAAAAACCTTTTCAATTATTAAGATTTTGCTTGCCCTGACTGAGATTCGAACCTCGAACTCACCGGCATATCATGTTATAGCACGCACCGCTACCAACTCGACCAAAGCGGCCACCTGCACATATGTACGAACAATAAATACAAACGTACATTTGTTCACGTGCCCGCAAACCACCGTTGAGCCCTAAATGCTTTCTTCTGCTCGGATTTTCGACAATTCTGCTGCGAGACGAAGGCAATAAACGACCACCATAAATTAGAGTTGGGTACAAACGATGTTCGTTTCGCAGCAGATGCACGGAAAAATAGCAGGAGTACAAAAAGGTACAAGTTAATACCGTGTTCGTTTATATAAATGTTGGGAGTCCCGGACGATGCAATGACTCACACATTTTAGAGTCGTCGTTACTTTAGCATGAGTTAGAGAATTGCCCTTTAATAAGCGAAATGGGTCGGGAAATTTCAGGCGTAAATGTGCCAATATTTATTATCGGAGATTCGGCTTTTCGATTTAGCAAAAAACTTATGAAACCTTATCCGTTTTGCGTAAATCTAATTGAAAGTAAAAAGTATTCACTATACTATACTATACTCCGTCAAAAGCACGTGGGGTTGTCGAAAACGCTTTTAGACGCCTCAAGGACCGATTCCGACTTATTGGAAAAGGAATCGACAACTCTACATATACGAAATACCAATTCAATAATTAAAACATGTTGTATCCTCCATAATTTTCTAATTGATTAAATGGCGCTTTGGAGGAATTAGAGACTAGGCGCTAATACCCGAGCCATGTTACATATGCATCTGATGATCTAAATAATGCGGAAATTATAGGATCTTCGCTTTGCACCTATTACAGTAAGTATATATAATTACTGACGGCTCGGGTGACGGTATGGTTTTTTTTGATGGCGACGATGGTGATGACATTGATGGCAATGGAGATGCAGCAGCAACACATGAAGAAATAGGTGCAGCCGGCTCCACCGAAATTTCCAACGATTCGCAGATAGAGGAGCTGCTTATTGAAGTAATGCCTTTTTAAAAATGAACAATTCTAATTAAATACACAAATATCAAACAAGAAGGTCTCTTACTGCGAAAACTTTCTTCCAACAAGCCTTCAGGATGGTAACTCCGATGTGGGGAAAGCATGGCACTCATTTTACTGAATAAGAGACACTGCGATGACGAACCGCCAGTTAGACCGGCTGCAGTCTTCTTCTTTCAGCAAATCATTATTTTTGTTAAGTTAATTAATAACTATATTGTTTTCTTCTTTTTCTTGTCCGACAGGGTGAATTGTTGATATTTGTTGGAACGATTTTCCGTCATCCCTTGTCAAGTTTGAATTTAAGAAAACCCAAACTTGGCAAAGATGTACTACTTTGTGATGTACTGCTTTAGTAGATACGTAAGCAGTAGATTTTATATTCCCACTAGAAATCGTACTTAATGTGTTGCAATCGAAGTGATGACCAACACTGTTATGCTTGACCATATACAAATGCATCACTGCGGCCGCAATATTTTTAATTAAGATCATCAAGAAAACACCAAATGCCTAAAGGTAAACTTTTTAAAGTAAGGCTAAGCGCCAATCGGGCTATAAGAGACGATTAAGCCCATAAATCAATAAGTGAAAGCCCTGGTATTAAGCTTACGTAACTAGCCAATATTTTCGTTTACCAATGGACTCGAATGAGATTTTATTACGTTGACAAATTCCTATTTTATTCTTTTAAATTACAAAATTCCTTGGCTTAATATTTTCTGAATGAAATGAAATGATTCCCCATTCAAAATTTTGCGAGCTAATCCCTTCATCTGAATAACCATACGAATCACTAAAAAATCGATGCCGTCTATAATTGTATACCCAAATTCAGTAAGCAGTCTCTGTCTCTAATAGAGCCTAAGTCACAATTTTAGAACAGTTGGCATTCTTTATGCCCGAATTCAGTAACTTTGCATCACCTCAAGTCTCAAAATGATCTAGAGATTAATGCTTTTCCTCGCTTCCACGTTTTGTTCTTTTATTTTTATTTAAAATTTTGTGACCTGCTCATCACAAGGTCTTCATTTAAATAAAAGCAAAAGAAAAAAAACGTGAAAACGAGGAAAATCAATAATCTCTAGCTCATTTTGAGACTTCAGATGAAACTGAGTTACTGAATTCGGGTATTAGACGACTGCACTTCACGACGTAACGACAGCGAAATTTCCTTGTCTGCAAATGTCGTCTTAAAGCCAGCTTCTTGAATATTTTGAAGACTTCAGCGACATATCCAACAGCTTATTTGTTGTTGCCACATTAAAATATTTTACTTCTATAAAATTAAAATATTTTGTTCGAAGTGATTTTTTTTTGTGCAAAAAGAAAGTTTTAAATGATTGATTATTATTACATATGAAATATTACATCTATTTCATGTCTTTATTAGTAAAATAAAGTAAAACTTGTTAAAGCCTTGAACAATTTTACATTTCACATATAAGGGGCAGCACTACAGCTGCTCATTGTCGTCGGCAAAATTAGAAATGATTTTAACTTGGCGACAACGAGAACTGCTGCCTTGAAGTCGTGCTGTTGTCTAAATAACTGTGTCCATAAGAACGTGTGTATTTTAATATTTGACAGATGCTGCCTGACGCTTGCTGTCTTCAAAGTGTTCAAAGCATGAGTCTCAAAATAAAGTCTGTAAATAGTGGCCTGGTGATGAACAGGTCACAAAAATTTAAAATAAAAACAAAATAATAAAATGTGAAAGCGAGGAGAGCAATTATCTCTAGCTCATTTCGAGACTTGAGATGATATAAAGTTACTGAATTCGTGTATTAATTAGAAATTGATCGAAAATAGTTGCCAAAAAACATTCAGCTACTAAATCATAACAAATACAACAAACAAAAATCAATTAAAGCACAAATGGATTAAAATGTTGAGTTTGTGAAGAAAATAATTTTTTTTTTTTTTTTTATTTATGAAAGTTGTACTTACAGTTAAAACTTAATTACAACAAATAGGGAAGCTATGGCTGCGTCGGCCTTAAGGTTAAGATTACATAGTTATAATAAATTAGAACAAGAGTTATGAGCTATATATAGTAATACAGGTTTTTAGTTAAATTTTGTCGTATATATTGGCATATTTCAAATAGCTAATGAAGGTTTTAAGATTATCGAGGGTTGGGTTTGTAAGAAGATCCATTGGTTTTCTATTGCGTAGAGATCTTTTATACTGGTTGAAAAATTGGCATGCGTCTAAAATGTGTTCCATGTTAATTGGCGATCTATTGCAGTAGCTGCATATATTGGTCGCGGTTTTATCTGTTAAATGTCGGTTTGTCAAAAAGCTGTGTCCTAGTCGTATTCTTGTAATCTTGATCTGGTCTTTTCTTGTTAGTTCGGAGTTGTCGTCGATTTTGGAGATTTCGTTGGTAGTTAATTTTTTTGGGTTTATTTTTTTATACCAAATGGTAGATTTGTCGTATGTACTATTTTGTTTGAGTGTAAATAGTTTTTTGACGTAACTTTGTATGTCGCTGGCTAGATTATTGTTGGACATTATAATGGGACGTCTCAAAGCATCTTTTGCAGTAAGATCGGCTAGTTCGTTGCCCCTAATTTGTACATGGCTTGGTACCCAGACAAGTTTTATTTTATTTTTATTTTTTATAAGAAAGTTTCTTATGGTGTCTGCATAAATGTTTTTATCTGTTAGGCTTTTTATGGCTTCGAGAGATGACAGTGAATCTGTGGCGATTGCGAATTTGCCTCGATTTCGGTTGGCAAATTTTATAGCTTCATAGATGGCTATAATTTCTGCCGTGAAATTCGAGCTATAGGCTGGTAACTGCCCGACAATAATTGTTTCATCATTGTGGACTGCACCAAAACTCACACCGTTTTCAGTTTTAGAGCCATCTGTGTAGATGAATTTAAATGTTTTCAGTTTATTTGTGAGTTCCGTAAAGTACTTATTATACATTTCTGGTGATGTTTTATTTTTGGTAAAGTCATGTAAGGATGTGTCTATAGAGGCTGAGGGTAGCTGCCAACTAGGGAGCTTAGGGGATGATAATTGCTTATTATTTATTGGGATACCATAATGATTGGCATGGCGGATAATTCTATTTATTGCTGACGGGATAGTTTTGAACCTTTTGGATTTAAGAATTTTTTTCGTTAGCTTGGATAGAGGGGATTGATCATATGAATTAATTGCTTTACATTGTTTTACGGTGATGAGCTCTCGGCCTAAGATTATTGGGGTCAAGTTGGCTTCAAAGGTCAGGTTATGTATAGGTGTGGTGCGGTAGGCGCCAATTGCGGATCTTATGGCAGCATTTAATAGGGTATTTAATTTGTTTATTACTGATTTGGGAGAGTATCCAAAGAGATAGATCCCATAGTTAATTTTAGAAACCATTAGTGCTTTGACTGCAGAGATCAGTGAAGCAGGGTTGCAGTTGTAGTTTTGGTTTGAAAGACATTTTATTATGTTAAGCCGTTTATTTAATGAGGCTAATAGATTTTGTATGTGCGTATTCCAATTATATCTTTTATTAAATGTAATACCTAGGATCTTAAGATTTTCGACGGTGTTTATTACCATATTGTTCGAACATATTTCCGTGGGGCAGTTATGTTTTCTGCAAACGTGGATGTGTTTGCATTTTTCCACAGAAAGCTCTGCGCCTGAATAGTCACACCATTTTGTGATTTCATGGTGTACGTGATTTAGGTTGAATTTTATGTGTTTGCATTTATTAAGTTTTTTTATCAATATGAAGTCATCTGCGTGAGGATACCACAAAGTTTGTTGTAAGCAATTAAAAAAAGAATAACTGATAGGGGGGAGCCTTGTGGGATGCCGTTTTGAAGTGGGTAGGATTGTGATAAATATTGACAGACTCTTACTCTAATTTTTCGGTTTGTCATAAACTGTTTAACATAATTAAATATTTTTGGACCGATTTTCCATAGTATTAGTTGATCAAGAACTGTATGTACGCCGATCTTGTCGAAGGTTTTAGAAAAGTCAAGCGATATGATGGATATGTGTTTTTTAAAATGAAGGTAGTGCGCGATCTGATAGTCTAAGTAAATTAGAGAATCAGACACCGATTTCCCTTTCCTAAATCCGATTTGATGGCTATGAAGTAGTTTATTAGTTGTAATAAACCACCATAACCTATTTGCTATAATCTTGTCTAAAGCCTTTGCGCAGCAAGGGTTTAATGAAATGGGTCTGTAAGAGTCAATAGCGGATTTGTCTAAATTCGGTTTTGGGATGGGGATTACTAGGCTATTTTTGTAGATTTGAGGGAGGTAGTTGTCGAGGATGCTGTTGTAGAGTGAAAGGATTTGCAGTTCGACGGGACTTGAGGTGTTTTTTTATCATTGGGTACGATATTCTATCGATTCCAGGGGTGTGTCCTTTCAGTTTGGACAACGCCATGGAAAGCTCAATCGGAGTGATTTTGCTTTCAATGTGATGTGCGGCTTTATCTATGATAAAATTGAATGTTGTGAAGACAGACCGTTGTTTGTTCTGAAGGAAAGAGGGAGAAAACTTGCTGTTGTCTGATGCCTTTGACCAGTGTTGTCCGAATAAATTGGCAATAGCCAGTTGATCGGTTATAGCGCTTTGTATATTGCCTTAGTTTTTGATACAGTGCATCGTTGGGAAACACTTAAGTCCACAAAATCGTCGAATAGTTGACCACACTTGTCCAGTGGGACTCCTAGGGTTAATATTCGATGTAAATTCGTTCATTGACTTAGATTTTGAAGATTTAAGTTCTTTCTTAAAAAGGTGATTAGCTTTTTTATATTTTATAATGTTTTCTAAAGATATGTTTCTTTTAAGAACATTCCAACATCGATTTCTATCCGTTTTTAGTTTTTGGAGTTTTTTGTTCCACCACGGAACTGATTTTTTTTCAGTGTACATAGTTTGGGCAATGGAGTGAGTAGCACTATGTAGAATTATTCTCTGAATGTTAGCAGCTTCTTTATTAATGTTTGAACTAGTGGGTTTGTTTGAACTTGTTTCGTTTGACATGGAGTTGAATTTCTCCCAGTCAGCTTTGTTGATATTAACCTTAGGTCGCTTTATATTCGGTATGGGATTTTGGTTGGGGAAAAGAGAAATAATTAAGGGAAAGTGATCACTGCCTGAGAGATTGTCTGCAATTTCCCATTCGCTTTGTATGGCTATGTTAGGAGATGAGAGCGTCAAATCAACATGTGTGAAGGTGTGGTGTGTTGTGTAGTGGGTGGGGCGGCCGTCATTCAAGAGAGTGAGTGATGACTGTGCGATAAATTTGGAGATTGTGTTTCCTCTCTTATTGCTTTTAGGCGATCCCCAGCTAGCATGCCAGCTGTTAAAGTCGCCCGAGATGAAGTGTGGAAGTTGTGTTGTGTTTAGGGTGTCTTGGAGGTCTTTTAAACTGAATGGTATGTGAGGGGAGATGTATACTGAGCTGTTCAAGAATTTTATTTTAGATTGAATGGTAACAGTTATGATATCGAACTTGTTGGTTGTTGTGTTGGAAACTTGGTGTTGTATGGAATTATGTATTAATGTGGCAGACCCGGCAAATGAATTACGAGGGTTAGCAGATCGGTAAATTTTGAAGTTTATAGGGGTAGGTATTATCATGTTGTCGTGTAGATGAGTCTCTTGCTAATTTATTATTTGTGGTTTAATTTTTTTAATAAGCAATTGCAATTCGTTATAGTTGTTTAAGTAACCTCTTATGTTCCACTGTAAAACTTTTAGCGCAGCTGTCATTAGGTTTGTATTTGTTAGTATTGGGTTACAAGGAGGAAAATATATTATATGTTACAAATAATGTATGGTATAATATGCTTAGTATTTATTCGAATGGGTCAGAGTACTCGATGTCAGATCTCTTACTATTAGTTGTAGTTTTTAATGCTTGTTTCGTTTTGATTGTAGAGTTAATTCTTTTTATTTTGGATACTAGTCGTTTAGGTGTGTTTTTTGGTAGTATTTTAACATTCTGTTTTGATGTGGCTGGTGTCTCGTTATCTGAGCTTTCGGTAAGTATATCGGTGTACTGTATAATTTTTCTGTCTGTGACTGGAGTACTTGCATGCATGTTGTTGTTGGCGTTGGAGTTGGTTTCGGGTGTTTGACTGTTGTTGTGCTGTGTGATGTTTGTTGGTTGCTTTGGGTATTCTGTTGGGTGGTGTGGTGAATATCGAATGATGGTTTGCGCTCCTGTTGTTTTGCTATAGCAGAATAGCTGGAGTTGTTGGATTGATGACGTTCTCTGTAGATGGCTTTAGCAGTTTTGTTGTCAACATTTGATGTAACCTTTATCGCTTGTATTTCTTTTTCTCTTAAAAATATAGGGCATCTTCTGTCTAAGGCGTTATGATTTGTGTCTGTGAGCTTGTTAGCATCACAGTTTACGCATTTCGGGTTCTCTTTACATATTTCGTTGTTTTCTTCATCGAGGTGGTAGTGATTCGCGCAGTTAGAGCAAGCTCTTTGAGCTTTACAGAATTTGGCAAAATGATTATATTTTAAGCAGTTCTTACAGCGCATAGGGAGCGGGATGTATGGTCGAATCGGAATTCTTAGATAGCCAATGTTAATTTTATTCGGCAATGAAGATGAGGCAAATGTTATAATTATGAGTCCTGTTTCTTTTAGTTGATTGTCTATTTTTTTGTAAATTTTTTTTACTTCACACACGTTTTGGGATGCGAGTTCTGCGAGAATTTCTTTTTCAGTGATATCTCTTAGATCATTGCAGTATATAATTCCCTTAGAATAATTAAGCGTTGGGTGTAAAGCAATGCTCACTGTAATGGTATTTGATAAGGCTGTTAAAGTGCAAAGCTTGTGCGCTTGTTTGCTGTTTTTGGTTTGCATAAGTATTTGACCACTTCTTATTTTTTTGCACAGTTCGATTTCGCCGCACGTTGCGTCAATCGCTTTTTTAATTAGAAAGGGAGAGACACTGGAAAGGTTCTCGGAGTTATTTGTACGTGTCATTGTTAAGTATATTGGACTTTCTGATGTTATATTCAAAGTTATTGAATTATCCCATTGGAGTGATGGGATATTCGGTGGTTTCATTAAGTAGTCTGGCGGTTCGTTCATGTTGGCTTAATACGGTTTTATGACGAACTATTTTAATGGAGTCTTAGTAAATACTATATTAGGGAGTTGTTTTTGTATGATTGGAATTAAATGAGTATCACTTCTCAATTCACTTCCTTGTTTGTGTTTTTCGCACTTTTGTTTATTGTCGGTTAGTATACGTAAATGTCTTCAGAAATTAGAACGTCTGTTCGCTTTGAGGATGGAATGCTTACTGAGAGAAAATAATTATGTTAAAGAGGTTGTTGGCTACAACAAGAGTGAATAAAGAGGAAAACTGTGTATGTAAGCATTACAACAGAAAGAAAAATACCAAATGAATCGGCTTATGGCCGAGGTCAACAAAGCACGCCAGCTGTCCCTATCTCGTGCTAACTGGCGCCAATTGGAAATCCCAAGTATAGCAAAGGCTTTTTCCACTTGGTCTTTCCAACGCAGAGGAGGTCTTCCTTTTCCTCTGCTACCACCAGCGGGTACAGCATCAAAAACCTTCAGGGCTGGAGCTATTTCATCCATTCGAACGACGTGACCTAGCCAGCGAAGCCGCTGATTCTTAATCCGCTGCACTATATCTACGTCATTGTACAGCTCATACAACTCATCGTTCCATCGTACGCATATGCACTCACATACCAGCTGCTTCAGTCACGGGGGGGGGGGGGATTCGGCTTCATGACCATAAGGAGTAAACCCGAAAGAGGTGGACCCCCAAAAGACGACGAGATAATTAAATTTGCACACGGAGAAACTCTACCAGAAGGGCCAGTGAACCGAAGCACTGTCTCTTCTCGCCTCCTATGGTTCCTTTCAACCCGAAATGAAGAAAAGAAAAAAAAAATGCCTAGCAGCTAAGGTGAATATTTGAGCTGCCCCAAGCCCACCCATCCAATGGTTTCATGGCTCTTACCGAAACCCCAATCTTAATCTCACCCACAATCCTTCAGATTTCAGACCAAAAAAAAAACGATATTAGTAAGTCATTTTACAATGGGTTTATTATACTAACTCAAGTAATAATACAAAAAAAACCATATTTATTTTATGAAAAAGAACCTATTTAACAACTTTAAAACTAATTGAGTTCTCCGCTTAATAAATATTTAGAAAACTATTTATTTCTACACTTTTTTTTTTTTCTTTTGTGTTGAATTCAAAAATGTTGGATATGTAATTAATACGGACTCTGTATAAATTAACAACTTATGTACATATGTAAATAGAAACGAACTGACCTACCTCAACAGCTGATGTCAAAGAGTTCAATGACTTGGTCAAGGAGTATACATATATGCACATATGTACGTATATATTAGTACATAGTAAATGCGAGCGAGAGATTTAAAATATGAAGATCGGCGACAAAATACAACTGAGCGAACATGCATGCGCACATACAGGCCGATGAGCATTTATATACGCACCTATTTTCATATATACACCTGTATGCACATATATGCAAGCGCAGGCACATGCATTTACTCGCCTATGAATACGCGGTAGTAACAAAAGATGGAAAAGGTATGCATACTCATATATCTACTTGTCAATATGTATGAGGAAACACATGAATAGGCATACGTTAAGCTAATATATTATATTTAAAGAGAAATTATTAAAAGCAATTAAAACTGTAACTTAATTTGTTGTTGGAATCCGGTCCCCACGATGCGTCGAAGGCCTTTTCAGCATGTAGAGCCAGGGCGTAGGATTGTTGCTATAAACACGAAAAATAGAAACTTCCCTACCAATTTTTTCTCTTTAGCGAAGAGGCTGCAATTACTCAAATCTCCTTTAGAATACATAAAACCATATCGATCACTGACTGAGAGAGAGAGCGCAAATTTTTAAGTAAGATTATTAAAGAAAGGTGAAATTAAAGTACATAGAATCTCTCAATAAGTAATTACGTTAGATATGATTTTACGAATCTTACGTTAATTTTACTTTGCTTGCGAAATTAATTAATCGTGGTAAACTGAATCAGCTTATCATCATTGCTCTCTTCAACAACTCTGAACAGGGTTATAGGTTGAGGTAAATCAGCTGTTGGTGCGTGGGACGGTACTACTTAAATTAAGTATGAGCTTATATGCATACAAGCATATTCATATTAAGCAAGCAAAAAATGAATTTGAGAGGCGATTGTGCATTAATACTAGCAAATACAGCGAATATAAAAAAAACTGAGATCAATTCACATTTCAGCTGATTAATGACAATATTATTTTACATGCTTTGATGAAATTCCGAGTTCGATTTAAATCTTAGTTAGAGGTATTTTAATATTTCGTATAGTTTTAACAAGATTGTAATTTAGATTGAAGTATTTTTTTTTTTTTTTTTTTTTTTTTTTTTTTGACTTGGAGTCTAGTGTTACTTCAATCAATTTCATGCTGTTTTACGCCTTTACGTTTTTTTTTTCTCAATTATTTCGCATTTTAAATGCATGAATGTTTTACTAAGCATAAGTATACATAATTTTTTTAATTGGATTAAGTATATTTAAGCTAGCTATGGCTACAACTTTCTCCAGCTTTAGGGCCGAGTTAACCTATCCATGTAAATGGAATTTTCGGATGCTGATAGCCGCTGGGTCGATGATGTAGATGTTCCTCAGGAATAAGATGGAAGTTAGTCTGCAGCTGACGACTTCTATGAAAACTTTTGAACACGTGTTGTCCGGTGGATGATGGTCCGGCTAGCTTGCTTTAACGCCGAGACGTCTTAAAGGCTTGTAAATGAGAATCAAATAGCACGTTCTACGATGTTCGTATTTCGTTTTACAAAGCAATCTCTATTTTAAAAACTTTTTGAGATTATACACGATGAACGGGATATTTCGCGATTTATAATCGCGTGAAATTATACAAAATTATTTAATTTAAAACTTGCTAAGATGCAACTTGTTCACTCCACTGCCCAAACGAAAAAGAAAGCCCCCACACGCTCCTTTTCCGGAAATTGAGCTAGACCCATCGCATTGTCACCTAACAGCTGATTGTCGCCACTGCGTTTTTGGAGTCTCGTGAACATAAATAAGAAGAAGCATTCCTACTGAAAATGGTTTATGACTATGCTACAATAATTTAATTAACTTCATTTTTCTTCTTTTCTTCTGTATTTTTATTTTGTATAAAATTTTATAAATGCGATAGAATAAAATAGTTAAATAAAGACTTGTGGCGAAGAAATTGAAAGACAAAAAAAAATACTGGTATAGAAAAAAAATCACAAAAAAAATATGTATCTCCAAAACTAAGCTGAATTAAATAATTTTCTTCATGCAGCACATTCGCGAATCTACGAGCATCGTACACACCCCCCCACTTAGAGTGTTGGCGGCGTTTAGCAGCTATTCCTCACCGTGTCGAATATCTTTTTGGTGATAGTACTGCCGTTTTCTCGTTTCTTCGTCTTCGAGCAAATACATGCAATTGCCTTTTGTTCCAACTATTGTTGCTTTGACAAACTTAGGGGCGAATTTGGCGTTGAACTTTTTGCTGGCATTGCTTTGAACAAAGTTTCTTCTGAATACTATATCGCCGGTTTTATATGTTTTAGTACTGCTACGCAAGTTATATCTATTTGCTGACGACTCGAATGCTGCCTGAATGTTTTTAGTAATCGCTTCTCGTATAAGTATCAATCGGTCTGATTTTCCAAGCACTTTGCTATCTAAATGTTCGAGTTTCCTTAGGAGTTCATAATCCTTGGCGTGAGTCAACATCTGTTGGCCGAAAAGCGCATAATATGGAGTACAACCTATGGTTTGGTGGTATGAACTTCTGAGGGCCTCAGCTATTTCTGACAGATGTCGGTCCCAAATGCTTTGGTCCTTTTGTATGTAAGAACGGATACCAGTTATAATTGAGCGGTTGACACGTTCACTAGCGTTAGCTTGTGGGCTGTAAAGTGCGGTATAAATATGGCGTATTCCTCGTTGACTTAAAAGGTTGTTAAATTGGGTTGACTTAAACTGTTTACCATTATCAGTCATTATAATCTCCGGTGTACCAAATAACGAGAAAACATTTTCCTGCAAGTACTCACATATTACTGATGTATCGAATTTCCTTATCGCTATGAAAAGTGGATATTTAGTGAGATGATTCAGAACTATTAAAATGCCAATATTCCCACGTTTCGACCTGGGGTATGGACCAAGCAGATCAATATATAGTTTCTGAAATGGCCTTTGCACAGTGTATTGCGAAGACATTGGTGGACGTAATGTTGTATTTGGAGCTTTACTTTTGTGACAAACTTCACATCTCCCAATAAAATTTTTAACATCAACCGTCATATTGGGCCAAAACAGATTTTTGCGTATGCGCTCTAGCGTTTTCGCTATACCGCCATGACATTTGTTTGGACGCGTGTGCGCGTTATCAATAACCTTTCCTGTAAGTTCCTTTGGTATCCACAATTTCCAATTGAACTGTTCATTTTCAGGCTTGCCGTCGGAAAATTCAGTTCGCTTGTAAACATGTTCATTTAAAACTTGTAAATCAGGTAAACGCGAAGAGTTGTTACGAATGTTAGACTTTAACTTTTCATATTCTGCAGACTGGAATTCTACCGACTGTAAGTCTACAAGAGGGCGAACATCCCTATCCACAACCTCGCCAATTTCATTACCGATTTCTTCAAAATTCTGCCTTGATAAGCTATCAAGGACTATATTCTGAGTTCCTTTCCTATGTTCGATAGAGAATTTAAAACCTTGTAGTTTTAAAGACCATCGCGCTAACCTACCCGATAGGTCAGTTTGTCGCATCAACCACTGTAAACTCGCATGGTCGGTAACGATCTTAAATTCTTGCCCTTCGACATATGCTCGAAACTTCTTCAAACTGAGCATGGCGGCAAGACATTCCAGCTCGGTCACGGAGTAATTGCTTTGTGCTTTATTGACCTTCTGCGAAAAATAAGCTATTGGACTTTCAACACCATCTTCTGTCAGCTGCGAAAGAACTGCACCCACACCTAACCTACTGGCATCACACTGGATTATAAAGGGTTTTTGGTAGTTTGGGTTTGCCAAAACAGGTGCGCTACATAGTTTTTCTTTCAACGTATCGAAGGCTTCTTGGGCGGCTGAGTTCCAGGCAAAGGTTTTACTTTTCTTAGTGAGATCCGAAAGTGGGGTTGTTATGGCAGAAAAATTATCGATAAATCGGCGGTACCAACCAGCCATTCCAAGGAACCTGCGTAACTGCTTCACACTGGTAGGCACTGGATAGTTTGTAACATATGCAATTTTATCAGGGTCCGTGCGCAAAGTTCCATTGCCGACAATATAGCCAAGATATTTGACCTCTTCGATACAGAACTTGCTTTTGGAAATGTTTATAGTTAACCCAGCCTTTCTCAATTGCAATGCAACTTCATCCAAAACGGACATATGTGTTTTGAAATCTTCAGACACGATCAGGAGATCGTCAAGGTAGCCAAAAACTTGATTCTTAAGATGAGGTGGTATAACGCGATCCATCAAGCGACATAGTGCTTGGGGAGCGTTACAGAGACCAAAAGGTATGACACAATAACGGTATAGAGGACGGTTTGGAACGGTAAAGCAGGTGTAATCCCGTGATTCTTCGGCTAGTGGAATTTGCCAAAACGCACGGCGAAGATCGAGAGCACTAATAAATTCCGCTTTCGGCAACCGGCTCAGAATTCCCTCAATATGTGGAAGGGGATACGCATCTTTGACGGTAACAGCGTTGATCTTCCTTGAATCTAGACATAAACGAACTTTGTCGGACTTTTTGACTAACACAACCGGACTAGACCAAGGACTGTTGGGGGATTCTTCAATCACACCCAACCTGAGCATTTCATCGATTTCTTTATGAACGATGCTTTCAATAGCTGGTGAAATGGGGAAATAGCGCTGCTTTATCGGACGGACATTTGACTCTAATTCAATGGTATGTTCTATTAAAGAAGTTTTACCTAACCCCTCTTTCTCACAATTCGGAAACCTCATTTTCACAACATCCAGCAGTTTTTTCTGCCCATCTGTTAAGGAAATTTGTGATTCTTCTTCTGACTTTTTGGTGAAATTAATGTTATCAATTTGGGAAATAAGATGCGGTGCAATTTTAAACTTGCTCCAAAAATCGACTCCTAAGATGACATCTTGGGACATGCTAGGTATGACGAAAAAGTTTATTGTTTCAGTATTTCGTTTATATGTCACAGGCAGAGTAATGATTCCAAAAACTATCTGCTTTCTACCATCAGCAGTACAGACGGTCGTGTGATGTTGCTTTAGTTTATTGCTATTTGACAATTCTTCGGCTAACGCATTACCTAAGCCGGATATTTGTGCACCACTGTCGAGAAGTGCTAACATGGTTCTATCTAGGATAGCTATTTGCGCATATGGCCTAAAATCTGCACTTTTATCATGAACTGAAGAAATAATGCAACTTATGTTATGGCGTTGAAACTTGACTTTTTTCCAAAAGGTATTCATGCGATTAGATGAACGGCTTTTTAATATGGGTGGATCAACAGGACTTTTAAAAATTTTGGTTTTAGCTTCATTGTACTTTTGCAAGCGTACTTCGTATGGTATTATTTCAATCAGTTTCGGTTGATCTATAGCTAGTGTGTCTGGGCGTATGATAAACTTTACTTCGTTTGGTCGGAGCGAGACATCGTTTTTGACAGCTCGCTCGATTTCGAGTTTCCCGGACTACATTTGGGGCAGTTTGGCTTGTAAACCTCGAATGCTCCGCATCCGTAACAAAAAATTTTCCTGTCTTCCAAACAATCATAAAATGTATGTCCTTCCTTTCTGCAATTCCAGCAAATGAGTTTGAACGGTTTCGCTCGACTGCTGATTACGTCTATCTCTACTTCTGGTACTAACGGTTCAAAAACTAAATCTTTTTCAACTTCGTTAATTTGCCTACGAGGCCTCGTTTGTTGGCTATAATCAATTCCTTTTAGCAGACTCTCACCTTTTATACAAAGCCTACGTAGTTCTGCCAACGAGTTTATAGGTACGTATAGAAGTTGCTGCCGTATACGCGGACGCAAATTTCTTTGCATAATTTCTACTAGTTCAGCTTCCGGTAAGGGCACATGCAAAGTTTCCGCGATTTTTAAAATGGAGTTACGGTAGTCGTCAAAAGATTCAGCTACACCTTGCTTGCGGCCGCGAATAATATCTTTTATTTCGGTATCCGTCTTATGTACTTCAAAATGCATACGTAATGCTTGTCACAGTGATGGTCATGTTACCCGTTCAACGCTACGCCGATAACGCCAGTACCAGTCCTTTGCTTCCTTAGAGAACAAACACTGGATATTATCGCACAACAAGTTGAAATTGCCATTTAGAGTATCTACAACTTGTGACTCGATACGATAAATAAAGTTATCTACACTGAGACTTGCCGACCCGTCGAATTTTATATCCCAACTGGCAACTAATCTAGCAGCTTTCGCAATATTGTGGCCTGACGACCCGTTGCTAAAGCGTAATTGCTCTAACTGCCGATTAAAATTATCATTACTCGATTGATTCAAAAGATAAGGCATTTCGCGTGGTAAAACTGGTGTAGATATTTGTGGATTTTGAGAAGCGGAAGTTTGGTTGTTGTTGATATTTGCTACCGGTGGTGCTTCATTTAAATTAACTCGGCCTAATATATTTGTCAAGGTGCCTTCAATACGCTGTTCTATTAGTTGTGCAACCCGTGTCTCTAAATCGTCGAACATCGAGGAATGTCGCGCGGAAATTACTGCATTAACTAACCTGCTGATACGGGAGTCTTCACTTGCCTGATTTCCAGGGTTGTGGTTGTTCGAATCAGTAACTGGTGGTAAGCCTACAGCTCCTTCTCCAGCCTGATTAGTAGGCCTAGCCAAATCTAAACTTTGATTAGCGCTTCCGGATGCCGCACTAGTATTGGTTTGTTTAGACCGGGCACGCGCACCAGTATTTAAACTAGCCGGAAAGTCTCGAGAACTGCAAGCGGTGCGACACTGAGGACAGGATTGATTGTGTTTCAACCAAGCCAGTAGACATTGTCTATGAAACTTATGTGAACATACGGTTTTTTGCAATTCGTCATTCTCCCTAAAACATTCTCGGCATATAGTGCACGTATCAACCTGTTGTGGTGTATTTTCATTACTGTGTCTTAAAGCCATTGTGATTTGCAGACAACAAAAGGTATATCAATTAAGCTAAGTCCGTTTTCAAACCTACCCGATAGGTCAGTTTGTCGCATCAACCACTGTAAACTCGCATGGTCGGTAACGATCTTAAATTCTTGCCCTTCGACATATGCTCGAAACTTCTTCAAACTGAGCATGGCGGCAAGACATTCCAGCTCGGTCACGGAGTAATTGCTTTGTGCTTTATTGACCTTCTGCGAAAAATAAGCTATTGGACTTTCAACACCATCTTCTGTCAGCTGCGAAAGAACTGCACCCACACCTAACCTACTGGCATCACACTGGATTATAAAGGGTTTTTGGTAGTTTGGGTTTGCCAAAACAGGTGCGCTACATAGTTTTTCTTTCAACGTATCGAAGGCTTCTTGGGCGGCTGAGTTCCAGGCAAAGGTTTTACTTTTCTTAGTGAGATCCGAAAGTGGGGTTGTTATGGCAGAAAAATTATCGATAAATCGGCGGTACCAACCAGCCATTCCAAGGAACCTGCGTAACTGCTTCACACTGGTAGGCACTGGATAGTTTGTAACATATGCAATTTTATCAGGGTCCGTGCGCAAAGTTCCATTGCCGACAATATAGCCAAGATATTTGACCTCTTCGATACAGAACTTGCTTTTGGAAATGTTTATAGTTAACCCAGCCTTTCTCAATTGCAATGCAACTTCATCCAAAACGGACATATGTGTTTTGAAATCTTCAGACACGATCAGGAGATCGTCAAGGTAGCCAAAAACTTGATTCTTAAGATGAGGTGGTATAACGCGATCCATCAAGCGACATAGTGCTTGGGGAGCGTTACAGAGACCAAAAGGTATGACACAATAACGGTATAGAGGACGGTTTGGAACGGTAAAGCAGGTGTAATCCCGTGATTCTTCGGCTAGTGGAATTTGCCAAAACGCACGGCGAAGATCGAGAGCACTAATAAATTCCGCTTTCGGCAACCGGCTCAGAATTCCCTCAATATGTGGAAGGGGATACGCATCTTTGACGGTAACAGCGTTGATCTTCCTTGAATCTAGACATAAACGAACTTTGTCGGACTTTTTGACTAACACAACCGGACTAGACCAAGGACTGTTGGGGGATTCTTCAATCACACCCAACCTGAGCATTTCATCGATTTCTTTATGAACGATGCTTTCAATAGCTGGTGAAATGGGGAAATAGCGCTGCTTTATCGGACGGACATTTGACTCTAATTCAATGGTATGTTCTATTAAAGAAGTTTTACCTAACCCCTCTTTCTCACAATTCGGAAACCTCATTTTCACAACATCCAGCAGTTTTTTCTGCCCATCTGTTAAGGAAATTTGTGATTCTTCTTCTGACTTTTTGGTGAAATTAATGTTATCAATTTGGGAAATAAGATGCGGTGCAATTTTAAACTTGCTCCAAAAATCGACTCCTAAGATGACATCTTGGGACATGCTAGGTATGACGAAAAAGTTTATTGTTTCAGTATTTCGTTTATATGTCACAGGCAGAGTAATGATTCCAAAAACTATCTGCTTTCTACCATCAGCAGTACAGACGGTCGTGTGATGTTGCTTTAGTTTATTGCTATTTGACAATTCTTCGGCTAACGCATTACCTAAGCCGGATATTTGTGCACCACTGTCGAGAAGTGCTAACATGGTTCTATCTAGGATAGCTATTTGCGCATATGGCCTAAAATCTGCACTTTTATCATGAACTGAAGAAATAATGCAACTTATGTTATGGCGTTGAAACTTGACTTTTTTCCAAAAGGTATTCATGCGATTAGATGAACGGCTTTTTAATATGGGTGGATCAACAGGACTTTTAAAAATTTTGGTTTTAGCTTCATTGTACTTTTGCAAGCGTACTTCGTATGGTATTATTTCAATCAGTTTCGGTTGATCTATAGCTAGTGTGTCTGGGCGTATGATAAACTTTACTTCGTTTGGTCGGAGCGAGACATCGTTTTTGACAGCTCGCTCGATTTCGAGTTTCCCGGACTACATTTGGGGCAGTTTGGCTTGTAAACCTCGAATGCTCCGCATCCGTAACAAAAAATTTTCCTGTCTTCCAAACAATCATAAAATGTATGTCCTTCCTTTCTGCAATTCCAGCAAATGAGTTTGAACGGTTTCGCTCGACTGCTGATTACGTCTATCTCTACTTCTGGTACTAACGGTTCAAAAACTAAATCTTTTTCAACTTCGTTAATTTGCCTACGAGGCCTCGTTTGTTGGCTATAATCAATTCCTTTTAGCAGACTCTCACCTTTTATACAAAGCCTACGTAGTTCTGCCAACGAGTTTATAGGTACGTATAGAAGTTGCTGCCGTATACGCGGACGCAAATTTCTTTGCATAATTTCTACTAGTTCAGCTTCCGGTAAGGGCACATGCAAAGTTTCCGCGATTTTTAAAATGGAGTTACGGTAGTCGTCAAAAGATTCAGCTACACCTTGCTTGCGGCCGCGAATAATATCTTTTATTTCGGTATCCGTCTTATGTACTTCAAAATGCATACGTAATGCTTGTCACAGTGATGGTCATGTTACCCGTTCAACGCTACGCCGATAACGCCAGTACCAGTCCTTTGCTTCCTTAGAGAACAAACACTGGATATTATCGCACAACAAGTTGAAATTGCCATTTAGAGTATCTACAACTTGTGACTCGATACGATAAATAAAGTTATCTACACTGAGACTTGCCGACCCGTCGAATTTTATATCCCAACTGGCAACTAATCTAGCAGCTTTCGCAATATTGTGGCCTGACGACCCGTTGCTAAAGCGTAATTGCTCTAACTGCCGATTAAAATTATCATTACTCGATTGATTCAAAAGATAAGGCATTTCGCGTGGTAAAACTGGTGTAGATATTTGTGGATTTTGAGAAGCGGAAGTTTGGTTGTTGTTGATATTTGCTACCGGTGGTGCTTCATTTAAATTAACTCGGCCTAATATATTTGTCAAGGTGCCTTCAATACGCTGTTCTATTAGTTGTGCAACCCGTGTCTCTAAATCGTCGAACATCAAGGAATGTCGCGCGGAAATTACTGCATTAACTAACCTGCTGATACGGGAGTCTTCACTTGCCTGATTTCCAGGGTTGTGGTTGTTCGAATCAGTAACTGGTGGTAAGCCTACAGCTCCTTCTCCAGCCTGATTAGTAGGCCTAGCCAAATCTAAACTTTGATTAGCGCTTCCGGATGCCGCACTAGTATTGGTTTGTTTAGACCGGGCACGCGCACCAGTATTTAAACTAGCCGGAAAGTCTCGAGAACTGCAAGCGGTGCGACACTGAGGACAGGATTGATTGTGTTTCAACCAAGCCAGTAGACATTGTCTATGAAACTTATGTGAACATACGGTTTTTTGCAATTCGTCATTCTCCCTAAAACATTCTCGGCATATAGTGCACGTATCAACCTGTTGTGGTGTATTTTCATTACTGTGTCTTAAAGCCATTGTGATTTGCAGACAACAAAAGGTATATCAATTAAGCTAAGTCCGTTTTCAAACCTACCCGATAGGTCAGTTTGTCGCATCAACCACTGTAAACTCGCATGGTCGGTAACGATCTTAAATTCTTGCCCTTCGACATATGCTCGAAACTTCTTCAAACTGAGCATGGCGGCAAGACATTCCAGCTCGGTCACGGAGTAATTGCTTTGTGCTTTATTGACCTTCTGCGAAAAATAAGCTATTGGACTTTCAACACCATCTTCTGTCAGCTGCGAAAGAACTGCACCCACACCTAACCTACTGGCATCACACTGGATTATAAAGGGTTTTTGGTAGTTTGGGTTTGCCAAAACAGGTGCGCTACATAGTTTTTCTTTCAACGTATCGAAGGCTTCTTGGGCGGCTGAGTTCCAGGCAAAGGTTTTACTTTTCTTAGTGAGATCCGAAAGTGGGGTTGTTATGGCAGAAAAATTATCGATAAATCGGCGGTACCAACCAGCCATTCCAAGGAACCTGCGTAACTGCTTCACACTGGTAGGCACTGGATAGTTTGTAACATATGCAATTTTATCAGGGTCCGTGCGCAAAGTTCCATTGCCGACAATATAGCCAAGATATTTGACCTCTTCGATACAGAACTTGCTTTTGGAAATGTTTATAGTTAACCCAGCCTTTCTCAATTGCAATGCAACTTCATCCAAAACGGACATATGTGTTTTGAAATCTTCAGACACGATCAGGAGATCGTCAAGGTAGCCAAAAACTTGATTCTTAAGATGAGGTGGTATAACGCGATCCATCAAGCGACATAGTGCTTGGGGAGCGTTACAGAGACCAAAAGGTATGACACAATAACGGTATAGAGGACGGTTTGGAACGGTAAAGCAGGTGTAATCCCGTGATTCTTCGGCTAGTGGAATTTGCCAAAACGCACGGCGAAGATCGAGAGCACTAATAAATTCCGCTTTCGGCAACCGGCTCAGAATTCCCTCAATATGTGGAAGGGGATACGCATCTTTGACGGTAACAGCGTTGATCTTCCTTGAATCTAGACATAAACGAACTTTGTCGGACTTTTTGACTAACACAACCGGACTAGACCAAGGACTGTTGGGGGATTCTTCAATCACACCCAACCTGAGCATTTCATCGATTTCTTTATGAACGATGCTTTCAATAGCTGGTGAAATGGGGAAATAGCGCTGCTTTATCGGACGGACATTTGACTCTAATTCAATGGTATGTTCTATTAAAGAAGTTTTACCTAACCCCTCTTTCTCACAATTCGGAAACCTCATTTTCACAACATCCAGCAGTTTTTTCTGCCCATCTGTTAAGGAAATTTGTGATTCTTCTTCTGACTTTTTGGTGAAATTAATGTTATCAATTTGGGAAATAAGATGCGGTGCAATTTTAAACTTGCTCCAAAAATCGACTCCTAAGATGACATCTTGGGACATGCTAGGTATGACGAAAAAGTTTATTGTTTCAGTATTTCGTTTATATGTCACAGGCAGAGTAATGATTCCAAAAACTATCTGCTTTCTACCATCAGCAGTACAGACGGTCGTGTGATGTTGCTTTAGTTTATTGCTATTTGACAATTCTTCGGCTAACGCATTACCTAAGCCGGATATTTGTGCACCACTGTCGAGAAGTGCTAACATGGTTCTATCTAGGATAGCTATTTGCGCATATGGCCTAAAATCTGCACTTTTATCATGAACTGAAGAAATAATGCAACTTATGTTATGGCGTTGAAACTTGACTTTTTTCCAAAAGGTATTCATGCGATTAGATGAACGGCTTTTTAATATGGGTGGATCAACAGGACTTTTAAAAATTTTGGTTTTAGCTTCATTGTACTTTTGCAAGCGTACTTCGTATGGTATTATTTCAATCAGTTTCGGTTGATCTATAGCTAGTGTGTCTGGGCGTATGATAAACTTTACTTCGTTTGGTCGGAGCGAGACATCGTTTTTGACAGCTCGCTCGATTTCGAGTTTCCCGGACTACATTTGGGGCAGTTTGGCTTGTAAACCTCGAATGCTCCGCATCCGTAACAAAAAATTTTCCTGTCTTCCAAACAATCATAAAATGTATGTCCTTCCTTTCTGCAATTCCAGCAAATGAGTTTGAACGGTTTCGCTCGACTGCTGATTACGTCTATCTCTACTTCTGGTACTAACGGTTCAAAAACTAAATCTTTTTCAACTTCGTTAATTTGCCTACGAGGCCTCGTTTGTTGGCTATAATCAATTCCTTTTAGCAGACTCTCACCTTTTATACAAAGCCTACGTAGTTCTGCCAACGAGTTTATAGGTACGTATAGAAGTTGCTGCCGTATACGCGGACGCAAATTTCTTTGCATAATTTCTACTAGTTCAGCTTCCGGTAAGGGCACATGCAAAGTTTCCGCGATTTTTAAAATGGAGTTACGGTAGTC
The DNA here is from genome assembly GCA_963971545.1 of Philophylla caesio. Lineage (NCBI taxonomy): Eukaryota > Metazoa > Arthropoda > Insecta > Diptera > Tephritidae > Philophylla > Philophylla caesio. The sequence goes on along the minus strand of OZ020608.1, from coordinate 58,429,592 downwards.
GTCAAAAGATTCAGCTACACCTTGCTTGCGGCCGCGAATAATATCTTTTATTTCGGTATCCGTCTTATGTACTTCAAAATGCATACGTAATGCTTGTCACAGTGATGGTCATGTTACCCGTTCAACGCTACGCCGATAACGCCAGTACCAGTCCTTTGCTTCCTTAGAGAACAAACACTGGATATTATCGCACAACAAGTTGAAATTGCCATTTAGAGTATCTACAACTTGTGACTCGATACGATAAATAAAGTTATCTACACTGAGACTTGCCGACCCGTCGAATTTTATATCCCAACTGGCAACTAATCTAGCAGCTTTCGCAATATTGTGGCCTGACGACCCGTTGCTAAAGCGTAATTGCTCTAACTGCCGATTAAAATTATCATTACTCGATTGATTCAAAAGATAAGGCATTTCGCGTGGTAAAACTGGTGTAGATATTTGTGGATTTTGAGAAGCGGAAGTTTGGTTGTTGTTGATATTTGCTACCGGTGGTGCTTCATTTAAATTAACTCGGCCTAATATATTTGTCAAGGTGCCTTCAATACGCTGTTCTATTAGTTGTGCAACCCGTGTCTCTAAATCGTCGAACATCGAGGAATGTCGCGCGGAAATTACTGCATTAACTAACCTGCTGATACGGGAGTCTTCACTTGCCTGATTTCCAGGGTTGTGGTTGTTCGAATCAGTAACTGGTGGTAAGCCTACAGCTCCTTCTGCAGCCTGATTAGTAGGCCTAGCCAAATCTAAACTTTGATTAGCGCTTCCGGATGCCGCACTAGTATTGGTTTGTTTAGACCGGGCACGCGCACCAGTATTTAAACTAGCCGGAAAGTCTCGAGAACTGCAAGCGGTGCGACACTGAGGACAGGATTGATTGTGTTTCAACCAAGCCAGTAGACATTGTCTATGAAACTTATGTGAACATACGGTTTTTTGCAATTCGTCATTCTCCCTAAAACATTCTCGGCATATAGTGCACGTATCAACCTGTTGTGGTGTATTTTCATTACTGTGTCTTAAAGCCATTGTGATTTGCAGACAACAAAAGGTATATCAATTAAGCTAAGTCCGTTTTCAAACCTACCCGATAGGTCAGTTTGTCGCATCAACCACTGTAAACTCGCATGGTCGGTAACGATCTTAAATTCTTGCCCTTCGACATATGCTCGAAACTTCTTCAAACTGAGCATGGCGGCAAGACATTCCAGCTCGGTCACGGAGTAATTGCTTTGTGCTTTATTGACCTTCTGCGAAAAATAAGCTATTGGACTTTCAACACCATCTTCTGTCAGCTGCGAAAGAACTGCACCCACACCTAACCTACTGGCATCACACTGGATTATAAAGGGTTTTTGGTAGTTTGGGTTTGCCAAAACAGGTGCGCTACATAGTTTTTCTTTCAACGTATCGAAGGCTTCTTGGACGGCTGAGTTCCAGGCAAAGGTTTTACTTTTCTTAGTGAGATCCGAAAGTGGGGTTGTTATGGCAGAAAAATTATCGATAAATCGGCGGTACCAACCAGCCATTCCAAGGAACCTGCGTAACTGCTTCACACTGGTAGGCACTGGATAGTTTGTAACATATGCAATTTTATCAGGGTCCGTGCGCAAAGTTCCATTGCCGACAATATAGCCAAGATATTTGACCTCTTCGATACAGAACTTGCTTTTGGAAATGTTTATAGTTAACCCAGCCTTTCTCAATTGCAATGCAACTTCATCCAAAACGGACATATGTGTTTTGAAATCTTCAGACACGATCAGGAGATCGTCAAGGTAGCCAAAAACTTGATTCTTAAGATGAGGTGGTATAACGCGATCCATCAAGCGACATAGTGCTTGGGGAGCGTTACAGAGACCAAAAGGTATGACACAATAACGGTATAGAGGACGGTTTGGAACGGTAAAGCAGGTGTAATCCCGTGATTCTTCGGCTAGTGGAATTTGCCAAAACGCACGGCGAAGATCGAGAGCACTAATAAATTCCGCTTTCGGCAACCGGCTCAGAATTCCCTCAATATGTGGAAGGGGATACGCATCTTTGACGGTAACAGCGTTGATCTTCCTTGAATCTAGACATAAACGAACTTTGTCGGACTTTTTGACTAACACAACCGGACTAGACCAAGGACTGTTGGGGGATTCTTCAATCACACCCAACCTGAGCATTTCATCGATTTCTTTATGAACGATGCTTTCAATAGCTGGTGAAATGGGGAAATAGCGCTGCTTTATCGGACGGACATTTGACTCTAATTCAATGGTATGTTCTATTAAAGAAGTTTTACCTAACCCCTCTTTCTCACAATTCGGAAACCTCATTTTCACAACATCCAGCAGTTTTTTCTGCCCATCTGTTAAGGAAATTTGTGATTCTTCTTCTGACTTTTTGGTGAAATTAATGTTATCAATTTGGGAAATAAGATGCGGTGCAATTTTAAACTTGCTCCAAAAATCGACTCCTAAGATGACATCTTGGGACATGCTAGGTATGACGAAAAAGTTTATTGTTTCAGTATTTCGTTTATATGTCACAGGCAGAGTAATGATTCCAAAAACTATCTGCTTTCTACCATCAGCAGTACAGACGGTCGTGTGATGTTGCTTTAGTTTATTGCTATTTGACAATTCTTCGGCTAACGCATTACCTAAGCCGGATATTTGTGCACCACTGTCGAGAAGTGCTAACATGGTTCTATCTAGGATAGCTATTTGCGCATATGGCCTAAAATCTGCACTTTTATCATGAACTGAAGAAATAATGCAACTTATGTTATGGCGTTGAAACTTGACTTTTTTCCAAAAGGTATTCATGCGATTAGATGAACGGCTTTTTAATATGGGTGGATCAACAGGACTTTTAAAAATTTTGGTTTTAGCTTCATTGTACTTTTGCAAGCGTACTTCGTATGGTATTATTTCAATCAGTTTCGGTTGATCTATAGCTAGTGTGTCTGGGCGTATGATAAACTTTACTTCGTTTGGTCGGAGCGAGACATCGTTTTTGACAGCTCGCTCGATTTCGAGTTTCCCGGACTACATTTGGGGCAGTTTGGCTTGTAAACCTCGAATGCTCCGCATCCGTAACAAAAAATTTTCCTGTCTTCCAAACAATCATAAAATGTATGTCCTTCCTTTCTGCAATTCCAGCAAATGAGTTTGAACGGTTTCGCTCGACTGCTGATTACGTCTATCTCTACTTCTGGTACTAACGGTTCAAAAACTAAATCTTTTTCAACTTCGTTAATTTGCCTACGAGGCCTCGTTTGTTGGCTATAATCAATTCCTTTTAGCAGACTCTCACCTTTTATACAAAGCCTACGTAGTTCTGCCAACGAGTTTATAGGTACGTATAGAAGTTGCTGCCGTATACGCGGACGCAAATTTCTTTGCATAATTTCTACTAGTTCAGCTTCCGGTAAGGGCACATGCAAAGTTTCCGCGATTTTTAAAATGGAGTTACGGTAGTCGTCAAAAGATTCAGCTACACCTTGCTTGCGGCCGCGAATAATATCTTTTATTTCGGTATCCGTCTTATGTACTTCAAAATGCATACGTAATGCTTGTCACAGTGATGGTCATGTTACCCGTTCAACGCTACGCCGATAACGCCAGTACCAGTCCTTTGCTTCCTTAGAGAACAAACACTGGATATTATCGCACAACAAGTTGAAATTGCCATTTAGAGTATCTACAACTTGTGACTCGATACGATAAATAAAGTTATCTACACTGAGACTTGCCGACCCGTCGAATTTTATATCCCAACTGGCAACTAATCTAGCAGCTTTCGCAATATTGTGGCCTGACGACCCGTTGCTAAAGCGTAATTGCTCTAACTGCCGATTAAAATTATCATTACTCGATTGATTCAAAAGATAAGGCATTTCGCGTGGTAAAACTGGTGTAGATATTTGTGGATTTTGAGAAGCGGAAGTTTGGTTGTTGTTGATATTTGCTACCGGTGGTGCTTCATTTAAATTAACTCGGCCTAATATATTTGTCAAGGTGCCTTCAATACGCTGTTCTATTAGTTGTGCAACCCGTGTCTCTAAATCGTCGAACATCGAGGAATGTCGCGCGGAAATTACTGCATTAACTAACCTGCTGATACGGGAGTCTTCACTTGCCTGATTTCCAGGGTTGTGGTTGTTCGAATCAGTAACTGGTGGTAAGCCTACAGCTCCTTCTCCAGCCTGATTAGTAGGCCTAGCCAAATCTAAACTTTGATTAGCGCTTCCGGATGCCGCACTAGTATTGGTTTGTTTAGACCGGGCACGCGCACCAGTATTTAAACTAGCCGGAAAGTCTCGAGAACTGCAAGCGGTGCGACACTGAGGACAGGATTGATTGTGTTTCAACCAAGCCAGTAGACATTGTCTATGAAACTTATGTGAACATACGGTTTTTTGCAATTCGTCATTCTCCCTAAAACATTCTCGGCATATAGTGCACGTATCAACCTGTTGTGGTGTATTTTCATTACTGTGTCTTAAAGCCATTGTGATTTGCAGACAACAAAAGGTATATCAATTAAGCTAAGTCCGTTTTCAAACTTGGCGGAAAATTAACGAATTTCAATAACGTCAAAATGTAAAAAAAAAAAATCGAATGAAAAAACTTGGTATTATATATCAGCAAATCAAAAAGTGCTGTACGATACTACATAAATCAAGATAATAAAAATCTTACGTGGTTTTTTTTTCTTGGTCCTACTTTCTTCTTCGAATTGTTGGTGAGAAAAAAAATTATGGCATATTTCTTCGGCTCCGGGCTAAAAAGTCCAGAAGACACTGACGATCGAACGTTAGGGTTGGATTCCTGTCTCAATCAAAACTAACAAAAAAAAATCCCTAAAACATTCTGAGTACAAAGAAAAACTATGAAGTGAACTTGAAGTGAAAAAGTTCAATGATTTGCATTTGATCAACGATAAATCTGCACCAAAGGTAAATACCTATAAATATCCGGTTGGACTGCTAGACATTTCGCCATGTCAGCTCCACTTTCCTAAATATTCAAACAGTAAATATCAAGTGCAACTTAAACATATATGAATGCCAATTGAAATTCCAAATTGTATGATGGTAAACTGCCTAACATTTAGCTAAAGCAAGTAAAAATTCCATGTTATAAAATCAGAATTCAATTCAGCGTTATGCTTGTTACAAATAAAACATTTTAATCGAAAGTAACAATTACAGAATTTGGTAAGTGATACGCGTACGACTACGTACAACTGAATTCCAACACTCTGCATCAATCAGACTGACAAACAACAGATTCCTATGAGGAATCCAATTTGCGAAGGCCACGAACTTGATAAGAGTACGTTAACGACTTTCTCTACTCGGGCCCCACGTTGGGCGCCATTTATCTGTTACGTCCTTTTTAGCTCCAACTCCGATCCACACACAACAATAACAACTGCGTACCTCTTTGTAAATCGGCTTCCGGTTTCGCATACCCTCCTTATAGTCATTTGTGTGCACTCACATACCAGCTGCTTCAGTCACGGGGGGGGGGGGGATTCGGCTTCATGACCATAAGGAGTAAACCCGAAAGAGGTGGACCCCCAAAAGACGACGAGATAATTAAATTTGCACACGGAGAAACTCTACCAGAAGGGCCAGTGAACCGAAGCACTGTCTCTTCTCGCCTCCTATGGTTCCTTTCAACCCGAAATGAAGAAAAGAAAAAAAAATGGCTAGCAGCTAAGGTGAATATTTGAGCTGCCCCAAGCTCACCCATCCAATGGTTTCATGGCTCTTACCGAAACCCCAATCTTAATCTCACCCACAATCCTTCAGATTTCAGACCAAAAAAAAAAACGATATTAGTAAGTCATTTTACAATGGGTTTATTATACTAACTCAAGTAATAATACAAAAAAAACCATATTTATTTTATGAAAAAGAACCTATTTAACAACTTTAAAACTAATTGAGTTCTCCGCTTAATAAATATTTAGAAAACTATTTATTTCTACACTTTTTTTTTTTCTTTTGTGTTGAATTCAAAAATGTTGGCATATGTAATTAATACGCACTCTGTATAAATTAACAACTTATGTACATATGTAAATAGAAACGAACTGACCTACCTCAACAGCTGATGTCAAAGAGTTCAATGACTTGGTCAAGGAGTATACATATATGCACATATGTACGTATATATTAGTACATAGTAAATGCGAGCGAGAGATTTAAAATATGAAGATCGGCGACAAAATACAACTGAGCGAACATGCATGCGCACATACAGGCCGATGAGCATTTATATACGCACCTATTTTCATATATACACCTGTATGCACATATATGCAAGCGCAGGCACATGCATTTACTCGCCTATGAATACGCGGACAGCAAAGAGTAACAAAAGATGGAAAAGGTATGCATACTCATATATCTACTTGTCAATATGTATGAGGAAACACATGAATAGGCATACGTTAAGCTAATATATTATATTTAAAGAGAAATTATTAAAAGCAATTAAAACTGTAACTTAATTTGTTGTTGGAATCCGGTCCCCACGATGCGTCGAAGGCCTTTTCAGCATGTAGAGCCAGGGCGTAGGATTGTTGCTATAAACACGAAAAATAGAAACTTCCCTACCAATTTTTTCTCTTTAGCGAAGAGGCTGCAATTACTCAAATCTCCTTTAGAATACATAAAACCATATCGATCACTGACTGAGAGAGAGAGCGCAAATTTTTAAGTAAGATTATTAAAGAAAGGTGAAATAAAAGTACATAGAATCTCTCAATAAGTAATTACGTTAGATATGATTTTACGAATCTTACGTTAATTTTACTTTGCTTGCGAAATTAATTAATCGTGGTAAACTGAATCAGCTTATCATCATTGCTCTCTTCAACAACTCTGAACAGGGTTATAGGTTGAGGTAAATCAGCTGTTGGTGCGTGGGACGGTACTACTTAAATTAAGTATGAGCTTATATGCATACAATATGAATATTAAGCAAGAAAAAAATGAATTTGAGAGGCGATTGTGCATTAATACTAGCAAATACAGCGAATATAAAAAAAACTGAGATCAATTCACATTTCAGCTGATTAATGACAATATTATTTTACATGCTTTGATGAAATTCCGAGTTCGATTTAAATCTTAGTTAGAGGTATTTTAATATTTCGTATAGTTTTAACAAGATTGTAATTTAGATTGAAGTATTTTTTTTTTTTTTTTTTTTTTTTTTGGCTTGGAGTCTAGTGTTACTTCAATCAATTTCATGCTGTTTTACGCCTATACGTTTTTTTTTTCTCAATTATTTCGCATTTTAAATGCATGAATGTTTTACTAAGCATAAGTATACATAATTTTTTTAATTGGATTAAGTATATTTAAGCTAGCTATGGCTACAACTTTCTCCAGCTTTAGGGCCGAGTTAACCTATCCATGTAAATGGAATTTTCGGATGCTGATAGCCGCTGGGTCGATGCTGTAGATGTTCCTCAGGAATAAGATGGAAGTTAGTCTGCAGCTGACGACTTCTATGAAAACTTTTGAACACGTGTTGTCCGGTGGATGATGGTCCGGCTAGCTTGCTTTAACGCCGAGACGTCTCAAAGGCTTGTAAATGAAAATCAAATAGCACGTTCTACGATGTTCGTATTTCGTTTTACAACGCAATCTCTATTTTAAAAACTTTTTGAGATTATACACGATGAACCGGATATTTCGCGATTTATAATCGCGTGAAATTATATAAAATTATTTAATTTAAAACTGGCTAAGATGCAACTTGTTCACTCCACTGCCCAAACGAAAAAGAAAGCCCCCACACGCTCCTTTTCCGGAAATTGAGCTAGACCCATCGCATTGTCACCTAACAGCTGATTGTCGCCACTGCGTTTTTGGAGTCTCGTGAACATTAATAAGAAGAAGCATTCCTACTGAAAATGGTTTATGACTATGCTACAATAATTTAATTAACTTCATTTTTCTTCTTTTCTTCTGTATTTTTATTTTGTATAAAATTTTATAAATGCGATAGAGTAAAATAGTTAAATAAAGACTTGTGGCGAAGAAATTGAAAGACAAAAAAAATACTGGTATAGAAAAAAAATCACAAAAAAAATATGTATCTCCAAAACTAAGCTGAATTAAATAATTTTCTTCATGCAGCACATTCGCGAATGTACGAGCATCGTACAACTTTACTGTACAATTGTCTACTCATTCGAAGTAGCACTTGTTGGCAAGAGAGATTCTGGTTTGGATTTCAAGACTGACGTTGTTATTGGTGTTAATGCTGGTTCCTAAGTCCTCTACTTTTTCAAAATTATAACTGTCAACAGTGATGTTAGATTCCAGTCGTGAATGTGCCGATTGTCTATTTGATGACAGGAGATACTTCGTCTTGCCCTCGTTTACCTCCAGACTCATTCGCTTCGCTTCTCTATCCAGTTTGGAGAAGGCAGAACTAACTGCGCGGTTGTTAAGGACGATAATGTCAATGTCATCGGCGTATGCCAGCAATTGCACACTCTAATAAAATATGGTACCTGACCGATTTAGTTCTGCGGCTCAAATTATCTTTTCCAGCATCAGAATAAAGAAATCGCGAAAGAGAAACAAAACTAACAGCGGCAGAGTGGGCATTGATAAAACAAGAGTTTTAATGTATTTTCGTTATGTTATCGGTGGAGCTAAAAATTTATTTATATTTTGGCAAAATTCTATCTCTTGAATGTGTAAAAATTATAAATGAAATAATATTTATCAAATCAGGTGAAATTTAAGGCAAGTAGTACTTTGCACTCATATAAATCTGGCCATATAGCAAATTATTTACCGTTTAACCATAAATGTGGATTGATATATATTCACTTATTTGAATACAATAATACAATTTACTTTGTCTTCCGAAACTAACCCCAAATTCAGTAAGCAATCTCAGTCTATAAAGAGACAAAAGTCACAATTTTAGACCGGTTGGCATTCAATAGTTTCAAAATAAAGTCTCTGGTCTCAAAATAAAGTGTCTAAATTGTGACCTGTAGTGCGATTCAGTAACTTTTAACAACACGACTTGACGTGTTGTTAGCTAAAAAGATTTGTGGTTTGCAATAGCGATTGTGCGATTCACTAACTCATACTAAACAATATTGAACAGCTGATTTGTCCTATTTATTCTTATTGACAGAAAGTAGCATCTCAGGTAACAAAGTGTTAAAATTTACGAAAAACACAAAAAGGTGCAACAAAGTCCGCCGAACAATGGCATAGGGTGAGTAATAACCCCATTTTGTTTGAATGTACCCACAATAACCACAATAACAAATGTTTCTGTTTATGTTGCAAATGCGTTTATTTCCTTAATATACTTACATATATATGTACATTTAACATTCATTGGTTTAAATAGTAAATCATAGGCTTAATAAAATACATACGTTTTTTACAGCCATGTTAATTTAAACGGTTTAGTTAATCGCCGGAACTACAAATTTAAAAAAAAAAATAATAAAACATATGTAAGTATATGAAAATAAATTAACTATCGCTTTTCTAACAACACAAAACTAAATGTCGACAGGTTAACAACACAGCTGATTTTGCAATAACGTATGTTGTCAAAAAAAGAGTTACTGAATAGCAATACTGTTAACTTCTGTTGTTTAGCTGATTTGGCAACTTCGAGTGTTGTTAAAAAAGTTAGTGAATCGCACTACTGGTGATGAGCATTAGCGCGATTCACTAACTCTTAACAATTCAATATGTTGAATTGTTAGTTAAGAATGTTTGCTGTTTGCAATAACGAATGTGCTATTCACTAACTTATGCTTAACCACACTGAACAGCTGATATGTCTTATTTATTCAAATCATAAGCTAAAACAGTCATGCTAATTTAAACGGTTTAGTTAAAAGTTGAAACTACAAATTTATAAAAAAAAATAATAAAACATATATAAGTATATGAACATAAATTAATTATCGCGTTTTTAACAACACAAAACTAAATGCCGCTAGCTTAACAACACAGCTGACTTTGACTTTGCAATAACGTATGTTGTCAAAAAAGAGTTACTGAATAGCAGTATTGTTAAATTCTGTTGTTTAGCTGATTTGGCAACTTCGAGTGTTGTTAAAACAGTTACTGAATCGCACTACAGGTCACAAAAAGTTCAAAAAAAAACAAAAAAAAAAAAACGGGAAAGCGAAGAAAAGCAATAATCTCTAACTCATTTTGAGACTTGAGATGAGAATGAGTTACTGAATTCGGGTATAAAATTAATATCTCACATGTTTAAAATATATTTTTATGCACATACTCGTATGTATAATATTATATATAATTTTGGCGCGTACACTATATAGCTCAGTGTTTGGCCGAGCTTCTACCATTTGGGGTATGCGACTTTATATTATACCACAAATGGAGGGACCTACAGTTTTGTGCCGACTCCGAACGGCAGATGTATTTTAATGAGAAGCTTTTTCATGGCAGAAATACCCTCGGAGGTTTGCCATTGCCTGCCGAGGGGTGACCGCTATTAGAAACAATTGTTTCTATTAGATATTAAGATTTTGCTTGCCCTGACTGAGATTCGAACCTCGAACTCACCGGCATATCATGTTATAGCACGCACCGCTACCAACTCGACCACAGCGGCCACCTGCACATATGTACGAACAATAAATACAAACGTACATTTGTTCACGAGCCCGCAAACCAACGTTGAGCGCTAAATGCTTTCTTCTGCTCGGATTTTAGACAATTCTGCTGCGAGACGAAGGCAATAAACGACCACCATAAATTAGAGTTGGTTACAAATGATGTTCGTTTCGCAGCAGATGCACGGAAAAATAGCAGGAGTACAAAAAGGTACAAGTTAATACCGTGTTCGTTTATATAAATGTTGGGAGTCCCGGACGATGCAATGACTTACACATTTTAGAGTCGTCGTCACTTAAGCATGAGTTAGAGAATTGCCCTTTAATAAGCGAAATGGGTCGGGAAATTTCAGGCGTAAATGTGCCAATATTCGGCTTTTCGATTTTAAAAAAACTTATGAAACCTTATCAGTTTTGCGTAAATCTAATTGAAAGTGAAAAAGTATTCACTATACTATACTATAATCTTCCAGAGGCACGTGGGGTTGTCGAAAACGCTTTTAGACACCTCAAGGTGTTTTTGTAGACGGTTCTCAAATAAGTTCGATCTCAAATAAGCCATCTATTTGCTTATTGATATATATTGATTAGTGGAAGATCCAACTCCTCATGGTTTATAAGTTCACGCACATCGTTCAAATTAAGTGTGCCGGAGAAAAAATTTTTATTTTTCGCGAAATTATTGTTTGTAATTCGTTATAAATTTCTCCTATTATTTAATTCTCACTTATTGTTTTAGGATCGAGTGTTTCAAGAATTCTTTCAAACTGTGAATTAATGCTCTTTTGTTTGTTATTATTTTCTATTAGCATATTATTATGATCTGGTGTACCAGTTATAAATTTGAGAACAGAACCAAGAAAGTTAAGAGATCTTTTGGGCCTATAGATATTTGGCATAAGTTGATTTTTTAATGTTTCTATTTTATTAATTAGTATTTTTGTTTCGGGCTGTTCTTCTAAATTATTGGAAGATCTCATTATGTTTTCATAGGGCGAAAGTATTTTTGATAAGTTTGAAATATGATATAGAAAATAGTTATTTTTATATATGTATGTATACGGGGTCAGTTTCTACGAGAACATATTTTTTGTTACTTAAATGTATTATATTGTCGCATAATGCGATAGGGAAAAGTAAAAAAAAAAAAATTCCGTACATGCCTTTACTCTTATGTTATCATTATGAATAATACGTCCTTTATTAGTCGTTACAGTCTTTCCGTTATCTTCTTTTACAATGTGTTTCGCGTATTTTCTTACGTTTTTATTACGCCTGTGCGTCTTGGAAAATATTACGTCTCCTGGATTATAGTTCAGCTGCTTTCGATTGCGATTATGGTGACGTAAGACTCTCTCTTGGTTTTGTTGTATTCGTTCTTGGATGTCGGGATACCTCCTTTGATTAAAACACACGTCCTTGGGTTTCTCGTTGGTAACGGAATATATGGTTTTGTTGTACTGCCGAACAGCTTCGAAAATTTGATCTTCCGGCGTTGAATTATTCTGGTCAGCTAAAACTTTCGCGAGTTCAATAATTGTACTGTGCGTACGCTCGACTTGTCCGTTTGTAGTAGAATGGAACGCTGGCGTTTTTGTGTGCGTTATTTGTAGTCGTTTGTAAATTTGGTGTGCACATATGCTTGTAAACAATTAGTCGTTATCCGTCATTAAAAATTATGTATTTGGGTATATTTGTGAAAGAATCTCGTCAACGTATTTGTATGTATCTTTTCTTGAAGGTATTTGTCTAAAGTAGCAAAATTTTGAGTATTTGTCCGTTGAGCTAATGTATATGTTATCGCTCATGTAGAATAAGTATAAGTGTATGTATTCGCCTACTTTGTTTGGCGTTGGTGCGGAACCAATTGGTTGTTTGTTTGGTCGGCGTTCTTATTTGTTTGTGAGACAGATTTCACAGTCTTGTACTTCTTTTTTACAAGCGTCAGGTATGTTTGGCCAGTAATATTTTAGGGAAATTTCCTGTGCATTATTTTTGTAGTTTCTGTGTGCACGTCTGTGCGTGTCATTTTTGATTTGTTTTTGTTGGTCGATGTCGGTTATGTCGTCAACCATGTTATGAGTTAGAACGATAGATACATTGGGAAATGTATTGATAATGTCGTTTTCGACGTAAAATAATAATTGTTCGTCTATTTGTATAGCGTTTACTACTTTTGGTTTGATTACATTTTTTAATATGTCCAATAGATCAGTCTTAGTGTTAAAGAAAAGTGTATGTCTACTGTTATAAAAATTTTTTGTGATGATATTTGGGCGGGGTTTACATCTGATTGTTTTATAATAATTTGATTTTTAAAGCAATTTAATGGTTGTTTTAGACGTTTGATTTTTTGCATAGGAGAGCTTTGTGCTGAATGTTGGGAATTATCAGAATTAGATATGTTATTAATTTGTTGGCGGGAAAGTGCATCGGCAACAACGTTCTGATGTCCAGGTTTGTAAGTGATTTTAGCACCATATTCTTCGATGAAATTTTTCCATCTTTTTAATTTTGTATTGGGGTTTTTTTCTGATATGGCAAAAATTAGAGATTGATGATCGGTGTATATAGTTAGGTCTGCTATGCCATATAAGTAATGTCGGAGTTTCTGTAAGGACCACACAATTGCGAGTAACTCTTTCTCATTTGTAGAGTAATTCTGTTCGGTTTGACTAAGTGTTCGTGAAATAAATGATATTAGTTTTTTTTTTTTGTGATAATACAGCTCCTATTGCAAAGTTACTAGCGTCTGTGGTTAATTCAAAGGGTTTGCTGAAATTTGGTTGGAAAAGTTCAACCTGAGCTTGAAGTTCTTCTTTTATTCTACTTAATGCTGCTATTGCAGGTTCATCTAATGTCATTTTAATTTTTGCGCTTTTGATTTTTTGATATGGCGAGACCTAGAAAAGATCAAAGCTCCTTCAGTGATGTAGGAGTGGGAAAATCTTTTATTGCTTGTATTTTTACCGGATCGACGGTGATTTTATTGTATTTAATTATATGCCCCAAATATTCTACTAAGTCTTTAAAGAAGTGTGACATTTCATTGGAAATCTTCATGTTAGCTTGATGAAGTGCATTTATAATAATGCGTATGTGCTCGATATGCTCTTCTGGAGAAGAAGAGTAAATGAGAACATCACCTTTATAAACATACGCAAATTTGCCAATATACGGTCTCAAGATATCGATACACCTTTGAAAAATTGACAGAGCATTTTTCAGTCCAAAAGGCATGCGAATAAATTCATATTTGGCTCCATTTGCACTAAAAGCTGTTTTCTCTCTGTCAGATTCTTTAATAAGAATCTGATGAAATCCAGATTCCAAATCTAAAGTAAATATTTTTGCATTACCAAGATTTTGTATTGTCATAGTTACATCAGGTATGGGGTATCTATCTGTAATAGTGTGGGCGTTTAGCTTTTGAAAGTCTACGACCATTCTGCGTTTAGGTTTCCCTTGTTCGTCGGTACCTTTTTTAGCAACTGTCCAAATGGGTGAATTGTACGGACTTTTATTCGGTTGGATTATTTCATTTTCTAAAAGTTTGTTTATTTATTTGTTAATAAAATCGTTGTCGGATATAGGGTACGGATATTGTTTTGTCCAAATAGGATCTTCGGATTTCGCCCGAATTGTGGCTTGTACTGTGGTAGTAAATGGTAATATTGGGTTAGTACCATCGTTTTGTTGCATTATTTTTTCAATTTCAGATCTGTATTTTTCATTTTTTACTGTATAATTAATTTTTTGCAAAATTTCCCTTTCTTTCTTGTCCCTATACTTATAACTGAGCGTGTACTCGAAAAGGTTAATTTCTGCTTTCACCGTTCTGAGTCCCTGTTCGCCTAGAAGCATATCAAATTCTTCGAATGCATCAGTTTCAAAAAATGTAAGGAAATTATCTAACACTGTTATTATTATTTTTGATTTTGTTATTGAGAAACCATGAAGAGTTTTTACTTTTATGGGTTTGATTGGAATAGACTCACCGATATTACATTTGGTACTTATGTACTTGTTTGTTGCTCCAGTGTCGATGAGGATATTAACTGATTTGCCTGTATCCCTGCAGTGGCGTTGCAGACACGGCAATGCATTCACTCGTCTAGGAAAAGCAAAGTCTGTCTTGTATTCATAGTCGTCGTTTTGTTGTGGAGCAGGGGATCGTAGTTCATCGCCGCTATGTTGTGGAGCAAGAGAGCTAAGTTCTTCTTCGTTTACTTGTTGTATCTTCTCTGGTGCGTTGTAGTTGCGAGATGAAGGATTTTGGTGCCTCTTTTGGGGGTCTCCTCGAATTGGGTTATTTGGAGGTAACCCTTGCATTTGACGGTTATAGTTGTTTTGTAAAGGTGCAGCGTTGAAGTTGTTGGGTCTTCTGTATTGCCGTGAGGAATCTACGTCCATTGGTTGGCACTGTGGGATGGGTGCACTCTGTGTATATTGCACTTGCATGTTTGGTCTATATCTTCGCTGGTCATCGCGGTATCTTCTGTTTTGAAAGGGCTGATGTTGCATATTGTATTTCTTGTAGTCGTCGTACTGAGGAACGTCGAATTGCAATTTCTCGTTGTCGTGGTATATCGTACTTGCGATGGCGTAGGCGGTTTCTAAGTCCTTTGTATTTGGGCTGTAGAGGGTGCCGCTTGTATACTTGCTGTTCAAGTCAAAAATAAACGTTCTGACGGCTTCTTGATTCGCATACTTTTTTATTTCTGATGGGTCACCTGAGCTGTCCATTCCAATTTTTGTTAAGGCAAGATTCAATGCCTTGTTGACTTCGCAATGAAATTCCGCTAGCGTAAGTTTGTTTTGCGGATTGGTTTTCATTTCGCCCAATAAGAAGTAAAAAGATCTCTGGTCCGCATACGTGTAGTCGAGGCGATTTATGATCGAGTAGAAGTTGAACATTGTGTTGTGGTTGATTTAAATATCGGCTGCTTCTCCTTGAATTTTCGAATGCAATATCGAAAGTGCGGTATAATATGTCGGGGTTGTGGCATATTCCTTTATGTTCTCCATGTGTGTCCACGCACGTTTTCTCCAGTATCTGTATTGATTTATATTGCCCGTGAAGTCTGGCAATGCTTTGAAAATATCTAGGTTAATCTGCATTTCGTTGATTATATTTTGTTTGCAGTCCTCGTGTTGATCCGTCATCGTCACATTTGATGGCCGACTGTTCTCCAGGGTAGCCACTCTTTGTTGGTTCTCAGTTAGAGATGTAGTTAAGGCAGCAATTTGAGCCTTGAGCTTGCAATCTCCTGTGCAGACATCTCGAACTTGGTGTTTAATAAGGGACGACGCAAATTGAACAGCTTTTGTCTCTTTTTATGAGAGTCCAGCGTGATTCCGATGTTCTTCGGTGCTGCTTCCAATTCCTCAGGAACGTGGATTTTAGTTTTATCCCTTTATGTCAGGATATGGCAGGTTCAGTTCCAACGAAAAGAACGGTTGAGCCCCCAGTTAAATACAGTTCAATTGTAGTGAGTAAAAGATTATGTTTTTTCTTTTGGCAGTGCACAGTTAAGTGTTGCCTTTTTTATTCCTAATTTCTTACTGCTGCATTTTACAACCTTACTGCTATTTATACTTATGCGAATGTTTGTTTACTTGCTAGAATATAGATAGTTTTATTATGCTTATCGGTTTTTCCTTATGGAATTTTGTCTGTTGTGTTTATGATGCGGGAATTTGGTTGTTTGTTTAGGTTAAGTGTGAAAATTATTTAGGCTATTTTCGGCGTCGCCAAGCCTTGTTGCTGCATCTCCAGTGCCATTTCCTCAACGATATGGCTATTTTTTCTGGGCCCGCGAAGAGCGCCGATCTTCGTTTGTCGATCAGAAAAGCTTCTCCACTTTCGTTCCAAATACTCCGTTTCTTATATTTTGCTTTTTCCATTTTTGTTAAATATACCAATATGTCAATAAATAAAAAGTGACAAAATATGGAAGACAGAATATGTCTTCCACTAATATTGAATAAACTAGTGAATACACCGAAAGCCAGTTTTAGCCACGAAAACATGTCGATGTCGTTCCAAACACGGTATAAGTCTCAGAGACATATAAGTGGGAGAAAATCAATAACATATACATAGGTGCATAATAAATATTAAGTTAATATATAAGGTGTACAATTTTTTAAGTAACCTGAAAGCAAAGATATACTACTTTCTGATGTACTGCTTTTCACAAAGCAGTTGATTTTATATTCCAACTAGAAATCGTACTTAATGTGTTGCAATTGAAGTGATGACCAACACTGTTATTCAAATGCGACAAAATTGGTCGACATATTTACATATACATATGTGCTCATACAAATGTACACAGCGCGTATGGAGGTGATGAGGATGTGCTAAGCAACTATTTTTGCAAGACCGATTTTGATAAATTATACCGAATGCCTTGATATATTTTTATTACTTTTTTACAAAGAGAATATTAGTTATTTTTAAATATTGATATATTAAATATGAGTTTGGTAAACAAATTTCGTAGTAGGTGAGAAATAGATAATATAAATTATTTGAATATGATTTATTGAGTTCTGGTCTTAAACTAAACTTACAAGTAGAAGTCAACTTATAGCTAACCTAATCTGCTTTGGTGGCTGATGGCTTCGCTGCTGGCTGTGCTGTTCATACAGTCCCCTCGTCAGCACAAACATACTCCCACGATCTATGATATTAGATGCGCTGTTGTTGCAGGTGTTCATTTTACAAGCTCAGCATAAACGGTGTTGTGCAGTGGCTGGCGACAAACTCAACATAATGATATTATGGAGTAGCTGGTGATAACTCCTCCCCTGCCAAGTTGGGGCCGTCCTCGGTCCTTTCCAATGCTTTGTCTATTGCTATTTTTAATAACTCTGCGGACTGTCTTTTTTGCCTTTGTTTGAATTTCCAAAAAAATAAACAAATAAGCGCGACGCCTACGACAATGATAGTGACGCTACAAATACCAATTGTTGATCGCTTTTCTAAATCTGAATACAGCCCGTTAATGAGTTGCCTATTTTGTATGCTATGATACTTTAAGTATGGCAAGCTGATTATTTTTTTGTATTCTCTAAAATCTATATCTGCGTTCAGCGGAATTTCAGCTGTTCTCATGGGCGTAGTCTTTTCGTTGAAATATTTCGTTTCATTAATTATAATTTGCTTCTCGAATGTGATCACATAAGTACCCTTAATTAAAATAGTGGTACGGTTAACGTTTCTTATTGTCACAGGTGCATCATTCACAATTACAAGGCCATCACTGATTTCCTTAATGGGCGGCATGTGGCTGAAGGTTGTTCCGCATTGGGCTTTTAAATCGGACATTAGTTGTTGCGCGCAGCTTCTTTTTTGTGGTATTTTACAAAATGGTTTTATTGCTCCAGCACAGTCAGCTATAGAAAATGATTTTTTTTCGCAAACGGCTACTGAATCTTCCTCCAAGTCCAGCATCGTATTTTTGTGGGCCACCGGGAAAATTAAGAGTTTCTTACATACTATACTAGGTTTCGGATATTTAATAAGGAATATTATAATATTATTACTTTGTAACACTTTAAACTTAGAG
The DNA here is from genome assembly GCA_963971545.1 of Philophylla caesio. Taxonomy (NCBI): domain Eukaryota; kingdom Metazoa; phylum Arthropoda; class Insecta; order Diptera; family Tephritidae; genus Philophylla; species Philophylla caesio. The sequence continues at coordinate 58,411,362 of OZ020608.1, read as the reverse complement.
ACTAACATTCCATCCGTTATTGTCGTGTTTGTGAGGTGCTCATGTTCCAGAAACGAATTTATATCGTGATTATCAAGTAACAAGGGATTTAAAATACCAATTTTTGCAAGAGTGATTGAAAATATAATATTATCTAACTGAATAACTATCGCTCTATTGCGGGCAAGCAGCATTTCAAACAGGTAACCAGTATCGATTTTTTCCTTCTTTACCTCCTTAACTATTTTATTCACTATTTCTGTTATATTATTAATCTGTTCCTGAAACTGTGAGTTGATTTGTACCTGGTGCTTATTTGCATCTATTAATTCCTCTATTTTTATGGTTGTTTTTTGAAAGTCATCGAAATCCGGGGTTCCAGCTATTATTTTGAGTGTCGTTCCTAGGAAATTTAAGCTGCGAGCCCTTCTGGGTCGAATGTTTATTGTTTTTAGCAATTGTTGAATGTGATTAAAATCGGCCTCTAGTAATTTAATCATAGCGGAGGATGGAAAGATGTGTAGAAGTTTATTTGACTCCTCCACCAATACTGAATATTCTGTTAGAATTACTACGTGATTGAGGTGACCATAGGTTTCCCATAGTACAACTTCACCATCGGAAATTGGAATGTAATTCGAATGCGAATAGTCGATTACTTCTGCGGTTGCGAGTGTGGCAAAGAAGACTAGAACGAACGTTGACCTAAAAACAAACAGACCAATTACAATTCTTGATTATTACTTCGGAGATTGTCCTTATGGACCACCCTCCCTTTTATGATAACAGTTGTTCCTAAATCTTTTTCTACAGTTTGCTCTGAGTATAGAGGAGTTAGTTTATTACCCAACCTTCTGTTTGATTTAACAAAAACCTTGTCGCCTACATTATACACTTTTTGATACCTCTTTTTGTTATGATATCCAAGCATATTTTCTTGAGCGACCTTTAGTTTATCTGCTATATCTCTATATTCTTCTGTTCTCTCCGAATGAAAAATACTTAGTGGAGTTTTATTTGTAACTGAATGAATAGTCTTGTTATATTCTATGGTAGATAGTAGGATTAGATCTGTTGTATCTTCTACTTGTTTTTCAATTTTCAAACAGCGGGATATCTCTCCCAAAGTACGATGAAATCTTTCCACTTGACCATTTGATGTGCTATGAAGTGGAGGGGAGTTTACAATTTCTATATCGAAATAATTAGATAGCATTGATTTTATTGTAGTCGAATTAAAAGAGCGCTCGTTGTCGCAGTAAATTATTTTTATTCCTGTGAAAAGATTCAAAATTTGCAGTAATTTTGGTTTAACATCTATAATTGTTCTTGACTCCATTGGTTGAACAATAGCAAATTTTGAAAATTTATCAATACAGGTTAAATAATGTTTCGAGTCTGTAGAGTAAATATCAATGTGAAGCATCTCACCCGGATGGGTAGGAATGGGAGTGTTGGCAATAGGATGTTTCACCGGATGTCGATTATATTTGGCAAGTGAACATATTTTACAGTTTAGAGCGACCTCCCTTGCCAATGTGACCATTTTTGGAAAAAAAATAGTCATTCAATATTTGTTTGACGTTTTCTTGTGAAGCTCTGTGCGCTCTATTGTGTTCAGTTACAACAATTTCTCTTTGCTCATTAGGGTCTACTACATCAATAACGAATTTCTTTGCATATAGAAATTTTGTTGCCGGAAAAGCCTCTATCAGTTTATGTTGAATATGAGCAAGACCTGGAAGTTCGCAATGAATCGCGTTCACTACCTCTGTATTTACCGTATCCAGAAGCAATTCTAAGAGACCACTCCTATCCGCGATGTTAACAATATGTCTGGTTTTCTTTCCAAACATTATTAAGATGCGCTTTGAAGGGGTTTCGGCTTCTTCAATTATAATTTGATTCCTGTAACAATTTACACGTTTGTCAGTGGTGTCCATGGTGTAAGTTAAAGACTCTTCGCTGTGTAAAGTGGCACAATCTGAAGTTGCGTCTTCTTCTAAAACATTAATTGGCTGTCGGGACAAGGCATCTGCCACGAAATTTTCTTTTCCTGGTTTATAATGCAATTTTGCATTATGCTCGTCAATGAAGGCTTTCCATCGTTTGATCTTTGCATTTGTGTTTCTGTCCGAAACGGAAAAGGTTAGTGGTTGATGATCAGTAAATATATTAAGATTCTTCACCCCATACAAATAATTTCTAAGGGTCTTTAGAGCCCACACAATAGCGAGCAACTCTTTTTCGTTGGCGGCAAAGTGCAACTCCCTGTCTTTAAGGGTTCTAGATATCATCGTTATTGGTTTCCCTCCTTGAGAGAGCACTGCGCCCAGACCATATGCCGAAGCATCTGTTGTTAAGTCAAATTCTTGATTAAAGTTTGGATATTTTAAAACTACTTCCTCTGACATCAAAATTTCTTTCAGTTTATTGAAAGCATAAATTTGTTTCGAATCTAGCTCAATTTCTACTTTTTTTTGACTGAGATGCTTTTATTTTACCATTTTCCCCTTTAAGCAAATCTGTCAAAGGCCTAGCAATTGTGGCAAAATCTTTTATAAAACACCTATAATAGCTGGATAATCCAAGAAATGATCTAAGCGCATAAAGATTTCTTGGTTGGTTAAAACTTCTTATTGCCTCTAGTTTTCCTGGGCATGTTTTTATACCACCTCTCGAAACCAAGAACCCTAAATATTCAACCTCCGTCCTGAAGAATTTTGATTTTTCGATAGAAACCCCGATGTTTGCACTACATAGAGCACTCAAAACCCATTGAATATCTTGAACGTGTTGTTCTTTTGTTTTTGAAAATATTATGACATCATCTACGTAAACGTGACAGATCTTACCTATTTTTTCTCTCAAGATGTCATCAATGGCCCGCTGAAAAATGCTGGGTGCATTTTTGAGTCCAAACGGTAAACGACAAAACTCGTATTTTCCATTGTTTACCGCAAATGCTGTTTTTTCTCTGTCGCTTTCTTTTAATTATATTTGGTGGAACCCCGATTTTAGATCTAGGCTTGTAAAATATTGCGCTTGGCCTAGATTTGATAATATCACCATAACGTTAGGAATAGGATATTTATCATCAAAGGTTTTTGCGTTAAACTTCCTAAAATCTAGAACAAGACGTTTCCTTTTATGTCCGTCATTATCAGTTCCCTTTTTATCAACAACCCATACTGGACTGTTATAAGGGGACCGAGATGGTCTCACTATGCCATCATTTAAAAGTTGTTTGACTTCTTCGTTTACGAAATTCGCTACCCCCATTGGGTACGGATACGATTTCGAGTAGACCGGGTCTTGGTCTGACGTTCGAATCGTAGCGACGATATTCGTATTATAGGGAAGTTTTTTCTTTGCGTCTGCAAATACCTCCCTTTGGTCTTTTATCATTTTCATAAATTGTTCTTTTACTTCTTGAGGAATTTCTTCTTTCTCAACTTTCAATACATTTACATCTTCACATTCCAAGAATAACACATTTTCTGTACCTAAATCGTGCCGTATACATTTTTTTTTTAAGGTCAAGCCCTATTATACCGTCAAAAGTTGTTAGGTTTTTCAAAATGAAAAAGTCGGTATCAACACCGAAAACGTTAACTTTACATTTTTCTGTTACTTTATTAAATCCGTGGATTGATTTAACTAGAAAAGGAGAAGACACCGGTCTGATGCCTCTAAGCTCACCTAAATTATTTATATAGTTTTTCGCAGTACCTGTGTCCACTAAAAGTCTGATGTGCCTCTTTGCCCTCCCAATGGTTCTACTGATCCATGGTAGAGCTGACCTTTCTCTAAAAAATTAACCTGTTCTTCTTCTTCAATGTCAACGCTTGCCGTCTGTGCTCTGTTGCTATAATCTTCTTCTTTGTCATTGACTATATGGTTCACTCTTTGAAGCTTGGGAGCGGTATTTCGATCCGAAAATTCGGGCCTCTTAGGTGGCGTCTGGTATGGTTGCTTATCTGGGTAACTCTTAAAATTTCCTAATCTTCGAGTGGTGGAAGGATCCACGTCCATTGGTTCAATCTGATCTACTTTTTTAAGGGGGTCGCCAACCCGTTCCTTAATCTTATAATAATAGTGCGGATTCTTATTCATACCACCATTATTAAGTTTATTTTCAAAACTGTTTTTTTATACCACCAATATTAGGTCTGTTCTCAATACTATTTCTTTGTTTTGCTATTTCTTGAGCGTGGTTTGATTCTACCTCTTGTGCCAATGCAAGAGCTGATGGCAGATCTTTTGGTCGGGATGCGAATAAAATGTCACAAAGTGGCTTCCTAAGCCCGGAAACAAAAACGCGGAGAGCGTCACCTCTATATTTTTCATTTACTGTGGAAGCTAAGCTCTTATCATATGTCATAAGAGTTTTATTTGTGAGTAGCGATAGTTTGTTTTCCACTTCATCGAAGAATTGGAGAACAGATAATCTACCCTGTTGAAGAGTAGAAATCTCTTGTTCTATTAAATAAATCGGACGCTTATCAGTGTACGTAAAATCAAGGCGCGCAATTATTGCTTTAAAATTTAACACTGTTCCGAATGAGGCCAACACGCTGTCGGCAGGTCCTCTAACTTTATTTCGGATTATTGCCAAAGCTTGGTAATGTTTTGAACTACCCTCAAAACCTTGAAATACCTTGTAGGCTGTGTGCGCCGCTTGGCGCCAAGAAACATAATTATATTTTGTTCTAATATCACTTTATTCAATATCACTTCACTATTTTTTTATTATGAGCACATCACTTACATTTTTTTTCTGCTTCTACTTCTTATATAATATTAATTGTAATGGTGTTGTCCTTCTGCTCTTCCTTCTTGATGATTGCGGCGTTGTCTTTTGTAGGACGTCCTTTTTTGATTATAAATTAAACTTGTTTAATTTTCCCAGCCCCACGTTGGGCGCCAATTATTTGAATATGATTTATTGAGTTCTGGTCTTAAACTACAGTCCCCTCGTCAGCACAAACATACTCCCACGATCTATGATATTAGATGCGCTGTTGTTGCAGGTGTTCATTTTGCAAGCTCAGCATAAACGGTGTTGTGCAGTGGCTGGCGACAAACTCAACATAATGATATTATGGAGTAGCTGGTGATAACTTATACATTTATTTATTTATTTTTGTACAACATATTTGCTGGAATGGGTCAAAACTAAGCAACGCACCTCTACTTGCAAAACTGAAGCCGAAATTGTTAAAATTTATAAATTTTTGCAAAATCGCGAGAAATGTGCTTCGCTGGCTGCAGATTTCAAGTTGTTTGTTCGCGCAGTTTATGAACGAAATCGTTTGGGATTACTGGCGCCGGCATAACTGTTGATTTATCAGTTATGCGGGAAGGGAAGACAAAAGTGTGCACATATCTATGCAGAAGTCGTTTGCCCTTGAATTTGTATTTTGGCATGTAATGTAGGTCAAAGTTGGTATAATTTGTACATGTTTGTTGCTTTGTATATACATTATTTATATACATAAATACATACATACGCCCAAACATACATATGTAAAATAAATACGAAATTTTAGTAGAAATAGGAAGTGTAAAGTGGGGCATCGGCAAACAACATTCACGAGAAATGCCTGGTAGTCCTGTTTGGCTATCCGAGGGTCCGTGATACTAGTTTTCGACGGAAAACCATTAGTTTCGCGGTTCTTAGTATTCTACCTTACTTTTTTTTCTTTTTTCGTAAATTCGCGCGAAAAGTTTATTTTTGTGAGGAATTTTTAAGTTGAACGAGACAGGTAAGAGTTGAATGTGTTTTGACTAATTGTTAAATACAGCTGAGCTTGTCTCCTAAGTCAAATATAAATAGAAAAACATGTAATATTACCTAAACACACATAAAATCATAAAATTTAATAATAATAATATTAACCAAAAAATTTTAAAAAAACTTAAATCAATTATATCAAAAAGTAAATATATAAATAATAAAAAAAATAATAGAAACAAAATTAATTAAAACAGAAACTAAAACTAACTCAATCCAAATAATATGGAATAATAATAATAATAACAGTAAAGCTATGAATGTTACTAGGTCGCCCCCTCCAGGGCGAAATATCTGAGAGGCAGTAGGCATAGCCTTATCAGAAAAAAATGCGGCAAATGAGGGTATATTGAACCCACTTTCGAAGCGTCCTAGGCTGTTGTATTCGCCACCGAAGCTTCTGTCGTCTTCTCCGGGTATCGAATATGCCCCCGCTATATGAACGTCCTGCATGGCTCACGCTAGGAGAAAGTACGTGAGATAGAGAACAATATTGACATAGCTATATTAAGCGAACCTTATAAGGTTGGAAACGCCCCACTGTGGGTTAGCGAGGCAAGCCAAAAATCAGCTGTATGGAGCAGTGCCAGGCCACTTGCGACTAAATTTTGAAAATGGGGTTTATCTGCGTGCGTGTGTTATATATTGTTTTATACAGCTGCTATATACCGCCTAGTTTTAATCTTGCTGAATTCGAAAACGTCCTAGACAATATGGTTGACGACGCGAGAGCCAGATCATCAGTTGTAATTGCCGGCGACTTTAATGCATGGAAGGGCACTGCTCTCGACTCTGTCATCGTTAGAATTAGCTCTGTTAAACACAGGCGATAAACTAACCTTCCAAAGAGATGTAAGGGGGTCCAAAATTGACCTTTCTTTCGTAAGTAAAACACTCTTTCGAAGAGCGTCATGGCAAGTGTGCGAAGATTACACACACAGCGACCACCAGGCAATAATATTCTTCGTCATCAAGCGTATGCATTAGCACTTAAGGTAATGATACCAGACATAATGCTACCGGAAGGAGCGAAAACACGGCAAATAACCAGTGTACTGGTGGAGCAAGGACATTGTGGATCTGCGCCGGCAATGCAATAGAGCAAGGCGAAACTATCAGAAGCGTGTGCAATTAAAGCAAGCAAGATTAAGTGCTTTCGAAGTTTATCTGACAACGCAGATAAAGACCCGTGGGGCTTAGCATACAAAATCGTGACCAAAAAGCTACAGAAATCGATTCAACCGCAGATAACATGCCCTAAAAGTTTAAAACAATAGTGAGTGCTCTATTCCCAGCCCAACTGCCGTTTGAGCGGAACAAATTTCCCCCTATAATAAATGAGACACTTGCGATCACAGCAGAAGAGGTTATATAGGCCGTTAAAAGTTTGAAAGACAAAAAGGCACCAGGTCTAGATCTCGTTCCAAATCGCATTTTGAATCTAGTTGCTAATACCAACATAGAAGCCCTTGTTCGCACATATAGCAAATGCCTAAAAGACGGTATATTTCCTAAAATATGGAAGCACGAACTACTGGCACTCTTACCTAAGGCTGGAAACCCCCAGGGGAACCTACAGCGTATCGTCCAATTTTCCTGCTGGACACAGCCGGTAAACTGCTTTAACGAATTATAAGCAACAGGCTGATAAATTAAATTGAAAAAGGTGGCAACCTCTCAGAAGCGCAGTTCGGATTTAGAAAAGGCCGACCAGCTGCAGATGCGGCTATGCTGGTGAAGAAAATAGCAGAATAAGCAATCAGTGGAACAAGGTGGAATGGTGATCAAAAGAATATTGCCTGGTAATCACCCTAGATATTAAAAATGCGTTCAATTCCACAAGCTGGAAGAAAATAGCTGAAGCTCTCCGCGGTTTTAAAGTCCCGATATATCTACGGAAAATATTAAGCAATTATCTAGAAGATAGAGTACCTACATATGAAACAGACGAAGGCACCAAACAATGCAACACTTCCGGAGGAGTACCAGAAGGATCTGTTCTGGGTCCTTTACTCTGGAATATTATGTATGATGGCATTCTGCGTCTGCAAGTACCCGAGGGTGCAAAAGTTATCAGCACTTAAAAGATATGGAACAAAAAGCAAACCTAACAATTAAGCGAGTTCAGACATGGCTCGAAGATGACGGCCTCCAGTTATTCCAACAAAAAACAGAGGCATTATTAATAAGTAGCAGAAAAGCTGGCGAAGTCATCTAAATCAAAGTCGGGGGACAAGGAATTGTCTCGAAACCTACCCTCAAGTATTTAGGCATAATTTTCGACGCTAGGGTTATATTTAAGTCCCATTTAGAATATGCATTTGAGAAAGAAGAAAAAGTTGCAGCGGCACTATGACGGCTAAAAAAAAAGGTTTGAAAAAAGGAGGACCTAGGCAACAAAGCAGATAGCCAGCGTGATACGGTCTGTACTTCTGTACGGTGTACCAATTTGGTCGGCTGCGCTCGAAAAGACTTCGTACGCACGAGAAATAAGATCATTATATCGCTGTTCCGCACGGTAGGATAATTTGAATGAAAATATAAACACCTTACATGCCCCGACAATAACAAACAAAACACAATGATAGTAAGGGAAAAGGAAACCCTTGTTTATTCTATATAACTTCTTGCACACAGCACACACATCTCGCACACATTATTAATTCTAACTAAAAAAACAACCACCATCACTCTCGTGCACACTTCTTTCTTCAACTGATTTTTTCTTCTTTGTGTTGTGACGTTTGTTCCTGCGCGAAATATAACATTCGCACAATGACATCGTCCCTGCACAGTGCCAGCGAAAACCTACCACTCGCTTGAATATACATATTTACAATCAAAATCTTAATTGTAATTAGACTTCGAACTCCGCTCCACATTCGCTGGCTCAATCGGTAACATGCACACTTTCTGTACTGGCCTGGTTAGTTGACTCGTCTGCGTCTCCACAACCACGGATCTTACTAGTTTATCTTTGTTCACAATTATCTTGCTCACTCGACCAAGCGCCCACTGCGCAGGTGGAAAGTTTTCAGTTTTAACTACTACAAGTTGACCAATCTTAAGATTCTTTTGCTCTCTTCGCCATTTCTTTCTCTCTTGAAGACTATTCGGAGAGTCGGATTGCCATCTAGCCCAAAAATGCCACACCATTGCTTGTCTTTGCCTCTAAAGTTTTGTACCTTAATTTCTTGGCTGCTCCTCTAGCACAAACGGAGGTGGTAAAATCAGCGGCTCCCCGATGAGGAAATGTCCCGGGGGCAATGCCTGCATATCATTTGGATCATCCGACAACGGATATAACGGTCTCGAATTCAATATAGCATCAATCTCAACCAACAACGTGGCAAATTGATCATGTGCCAGCGTTCTTTGGACCACAATTCTTGTTAAATGGAACTTAATGGACTTTACAGCGGCTTCATAGATTCCACCCTGATGTGGGGCTGCAGGAATCATGAAGTGCCATTCAGTTCCTTTCTTGTTTAAATGATCTAGAACCTCTTGCTCCCTCCAGAAGTCAATCGCCCTCTTGATCATCTTGCTCGCACCAACGAATGTCGTCGCATTATCGCTGAACATCTTCGCGCACGTCTTGCAATTAATCTTTCAATGATGCAATAAATGATTGTGTTGTTAAATCTAGCACCATTTCAATGTGTATGGCTCAAGTTTTCAGGCATACAAAAATAACAACCCAGCACTTGCTCTTCGATATATAATCATCGCGCACCCTCATACGCACACTAAAAGTACCTGCATAATCAGTGTAGAAATGGTTTTCCAGCTTGCACTTATGTAAAACCTTTCTTATATATAATATAATATATTATTTTGGCGCGTACACACGCCGAGCTTCTCCTACCATTTGTAGTGTGCGTCTTTATATCATACCACAAATGGAGGGACCTACAGTTTTGTGCGGACTCCGAACGGCAGATGTATTTAATGAGAAGCCTTTTCATGGCAGAAATACCCTCGGAGGTTTGCCATTGCCTGCCGAGGGGTGACCGCTATTAGAAAAAACTTTCTATTATTAAGATTTTGCTTGCCCTTAATGAGATTCGAACCTCGAACTCACCGGTATATGAAGTTATAGCACGCACCGCTACCAACTCGACCACAGCGGCTTTCTTAGCTCATCCCTTAAACGAGGAATCTAGTATTTCTGTCGAATATACTGTATCATTAATTGCACCGCGCCATGCTTTGTCAGCTATGACATTGGCCAATCTAGAACCTTTAGCTACAACAGCCTGATGCCTTGCTTCATATTCTAGCATGGCTTCTGTTAATCGCCACCCAACCCTTTACAAACCATTTTGTCAATAATCGGACCCAATGATTCTATACTACTATGCTCCGGCAATACATTCTTATTTCGTATCAATAGTAGCTCTCTGAAAAGATACTTTTCTTGTGATTTCTTCAACAAGTACTCCATTGCCCAGAGTTTGTCTTGCTTAGTAGGTAACTCTACCTTCACATTCATGCCCCTTAGTCTACGCCCCTTCCTAGATTTCTTGCTCCTATCTCGCATCATCAATCTAGCTTTTACATATTTTGGTTAAATGAGCACTTCCGCTCCATCGCCAACCGAACGCCGGCAGATGGCACAACACCTACCGCATACACATCTACACAAACACACCTCCGTTTACATTTGACACATGATCTCACCACCTACACACATACACCAGTACACAATTGTAAACATAAACAAACCACTGTCACTCTATACCACACACACATACATGTACAAGAACATAAATCTTTCGTTTGTGAGCCTATGCGGACGTACCCCCTTCAATTCGATCCTCTAAAAATAAATCCATTTTATAACGTCTTAAAAACCGGTGTTTCAATCTAAAGGTGAAAGTTGTGCGGTACAGTGAAATTCACAATTACACACAAATTCACCTTAAATATCGCGGGTTCAACATAAACACTTTAAAACGCAAAAATAATATTTATAACAATAACAACAGCAAAAATTATATTGAAATTACAAAAGAAAAAAGTATTATAATCATGGTTATTAAGAGTAATACGTACATACATAGCCCAGTAAATATACATATCTATTTTAAATATAATTCAACCTAAAATTTACGTAGTTTAAATTTCCCATTAAAACCAAACCAATATTAAAATCCTTCTTGCATTTGCATGCAATCAGAAAATCCCTCATCGAAACAACAAAAAGTCAAACCACCCCAATTATTAGAAATACAAAAATTGGTTGATGATGAAAAACCCCAAGGCACACCTGCAGAAGCTACACGCTCAAGACAGGGTGCAAAAGCAAAAAAAAATAAAGAAAATTCAGCCGCAAGATTTATTTCCGACAGTGATAGTATTATAAGATACTGCACTGGATCCTCTTCAGCCCCAATAGAAGATAACTCAGAATCAGTCCTGGAAATAAAAAATAGTAGTCTTGATAACTTTTGGGCACGCCTTCAAGCGGCGTATGATATAATTGTCGAAACAGATGATTCCGATTTGCCCGACAACTTTAAATCTTCAGCTTTCGCGAAATTCGAAAACTGTCTTGACCAGTATGAAGAGACAAAAGCTATGATTTCAGATCAGCTTAAATTATTAAAACCAATTGCACCTACTCCACCCCCGAGAGTAGAGCTGCCCCCAACCCCAATACATGAAGCAAGTTCAGGCATTTACCTCAAAGTGCCAGCATGTGACACAGAAATATTTCATGGAGGTTATGAACAATGGCCGTCCTTCCGGGACATGTTTACTGCCGTGTACATAAACCATCCAAAATTATCCCAGGCGCGAAAATTGTACCACCTCAGGTACAAAACAAAAGGTCAAGCAGGCGCTATAGTGAAACAATTCGCATTAAATAATGACAACTTTAACCTGGCTTGGTCGGCACTAAAAGAAAGATACGAAAATGAAGGAGTACTAGTTGACAATCAAGTAACGATTTTAATGAACTTGCCAAAGATTCAAAGAGAAACAAGCGAAGAATATATAAAATTACAGTCCACTGTCACAAACTGTCTATCAGTGTTAGCAACACAAAATATTCCCACAGATAACTGGGACCCAATTCTGGTCAATGTTTCCGCTGCAGCATTGCCAGAGAAATCGATCGAGAAATTGATCAAGGCTCACAACGATCCTTTACTGCATCGAAGGTGCAAAACCGGCTAAAGCTGCCAGTAACAAATTCAAACTTTGAAATTTCGGGAATGGGTGGTAGAGTAATTCAAAACTCGAACAAAATCTGCTCATTAATCCTAATTTCCCCGAACGCGAGGATAAGAATAAAAGCACAAGCTATAGTTCTTCCGCAACTTACCAACATGCTTCCAAGCTATAAAATAAACAATATGGATCGACAAAGATTCGCACACCTCAAGTTAGCAGATCCCAACTGCCACACCCCCGCTCAAATAGATATTTTATTAGGCAGCGACCTAATCCCTCAAATTATGCTTGAAGGTATAGAAAAAATTAACCTTTGGTGTTAACTGTGCCCCCTTCTTAGCCATTCGAACACTCCACGAATTGGCAAAAGATATACAACCACACTTACCCCTAGCAACTCCAGTGTAAAAAACACAAACTTATGTAGACGATATATTGTCGGGAATCCATAGCCTCCCACAAGCATGCGAATCATTAACCCAAGTTATTCAAGCTCTCAATTCGGCAGGATTTTCACTAAAAAAAATTAACCGTTGGGTTAATTACTCTCGCCTCAGAAAAGGCATATTGCGCAACAATATATATGCGCACCCAAAACAATGGCACCATCTCCACCCATTTATTGGTAGCCAAAACTAAAGTAGCTCCTCTAAAAACAGTCAGTCTACCACGACTTGAACTCTGTGGCGCGCAACTTCTCGCAAAATTAGCATCAACAGTGATGAATCATTTAAACATGACCAGTGAAAAATTATATCTATGGTCAGACTCCGAAATCGTCTTAGCCTGGTTAGAAAAACCTCCCCACACATGGGAAACATACGTTTCCAATCGCATATCCCAAATCCTTGATTTTGTAGGACCAGCCACTTGGCGGCATGTAGCCAGTGCTGATAATCCCGGGGATCTTGGCACAAGAGGCTGTAAACCCTTGCACCTTGCCACCACTCCACTTTGGTGGACAGGCCCCAACTGGTTAAAAGAATCTTCTGATTCTTAGCCAAAATCTCCGACCCACAATGTTATCGCCCCAGAAAGTAGAAAAATTAAACCTTTTACACCATATTGGATGACACTGACATCTTAGAGCGATTTTCTTCGTTCCCCCGAGCCCTCAGAGCAGTGGCATATGTGATTCAATTCGTAAGACGCCTCAAAAATAAAATCGAAAAAAAACCGAATTCTCCTTATACTACATTGACCCATGCAGATCTGCAAAAAGCAAAGATCTCGCTCATTACCTCCACCCAAATGCGCTATTTCAGCCGCGAAATATCAATGCTAAGAGAATCAAAACCCATTGATAAAAAGAGCTCACTCTTAGTATTCAATGAATTTTTGGACACGAAGGGTATACTTCGTGCTAATGGACGACTAGCGAATTCAAGCCTAACGTACAATGAACGCTACCCAATAATAATACCGGAAAAATCTCAATTTTCCTTATTATACATAAGATTCCTCCATTTACTTATGCTACATGCCGAACACCGCCTCATACAACAAATGGTCCGACAGGAATTCCACATTCCACGACTTAAGCCTCAAATCAAAAAGTGTATATTTATGTGCAAAGTGTGCACTATTCATAAACAGAAGACGCGTACGCAGATCATGGCAGCTCTTCCACCGGAACGCTGCAACTTTTCTCTCCCCTTTACTATTACTGGTGTTGATTTTGCTGGGCCTTTCAAGATAAAGGCTTCCATGTTAAGATCTTCCTCCATTACGAAGGGCTATGTGGCCGTCTTTGTCTGCTTTACGACAAAAGCGGTGCAGCTCGAGCTATGTTCTGATCTGACAACTGCAGCTTTTCTCGCGGCCTTTGCTCGTTTTGTCGGAAGGCGTGGAATTTCTACAAAACTAATGAGTGACAATGGGAAAACCTTTATTGGAGCCCAAAGAGCTACTGAGAAAGAATTTGTTAAATTCATAGAGGAAGTCTCGCCAGAAATTGTTGAAAAATACGCACCCCAAGGCCTTGACTGGCAATTCATACCACCGAGCTCTCCACATATGGGTGGACTCTGGGAATCAGCCGTAAAAAGCTTTAAATCACATTTTAAAAAGACCGCTGGTAATCACAACTTCAATTATGAAGAATTTACTACTTTACTAGCCCGAATAGAAGCCGTTCTCAACTCACGACCCTTCTCTGCACTCTCGCAAGATCCCTCCGATTTTACGGCCCTCACTCCTGGGCATTTTCTTAGAGGAGCTCCACTTCTGGCCATCCCCGAACCAGAGGAGCAATCCATATCCCTTATAAATCGATGGGAACGGATAAAAACCCTCCATCATGAATTTAGTCACCGTTGAAAAGAAGATTATCTCAAAGATCTTCTTAAAAGATACCGATGGAAGAACGCTGAAAAGGAGCCTAAAGTCGGAGAATGTGTTCTCATTCACGATGAATGTCTTCCCCCTACCGAGTGACGTCTCGCAAGAATTAAAAAGCTACATCGTGCATCTGATGGTCACATACGAGTAGTACATTTGCGTACCCAAAACAGCATATTAACTCGACCGCTCGTTAAACTTTGCTTTTTACCGACTGAAAATAATTAAATACATCTGATAAATTAATCTCGCACAAAATTCGCTAAACGTTAAAGAAAAATATAAACAAATAAAATAAAAGAAAAATGCGTATCAAAATAAACTCATACCACAGTAATGAACTAAACAAGAAAGAGTTGCATGCTTAGATTCCCCCTCAAATACCACTAAAGTCCTTTTTTCTTTATAAGAAATGGATATGGCCAATCACAGCTCCACTAATGGGACTCCCGCTATCCTGTCCGCTGTAACCGTTCCTGGCAGAGCAACACCCCCAATCGCAGCCCCGCGATCCGCTTCCGCAACTGCTGTGGCAACTCCACCAGTGGCACCTCCTACCAGCAGCAGACGCATTGCCACGCCTGGGTTTACGACACCGCAGACATCAGGAATGCCATCAACCGTTCGTGCGCCGAATGATAGCGACCAGGGACTTTTTCTGTGCGGTCTGTGTCATAGAAGCCACGCATTGAGCGCCTGTTCAATTTTCCGGGGTCTCCAACCGGTCCATCGGCAGCAAGTGGCACGAGCACATGGGCCCTGCCTGAATTGCCTTGCACTGTCCTATACCACAAGGGCATGTACGTCAATCAATCGCTGCCGCGTTTGCCATAGACTACACCATACGATGTTGCATGAGCTTCCGACAGCTACGCGACGCAATCGCCAACCGCCGGGACCAGCAGCCCACCACCGCCGTCAATCTTCATGGCAAAGTATGCGTGGATATAGGCCACCGGCCTCGCAGTATCGCCAACCGTCGACCAATCGCACTCGACCACCGCATCATCGCCGCCCAACCGGGCTGGGAAACGTCGTTAAGACGTTGCAGCAACTGCAGCGCTTACTAGGCTAAGTATACGCCAAGGGGGGCCGGGATGGTTAAATGAGCACTTCCGCTCCATCGCCAACCGACGCCGGCAGATGGCACAACACCTACCGCATACACATCTACACAAACACACCTCCGTTTACATTTGACACATGATCTCACCACCTACACACATACACCAGTACACAATTGTAAACATAAACAAACCACTGTCACTCTATACCACACACACATACATGTACAAGAACATAAATCTTTCGTTTGTGAGCCTATGCGGACGTACCCCCCTTCAATTCGATCCTCTAAAAATAAATCCATTTTATAACGTCTTAAAAACCGGTGTTTCAATCTAAAGGTGAAAGTTGTGCGGTACAGTGAAAGTTGTGCGGTATATCCGTAAGTTCTTATATATACACAAAAGGTGAAAAGAACGCGTGTTCATATTCTATGAATCGCTTCACATATGACAATTTATTTAAGATTCTTTCTAACTTGCTTTTGTACTCTGTCAGAGGAACGAGCGCACCGCTCCCTCCATTTTTGGAATAAAAATCTCTACCTCATCTTGATAAACACTTGTTACATTAATCTAAACTTCAGCTTGCGCCTCTTTATAGCTTTTATTCTTTGCTTTCTCAAACTTATCTTCTGGCCACTGTGTTCGAGGGAGAGAAAGCCACCTTAGCCCCTCTAACCACACTTTAATACTAACTAGCCCACCTGCTTTTAATCCACGACATATTAAGTCAGCTGGATTATCTGCCGTGCTCACGTGCTTCCAATTTCTTGCTCCAACGTTATTCTGTATTGTTTCAACTCGATTAGCTACAAAAGTTTTATGATCTCTTGGCATCTTTTCTAGCCAAAAAAGTACCACAAATGAATCTGTCCACATAGTACAATCTACCTCGCCCTAATCCATTGCCCTCTTAGCATCTACTATTAATCTAGACAAAATCTCACATGCTGACAGTTCCAGCCTTGGCGCCATAATATCATCTGAAGATCCCATTGATATCTAGCAACTCTAATTTGGTGGAACATCATTTTTATGTCCGCACTAAAGCCAATCTTGTATCTTCTAAATAGCATAATTATTTCATATAGCTCTCTCTGTAATTGCCCACCTAGTAGTTGCATTTCATTTAATGATATGCTCTTATTTGTACGACAGCTCGCATCAAACACTACGCGGCACTTTTTAACCACACAGTGATGCGGTATATAATAGACTAGCAGTTACACATGTACCTCTTTTGGTTTCCAGTAGTCTGGATCAGCCAACTCTGTCCCTGATGAATGCTGTATAGAAACCATTCTAGCACCAAGAGAAGGCAGCACAGGACACCTTTGGCTTTCTCTCGGCAAAATCCAAAATTCTGCTTTGATTTCTTGCTCCGATTTATACCACGGCTTTATCACTAACACAGCCTTCTTTTTCACTTGCACCGGCTCACCATTAATACCAACCATTTTCTTTCTAATTCGCTCAGAAAGTTTAGTATACAACAACAATAGCTTTATTCAATGTGCTTTAGCTTGCAATGTGTTTGCTTATTGACTATCGCCACGCAACTGCCTACATATTTTGATAAGCTTCAAGTTATTACTTGTTTCAACAATAATACATAGAGAGTGCAGGAAGCGAATGAGTGCAATCAGTAATTCTGAGTGGATGAGTTATGCTCAGACATTACACCCCTTAACGCCCAGGAATAGTATAAAAATCTGGCGGACGTCGAGCTCGATTGGATCGGCGAGGAGTGCAACCGTCTGATGAGATACTTGCCAGTGGTGCCGCATGATCTGCTGCAGCGGAGGGTGGTGATGCTGAAGAGGGTTCTCTGAAAAGAGGTGCGGTGGACGTGGAGAAGATGAACTACTCTCATCTATCGCAGCGGATCCGGCTTTTGTTGAGGTCTCTGATCTTTCAGAGTCTTTGTTGAGATGAGAATAGTCATCGCACCCCTCTGATACATGTCGAATTCGTATTTGATCAAGATGTCGTTTTATGATACGCGAACCATCGTCCAGCTGAACTGCATATGATAGCGGCCCATGTCTTGAACTTTTCTTCGCTGGTACCCATTTTGGTCCTGACGAGTAATTTCGCACCCTCACTGGGTCTCCCTCGTTTACAGACTTCTCGCTGCCAATTTTGTGCCCTGCCGTGGACAATTCACGTGGATGAATTTTATTGAAAAATGTCTTTAGTTGTCTGTTAAACATAAGCTCTGCAGGTGAACGACCAGTGGATGTATGTGGCGTAATATGTTGATTGAATAGAAACCGTGACAGTTTTAAGTTAATGGCCTGCCACTCTGGAGCTTTCTTCAAGAAGTCTTTCGTTGTCTGTACGATTCGTTCCGCTTGGCCGTTTGACGATGGGTGGAACGGAGCGCAGCGAATGTGACGAATCAAGTTATCTTGCATGAATGTTTTAAATTCTCCAGATGTGAATGCTGTCCCGTTGTCTGATACTATCTCCTCGGGTAACCCATGAGTTGCGAAGAGTGATCGGAGTGGTTTGATAGCCGATTGCGATGAGGTGGACTTTACCAGGAAAACTTCCAGCCATTTCGAGAATGAGTCCACAACGATGAAGAGCAGCTTACCTTGAAACGGGCCAGCAAAATCAACATGGAGGCGTGACCATGGATGTTTCGTTGTTTCCCACCAATGAATTGGGGCAGGAGCATTATCGTGACGAGTAGCCTGACATGGTACACACGTCTGTACGAAACCCTCAATCTCCGATTCCATATTTTTTCCACCAGACATAGCTTCTCGCTAAGGCCTTCATTCGCACAATACCGGAATGGCCAGTATGTAATGCACTCAGAACCACCTGACGACTTGCTGGCGGAATTATTGTCCTATTTCCCCAGAGTGGACACCCTTTTAATGATTAGATTTCATGTCGGCGAACATAGAAGGGATACAGCTGGTCTGATCGACTCATGTTGGGGGGCCACCCCTTAACGCCCAGCTGAGAACTTTTGCCAGATCCGCATTTTTGGAAGTTTGAACAGCAATTTGTTTGGCGTCTAGTAAGGGTTTGTTAATCGTTTCTATCATCAACACGTCCTCCCCAATCGCTCGTTGGTCGTCCAGTAGTGGTAATCGACTCGAGAAGTTAGTGTTCCCCAACTTATTGCCCGAACGGTGAATAATTTCAAAATCGTACGCATTCAGGAAAATACGTCGTCGAAGCATTTGCGTCGATATCACATTAGGCACGGTCTTGGTTGTGTTGAAAATACCCAATAGGAGCCGGTGAAATATCTTCACGCCAGCTATTAAAGCTACAGGTTCCCGGTCGATTTGGGCGTAATTTCGTTCTGGCTTCGATAACGTTCTAGAGTAAAAAGCAATTGGTCTGTCCGACCCATCAGGCATTCGGTGACTGAGGACAGCGCCGATGCCGTATGGCGATGCATCGCAAACTACCACCAATGGCAGGCTCGGGTTGTAGTGAAACAGAACGCGTTCAGATACTACGAGCTCCTTTAGATTTTCAAATGCCAGTTGGTGCTCCTTTTTCCAGAACCAAGGACAGTTTTTATCAAGTAAGCGATGTAATGGCCCAGCAATCGTTGCTTTGTTGGGTACAAACGGATGATAAAAATTGAGGAGGCCCAAGAACGCCTGCAATTGTTTTTGATCATGTGGTGCTGGGGCGTTTTGAATAGCCTTGACCTTGCTCTGCGATGGCCGAATTCCCAATGAGTCCAGCTTGAATCCCAGGAACTCAATAGTTGAGACTCCAAAGGAACACTTATCCTTTCGTAGCCTAAGACCGGCGTTGTCGAGACGTCTAAATACTTCTTGCAGCCGATTGCCGAGCTCTGCCTCTGTTTTGCCCATTAGCACGATATCGTCAAAATATGGCAGCACCCCTGGAATATTTCTTAAAAGTGTCTCTTTGAAATATACCTGGCGCTGAAGAGATTCCAAATTGGAGCCGCGTAACTCTGAAGGCGCCTTTGTGGGTGACGATTGTTTGCAACAAGGATGATTGTTCGTCGACCTGCAGTTGCTGATATGCTTGCGCGAGGTAAATTTTGGCAAAAATGCTGCCTCCCTCTATAGACGAAAGTAACGTGTTGACAGCTGGTATCTGAAAGTTGTGCGGCTTTAATGCTTTGTTGAGTGTCGACTTATAATGGGCACAAATACGAAGTGTGAAAAGATGATTACATTTTTTAGGATACCTTTTATTGACGCTTCTTCTTCAACTGCATTGACGCCCTGAATGCTGATGCTAAGTGGGGCAAACCAGTTGCACCCTAATACGTTTGAACGGCTTCCGTCTACGAGAACGACAGGTAAACCACTGATCTTACACCCGCAGTATGACACATCTGTGTCAACCACGCCTATTATAGGCATTTTATTTCATTGCATTTTTGGCTAACAAACTGGCCATACGCGTTCAAATGTGATTGAACCCGAATCGATTTCGAATGTGGAACTATGACCATTGATACCGATGGTCGCTGATTTCTTTAAATCAACCAAGGGCAATATTTGATTAATTGACTGGGGTTTCTGCTTTTTTAGCTTTCCTGAAGAATGCGAAGCTTTCTGTTGATGGGGTGCGTTAGGTGCTGATGAGCGACAGACACGTTGCAGGTGCCCCTTTGTGCCACACTATGAGCAGATTGTTTCTCGATGCGGACACTGACAATGGGTATGTGAGCCACCACATCCGTTGCATGGTTTTGTTTGCACATTGGAATTGGTACGCGATTTGAAAAGGTCTTGACGATGATTGTTGTTGGATGACGTATGATGGACTAGTTCGGAGTGCCGCATCTCAGATGCATGCTTACTCGCTGCTTCGGAGGTAGCAGCACGATCGATGCCCTTTTGCAGCTTCAGGTCGGACTCCGTTAGTAGGCTACGTTGCAATGTTTCATTACGTAAACCACACACCAAGCGATCCCGTAGCATGCGATCCAGTGCCGTGCCAAAAATGCAATCAACAGCCAATTTGCGCAATGCTGCAACGTATTAGGAAAATCCTTCATTTGGTTGTTGGTCCCGTTTGTGGAATTCATAGTACGCCGCGATTTCCGAAGGCCGAGGAGAAAAATGAATTGTTAAGGTCGTCTTGATTTCAGCTATGCTAAGTTGACTCACCTGACGGGGCGAGGCCAATGACGACAGGAGGTCGTATACTGGCGCTCCAGCTAAGGTAAGAAATACGTCCTTTTGCCGATCGTTGCCCTGTACGTCATTGGCCAGCAAGTACAGCTCGAACCTCGCATAATACGTATACCCATTTCGCGGGTGTTCCAAGTTGAATGGCTCCAAATTCCCAAGAGTCGACATAATATGGCGAACAGCTTGTTCCTCAGACTGCAGGTGCTGCGGTGTTAAATGCGAGTGTTGGTTTTCCTTATTTTTTACTGTTTTTGCTAGGTCTTCTGACATCGATGTGTATATGTGAAACGTGTGATTACTAAAGGTGACTTTGGTATGCCCTTTAGCGTTGGCTTTAAACAATTTTCACTTAATAGGTAGCGCGCGAGAAAACAAACAATTTGGCGAACGGTTGTTATATGATAGTTACGGTATCCTACCGACTGCGCCAGTTTAGTATACAACAACAATAGCTTTATTCAATGTGCTTTAGCTTACAATGTGTTTGCTAATTGACTATCGCTACGCAACTGCCTATATATTTTGATAAGCTTCAAGTTATTACTTGTTTCAACAATAATACATAGAGAGTGCCGGGAGCGAATGAGTGCAATCAGTAATTCTGAGTGGATGAGTTATGCTCAGACATTACAAAAAGCAAACCATATTTTTGCTGCAATGCAAAGGTAATTAAATAAATCTGCGCCCCAGTGTCTAGCAACGCACGCACCTGCCCCAGCTCATGACCATTTATCACAATCCTAATCATTGCTATAGGCAACAATGTTTTAGATTGGTCTTGCCCACTATTGAAATGCATTATATATTGTTCATCGAAACAATTGAATTTCATTTTATTTTTACATTCTAGCTCATCCCTGTTCAACCGTTTTACTGCGGTTAATATTTTTCTTTGCTTGTGAACAGTTTCTAAACTTAAATTACTATTGTCTTGGTCACTAACAACTTGCCCCTATTACCTAGCACCACATTATCATCAGCTTGCATTTCGCTCTTCCGCTTTCTGTCCCCACTTAGTTGTCAGTCTATCTTCTTCTGGCCCCTGCGATCGATCTTGATGCACCATGCCTAGCTACATTTTCATTGCTCCTGGGTTTCTTAGCCCTCTCTGGTACAACAACTGCGGATTCAATGCGCCTACGATTATCCGCTGAATTTGCTAGCGCCAAGGCCTGCTTGCCTAGAAACGACAACATATCGTCTACTTTTGGTGTATCGCTTTGCCTTAGCAACTCCCATTGCTTAGCCGTTTCGCTATCTAAGCGCTCATGTTGCATATGCACCATAAAAAAGTCCCAGTGCTTCACTGGTAGCTCTTGCGCCTTTAGTTACCGACGTACTTTATGGGTCATATTAGACATACACCGCAAATCGTTTTCCATGACCTGCCCCTTTAATTCTGGCAACCGGATAAAATTTCGCAAGTGCTCACGCCCTATAAGGTAGCTCTGATCGTGCATTTGGTTTAAACGCTCCCATGCCTGCACATAATTGTCAGCTGAGAACTGCCATTGACCAAATGTTAGCTTAGCTCGCCCAATTAAAGAATTTGTCAAATATAAAAATTCGAATGCTGCATCAATTTTCTCGTTATCATGTTATCATGCACAGCCGCACGAAAACGATCACGGAAACCTGTCCATTTAGTTTGTCAAACTCGCCCTATGTATTTTTAACATCATTCTGCTGGACAGGCATCTGCACTTGCTCACTAATCGCTTGATTGCTTCTTTCTTGCACCTCAGTTGGCTTCTCGCTCTTTAACCTGTCCAGCATCAGTGCATGCGCCTCAAAATAATAAGCTTTCCCTAGCGCCGAGCCTTGCTCCTCAAACTGCTCGAACTTATCCACATCTACCTCTTCAATTTCTATGGAATGCTCCGCATTGTATGCCTGCCATACAGACTCTAGCGCACTTTGACCTGGCCCACCGCTACTTGCTGAAATTCTTCAGTTTTCGCGAAATCTAGCACACGCTTTATGCTCGCAGCACACGATGTCAATTTTTAACTTGATGTCATTCTAAAGGGAAAAAAGAAACAAACAACAGCAACCACATCAATCTTCAGTTTCATTTTGCCCACGATTTTTGAATGTTCTAGCTCCTACATACACATGCACACGATTGAGAAAATACAGAGGTTGCGCCTTCCGCAAACCGCTATTCGCTGTCAGCAAATTTTACAGAATCAGCTGTGTATGCTACGTCACAAAACGCGGTTGGTTTTGTTTGTATGTATGAAAGCATACAATTGTTTGTGCTTAAATTCAATGCTTAAAGTGATTTTATTTAAAATAAAGTTATTAAACATGAAGTGGGCAGTGTTAAGTATTAAATCGCAAAGTCTATCAATGATACGGGGCTATAAAACTCGCTAAAAATGATGTGAAGGTGTAGCAGGGGGCACTTGCTAAAGCTTCTTGTGTCTCCTAATGCAGCACTGCAGTTTTTTTCAAGGCATCCAAAACACAGAGCATAAATGAAGTTATTTGAATATAAATATGTTGCATAAAGTGCCGAAATTGGTAAAAAACTTTAAAATTTACAAATCATAGGGGAACCTCACCTCACGTTTTTCTTGTAATTTCTTCCGATTCTCAGTCAATTCATGTTCATGACGTTGCACGCATTTTGGTTCACATCATTTTTCGTCGGGAAGGCGCAATCTTGTATTCTATCGTTCGTGCACATGCACACTTTAACTAATATCTGTAGTTTAAAACATGCACCACAATAATTTCCCTTAAAATCTTTCTGTAAATCTTACTATGCACCATTGCTTCCAACTGGCATATGTGTTTGATAAATATACTTGCTCACTTATAACCGTGCCCCTCATGACTAGCAGCCATTCAAACATGCCATCTGTTAGAAGTCTTCAAGCACCACCTGCAGGTTTTCTAGCCCTCTCATAATTTTTCTTTGCCATCATTTATAATCAATATGCACCAGTATATTCTAGCACACACACACACACCTATTTACAGCTATTGTATTTCTTGCCTTATATGCGTATATAATCTTATCACGTTGAAGGCAAATTTCTCGCACACTATTTTCCCTTTTGCATGCTATAATTTTCTAGCATGATACAAAGCATTTGAATTTAAGTATAACCGAAATCATAGGCTCTCTATTTTTTGCTCCAAATGCGCCTGTAGTGTGTCTTGCCATTTCTGGACAAGCACCAACATGCTCATCTAAAGTATATTATGATCTTCATTGCTCACTTAAACTTTTTTAATTTTTCTACTTTATTTTTCAACTTAGCACACATTTTAACTATTTTATTACACTTGCGCACTACTATTGTACACACATTGCACCCTTAACTTATTAATACATAAATGAATATGTATTTTTCTGCCACACATTTCATTCATACCCACGTACGTATGTATGTATTTTGCATACATATCAACTAGCACAGTAAGTGGGCTGTATTAACTTACCTACTATCGTAGGATATCTTGATGGATTTATTTTTATAGCAAAAACGAAATCTACGCAACTCACTTTTTAATGTTCACCGCTTGATATTCTTTCACATAATAATGCACCAGCCCTCTTGCACACTCAAAGTAACCAACAACAAAAGGTACTTTTTTCACGTTTGTATGTATGTACTTCAAACGGTAAACCAAAAACAAAATTTCGCAGGCACCGAATCCGGCTCGACACTGACCAAATGTTCCGCACGGTAGGCTAATTTGAATGAAAATATAAACACCTTACATGCCCCGACAATAACAAATAAAACACAATGATATTAAGGGTAAGGGAAAAGGCCGTAGCCAGAAAAACCCTTGTTTATTCTATATAACTTCTTGCACACAGTACACACATCCCGCACAAATTATTTATTCTTACAAAAAACCAGCACCATCACTCTCGAGCACACTTTCTTCAACTGATTTTTTCTTCTTTGTGCCGTGACGATGTCACTGTGCGAATGTTCTATTTCGCGCAGGAACAAACGTCACGGCAATCGCCTTTGCGCGATCAGGGTGTGCAGCGCGTTCAGAACAACGTCGGAAGAAGCAGCACTGGTAGTTACAGAGTCCTGTCCAGTAGAGATGTTGGCGAAAGAGGTTGTGGCACCCCCGACAAATAAAGTAAGACGTGAAGCGGCGAGACAGAGTTGCCTGCGGAGTTGGCAGGAGCGGTGGAGTGCAGCGGGTAAGGGACGATGGACATTTAGGTTGATTCCCAGTTTGGAGAAATGGCTAGATAGGCGACATGGCGAAGTTGATTTCCACCTAACCCAAATTCTTACGGGACATGGTTGTTTCAGGTCTTATTTGCACAGGTTCAAACACGACCATGCCCCTTACTGCACCTTTTGTGCAAATAAGGTGGTTGAAGACGCCGAACACTGTTTTTTTGTCTGTCCGCGGTCTGCAATTGAAAGGAATGACTCGAACACGAAGTTGGGGAGATCGCTTTCGGTTAAAAACCTTGTAAATAATATGCTCGAGTCTAAAGAAAATTGGTCCGTTGTTTGCAATATGGCGAACAAAATCCTAATTAAACTCCGTCAAGCGGAGCCACTCCGCAGAAATTCATAGAAAGGCAATAGGCTGCTCCCCCGCGAAGTAATACCTAACGGTAGTTCCATGGAGCGAGGGAAACAGAGCAGGGGTGGGTTTTTAGTGCGGTGAGCCGAAAGGCAAGTCCCTCAGTTCGGCTTTCAATGCTTTGTGCCACCTCTAGAAAAAAAAAAGAAATGTATACATATATGTATATGTAAGTAATTGTTTTTTTTGTATATGTACATATATACATACATATATAATAATATAATTTTGGCGCGTACACTGTATATCTCAGTGTTTGGCCGAGCTTCTCCTACCATTTAAAGGGGCTACATGTGCATTTGTATGTATGTATGTATGTATGTGTAGATAAATTATTGATTTACATTGTGCTGAGGTGGTGGTAAATCGGCTATGTATGATACCTAATATCTTATTACATATTTGCATATGTATGTACATGCATGAAATGATTTGCAGTCATTTTACAAATCTAAACTGATATAGAAATATATAGTTAAAACTCATAACTCTGTGGCAACACCGCCTCAGAGTTTGACAGCCAACTCAAAGTGTGGCACCTTCAACGAGCGACCGAGAGAGAGAAAACAAAGATTAATACCTCGTGAAATATTTGACACCACAGTTGTAGCATTTTAGATATACGCATTTTTATACTTTAAAAGATTAAATAAAACATTATAATTAGTTGTAAGTGAAGGGACGTCTCGTTAAAACATAACAGCTAAATTGGTGACCCCGTCGCAATTCATGTGAAAATACACAAATTGTAACAAAAATTTCACATCATTCGCTGTGGCGAAAGTAGCTGACAAAATGTTCGATGCCAACAATACAGTCAACATAGTGGCTGCCGTACCACAGCAGTCTACGTCGTCTACGTCTATTATTGCAATTTCTACTCGAATGTCTTTTTCAGATATGTGTAGTGCTATAAAAGAATTATCTGAGAAATTGGACAAAATACAAAAGGAGATCGGTAAAGGTAAATACCAACAGCGTCATCGAACAAAGTCTAGAAGTCGTACTCGAGAACCTCAAAATATCGAGGGGCAAACGTTATGTTATTTTCATCGCAAATTCGGAGATGCAGAACGAAATTGGAAACCTGCATGTTCGCGTTTCAAGTCGGAAAACTAACAAGGCTGTCGTCAGTTGGTTTGGTTGACAGCGACAACACATGGGAAGACCGTTTACATTTATATGACAAATCTACGAAAACTCTTTTTTTTGATTGATTCTGGATCTGCGGTATCCGTTGTACCTCAATCTATGATCAAACAAAAAGTCAAAACATCGACCATGAGACTTTTAGCGGAAAATTAAAGCGAAATAACTACATATGTACATATGGTGAGTGCATACCTAAACATTGATCTTGGACTTCGTCGTGAAATCAAGTGGTTATTTATGATTGCCGATATACGCACACCCATAATTGGAGCAGATTTCCAAGTCAATTTTAATTTACTCATTGATCTCAAACACCGACCAATATTACAAAACTTCTTCATTTATTTATAAAACGAATGTTTAATTTAGAATAATAATTCGGTTTTTTTTTCAATTTCAATAGAAATTGATAAATTTCCTAATTCGAAATGGAATCGGCAAATCAACAAGCGATTTGTGCATTATTTCAACTCATATTCATATAACAAAAAAGGTGTTGCTTCAGTCATTAATTTCACAAATGCACACAAGAATGATTATAATATTTCACAAAATTATTTTAGTTATTATGGCTCTTTATTCAATTGCCCAAAATAAATATATTTTTCTTACTTTTATGAAAATTCTCAAACTGCTATTTATTTTGGCCTCACTCAGCTCAGTTAACTTGCCACTCTCGCTATTTCCCATGTTAACCACTGGCGTGGTGCAATAAGACAAGACATATTGTTAGATTTTGATAATTCAAACTGATATTCGCATGAAAATCTCCTCTGTCAAATATAATTTCTTTGCTGTTGCGTTACTTATTTTTGCTCTATCGTCGCAATCTTGTATTCTATTAAATTATAATAATCCCAACGGTTTTATCCCTCCATACCCGCCCGACCGACGCGAGGGGCGCATCCGCATGACGCACGGATATATAAAAAAAAAAAAACTTTTTTTTTCATATATGTTGCGCCGAGTCATGAAAGGCAGAGGTTTGTTTAGTGTCGAGATCTAAAACTGTTCAGCTACAGAACAAATGCTCATCAGCTGATCGAATAGTAATATATGTATATGTATGTATGTATCAATTATTGAGAGCATTGAGTATAGTTTATGTAAAAAAGTGAGTCTGAAATATCAAAAGAAAGGGAGTAAGTGTTAAAATCCTGACACAAACTACGGAGTGGCTCATTTAACTCAAAATTACTTTTACATGGCTTTAGAAAGAGAGGCCGGATGTGTCTTGAAATTCTGGAGGGAACGTTTAGTTTTATTTCGCCAAGAATAGATGGGCTAAAGATCAAGCCAGTCAGTAACTTGACCAAAAATACAATCCCTAGCATTTCTCTGCAACTAGCAAGTGTAGGAAGATGAACGAGTTTTAAACGACTTACATACGGCGTAGGTTGTACTGAGAATCCCTACGAAAATTTCTTAAAGCAAAAAGCAGAAATTGTTTTTGAATTGGAATGAACTTGATAGCGCGGGTTCCAAGCAACAGATCCATATTTCAGTATGGGCCTCACTAACGTTGTGAACAGAGCTTTTGTGATGTAAGGGTCATTGAATTCTTTTGACCACCGTATTACAAATGCAAAAAACCCTTGGCTTTGTTAACTGTAACATTTATGTGAAGTTTAAAATTAAATTTCGGATCCATTGTAATTCCAAGATCAACAAAGTTAAACACTTGTTCGAGGTTATGGTTACATACATATGTCATAAGAAGCTGGTTGAACTGCTCTGCGAGTACATATTGTGGCGATATTCCAAAACACATATGACATACGAAAGGGAAACCGAGAAGGAGATAGAGACGTCAGTAAAGAGCAAATGGAACCATCGCAATCGAGAACTTTCGATAACGATCGATAATGTTCTAGAGCTACCACAGTATACGCAGCTCGGAGTATAAAAGGTCGTTGCCACTGCATTAGGGAATTCAGTTGGTAATTAAACTTTAAAGAGTGAAGTTGTAAAGCAATAAGCTAAGAGTTTTAGAGTTGCGAGTGCGCAAGTATAAGTATCCGTGAATTAAATAGCGTTATTAAGTGTTGTCAATTATTTGTAAACAAATAAAGTTAGCATTAAGGAAATCCCAGCGGTTTTTATTTAACAATCCAGTGGTCGAACCTGAAGGATTTTGGAAATCATCGGCGTTTCAGGGTAAAACAGAACAATTGGTGTCAGAAGTGGGATTGTTAAATAAATCTCAAAGGATAATAGCGCAAAATGGCAAGGATTCAGGATCTGAAGATTAAAGAGCTCAAGCAAGAGCTGCAAAAACGCCATTTAGCAACTTCTGGAAGAAAAGCTGAATTGGTATCACGCTTGTGGGAAGATATGGAGCAGGAAGGAGTTGAAGTTGGCAACCACGAGCTCCAAGGTATACCTGAGGATACATAAGACAAGCGCATGGTGGTTGAAGAACAGGAGTAAGGAGCTAGTGCATCATCCTCAGCTTTGGACATGAACATGTTGTTGGCAAGTATTTCGCAAATTTAATCAAAAATAACGCAGTTCTTAAAGAAAAACAGGATAAGCTATAGGAGTGGCAGGATAATGTTGAGGACAAGTTAGATGAGATTGAGGGTCGTCTTCGTTATTGTCAGCTGAGTCGTACAACTATTTCGGCGAACGCTCCTTATTTAAAAACGCCATATTTTGATGGTACAATTCCTTTCTAGGTTTTAAAGCTCCAATTTGGAAAGATGGATTCGGCAAATAAATGGAGCATTGAAGACAAGACTGCCGCACTATTTATAGCACTAAAAGGACAGGCAGCTGAGATCCTACAAACTGTTCCCGAGCGTGAAAGGGATAACTACGATGCCGTAGAAAGACGTTACGGTAGCGAGCATAGGAGACAAATTTACCAGATGGAGCTGGAAAAGCGCTTCCAGAAATCGAAAGAGACTTTTCAAGAATTTGCTTCCGAAATTGAGAGGTTGGCTCATTTGGCTTTTGGAGACGCATCTGAGGAATATCTTGAAAGAGTAAAAATTCAGAAATTTGTAAATGGATACGAGACACATATACGAAGCGAGCAACATATGCGAATCCGAAAAAAAACGTTTGCTGAAACTGTCTCATATGCCCAGACCCAGGAAACAGCAGCGCTCTTAAGTGGTCCAGCATATAAAGCACACCGAGTGTAGAATCACCGGATGTAATGAATGAAATGCTTAAAACACTTAAGGCGATCGCAGGTAAACTCAGTTCTGGTTCAACAGGAAAAAAGTGGTACTGGAAAACGCTTCAGTTTCGGAGCAACAGACCATTTTGCACGCGATTGTAAGTCAGCTTATGACAGACGTAAGAATTCAGCAGGCCGTGTGCGCAGAGCCGAAGAAGAACATATTCTTAACCAGTCGTTAAACTAAAACAAGCCAGCCGAAGAGGGTGTAGGCTGGCTCCTGCAACTGAATGCCCCATAATCACCATCTCTCAATTTGGTAGGACATCGAAGAACATTACTTTTTGTGGGTATATGGATGGACATAAGCGAGTACTAACTGTGGAAACAGGTGCGTCACATTCAATCATCCTATCCGATCTGGTCACTATGAACATTAGAACATTGCCGGGAGCAAAGTTGCGAACAGCTACTGGCGAGGAGACACAAATTATCGGGAAAGTGACCTGCAAAGTTTCGATTGAAAATGTGGTAGCAGAACACAAGTTTATAGTGGCAGAGATTATGGATGAAGTTATAATTGGTGAAACCTTTCTCCTGGAACAAGGAATAAAGATAGACTTGGATAGACAAATGATAACATACAGCATACCTTGACTATGATAGATCGCACACTATCAACCGAGTTGTCCTGGCCAACAGATTCCAGCGAAATCCGAAGCTATGGTTTGGGAAAAGATTGACGGAGATTGTGGGACAAACAAGTTGTGGGTTGTTGAAGCAACACCAGAATTTACGCCATACGTACTAATAGGGAAAACCCTGGCAACAGCACAAAAAGATGAACTTGTCCCAGGATTCGCAATGAGTTTAAATCACCAATTAAATTGTGTAAAGGAACCATACTGGGAAGATGGCAAGCGGTTGAGGCCATCTTTAATTGCGAAGAGCGACCCAGAAGCGACTCCTTAAACGAAAACAGGATGGCGGCATACATCAGTACATGGACAGAAGGATAAGAGGAAAGGTACCGATATAAGGAGGAAGAGCTTGTTTGTAAATATTTCAGGATATTCGACAAAGATGGTAACAAACCTGGCAGGACGAATCTGGTAAAACACCGAATTCCACTAGCCAAGCGAGAAACTATAAGATAAATTATAAAAGAGATGGGTGAAAGTGGTGTGATTAAACCATCAGCGAGTCCATGGAGTTCACCGGTAGTACTTGTGAAGAAGAAAGACGGTCAGAGCGATTCTGCGTGGATTATCTAAAGTTAAATGATGTTACACAGAAATACAGCTATCCTTTGCCCAGAATCGACGGTACTTGGGATTCTTTGTCTGGGACAAACTGGTTCTCAACTCTCGATTTGAAAAGACGGCCTTCAGTGTTGGAGATGGTCTGTGGCAATTTACGGTTATGCCTTTTGGATTGTGAAATGCCCCTGCTACTTTTGAAAGACTCATGAATCACGTGCCTAAAGGATTGCATTGAAAAACGTGCTTGGTGTATCTGACTTACATCATTGTATTTGGTAAAGACTTTGAGGAACACCTCAGTAACTTGGAAGACGTTCTTCAAGGGATAACGGACGCTGATCTTAAGCTCGTTGTTTAAGAAAGAAGTAAATTATCTAGGGCACAAAGTGACTACAGAGGGTGTATGTACTGCAGAGGAAAAGATAGAAGAAGTCAAAAACTGGCCACAGCCGATAAATTTGCACGAGCTGCGATGTTTTCTTGGACCAGGAAGAAGCTTTCGAAGCTCTGAAGGAACGGCTGTGCACTGCACCAATGCTAGCATACCCGGTTCCAGGGTCAGCGTTTGTTTTTGATACAGATGCTGGCGCATATGCGATAGGAGGTGTATTGTCGCAGGTAATTGATGAACTACAGAAGGTGGTGGCCTACTATAGCCGGACAATTGGAAAATCAGAAAATAACTACTGCGTAACCCGGAAAGAACTTCTAGCGTTGTTAGAGTGTGTCAAACATTTCCATAAGTAACTCTATGGACAACGATTCCGAGTTCGTACTGATCATGCAGCACTGAAATGGCTACTACAATTCAAGAATCCAGAAGGACAGCTGGCTCGATGGATTAAGAGAATACAAAGCTACGATTTTTATATAGATCATCGAAAGGAAGTGCTCACGGAAATGCTGATGCTTTGTCCCGCCGGCCTTGCAACCTGGAATGTAAGCACTGATCCAAAGCTGAGGCTAAAGAAGACATAATAGACGTTCGATTAACGACAGTAACACCAGCAGAGGCCTGGGAGGCAGAGAACCTGAGGACATGCGATGCAAGATCGAGATTTGGAACTTCTGATTCATGTACTGGAGTTGAACACACGGCCAAAAAAAAAGTAAATGGCAGCAGAAAGTCCAATCGCCAAAGCATATTGGGCGCAGTGGAACAGCTTAAAAATAATATCTGGCTGTTTATATAGGACTTGGGAGAGCGGGGATTGCCAATTCTCTCGCAATCTCATAGTAGTACCAAGGGCAAGAATTCCCTATGTTCTCAAGGAATTCCACAACGGACCAAGTGGAGGGCATTTGGGAATCACGAAGACCATGGAGT
The DNA here is from genome assembly GCA_963971545.1 of Philophylla caesio. Lineage (NCBI taxonomy): Eukaryota > Metazoa > Arthropoda > Insecta > Diptera > Tephritidae > Philophylla > Philophylla caesio. Next base: position 58,379,397 of record OZ020608.1, on the reverse strand, counting down.
AAATCAAGCAGAAGTTCTATTGGGCTGGATGTCAGCAATTAATAGAAGAATGGATTGGCAACTGCAAAGAGTGCATCGCAGCCAAAGGACCGAAATAAAGAAGCCATGGTCAAATGCGACAGTATAACGCTGGACCTTTTCCAATAAGCAGACATGGAAACAAGTATGTCCTCGTGGCTATGGACTACTTTAGCAAGTGACCTGCGGTGTACCTGATTCCTAACCAAGAAGCAAAAACGATAGCGGAGGTATTTAGTTACAATTGAGTTGCGAGATATGGTGTGCCTATAGAACTGCACTCCGACTAAGGAAGAAATTTTGAGTCAGCAATATTTCAAGAGATGTGCCAGATCCTGGGTATACGGAAAACTCGTACAACAGCTCTTCATCCTCAATCAGATGGCATGGTAGAGAGATTTAACCGAACCTTAGAAGAACATTTAAGGAAGGTAGTCGATAAGTATCAGAAAGATTGGGATGCCCATATACAATTTTTCCTGATGAGATATCGTTTAGCAGTACACGAAACGACGGGTAAAAGTCCAGCAAAGTTAATTTTCGGCAGTGAACTTCGGTTACCAAGCGATCTGAACTTTGGAATTAATGGTGATGCGCGCAAGAATGGTAGGGAAACGTCCAAAATCCTGGGGGAGGAGTTGCGAGAAGTGCATGATCTTGTTAGGCAGCGTACGCAAATTATGAGTGACAAGATGAAGGCCAGGTATGACAAGGCGATGAATTTTGAAATAATCCACAACGAAAGAAAGGTTTGTCAACGAAATTACAGTGTAACTGGAAAGGTCCGTACGAGGTCATCAAGCGGCTTAATGACGTGGTTTATCGAATCCAGATAGTTGGAAGTCCTAGGAACGAGATGAAGGTGGTTCATTTGGAAACACTTGCGTCATTTGGAACGGCTAGTGTATCTGATGGGGACGATCAGACTTAGGTGGAGGGCAGTGTGGCGATATTCCGAAACACGAATGACATACGAAAGAGAAACCGAGAAGGAGATAGAGACGTCGAGAAAACGCAAAGAGAACAATCGCAATCTAGAACTTTCGATAACGATCGATAATGTTCTAGAGCTGCCACAGTGTACGCAACTTGGAGTATAAAAGGTCGTTACCACTGCGTTAGGGAATTCAGTTGGTAATTAAATTGTGAAGAGTGAAGTTGTAAAGCAATAAGCTAAGAGTTTTCGAGTGCGCAAGTATAAGTATCCGTGTATTAAATAGCGTTGTTAAGTGTTGTTAATTATTTGTAAACAAATAAAGTTAGCTTTATTTGTCATTGTATAGCCATATAACTATTTATTTTAAATACTTTTGAGGTTTAAGGCATTAAGGAAATCCGAGCGTGTTTTTTTTAACAATCCAGTGGTCGAACCTGAAGGATTTTGGAAATCATTGGCGTTTCAGGGTAAAAACATAACAATATGTATGTATATAGAAGGCACATTAAACAGGTAGTAGCACCAAAGCAGCTAATTAAATGTTTTTTTTTTTAATTTGTGAGATCCCTAAACTGTCAAACTTTGGATATCTTATACTTTGTCTACATATAATCAAAACCAACTGCCGTGCTTATAAGCAATCAGGTTAAAAATTTTGTATTATTTTTGTTTTAAGAAGGGCTAAGGGCAAAGATCCTTTTATTTTAAGTTTCCAGTTTACATAGGAGTCCGGAGAAGGAACCAGGCTAAGCATGTAATAAACCGTACCCAGGATTGGATTAAAATGCAAAAAGGGCCTTGATGTTACTACAATACCACCGCTATCGCTTACATTTAGAGATGGCAAATATTTACGTCCCTATGACTTTGTCACTGATACTTTAAAGTCAATGGTTAGTGCAGTACAAAGTAGTAGTCACAGTATTGGGATATCGTGACTGTGAAAAACTAGTACTTACAGTCACAATTGCGACTGTGAAAAAGTAGCACTAACAGTCACAATCGCTGTCACCGCTGGCGAACTGAGTATGTGATAGAGAAGCAGAAGCAATAACGCAATTGGAAATTGTGACTGGGAAAAGTAGAAGTCGCAATAAAGCCTTAATTCAGCGACCTTAAAAATTTGGTAAATTGTAAAGCTGGATATTTTTAAGTATTTTAATTTAATTTATGTACGGCTATGCTGTTGAAAAAAATTGAAGAAGAAGCAATCATTGGAACAAGGTGGAAAGGTGGATCAAAAGAATATTGCCTGGTAATCACCATAGATATTAAAAATGCGTTCTATTCCAAAAGCTGGAAAAAAAATAGCTGAAGCTCTCCGCGGTTTAAAGTGCCGATATTAAGCAATTATCTAGAATATAGAGTACTTACATATGAAACAGACGAAGGCACCAAGCAATGCAACACTTCCGGAGGAGTACCACAAGGATCTGTTCTGGGTCCTTTACTCGGGAATATAATGTATGATGGCATTCTGCGTCTGCAAATACCCGAGGGTGCAAAAATTTTCAGCACTTAAAAGATGTGGAACAAAGAGCAAACCTAACAATTAAGCGAAATCAGACATGGCTCGAATATGCCTGCCTCCAGTTAGCCCAACAAAAAACAGAGGCAGTATTAAAAAGTAGCAGAAAAGCTGGTGAAGTTATCTAAATCAAAATCGGGGGACAAGAAATTGTCTCGAAACCTACCCTCAAATATTTCGGCAGAATTTTCGATGCTTGGTTAATATTTAAGCCCCATTTAGAATATGCAGTTGAGAAAAAAAAAAATTTGCAGCGGCGCTATCACGGTTAATGGTGGAAAAAGGAGGCCCTAGGCAACAAAGCAGACAGCTATATGCCAGCGTGAACTTCTGTACGGTGTACCAATTTAGTCGGCTCGTACTCCACTTATCGCTTCTTCTGCTTCTTAACAAGTATAGCCGCGTCAACTGTTGATCGCCTTTTTCTAAAGCCGAACTGCGTTTCTGAGAAGTTTCCCCTGATTCAATTTCTGAGATCAGCCTATCGCTAAGGATTCGTTCGAACAGTTTTCCGGCTGTGTTAAGCATGCGTATTGGGCGGTATGCGGACGGGTCTCCTGGATGTTTACCAGTCTTTGGTAGGAGTACTAACCGCTGGCGCTCCCATATAGGGGGAAATATACCTTCTTTAAGACATTCATTGTACGTCCGTACAAACGCTTCGGTGTTGGTATTTGCAGTTAGCTTCAATATGTGGTTCGGTATCAAATCAGGACCTGGTGCCTTTTTCTCTTTAAGGCTTTTAACGGCTTTTAATAGTTCTTCTGCCGTAACTGGAGGCGTTTTGTACTCTGTAGGTGGAAATGTTTCCCGTTCAAATGGTGGTTGGTCTATAAAAAGTGCGCTTACTATTTTTTCCAACTCTCTAGGGCATAAAATCTTTGGTTGTATCGACTTTTGTAGCTTTTCAGTCACTACTTTAAATGCTGAACCCCAGGGATCTTTATCTGCGCTGTCACATAGACTTCGAAAACATTTCGTTTTACTGGCTTTTATAGCCCGTTTCAGCGCCGAGCGCTTTTCTTTGTAGTCATTTTGCTGCACCGCAAAGTTTGCGCTTCGATTTCTGGCTCTTTGGTAGTTTCGCCTTGCGTTGTTACATTGTCGGCGTAGGTGCGCAATCTCTTCGTTCCACCAGTACACCGGTGGGCGTTGGAAAGATACGGACTTTCTTCTCATGGAGGCGTCGCAAGGTACTTTAATACCGTCTATTAGGTGGTGTGCCATATTAATTGCTCCTTCTGGGAGGATTATGTCGGTTACCATCACCTTAAGCCCTTCTTCGTCTAATGTGTGCAGCCTCCAGCCAGCTGATTTTACACTCGAGGTAGTTTGTGCCCCTTCATCGTTTTTTATCGAAAATATAATAGCTTGATGGTCGCTATGCGTATAATCTTCGCTTACTTTCCACGACGTTTGTTGGAAATTTGTATTGCTTACAAATGTTAGATCGATAATAGATCCCCTTCCATCTCTTTTGAAGGTAAGTTTATCGCCTGTGTTAACAAGCGTCACTTCCAGCATTGATAATGCTGTAAGCAGAGCCCTTCCCTTGGCGTTTGTATATCAGCTTCCCCATTCTCGGGCCCATGCATTAAAATCGCCTGCAATTATCACTGGGGATCTACCTCTCGCGTCGCCAACCAGGCCATCTAGGACGGTTTCGAATTCAGTAAGGCTGTAACTAGGCGGTATATAACAACTTTATAAAAATAGCTTCGATATTTTTACGCAAACGTAGCATGGCTTCACTTCTATTTGCTCAATCGCAAAAGGCGTACAGCTCCATACCGCTGGTTTTCCATTGGTGTCACTAGCCCACAGTGGGGTTTTTCCGATCTCGTACGGTTCACTTAGTATTGCTATGTCGATATTCTTTTCTACTATCGACTGCTCCAGAAGCTTCTGTGCAGCCTTGCAATGATTTAAGTTTAATTGCAGAAATTTCATTGCGCTCGTGCTTTTTTAACCGCCTCTAAGTAAAAAGGACATTCTGTGCCACCAGTTCTGTGCTTTACTTGTGGCGCATTTCTTCTTGAGCATAATGCGCATTTTAATTCTTTTTTGCACTCAGCAGCTTTGTGGTTCGGCTCCCCACAGTTGAAACATGTGTTTTTAACATCGACCGAACTTTTGCAATTTCTTGAGAGGTGGCCAGACTCTAGTCATTTGAAGCATTTTATTGGCTGTGTTTTCGCGCGTACACGGGCAATTACCCATCCGATTCTTACGATCCGCACTTTACAGGCTGCTAGCAGTTTGTTTACTACTGGAACGGGGACCAAAAAGCGGTGTGGCGGAAGGCATCTGCATGCAGAGAGGGCGTTTCGGTGCAGACATTCGACCGCTTTGCTCGCTCAGGCTGTGGTGCCGGCCGTGTCATGCCGTGCGTATGTGTGCACTTGTGTGTGCGCCTTGCCATGGCAGTTAACCCCTCTCTGTGCTGCGTATCGTAAGAGAACTTCACTTGAAGTTACACAAGTACATATGTACATAGGGGTGTACATGCGACCGCGGTATTCTTTTTGATTCTATAATTAAAATAAATTGTAATCTTAATTAAGCTTGTTTCCCTTTATTATTTTTATTTATTATATCGAATTAAAACTTAGTCAAATAAAAGTCAATAATTAACTTTTAACTTGGTCTAATTCTCAAACAATATAATTTAATTTAATTAAATTTCAAATTAAACTTAATACTATTACTTTTCAAACTGGATTTGGCAACCCTGACAGGTACAAGTTGATTAAATACAGTGCTCATAGCGATCAAATTTTTAAATACAAATTTTAAATGTTTAAAGTGCGTGATTACAAGCGTGTTCATCTTAAATCGAAGCTCTAATGCTGCTGCATTTGTGGATGCTGAAGTTTTCTGTTCCCGCTGTGTTCTAAGATTTTGTTAAGTAATGTGCGCTTAAACTCGATAAGGTAGGTGCACAAAACATAAACAAAACAAAATACAAAAAGATCTTCCCGCTTATATTGCGACGAATGATATAAAGAGAAAAGCAGCGAAACAAAGCTTAGCGATAAAAAAAAGCTCCCAGCATAAGCTTTTTAATGCTTTATGTTAGTGGGGACAACCACCCTGTTAACGAAAAGCAATATCAACTGAAGCTTTTCGTTAACAAAAGCAGAAGAAATTTGTGTGTTGCCACCAGACAATAAACAAATAAATGGAGGATCAATTGCAAAAATCCCCAGATGGGGGGCAAGATACATTATATTCCACCGATGGCAAAACGCAGATTTCCCATGCAAAGACCTACATCAGGCAAAGATCTACATCACTAAGTAGTTTTCAACCAACTTCCCATCAACACGAAAGTGCAAACACAGAAAAATCTATAAACGAATGGCAAGTAGTAGGATCTCAGAAAAGACAGCGCGACAGCCCTGGAAAAGCCAAGAAAAATCTTAAACAACCAAAGCTTGATGCATACTGGTTGGGCCCATCCACATCTAACGCAAGTAATAGATTTTCTGCGTTGGCTAACTGCGATTCTGACGACGATACCCAAAGTGAAATAAAATCCCGGAAAGAACAAAAGCCTCCTCCAATTATTGTCTCTCAGGTTACTAACATCCAACCTTTAATTCAATTATTAAACAAAATCGCCAACACAGATTACGAAATAAAAGTTATAAAAAATGAAGAAGTCAAAATTCAACCCAAGTCTGTTGATAGCTATAGAACTATAACAAAAGAACTAGCAGATAGGAAAACCGAGTTTCATACGAACAAGCTAAAATCTGATAGAAGTTTCAATATAGTTCTCAAAGGCATACATAACAGCACAAACCCTGAAGATATTAAAGAAGAACTAGTAAGTCTCGGACACAAGGTCATAAATGTCTCAAATATTAAACAAAGAATCACAAAAATCCCACTACCTATGTTTTTCATTAACCTACAACAAAACGCAACCAACAAGGACGTGTACAATATCACAACCCTTTTACACACAAAAATAAAAATAGAACCACCTAGAAAAAAACGTGAAATACCCCAATGTACTAAATGTCAAATGTACGGGCACACAAAAAAATACTGTAACCATAGCACACGTTGCGTAAAATGCACTGGCAACCATTCCACAGCCGATTGCGTGCGTAAAACAAAATCCCAGGAGGTGAAATGCATCCTCTGCAACGGAAATCATCCAGCTAACTATAAGGGATGTGTAGTCCATAAAGAACTGCAGCAAAAAATGTACCCTACCCTTCGAAAAAAAGACAGAGTAATAGAAGCACCAAACCCAGAATTGCTGGCTACAGCGAAACCCGGTCTCACGTATTCTAATGTTCTAAAAGGCAAACAACCAGAAACAGATACCCACACCCCAACACAACAGAATTCTTATGATTTTAACGACCTTAAAACAATGCTAAAAACTCTTATGGAGCAAATGGGCACGATGTTAAACTTGTTAACAACACTCATCACAAAAATTAATAAATGACTCCTTCAATTAGAATAGCAATTTGGAACGCAAATGGTCTATCACAGCATAGCCTAGAAACTAGCACTTTTATAGCAGAACAAAATATTGACATCATGTTAATAAGCGAGACCCACTTTACTGAAAAAAGCTACCTAAAAATCCCAAACACTATAATATATAGCACCAACCATCCTGCTGGCACTGCCCGCGGTGGTACAGCAGTCATAATTAAAAATAATATTGCACATCACTTACATAGCAAATACGAAAAGGAGCACATTCAATCAACTTCAGTTACAATAGAAGATAACCAAGGATCACTAACAATAGCAGCGGTATATTGTCCACCAAAACATAACATAAAGAAAGAGCAGTTTGAACACTTCTATAAAACACTTGGTTATAGATTTTTAGCAGGTGGCGACTATAATGCGAAGCACACACAATGGGGCTCAAGAACAATCACTCTAAAAGGCCGAGAGCTTCTTAATACAATGCAGACAAATAACCTTTCGTGCTTATCAACAGGTGAACCCACATATTGGCCTACAGACCCAAACAAACTACCCGATGTTATTGACTTCTGCGTAACGAAGGGTATATCAAGTATGCATGTTTCCATACGGTCGTGCCTGGATTTATCCTCAGATCACACACCAATCATAGTCACCCTCACTTCGCATATATCCTTGAAGTGTAATCCTCCTATGTTACACAATAAGCGTACAAACTGGGCTGATTTTCGCAGTAAAATCGATGTGCACCTACCACTCCATATACCTCTCAAATGCAGCACAGACTTAGACGAAGCGGTGGAACTTTTTAATACATCAGTTCAGCAAGCAGCCTGGTCTGTGACTCCAACATTAACACCAAGGCAGGTAGCTAACGTTACTCCTACACACATAAAACTCAAAATTGAATATAAACGAAAATTGCGTAAAATGTGGCAAACTACAAGAGACCCAAACATTAAAAAAAAATTAAATGCAGGAATAAAAAACTTAAAAGCTTCACTGCACAAATACAAAAACGAAGAGCTCAATAGACACATCTCAAATCTGTCTGCCACAGAGACAACTAACTACTCACATTGGAAAGCAACGAAAAACATAAAACACCCTATTGCGCATGTTCCCCCAATCAAAACTATGGATGGTAAATGGGCGAGAAGCGATGTTGAAAAAGCAGCTACATTTGCAAAACATCTCACCCAAGTCTTCGAACCACACGCACCAAACCCAGGGTCTGATGACCACGAAATTTATGACTACATAAATTCACCAAACCAAATGGAACTCCCCATTCAGAAATTCTCAAAAACTTTGGTCAAAAAGTTTATTGATTCTCAACTTAGCGCCAAAAAAGCCCCTGGATACGAATTGATTACTGCAAAAATACTAAAAGAGCTGCCCAACACAGGAGTAGCTTATCTTACCCAATTATTTAACGCTATACTCAGAATTGGTTACTTTCCATTACAATGGAAGGTAGCTCAAATAATACTAATACCCAAGCCCGGCAAGCCAACACACAAACCCTCATCATACAGGCCAATCAGTCTATTACCAATCACTTCAAAACTTTTTGAAAAACTATTGCTAAGCAAACTAATGCCAATAATTACCGACAGCCACTTGATTCCAAACCACCAATTTGGTTTTCGACAACACCATGGAACTATTGAACAAGTGCACCGTGTAATTGAAGTAATAAATAGCGCCTTAGAAAATAAACAATACTGTACAGCTGCATTCATTGATATTACACAAGCTTTTGACAAAGTTTGGCACTCAGGGTTGCTGTACAAACTCAAAAAACATCTACCACACACGTTCTATGATATTCTTAAATCATTTATCAGCAACAGACACTTTGTGGTCAAGCTAAATGATCAACAAACCCAACTCTACTCAATACTATCAGGAGTCCCACAAGGTAGCGTTCTCGGACCTGTGCTATACACAACGTTTACTGCAGATTTACCACTATCACAAAATACCACTACCGTCACGTTTGCTGATGACACTGCTATATTAGCTAAGTCCCTCAGTTGCATCATCATACTTGCAATCCCATCTCAACGATATTCAAAATTGGTTGTCCAGATGGAGAATTAAAACAAATGAAACAAAATCCACCCAAATTACTTTTACCTTAAGAAAAGAGACATGTCCAACAGTTCTATTAAATAATACACCACTGCCACAATCCGAAGAAGTCAAATATCTCGGCATTTATCTTGATCGTCGCTTAACATGGCGAAATCACATATTTGCAAAGAGGAAGCAATTAGGGATAAAAGTAAGAGAACTCTACTGGCTTCTAAATCAAAAATCCCAACTCTCACTAGAAAACAAACTCTTGGTGTACAAGGCAATTATTAAGCCTGTATGGGTATATGGGATTCAGCTCTGGGGTTCAGCCTCAAAATCAAATATCGAAATCATGCAACGTTTACAATCGAAAGTATTGCGTATAATAACCAATGCCCCTTGGTTTGTTTCAAATGTTACCATTCACCATGATCTTCGAATGCCAACAGTACTGGATGAGATAAAAACCTTCAGCATGTCGTACTACTCAAAGTTAAGAAACCACCCCAACACCCTCGCAATAAAGCTGACTGAAACACCTTCCCAACCAAGGAGATTAAAAAGATTGAACCCGTCAGACCTGCAGACCTGCAGACCTGCCTCAAAAACATAATACGAACACACAAGTCTCTCATAATAAAATAATTGATAATTTAATGTAACATTAAGCCTCTGAAATTCTATGTTGAATTGTTTTTAATAGAAGAAATATCACTGGATATCTCTCTTAAAGTCGTTTGTTATTAGTATTAACATAATCCTTAAGAAATACTGAATGTCTAATTTTAAGATAGATTGTATAAATAAACTGGAGTTAAAAAAAAAAAAAAACTTTTTATCAATCCTATTTAAATTTGTTCGCAGTTTACTAAACTTAGTGTTGTTCACGACCTGATTCTTTCTGGTTTGCATATTCTGCTTGTTTTTCTGATTTGAGCAGCGCGCGAATAAGGACATGCACGGGTGTGTACGTACGCACATGGGTTAAAAATCAAATCATGGGTTCGGAGTGCATTGGCACATACGTTTGTGAGTGTGTGCAAACGAATGCACAGCCCTGTAGGAACCATGACAAGCTACCCGGTAGGAATCGGGCACGAAGAAAGCGAATTAAAATGAGCATTAGTTCGTACTGGATTTCATGCTGAAACCGATCCCAGTAAGGTTTCAGCTTATGGCACACTGGAAAACACGTATTTGGATATGTTTGCTTTGAGCTGGTGGTACTGACATTCTGTTACCTGAGTACGCAGGAGTGACATCATCCAGAAATGAATTCCAGGCTAATGTCAGTACTGCCTCCGCCCCATTACAACTCTAGCAGGTCTCAGAAAACGCTCTCTACTCGACACCATTAAGTTGATCGCACAGGCTCAGTTGATGAAATCCTGACTAATACCGATCTGGCTCTGAACGCAATACCCAATAAAGGATTGCGTCAACCCTTGCATGGCCTCCCTGTGTACAAAGATAACCATGGAATCATTAAGGTAACTGCGCATACGTGTATAGATAACGGATCTGAGTTTGGGCCTTTTAAATAAAATAGTTCAAATTAAAAACAATGTTAATGTCAATGTTACTGTGAACAAAAATAAAAGCATGAGCAATGTAAACGAGGCGTCTACTATTCAAAATTCTCCCAAAACGACGATACGGGTAGAAAACGCTGATAGGGGCATTGACCCTTTTAAGAGATGTGCAAAGCTTGCGCACTCACCACTGCTAACTCCCTCGCAAGAAGCACAAGGCTCAGAGGACTCGCGAAAACCGAAAGAGACCAACTCAGTCGTGAATCATACGATCGCGGAAACTGAAAAAGAAAAGAGCGCATTTAGCAAACTTGGCGACGAAATAGACACGCTGCTGAGTATGCTTAGAGAAAACGAGGGTAAACGCCGGACTATCCACCAACCAATGAGGGACACTATCGGCAACATTAAACAAATGTACAACCAAGCCAAGATAGAAGGTTTCAGATGCAGCCAAAATAAAGCAGTATGTTCTGACAACAGCACTCAGACATCCCCATGGTTTAAACCCCCATCAGACCCACCCCGGAGAAAAGCTGGAACAGAAGCCGATGGCTTGCCCTTAAGCAAACGGGTAAAGGAAAACCTCAAAACTCAACCAAAGGCGAGTCCGAAAGGAAAGGAGACTTGGATTGCTCAATCGGCAGCCCACCAAGTCAAAAAAATAGAAAAGAAAAATGACAAAAAAGCTGTTAGAGCAAATACGATCAAAAAGTCGAGGCCTGATGCAATTGTCATCGAAAAAACAGGGAACATGTCCTACGCAGACATCTTGAAAAAGGTGAAAAATGACGCCAAGTTTAAAGACTACGCTGAATCAGTGTCAAAAATCAGGCGTGCGCAAAAGGGTGACCTACTGATAGAACTTATCAAATCCTGTCTACGGACCTAAAGGCTATAGTAGGCTCGGTTTTAGGCAGCGAGGCAGCGGTCAAGTCGCTCACGCAACGTATCGTAATAGAATGTCGGGACATCGATGAAGTGACTAAGAAAGAGGAGGTTCATAGCGCAATAACAGCTCTCCCAGGGTTGGAAGATATCGAGGTATCAGACATATCGGGACTCCGGGCAGCATATGCTGGAACTCAAACGGCAACGCTAAGCTTGCCAGTTCAGAAAGCCCAGAAACTTCTCCAGACTGGCAAAATTAAAATCGGCTGGGTCATCTGCCGTATAAGGGAGCGCGTGCAACTCCAAAAGTGCTTTAAGTGCCTCGAATACGGTCACATGTTTAGAAACTGCTCTAGCAAGACGGACAGGTCGAAACAATGCAGAAAGTGCGGCGTAGAAGGTCACTTTGCGAAAGAATGTAAAAACAGCCCACACTGTGTGCTGTGTAAATCTGCTAATGGGGATAACCTCGACCATATAGCTGGAAGTTACAAGTGTCCAGCTTTCAGAAAGGCTTTAACGTACTGACGCCCATGAGAATCATCCAAATAAATTTGAACCACTGCGAAGCTGCACAAGATCTGCTATCACAGACGGTCAGAGATGCAAGAGCAGACATAGCAGTCATAAGTGAACCTTACAAGTGCAAAGATGATGGAGCGTGGGTCAGCGATATTAAAAAATCCACAGCTATCTGGCTCTGCGGCGCATACGCATTCCAAGAGACGCTTAACGCCGACGAAGGATTCGTGCACTGTATAAATAAATGGGCTACATATTATAAGTTGCTATGCAAGACCAATTCTCTCGGTAACAGAGTACCAGCAGTTATTGTTCAATATCGCCTCAGAAGCTTGCGGGCGACTTCAATGCCTCGGCAGTGGAATGGGGTAGCAGATTATCGAATAAAAGAAGGGAGATGCTCCTGGAAACATTCGCCCAGCTCGATGTTACGGTTCTGAATACAAGCTCTGCGTTGACCTTCAGAAAAATGGGTACTGGCTCGATAATAGACATTTCCCTTGCAAGCGATTCGCTGGCCCAGAAAATCAAATGGATGGAAAGCGAGGAGTATACCCACAGTGACCACCAGGCCATTATAATAGATATAGCGGAGAAAAGAAACAAGCAAATGCCAAAGCTCACAGGGCCGAAATGGAAGGAAACGATGCTCAATAAAGATGTCCTGAAGTATATGGTGAAAGAGCTTACAACCATTACAGGACCAGCAGAAGAGGTGGTGAATCATTTGGCTTCTGGCCTAACTGAAGCTTGCGATGCGTCAATGCCAAGAAGGTCAATAAATAAGAAATTCGCACCGTGCTATTGGTGAAACAGGGATACAGAACTGCTAAGAAAACAATGCCTAAGTGCTAGACGAAACATGCAGCGAAGCAGAGGGAGGCCAGAGTTTTCCGATAACCTAAATGCTCTTAGAAAGTCATAGAAGGGCCTTAAAGCTGCCATAAAAGATAGCAAACTGGACAATTTTAAGAAAATATGCGACGCAGCAGACATAAATCCCTGGGGCACTGCTTATAGGGTAGTGCTAACAAAAACTAAAAGCGTTAAATTACCAAGCATTACGTGCCCAGAAATGCTGAGAAATATCATAACAACCCTTTTTCCGCAAAGGGAAAAGGACATACCATCAGTCTTTCCATGTTATGAGAAAAGTGAAATCCCAAGGGTAACCGAAGAAGAGTTGCTGATTGCATGCAGGAAGATTCAAAACCGCAAAGCTCCAGGGTCCGACGGCATTCCAAATAAGGCCCTGAAGGCCGCTATTGTAGCGCGGCCTGACATATTTGTGCATGCTTTCAACTCATGCCTTATAGAAAGTTATTTCCCAGTAAGGTGGAGGAAGCAAACGCTGGTGCTATTACCCAAAGGCAACAAACCCCCAGATGAGCCGTCGTCTTATCGTCCGATCTGCTTACTGGACACGCTTGCGAAAGTTCTGTAAAGGATTATATGCAACAGGCTAACGTCGTTTGCCGAAGAAAATGGGTCTCTCTCGATGAACCAGTTCGGTTTTAGAAAACCCCGTTCCTTGATAGACGCGATTAAGACCGTTGTCGACGTTGCATCGGATGCCATAAAGGGCAAGAGATGGCTTGGCGGGAAAAAGGAATACTGCGCCATAGTAACACTAGACGTCAAAAATGCTGTTAAAACCGCAAACTGGCGATGCATAATATAGACACTTATAAGAATAGGCACTCCAAGCAATATCATAAAAATAATAGCGAGCTATTTTTCGAACCGCAAGCTTCTGTGCAGAAGCGATAATGGGCCGGAGATGTATAACGTGACAGCAGGGGTCCCACAAGGATCTGTCCTTGGATCACTCCCCTGGAACCTTATGTGCGATGGTGTCTTGAGCCTGCAAATGCCTCCACGTACAAGAGTGGTGGCTTTCGCAGACGATTATATATAAATAATAATATAAATAAGTTAGCTTCAATTCCTAATCGTGACACTGAACCAAAAAACTAATTTTAAATTCTACTTTAAGTATTTTCTACCAAAACGTTAGAGGTTTAAATACTAAATTGAACGATTTATATTTAAAAGGCTTAGACTGTGACTATAACGTAATGTGATTTACTGAAACCTGGCTTAAACCACATATTTTTAATTCAGAGATCCTTCCTAATCAATATCAAATTTATAGAAATGACCGTAAGGACAGAATCGGTGGGTGTGTTCTTTTTGCAGTTCATTCTTCAATACCATCCGAAGATGTTAATATCCCCCTCATCGAGTCAATCGAATTTAAAGCAATACGAGTTATGGTAGGAAATGGTTTCTTTTATTTAGCTGCTTGCTACATCCCTCCTAACTCTGACTTATCGGTTTATTCTCAACATATTGCGTTACTTAGATCTTTAAGTTCAATGATTACTGCACATGACTCGATGATTGTACTTGGTGACTTCAATATGCCAGGCATATCATGGACTCTTATAGACGACTTTATCGTTCCAATATCATCAAAGGATAGATACAATGTGTTTTTAGAAGATATGGCTGAGCTCTGTCTAAATCAGATCAATTTAACTCCAAACAATTTTGGCACCATTCTGGATCTTGTTTTTGTTGATGACGTATCTATGTCATCTATGAAGATGTGCGAACCCTTGGTAATTCCAGAGGACTCTTATCACCCTGCGATTGAGGTAAATTACGAAGTTATTGGTGATTTTGGAAATAATATTGATAAATCAAGTAGCTCAAACGCTCGTTTTATTTTCGCGAAAGCCAATTTCAAGAAATTAGATCGAGAATTATCAAAATTCTCATGGCCGACGTATAAAGATGATGTTGAACGTTGCGTCCAGCATTTTAATAACACTGCTTATTTCAAAAGTTTGTACCAAAACGGGTTTGCGTACAAAAGGAGCAGTCACAACCTTGGTTTACTAAAGAACTAAAAAATTTTAAAAATTAGGAGTCGCGATCGTTTAAATTGTACAAAAAACCTGGTTTGCACACTAACTATATTAAATACTCAGTTATCCGACACGCTTATTTTGAATTAAATAAAATATTCTACAGATCTTATTTGTGCAAAGTTAAAAGGAATCTAATAAAAAACCCTGAATCATTTTATGACTTCGTTAACTCTAGGCGCAGAGTGACTAGTTTTCCGTCTGCTATGAAATATCAAAATACCGTTTCTTGTGACTCCCAATCAATTTCCAACATGTTTGCCCAATTCTTCAGGTCAAATTACTCCATTAACTCGCCTCTGAGCAAACCTTATCCTTATATACTCGGTTCCCTCACCTCTGCTATTATTCCGCAGATATCTTCCGAGGAAGTATTTTATTATTTGAGTAACTTAAAAGAATCATTTAAGGCTGGCCCCGATTCGATCCCGACGTGTTTCCTCATAAACTGTGCTAAACATATTTATGTGCCCTTAACTAATTTATTTAATCTTTCTCTTAAGCTTGGTATTTTCCCTTCAGCTTGGAAAGAATCATTCATTATACCCCTTTATAAGACCGGGAGTAGGTCCTCTATAGAAAATTACCGCGGTATAGCTAAGCTTTCTGCTATTCCTAAATTATTCGAAGCTACTGTTGTTGACCATTTAACGTATTCCATATCCTCTACAATTTCTAGCACACAACACGAGTTCTCTAAGGATAAATCTACCATTACAAACTTGCTTGAGTTCACAACTCATGTTTCAAATGGATTCAGAGAATTTATGCACACTGATGTTATATACACTGATTTTAGTAAAGCATTCGACAGAGTAAGTCACTCTTTACTGATCCATAAACTCGATCTCCTTGCTTTTCAACCTAATCTCCTTCGTTGGATGACTTCTTACCTCATTGACAGAACACAACGAGTTCTTTTTAAAAATAGTTCCTCAAACATTATTCATGTTTCTTCAGGGGTCCCGCAAGGAAGTCACCTTGGTCCGATTCTGTTTTTACTTTTTATAAATGACTTACCTTCTGTAATAAATTATTTAAAAATTTTATTGTATGCTGATGATGTAAAGCTTTTTAGATCGTATCATTCTGTTGAGGAAAGGTCCTTACTACAAGCGAATTTAAATAGCATGACTAACTGGTGTGAAATAAATTACATGCCTCTAAACCTTAAAAAATTTAAAGTAATGTGCTTTTCTCGCAGAGCAGTGCAACCAGCTTCTTATGAAATATGTAACCATAACCTCGAACAAGTGTTTAACTTTGTTGATCTTGGAATTACAATGGACCCGAAATTTAATTTTAATCTTCACATAAATGTTACTGTTAACAAAGCCAAGGGTGTTTTTCCATTTGTAAAACGGTGGTCAAAAGAATTCAATGACCCTTACATCACGAAGGCTCTATTCACAACGTTAGTGAGGCCCATACTGGAATATGGATCTGTTGTTTGGAACCCGCGCTATCAAGTTCATTCCGACAGAATAGAGTCAATTCAAAAACAATTTCTGCTTTTTGCTTTAAGGAATTTTCGTTGGGATTCTCAGTACAACCTGCCGCCATATATAAGTCGTTTAAAACTCATTAATCTTCCTACACTTGCTAGTCGCAGATAAATGCTTGGCATTGTATTTTTGGTCAAGTTACTGACAGGCTTGATCTCTAGCCCATCTCTTCTTAGCGAAATAAAACTAAACGTTCCCTCCAGAATTTCAAGACATTTCCGGTCTCTCTTTCTGAAGCCATGTAAAAGTAATTTTGAGTTAAATGAGCCACTCCGTAGTTTGTGTCAGGATTTTAACACTCACTCCGGTTCATTTGATATTTCAGACTCACTTTCTTACATAAAGAAAACTATACTCAATCCTCTCAATAATTAATAATTCGATCAGCTGATGAGCATTTGTTCTGTAGCTGAAAATTTTTAGATCTCGACACTTAACAAACCTCTGCCTTTCATGACTCGGCGCAACATATATGAAAAAAAAAGTTTTTTTTTATATATCCGTGCGTCATGCGGATGCGTCCCTCGCGTCGGTCGGGCGGGTATGGAGGGATAAAACCGTTGGGATTATTATTATGTTGCGGTAGTAGTTGTGGCAAAACATCTACATCAAATTGAAGCTGCAGCCGGAGAAGCTGTTTTAAAAATTGAAAATTGGCTTAACTTAATGCACCTAACGTTGGCCGACCACAAGACCGAGGCACTTTTGATAAGCAGCTGAAAGACGGTGGAGTTTCTGAATGTTCCCGTGGGGACAGAGATCATTACGTCAAAGCCCGCTATCAAATACCTAAGTGTTATGATTGACTCACGACTTAGCTTCAAGTCCCGTTTAGAGTTCGTTTCAAAGAAAGCCTCGACAGTGCAGTCAAGCTTGTCGCGTATTATGTCAAACAACGGAGGACCAAGGCACAGCAACCGAGTTCTTTACAGTAGGGTTATTAGCTCAATCCTCCTATATGCTGCCCCAATCTGGGCAGATGCTCTGATCGTAAAAAGCAACGCGTTAAAGATAACAACTGTCCATCGGCTAAGCGCCTTATGAGCAGTCTGCGGCTTCCGCACAATTTCAGACGAAGCCTCTTTTGTCATAGCTGGACTGATGCCAGTAGATATTATGGCCCATGAAATGAAACGAATTTATGATAAGCTTTCCGAAAACATTGGAAGATTAAACCCAAAAGAAGTAAAGGCAGAAGAAAGGAAAAACTCAATGAACATTTCGCAGGCTCGTTGGAATAGCTCCCCAAAGGGAATGTGGACCTACGAGCTGATACCAAATATCAGCAAATGGGTTGAGAGAAACCACGGTGACACAAACTTTCATTTAACACAGTTTCTCTCGGGCCATGGGGTGTATCGAAAATATTTAAACAAATTTGGACACGATAGCTCCCCTTGCTGCCCAACATGCAGAGCCAGCGACGAAGACGCAGAACATATTATGTTCCAATGCCCATGCTATGCTCCTCAAATCCGGGCAATTTTGAACGGAGAAACCTTCATTGACTCCATGCTTCAGTCAAATGAAAAGTGGAATGAAATATGCGCTCATGTAACGCGCATTCACATAGACCTGAGAAACACAGAGATGGCAAGACGTCGCCAACGAAACACGTAAGGAGCAAATAAGCTAACCAGCCCCGTGAGGTAATACCTTTTTTGGCATTTTCGCGGGGAGAATGGTCGTGGTGGAGAGGGTTTAGTATCGTAGGTGTAGCTTAGAGGCTGCAAGTCGTGCATGCTGCTATGGCGGCATAGCAGTATTCATGAGAGTTACCTCTCCCCGGGCGTGAACCCAAAAAAATTATTTGGAGTAATTTTACAAATCTAAACCGATATACAAATACATAGTTTAAACTCCTAACTCGTATAAAAGCATAAAAAATACTTATGAGAAAATGCAAAATGCCGTCGGCACGTCAACATTTACGTTTGCGCTTCGCTATTATAACAAATCTTAAGAACATAACACAAACAGAGGACTCTTCATTTATTTGTAAAATGAATGTTTATATAATTTAACAATTATAATTCACATTTTTTTTCAATTTCAATCGAAATTGATAAATTTCTTAATTCGAAATCTCATCGGCACATCAACAAGAGATTTAGGCTTCTATTTGTGCATTATTTCAACTCATATTCATATAAAAAAAAAGGTGTTGCTTCAGTCATTAATTTCATAAATGCACACGAGAATGATTACAATATTTCACAAAATAAGACAAGACACATTGTTAGATTTTGACAATTCACACTGATATTCGCGTGAAAATCTTTTCTGTCAAATATAATTTCTTTCCTATTGCGTTACTGATTTTTGCTCCATCGTCGCAATCTTGTATTCTATTATTCTTGGCTTGTATAAATAGAGTGCATATGTATGTATATAGAAATAACCAAGGCACATTAAAAAGGTAGTAGCAGCAGAGCAGCTAATTAATTTTTTTTTTTAATTGTGAGATCCCTAAACTGTCAAACTTTGGTTATCTTATACTTTGTCTACATATAATCAAAACCAACTGCCGTGCTTATAAGCAATCAGGTTAAAATTTTTGTATTATTTTGGTTTTGATACAATTGCACTACTTTTTTTGTCATAAGAGAAGGGCTAAGGGCAAAGATTTGTTTATTGTAAGTTTCCAGTTTGAACAGGAGTACCAAGGATTGGACTAAAATGTAAAAAGGGCCTTTATGTTACTACAATACCACCGCTATCGCTTACAGTTAGATATGGCAAATATTTACGTACCTATGACTTTGTCACTGATACTTTAAAGTCAATGGTTAGTGCAGTGACAAAGTTAGTGTGAAAAAGTAGCAGTTACAGTCACAATCGCTGTCACCGCTCGCGAACTGAGTCTGCGACAGAGGAGCAGTCGCAACAACGCCTTAATTTAATATATGTATCTGAATTTATGTTATATTTTGTTATTGAGGAATTAATGTATGTCTTTTACTTTAACTATATTTAATAAATACAAACAGATATGTATGAACCCGTACATTAATATGAAGTTCCATTAAAATGTTTGCTAAATTGTTTCATTAGCATCTTTCTGTCACTGTTTTTGTCACTGTCACAATTTCAAATCGCCGTGATTGTAAAGTCACAGACACGAGTAACACTGTTTCTAAAAAGTCACGCTATCGCCCATCACTACTGGCAGTAGATTTGATACAATTTAGTAGTGCTGCATTTACATGACTTAATGAACAAGAGTTTGCGCCCTGCGCAGGTCCGTTACTTTCTGCTTTTCAAAATTTGCTATTAGCTGTTTGTCATGACGTCACATCATCAATTTGCAATTCTGCTTGCATGTATTACTAAAATAAAGACATTTTAGGAATGAGAAAAATATTAGTTATTTATTTCGTTATAAGCAATTTAACTAGTTCTTAGTTTTATTATATTACTAGTAATAAAATAAATAAATAAATCAAGTCAGGAGCTAGTGCGGACGTCATTGATGGTGCTGGTTGTAAAATTGTGGGCTGCTGGCGTAGTAATCGCTTGACTGCATGGCCGGTGCAAATATATTTATGGAAAGGTATATGTTATTGTTTGTTTGTTTTGTGGTTAACATTTTTTAGTTCATATAGGGCCGTATTTAATATGCAAAAAAATATGTCATATAAATTGGATATGGATACCATCCGGCAAACGTAATATTGCCTTGATACTACTACAAAATTCTTTCCATTTTCCTCACCACGAATTGCAGAATTGCTTTTTAAGTTGAAATAATGCGCCTCTTCGCAAAAAAGCTTTAACTTCGCTTTGCTAATTTTAAAGACACTTTAATAGTGTGACGTCATCACAAACAGCTAATAGCCAATTAAAAAAATCAGAAAGTAACGGACCTGCGCAAGGCGCAATCTCTTGTTCTTTAATCTTGAGTAAGTCATGTTAATGTAGCTTTGCACATTACTCGTAAAGTTTTAATAATGCATTACTAAATTTTATTACATCTACTGCAAGTAGTGATAGGCGATATAGTGACGTTTTAGAAACAGTGTTACTCGAGTCTGTGACTTTGCAATCACGGCCATTTGAAATCGTGACTGTAACAAACACAGTGACAGAAAGAAGCTAATGAAATAATTTAGTAAAATGTTTAATGGAACTTCATATTAATGCACGGGTACATACATACATATGTATCTGTTTATATTTACTCAAGATAGTTAAAGTAAAAAGCATACATAAATTCCTCAATAACAAAATATTACAGAAATTCAGGTACATATTGTAATGGCAAATCTGGCATCAAATAAAGAAAATAGAATAATCATTGCGCGTCCTTCAACACGCTAAGTTGTGACTTATAATTTCTTTGCATTTCTTTTAAATAATTTACCTCATCGACCGGCGCGTCTCCCGACACTACAGCAGCCGCAGCCGCAACAACACACAACAGCAGCGAGTGCCAGCGAAGCCCTGGCGCTTCACATGGCGACCGTGACAGCTTACAAAATGGCCCCGGGAAAATGAAGGCATGCACAAGAAAAAAAAAGGTATGATAAAAATTATTAATAAAAATTCAAAAAAAATGTTTAATTAACTAAAAAAAAAATTTATTTCATACAAAACAACATGAATTAAATTAAATCGAAATTACAAACTATAAAAGTTCAATAAAATTAGCACAAATTAATTTAAAGTAGTGGTGGCTAATATTTCATTAAAGAAAAAAAAAAAATTAATAATACAAAAATATTAAAAAAAAAATCAAGAATACTACAAATTAATTAAAAATGGTGGTGGCTAATATTTCATTAAATTAAAGCATTTGCGCACGTAATTTACACCAATATGCAACATTTTTTTCCAAAAACACACAAACATGAAACTATGAACTTAAATGTATGTATGTATGTATATGTTTTCCAAAAAAAACAAAAAAAAAATCCAAAGAAAACACTAAAATTTCCAAAAACTGCAAAAAAGAAAGCCTAGCTAAGCCTTTACTATTCAAATAAATTACTAATAACCAAATTGTTTTAATTTCAAAAATAAGAGAAAGAAGAATGTGGCAAAGTTGTAGTGCGATTCAGTAACTTTTTTAACATTACTCGAAGTTGCCAAATCAGCTAAACAACAGAAGTTAACAATACTGCTATTCAGTAACTCTTTTTATGACAACATACGCTATTGCAAAATCAGCTGTGTTGTTTAGCTAGCCATCTAGTTTTGTGTTGTTAAGAAACGCGATAGTTAATTTATTTTCATATACTTACATGTTTTTGATTTTATTATTATAAATTTGTAGTTCCATCTTGTAACTAAATCGATTAAATTAACATGACTGTTTTTTAGAAACGTATATATTTTATTAAAGCAATTAATGTTAAATGTACATATATATATATAAGTATATAAGTGAAATATACGCATTTGCAACATAAACAGAAACATTTTATAATCCTTATTTTTTATTATTTATATTCTGTCACAGCTTTCTGTCACAGAGAGGCCCTCTAAATACTGGCTTCCTATCAATTCCAGCACCCGCTCATCCAGCTGGGTTAAGAGTGGCTGCTTTAAGGGCATGTTGCCGATTAAAGACTGCTGCCTTCTCCGGCCGCGCACTCGGACACTCGTCCTACTTATTAAATCATGCCAAACCTATGTTAGAAGAAAAAAACAAAACACCATGAAATAAACAGGTATAATTATACATACATACATATATATACACAAAGAACGTGCGTAGTGGCTATACATGGAATTGGCTTCGCAATATGCACAAACAAGATATTTATTTTCACAAACATTGTAATACTTCTATTAATGAAAGTCATGAATTTATTTATACACACGCGGTTTAATTTTTCACAATTCCAAGCACAATGCACATTTGCCACCACCGCACAGCTCCTTGTGGGTACATTCAAACACAATGGGGTTATTACTTACCGTGCGCCATTGTTCGGTGAACTTTTCTGCACCTCCGATGGCGTTTAGCCTGACAACCATCTCCTCCCACATATTTTCTAGCTCCATCCTGCTATGGAGCCGATGAAACTTTCTGCTGGCTAGCCCCGGATTCACTTGAAAGAATCCCTTTGCTGCTGGGCTTGTTGAGGCCATTCTGAAAATAAAAAAATAAAAGTAAATAATGTATTTAATAACACTAATTAAGTATACTTGCCTTTGGTGTGCTGAATTTGCGCTCCAATGCTCCAACTATTGGCCGGATTAAATGCAATGTTTTATTTTTTTGCTTTCCTTTTTGTGTTTTTCGTAAATTTTGACACTTCGTTGCCAAAGGTGGCACTTTTTATCAATTTAAATAAATAGTAAAAGTCAGCTGTTCGGTGTCGTTTAGTATGAGTTAGTGAATCGCACAATCGCTATTGCAAACCACAAATCTTTTTACCTAACAACTCGTCAAGTCGTGTTGTTAAATGTTACTGAATCGCACTACTGATCAACTTGGCAAATTCTTCTTTTCCAAAGGAGGGTAATGTAATGGCAAATCTGGCATCCCCCTAAACATCACTACATTTTGTACTAAAAACTGTAATCACAGCCAGCACTTCTATGTATAAAATAAAGAAAATATAATAATCATTGCACGCCCTTCAACACGCTAAGTTGTGACTTATAATTTCTTTGCATTTCTAACCGCCTGATTCGGAGTTCTCAAAGGGGAGTCCCAGGCGCGTCATCGCAGCCTAGCGTTCAAATTAACGAAAATAAGAAAGAAGCGGAGAGGGCAGATTGGCAAATCGTCTAAAGCAGGAAGAAGACAAAACCCAAGCCTCCAAGACCTGATGCTATAATAATAAAAGATCGTAATGGAAGCTCATGCGTAGACATTTTACGGGCAGTTAGGAGCGACCCAAAGCTGAAACATGTAGGAGAGATGGTTACGAAAATAAGGAGGACCACCAATGGGGACTTGCTTTTTCAGCTGGAGAAACCAACAGACACGCACACGTCCGTGGTACAGCGAGCGGTTGAAACGTTTTTGTCCAGACGCTCAGCTCGCAAATTGCGATAGAGGTTAAGGATCTTGACGAAGTTACGACGGAAGAAGAGATTTACGCCGCTTTTGAAAAAGAGTTCGAGGGGATTAAGTTTTAGGGAGACGCAGTGAAATCTATGCGAAAGGCACACAGTGTTACGAAGACAGCGACTATACTTCTTCCAGCTGCATCCGCAAATAGAGTAATAGTAGTAGGAAAAATACGTGTAAGATCGGTGGTTTGCCGAATTCGGTAAAACACACAGCCGATGCAATGCTTTAAATGCTTAGAGTTTGGACATGTATCACGAAACTGCAGATCTCCACACGATATCAAAAAATCGTGTTTCAACTGCGGTGACTCAAGTCATATGGCCCGTGATTGCAAGAAAGAGCTGAGGTGTGCCATTTGCACGAGGAAAAACTTGGCAGATTTGAAGCACAGAACAGGTGGAAGAGAATGCCCTTGTTATGTACAGGCAGTACAAAAGACAGGTAAATAATGAAGGTTTGTCAACTAAATCTAAATCACTGTAAGGCGGCACAAGAATTGCTGCTGCAGTCGGTATTAGAATTGAATATTGACGTAGCTCTAATGAGTGAATCACACATAGTGGTCCACTGTCAACTATGGGCCAAGGCCAACGCAGGGCGATCAGGGGTATGGAATTATGCCAAAAAACCACTCCCATTAGAAAAACTGAAATCGGAAGTAGGCTTCGTCTGCGGCATCATACTGTACATACCACCAACTTCAGCCTCGAGGAGTTTTAAACAATATTAGATAACTTGGTCAGCGATGCTAGAACTAGAACGCCGGTCGTAATCGCAGGTGACTTCAATGCATGGGCCCAAGCATGGGGAAGCCGTAAAACAAATCCCAAAGGCAGAGCGCTCTTGACAGCTCTTTCGACCCTAGAAGTGGTGCTATTAAATTTCGGAAGTAAAGCTACATTCAAAAAAGACTGAAGTGAGTCTATAATAGACTTAACATTCATAACTAGTAGACTACCCGAAATTTCCATTGGGAGGCTAGTTGCGACTATACTCAGCAATCACCAAGCAATTATCTTCACTATAAACGAACCAAAGCAAACAGCCAGAAAAAGGGCCAGAAAAACGGCAAATTATTTGGAACAAAAAATACACTACAGGGCTAAGCGAAAGGAATTAAAGCAAACTATTAAGGCAAGCAAGAAAAAGTGTTTTCTCCAGCTTTGTGACAGTGCCGAACAAAATCCTTGGGGTATGGCATACAAAGTGGTTACTAAAAAGCTACAGGCATCGGTCCAGCCGCAGCTCACAAGCGCTGACCAACTGGGTACAATAGTAAGTAAACTGTTTCCGGGCAAGAAGCATTCAGTAGAGAGATCCTCTCCCATGCTGAATGTAAATTCCCCCAGATCACCGTTGGAGAGGTGCTGCTTGCGGTTGATAAAGTTAAAGACAAAAAGGCCCCAGGCCTTGATGCTATTCCGAATAAAATTCTTAAACTAGCAGTGAAAGCGAATACTGAGGTTTTTTTCACACGTCTAACGAATGCTTTGCAGAGGGCGTATTCCCGAAAATATGGAAACACCAGCGGCTTGTTCTACTACCAAAGGCGGGAAAACCACCTATGGATCCCTCTGCATATCGGCCAATATGTATGCTTAATACAGCATGGAAGCTTTCGGAACGCATAATTACCAATAGAGTTACAGAAGCAATTGAGGCGAATGGAAGACTCTCCGAAACATAATTGGACTTAGAAAAGAGCGGTCCACAGTTGATGCAGCCAATTTCAAAAATAATAGCAGAAGAACGATTAGCGGTGAGAGATGGAGATGGGGCTCAAAAGAATATTGCTTGATAATTATGCTCGACGTGAAAATCGCATTTAACACCGCAAACAGGCGGAAAATGACAGAGGCTCTAATAATGTTCGATATTCCAGCATACCTCAAAAGGATCGTAAGCAATTACTTGTCGGACAGACTTCTACTCTACGACACCGATGAAGGGAGAAAGGAATATTGGATTTCAGGCGGAGTACCACAAGGCTCAGTGCTGGGCCCAACGCTATGGAACATAATGTATGATGGCTTATTGAAACTACAGCTACCAAAAGAGGTGAAAATCGTTGGGATGATTCGAGAAGTAGCGAAAATAAAAATATGTGGCAATGAAATAGAATCAGCTCCAGATCTGAAATACCTCCGAATACTGTATGCTAGATTAATATTCAAGCGGCATATTGAATATGCAGTCGGAAAAGCGGAAAAAGTCGCAGTAGCGCTTTCGAGACTGATGCTTAACGTCGGAGGTCCAAAGCAACAGCGAAGGCAATTATACGCCAATGTAGTCAGAAGTGTCCTGCTATACGGGTTTCAAATCTGGGGTGAAGAATTTAAGAAGACGTCATACGCACGCGAAGCGAAATCTCTATACCGGTTCTGCGCGGTTAAGATATGCTGCGCTTACCGAACTACATCGGAAGATGCTGCGTTGGTTATTGCTGGCCTATGTCCAATAGATATTCTGGCGCGCAGATATGTAAATAAGGCGAATCACCAATCAGAAATCAAGATCTGCTGGCAACAGTGGCAATTCCGTTGGGACCAGACAGATAAAAATCGCTGGACACACCGTCTTATACCTTCAATAGAATAATGGTTAAGCAGGAAACATGGAGAAGTAAACTTCCAGTTAACCCAAATGCTTACGGGCATGTCTGTTTTAAATCTAACTTTTATAGATTTAAGATCGATGATGACCCTTACTGCACTCTCTGCGAAGATGACAAGTCCGTTTCGACTGCCTACATAAAATCAATAAAAAAAATTTTTTTTTCCAAAAATCGGTGACAGTACCATGTAAGCAGTTTGGCTCTTTGGCTCTAAACACGGCTACCAACGAACAGCCCTAGCGGTTTTCACACGGCCGGGTAGCCCGGAATCTCCTTCTTCCCGGCTACCAAGAAAAGTTAATGCTCAATAAACTGCTCTTGAGAAATTTATATATATATGTATATGCAGTTAAATCCTCAGCTATAAAATATTGTGTTTTTTCAGTAGTTCATACAAAGCAGGAAAACTCGAATTAAGTGAGTAGACGGCTCGGAACCCAGTCCGTTCCGACTGTTGCAAAATAATTGGAAACCATGAACTTTGAAAAGCCAGACGAGAAGGAGTCAACAGAGGAACTGAGCGGCTCGGAACCCAGTTCGTTCCGACCGGCGGGCAAGGTAATCTATAATCGTAAATTATATGAAAATTAATAGGTTTATATAATAGGAGAAATACCATGTATGAGCTGCGCGGCTTGGAACCATGTTCGTTCCAACCGGCACGCAAGCAAAAAAAACAAAAAAAATAAAATATGCTTGAAAGCGAAACGGGGCAATTTAAACCCCCACGAAGATGTTACAATCAACAGTACAGAGGGCGGTTCAAACGGACTTTACCGAACGTAGGGCGTAAGCTCAAGTCATCTCTTGACGAAATACCTGACGGTAGTACCGGGGGAAATGGTACTCAGACAGTAGAGGTTTAGTTAGGGTTAAAGTCCCACACTGACAAACCGGTGACGGTTAGGCTTTCGATGCTTCCTCCTCGTAAAAAACACACACACAAATTCATGTACACATTACGGAATGCTATACTTTCCGCAAAATGGTGCACTAAGTTAAAAAAGTTAACGAAAGGGCACTGTTTGGCGGTTCAACGGCGGTTTAAACAAAATTTCGACTTTGACTTCTTTTCCGAAGACGAGATCAACAGGTCCCACAGCAGCCACAACGGAGGTACATATATTATCCACATTTATACGTTCATATAATCACCGATCATTTCAATATTATAACGTTTTAAACTGAATAAAATCAACTATTATTTAACACCACATCCATTGTTCATTTCTTTTTTCATAAAACCTTACACAGTTGCGTATATTCCGTAAACGCGGCCGTGTAAATTGTATCTTTGAATACATGTGACAAACACATAAAAGCGAGTTTGACATATGTATCTGCAGTTGCGCAAAAAAGTAAATGTGAAGAGAGTTGCTTCACTGTGGGAGGCTTATACCCTTTTTTGACAAAGTTTACTCATTTAAAATAAAGTGTGCTGATGAAGTATTAAAATTTAATTTCGTATCTACTTAGAAATCAAACAAACACGATTTCATTTATAATAATTAGCAATTTTTTATTAAAGTATATTTAATTCATGTGTATATAAATTCAGTTTTAACTGAGTAAAAATTTCCTCATAGATTATTCAACTAAAGAGACAAAAAACTATAGTGATAAAAATTGTACTGTATCCGTTTACAATATTCGCATTATTATTCATTTGGAATTTTTTGAATGTAAGTCTCCGTTAAACCACTTACATTAACTAATTGTTTGGCTAAGCCACTTATTGGTTGCGAAACAATATTAGTTTTGTGAATTTATTTCTAATATAAACCTTCTGTTCGGTAGATTTTTCGCTATCAAAAAACAAACGATTATCGAGATAAAAACTTATTACTTCTTTAATTAACGGAGTGCGGTGATTGTTTAGCAATTGGTCTTGACAGATTGAGCATATTCTTTTTTTGGCATTTTCGATGCAACAAATCCAGCGATATAGCGAACAACATAAATCGTGCAATGAAACACTTGTAACGAAACACTTACGCATGCAAAGCTATATTTTTTGCTTTATCTCTTGTTTTTTCACATAAAAAGCATCTGTGCGACATTTCTGCATTTTATTGTATTAAAAAGTTTCACAAAATAATGGAAAAGTCAAAAACTTTCTAAGCGTACCGACACTGGATTTTCTTTTGAATTCAAGTGTCATTTTTGACTAACGTTTACTCGGTTTTCCTTTTCTAATTTTATATATCTGTGCTGTAATGTTTGCTGACTGTAGTTATTGATACTGTAAGTATTACATACAGGGGTAGTCAGAATTATTTACACAAAGCTAAAATTTTCACACCATTTACTAGAAAGCCTATGTTTGTTGTTGTTAAACACCTGTATTGAAAATTGCTGTTTTTGTTGAAATATTTGCAGTATGCAAAGATGACTCATGCTTATTCAACGAAATCAACTGTATATTTCTGATTAAAGCGATCACTTAAGTTTATGCCACCTGGCGTCAAAAGTATTTACACACATTTTATGTGCGTCAAAAGTAATTATACAGTCATGATTCAATCATTAAAGGTTGGGTAACTAAGCAGCTAGCTCCCTCACTTTTTGTCAAACGGCTCCCTTAGTATCCACACCGTGTTGTTTCTTAAAAATAAAAATAGTAGTAACCTCAAAACTTTTTAATACCAAAAACTAACAGGCAACACTTTTTGTTTCTTTAGTCCGCGTGAACGGTAAGTTCAAATCCGGCTTTTAGAGACAGCTTTTTTTCTAATTACAAGACTGACCCCGTATCGTAAATATTTCATGTAAATGTGTATAAATGATGTGCTTTTCCATTGAATGCTTTTCGCACGCATATACATAAATTCGATGTGACGGAGTGGAAAGTTTTGTAATTTCTAGAAGGAATAGGTTTAATTAAATTTAAAATAATGTGACATAATGTTATAATCATCCAAGAACATGAATTTTTAAAAACAAAATTTTTGAGTTATGATGTGGGATTAATTTTTCTTGTAATATATAAAGATTCTCATTCTTAAATTTCGAATTATTATGTTTTTCGCCGTCCGGGGGTTCGTCATAATATTAAGAATTATCCTGATGTCAATGATATAATAATATATAATATAATTTTGGCGCGTACACTATATAGCTCAATGTTTGGCCGAGCTTCTGCTACCATTTGTGGTGTGCGTCTTTATATTCTACCACAAATGGTGGGACCTACAGTTTTGTGCCGACTTCGAACGGCAGATGTATTTCATGAAAAGCTTTTTTCATGGCAGAAATACCCTCAGAGGTTTGCCATTGCCTGCCGAGGGGTGACCGCTATTAGAAAAAACTTTTTCTATTATTAAGATTTTGCTTGCCCTGACTGAGGTTCGAACCTCGAATTCACCGGCATATCAAGTTATAGCACGCACCGCTACCAACTCGACCACAGCGGCCACATGATGTCAATGATATACATATACATACATATGTAAATGAAAGGAATAAAGCGAATAAATAACTTTAATATTTCAAGATAATGTTTTATGATCAATCGAAATTATTTATCGATTAGTTCATGGGACAAATAAAATGAAAATTTTTTGGCTGGTCAAAAATTGAAAATTTATTCGCTGGTCAAAAATTTAAAAAAAAAATTACCAATAAGTACATAATTATGTTTTGTAAGCATAGCTATTGGTTTTTTTAAATTTAAATTAAATTAAAATAACATTTTACTACTAATTATTTACTTGCCCTGACTGAGGTTCGAACCTCGAATTCACCGGCATATCAAGTTATAGCACGCACCGCTACCAACTCGACCACAGCGGCCACATGATGTCAATGATATACATATACATACATATGTAAATGAAAGGAATAAAGCGAATAAATAACTTTAATATTTCAAGATAATGTTTTATGATCAATCGAAATTATTTATCGATTAGTTCATGGGACAAATAAAATGAAAATTTTTTGGCTGGTCAAAAATTGAAAATTTATTCGCTGGTCAAAAATTTAAAAAAAAAATTACCAATAAGTACATAATTATGTTTTGTAAGCATAGCTATTGGTTTTTTTTAAATTTAAATTAAATTAAAATAACATTTTACTACTAATTATTTACTTTTTAAAAAAGGAAAAAAATTTCTAACCCGTTTTCCATACTACGTAAAACAACCCTTTATAAGGGAGTGTCAAAAATCGAATGTCATTATTTACCTAACCTTTTATAATTGAATCATGTTACACAGTATTAAAAAGTGATAGTTGTGGTTTTGTTATGGTAAAGTGTGGTTGCTGTCATATTTATTAGTGAGAAAAACTGTTCGTCTTGAAAATTATGTTATTAAAATGGTTACAACACGGGAGCTGAGCATTGAAATACGAGCGGAAATCGTTACCAAATTTAAGAATGGTATTTCGGCTTCGGATTTAGCAAAATCCGAATTTCACGAAAAACCGTTTACAATCTACTTGAAATAAAGCAAGGGCTGGGCGCAAGCCAATTGCTAACAACAGAGAGAGCAGAAAAATAATGAGAGCCATCAAGGATAATCCGTCATTAAGTCCTGTTGGCATCGCAGCAAACTCCGTAGGATTGATTGGAAAAACAGTAAGTGAAGCAACAGTACGGCGCAGATTAAGAAGCACAAAAATTAAAGCTTATGTTGTACGTAAGGTGATCGATATAAGTCCAGCGAACAAATCCAAACGCCTCGCCTTTGCTAATGAGTACATAAAAAAGCCAATTGAGTTTTCGCATAATGTGTTGTGGACAGATGAGTCCTCATTTCAGTTCCAGGGTGCATTTGGAAGAAAATTCATGCTGTAGTGTGCCCAACCACTTCAGCACATGCGCTGCATATTGCTGAGTCGGCGCGTTTGCAATGGTCATCGTGTGTGGCATAATCACAAGCAGTGATGACACATGCAAAGCACATGTGACCGCACACACGACGGTTCATCGTACGGCACCAAATGAGGTACACTCGATGCTTGCTATTAGAATCGCAAGATCAGGTTACCGAGCAGATGTGGGTCAGTGCACATGACACTTATGATATAGTAGATATAGCAAGTAAGCAATTAGATGTAAGAAATATACAAATAGGGGAAATGGATAGCAATCAATGATTTGATTGGTTGCCCATAGAAAGAAGCATTTAGATTGTAAGCATATAAAAGACGGCGTTGAGCCATAATAAAGCATTCTTATCCTAAGATTCAATACGCGAGTTTTATTGATGAGAATCATCGTGCATTTTAATGCTCGGACAAATGCGGCTGGAGAGCTAAGATAATACTCAAACCTGCTTTAATATTGAGAGGTCCCCGCACCCACAAACACTACATGGCGATCCTGCAAACCGAACTTGGGAACCACTGATAGTTTAAGACGATGGTAGACGAAGAATATATTGTAAAAACTCCGATAAAAGAATATCCAGAGTATATACCAACTCCGAAGTCAGCTGGACCCAAACCAATTACTTTAGAGCAGTACCGGCAAAGGCAACAAATCCAAAGCCTGAAACTGCAAGAATTTAGACAGCCAACAATATTTAAGCCAAAAAAACGTGGTGGAAAGAAAAGACGACATCAAAAGAAGTGTGCCGATCTATAAAGAGTAATAAATATTAGCCAAGGCCAACAAAAACGAAACCTGATTAAAGAAATAGAGAAATTGCGTCAGCATGGGTGGAACTCCATCGAAAGAAGAAATTATAAACAACAACAATAACGCAGCAGCAGCAGGTGCGACAACAAAAGGCGAAAAAGAGGACACAAAAAATTTATTATACATAAACTGCATAATTTTAATCATTCTATTATTAGCAAAAATTAATTCTTATTATAAGAAGTACCTAAAAAAACAAGCATATCGTAATATAAGCACAACTTAAAATGAATAAATATATATATATATATTAAATAAATGGAATTCAAAGTACTAGAGGAACTACTAAGTAAACTAAAAAAAAGTCCTAATAGAAGTTACACACAAGCTTACGTAAATAATACGCAAGCATTAATAGCAAATAGCTGGAACATCATTGTGCAAACCGCACACTCCAAAGACTTGACAATTCTGAATGAAAAATTTCATGAATTAAAAACGAAAATAGAAAAGTACTTAATTGTGAAAGAAGGGTCACAAATATCCGAGGAAACAAGCAATAAATCAATGTCAACTTTTGATTTAGTAACAGCTGCGAAGGTAATCCCAACCTTCAAAGGGGAATACAAGAAACTCAACAATTTCCTAGGGCTAGTTAAGTTCTACCATGACACTCTCACACAAGATATACAGAAGACTACACTAATCAAATTCATTTTAGCAACAAAATTGTCAGAAAACGTAAAAAATAAAATTGTAACGGAAGCTACACCGGACAGCTTTGAGACACTAGAATCAGCACTAAAATACGCATTCCGATCGAACAAAACAGCTTCGAGGGTTCATGCAGAAATTGCTAAAAGTTCGCAAGGTTTTCAATCGGTCTTCACTTTTGCTTCCGGCATACAAGACCTAATAGCTTCTCTAAATGAGTTACAGATAGCTGAAGAAGGGAACGAAAGCAGGGAAATAATTGTTAGATTGAACGACCAAATTGGTTTAACCGCATTCAAAAATGGCTTAGCTGAACCATATAAATCAATAATAACAGCTGCGAGACCAAAAAAACTGGTAGAAGCCATTCACATTGCAAGTGAAGTAACTCCGTATCAAGCAAATAGGGGTATGCGTTTCAATAACACTAGCGATAGACAGAATTTCACTAATAACAGAAATTACAGTAATTTTAACAGACAAAACAATAATAACAATAATCATAACTACGTTAGAGACAGACAAAACAACCAACCAAGAACCAACAATTACAGGAACAATCAAAATAGACAACATGTTCAGGGAAACGCATACATCCCGAGCCGACAGGACTCGGGACAACAAAACTAAAGACGATAGGATTCTTAGGAGAAGGTAACTCTACAAATTTCATAAACGCAAAACTAGAAACGAAAATAGTAACTCTGCTGGTAGATTCTGGAGCCGATATCTCAATAATAAAAGAAAAAGCAGTACCAGTAAATTCCAAAAAAGTAAACACAAATTGCTAAATAAATGGCATTGTGAATCGTACCATAACTGCATACAAATCTGTGGAAATTGACATTAATTGCCAAGACAGTAAAATAAAGAACAAATTCTATATTTTAAAACAAATAAATAACCTAGAAGCAGATGGAGTTTTAGGTAGAGACTTCCTAATAAAATATAAGTGTAAAATTGATTACGAGACGAATGTTATAACATTAGAATTAAAGGAAGGACAAATCACATTACCTATGTACATGCGCCTAGATGATTTAAAAACAACTAGAAACCAACATAAGAGAATAAATTATTACAATTATGGAGAAAATAATAATTATAACAATAATAACAAAAAATTCATGAAAGTAAAAGATGAATTAGCATTAGACAACGTGGCAAGCGATAGCACAAATGCAATATTAGAAATCTGCAAGAAATATCAGCATATATTTCATATTGAAGAAGAAGCTTTAACCGTCAACAATTTCTATGAACAACACATTGAGCTGACGGATAGAACACCTGTATACATTAAAAACTACAGATTACCACACACACAGCTGCTGGTGATAGAAAAAGAAGTTGATAAATTACTAAAGGATGATGTCATTGAACATTCCGTCAGTCCTTATAACTCACTTCTGCTACTCGTCTCGAAGAAGGGTAATACAGGAGAAAAGAAGTGGCGATTAGTGGTAGATTTCCGAACATTGAATAAAAAAATCGTAGACGATAAATTTCCATTAACCCGCTTGGATGACATTTTGGACAAACTCAGAGGAGCGCGTTATTTCAGCACATTGGATATGACGAGTTCATATCCCATTAGACAATGTCTCCAGGAAACTCACAGCATTTTCGACCAACAAGGGTCACTACCAGTTCAAAAGGTTACCATTTGGATTAAAAATCTCAACAAACAGCTTCCAAAGTATGTTATCAATTGCACTCAGTGGGCTCAGTGAATCAGCTTTTCTCTATGTAGACGACGTAATAGTATTTGGGAAGAGCTTACAAGAGCACAACCGGAACTTGGAAAAAGTGTACACAATTTAAAACTAAATCCGGCAAAATGCAAATTTTTAAAAACAGAAGTCACTTACTTAGGACATTTAATCACTGACAAAGGCGTAACAACTGATCCCAGCAAACATAACGTAGTAAAAGATTATCCAAAGCCCAGTAATGCAGATGAAGTTAGAAGATTTGTAGCATTTTGTAATTACTACAGGCGATTTATAAAAAACTTTGCAGAAATAGCACAACCACTAAATCAGCTACTAAAGAAGAATCAACTATTCAACTGGAACAAGGAGTGCGACAAAGCTTTTCACACATTGAAATACAAATTACTCTCACCACCAATACTTCGTTATCCAGATTTCTCGAAACGATTTATACTTACAACTGATGCTTCCAATTTTGCGCTAGGAGCGGTACTATCGCAAGGTGAAATAGGAAAAGATAAACCTATTGCATATGCAAGCAAATCCCTAAACAAATATGAATTGAATAAACCAGTAATCGAAAAAGAGTTACTAGCAATTCAATGGGGTATAAACCATTTTAGGCCTTATCTGTACGGCACAAAGTTCACCGTATACACAGATCACAGACCACTGGTAAGCTTGTTCAAACATAGTAATCCTTCATCCAAAATGACTAGAATAAGAGTCGATTTGATGGACTACGATTTTGACATAATCTATAAGCAAGGAAAAATTAACACTAATGCTGATGCATTATCGCGAATTCAGCTTAACATAAAAAAGCTAAAAGAAATGATTCCAAAACAAAGCGTAAACATTGTAACGAGGGCAATGATGAAAAATAATCAAAATTCAAGCAAAGGGCAAAAAGAAAAGAGGAAATCGCAAAACACGGGAACCTTAAAATCAAATATGGAGAATGATCACCTACATATTTGGGAATGTACATCTATTTCCGATATAAGGCGTGTAAAACGACTTAAATTCAAATACAAGAAGGACGAAAGTATGAAGCCCAACAATATTAAAGTCACAGTAGCAAAGAATGACCTAATTGTAGAATATAGTGATAATTCCTTATCAAAAATTGAAATGATTCTGAAGAAGCTATTGTTCGAGGCCAGCAATCTAGGCATCAAAAAGCTATCACTTGCAAAGAATAGCAAAGTCTTTGACAACATAAACATAAATGAATTTAAAATTGCATTTAATACGCTACAAAGAGATAGAAACATAAATGAATGTCTTGATATAATTTTATATGAACCTCCCAAAAGAATTGAATCACAAAAGGTAATGCAAGAATTAATAAAAGACTACCACAACTCAATTCATGGTGGCCACAGCGGCATAAGAAGAATGCTAGCAAAACTTAAGCAGAAGTACATTTGGAAAAACATGAGACAAATGATAATAAAATATATTAACAACTGCAAGCAATGCGCAAAAGCGAAAGTAACTCGATATACAAAAGAGGAATACAGTATTACCGATACACCAACAACATCGTTTGATGAAATAGTGATTGACACAGTCGGACCGCTTCGACCTTCCAAAAATTTCCGCTACATGCTGACTTTGCAATGTGATCTAACGAAATTTGTTGTCATAATACCACTTGAAACAAAAGATGCAGTAACTGTCGCAAAGGCAATCGTAGAGCAATTTATTTTGAAATATGGGTGTATGCGAAAAATAAAAACTGACAAGGGCACAGAATTTACCAATGAGCTGCTGAAAAACATATGTAAACAATTACAAATCAACAAAGTAAATTCAACTCCATACCACCATGAGACATTAGGTTCAATTGAACGCAATCATAGGGTATTAAATGAATATTTAATGACACTTAAGAATACAGATGACTGGGACGAGCTCATACCATACTACATGTACTACTACAACTCGACACCCCACACATCAACAAAGTATTCACCCTTTGAGCTCGTGTTTGGCAAGCTATGTGGACTGCCAAATGACATAATAAGCGCTAAAGAAAAAGTATATGACATAGACAACTACATGAATGAACTGAAGATAAAACTAAAACATGCACACGACAATGCTGCTATAAACCTGAATGAAAGCAAATTAAGAGCTAGACAGAAGCAATCACAAGTGAATAAAGCAAATTTCACAATAAATGATTATGTTTATTTAAAAATAGGAAACAAGAAGAAGTTGGATTTACCATTTGAAGGACCATATAAAATAATTAGACAAGATGGTCTAAACAGCACCATTCTTAAAAACAAAAAAGAAATAATTGTACACAATAATAACCTAGTTAAAGATAGGAGTAACCAAATAAAACCATAATGATAGAAATAAACACTTGCAGTAAATAGTAAAATTAAATTAACTTAGAATTAAGCGTTACACAAAAATTATAAGAAATATCTACATATATGAAGATACAAAAACATAACACAATTCAATATAAATCAATTTACATTTTAAGAAACTACAATTAATTTATATTCCTCTTAAGGGGAAGGGTGTAGTGTGCCCAACCACTTCAGCACATGCGCTGCATATTGCTGAGTCGGCGCGTTTGCAATGGTCATCGTGTGTGGCATAATCACAAGCAGTGATGACACATGCAAAGCACATGTGACCGCACACACGACGGTTCATCGTACGGCACCAAATGAGGTACACTCGATGCTTGCTATTAGAAACGCAAGATCAGGTTACCGAGCAGATGTGGGTCAGTGCACATGACACTTATGATATAGTAGATATAGCAAGTAAGCAATTAGATGTAAGAAATATACAAATAGGGGAAATGGATAGCAATCAATGATTTGATTGGTTGCCCATAGAAAGAAGCATTTAGATTGTAAGCATATAAAAGACGGCGTTGAGCCATAATAAAGCATTCTTATCCTATGATTCAATACGCGAGTTTTATTGATGAGAATCATCGTGCATTTTAATGCTCGGACAAATGCGGCTGGAGAGCTAAGATAATACTCAAACCTGCTTTAATATTGAGAGGTCCCCGCACCCACAAACACTACAATGTACTTGCCACAAAGCTTACGTGGTAGGGCAGTGCAGATTTTTAACAGATTCGGAGGCGGTTCAGTTATGTTATGCGTGTCATTCTACGGGTATTGGAGAGCTCTAAACCAAGCCGGATATCTTGACGTTCTTAATAATCATGCATTCCCATCGGCCAACAACCTTTTCCCAACCAAAGACTGGATTTTACAACACAAGGCTTGGTTACCTAAAAAATTTTTGAGTCAAGTAAATCAAACGGTTCTACCTGGGCAACTTCAAAGTCCAGTTCTAAACATTATTGAAAATGTTTGGGCTTTTATCAAACAACAGCGTACAATCAATAAAAATAGGAAAAGACATGAAACAATCGAAGAAATTAAGGAAGTTTGGGATAACTTGACAAATCAATTTCTCCACAAATTGATTGATTCCATTCCTTCCTGGCTGCTAGCAGTAATCGATGCCAAAGGCAATGCAACGGAATATTAGTAAATATTCTTACAAAAATAGTATTAAATTTCATAAACAAATCACTTTTCCATACTGTGTAATTACTTTTGACGCAAATAAAATGTGTGTAAATACTTTTGACGCCAGGTGGCATAAACTTGAGTGATCGCTTTAATGAGAAATATACAGTTGATTTCGTTGAATTAGCATGAGTCATCTTTGCATACTGCAAATATTTCAACAAAAACAACAATTTTCAATACAGTGGAAAAATATTTGTTTAAATACCATAAGTAAGAGCGAAAAGAAGTATCACTAAGTCGTGAACCAGGGTGGGGAATGTGGTAATTTTTTCCCAAGGCTAGAATAAAATTAACTAGTTTACTAACAACTGCGCAAGTGAACGCAAACGCTTAGCTAACTTTAGAGCTAACCATTACACGTCTTGTAGGGAAGGTGAATGCATTCTAGTAGAAATGGACAGTCAATCGCACTTCGTATTATGTCAAATATAATTGTAGGAGTATAGTCCTTCTAGAGTTTTGAGAATTTAAGTTTATTAGCTAACATAACGGGTGGCCTTCGTCTGCTTCCAATTGGCGCTTGCTTTATACTTCTAGTCGTCGCCATCGAGAGAAAGAATTGTTCACTGGGCATTTTGAAAGCATACTTTTTCATTGCCAACATGTCATCGAGTAAGAAGGTTAGTGCCTTGGATGCTATTCAAACTATAAACGCACTCAAATTGTTGGTTTAAATTAAATAATTTAAAATGATCTGTAAAGAGCCTATGATAAACCAAGCTGCCGCAATGAAATGTGCTACGAAATGCGAAAATAGCTCTCAAACAACAAAAATTACAGCTCAAAGCAAGCAAGCGCTCGCTTACCGATCGGTCTTCACGTGCGACATGTCGCATTCTCCCAAAAGTAAGTGAGAATTGAAAGCAGGTGAAGACCGCAAGTAGCCGAGTGCCACTAATGAAGTATGAAGTAGGAATAAGGGAGCGGGATTTGGCGAATGAAACACGAAAATATTTTTTTCTATATTTATATGTAGGTTTTGCTTACACCAGAAAACAACGTTATCAAGATCCTACTGAATCATTCTAAATTATTTAAAATTGTCGTGAATAGGATATAATAGAAATTGAGAGTGCTTAAAACAATTTGATATATCGTTAACAACGGGGAATGCCAGAGGACGGACGACGTACAGTACAAATGCGTGACGAGAGATATGATTTTATCCAAGAAAGAAAAAATGAATGAAAGCCCAGACTTGCTAACATAGAAACTAATATATAATGACTGGCTTTATCGAAGGCTTTGGAAAAGTCAGTATAAACTGCATCGACTTGAGTTCGATTACGAAAAGCAGACATATACAATTTGGAGAAAGATGCGAGATTTGTTACTGTAGACCTACGTGTTCTACGCTGTTCAGTCGAAGTTAAACGCTTTTTCGCAAAATATAACTTCTGCCTGACAATAAACTCAAAAAGAAGAGTTAGCATAGGTTTCATTATAAAAAACTTCCGAGGGAATGCTTGAGCATGATTTCATAGAACTAAAATAACGCCAAAAGGGGTTAAGATTGGACTTAATATTCAAACTTACGAACATAGTTTGCATGGAGATTTTTACTTAGTACTTTAAACTCGCTCGGTTTACGCAGGTATTCTTCCCTATGAATTTCGGAACCAGTCAGCCTGAATTTTTAAAAATCAATCAGGGATTTTTCAGCATACACGGCATTAAAATTGGAATTTTTAGAACAAAAACTGGTGGATTGACTGTCAGGGTAAATCGGTTTAAAATCATGAATTTCCAACTGCAGAACAAGCGGAACATGGAACAAGCAATGCTCTGACAGAAGCCCAATTCATCCACGCTGTTTTTGGGGGAATTGAGGCTTTTCAATTCCCAAGACAGTGAACTATATTAAATTTATTTTACGATGCAATATTCGTGATGAAATTTAAAGGCGCGTGTTTTTGTTGCAATAGTAACACTGTTTTTGACAGCGAGATCATTTTATTCTTCCTTATTAATAAACCAAGAGGTCATAACAACTCATGTCATCCTAGTATTCCAATTTCGGAACGGTTTATTTTTTATTCGAATTTTTGGACGCATATTTAAATTTATGTTATTATGTTGGTATTACTAGCATACCTAGTTGTCAGTTCAATAAATGTCATTTTATTTCGCGTGGCTTTTTGTATACAAGAAAAAATGTTTTATATGGATGTTTTTTGTGAAATTTATGGGGAACAGAAAAAGCTAAGTAATTATGATATTTTATATTATAGTAAAGACAATTTAAGGTTTATACACATGTTATATTCTTGTTTCATCATGTCATAATACTTGTTTCGAAAAAAATATGCAACTTTGTGGATAAATGTGACTTTTGTGTACCATTCCATTATTGGATCAGGAGGAATAAACGCATATGTTAATTTTATATATTAGCGTTTATACTTTATCAGTATTGCTTCGTTATTATTATTTTGTTTATTAAAGATTAAATATGGATGAGATAATTTTGCAGTTGAAAGAGCATGACGATGTGTTCGCGGCCGATATCTTCATCACACCTCCTGCTAATTTACTAAATAGTGACTAGATAGTCTCAAGCCGAGTCAAGGATAGTCACCCAGTACCTTCCACATCCCCAGTGACGCAGCCTAGCTCCTCGTCGTCAGTGACAGAGCCACCGCCAAAAAGAAGACGTGTTGAAGTTACAAGAAAGTGGAGATTTGTGGACATTCTAGAAAAGGCTGAGAAAGAATCTTGTGATCCATATTTCCTGGAAGACTCGAAAAACCGGTCCACTTTTTCGAACTACTCATTCCGGGATACTACGACAAATATCAATAATTTTATTGCAATTTTGTTATTGCCAGGGTATAACAGTGTATAGAGATACAGAATGAATTGGGAACAAAAAGTTGACTGCAGTTTTTCAACAGTGGCAGCTCTTATCTCGAGAAATCGCTTTGAAGATTTATTGCGCTATTTCCACGTTACAGATAATAATAAACTTCGTCCTAATGATAAGCTCGCAAAAGTGCCCCCTTTATGGAACCTGCTCAATGCAAGATGGGTCAAGTATTACCCTGGAGACAAAAATTTGAGCATCGACGAAGCGATGATTCCTTATTGTGGGTAACACGGAACAAAACAGCATATCCATTGAAAGCCATTTAGATTTGGATATAAAACTTGGTCAATATGTACACGACTTGGGTACTTTATACATAGTGAGCTCTACCAGGGAGCTAGTACCGGAAATACCCATCCCGAATTAGCTGTTGGTGCTTCAGTTGTTCTTGCCCTAATATTAAAACTACCACAGGGAACTTACAGTTTCTATTTTGATTATTTTTTTTACATCGTAGCATCACAGAATTTTGTTCTTCAAAGAGTGCTGACGTGTTTTAAGTTCGCTCCGTAGACATTAAATTTTGTGCTAATTAAACATGGGAAAAAAAATATATATATGTATAATAAACCCATACATATATAAAAATAAACAAACCAAATGAATAAACAAGGCGATGAGCCAAACTGATACCCGTGCGCAGAGACAACGCAAGCAGGATGAGCACCGGCTTTTAGTCCAACGTAACAACGCATATTTTTCGATTCGGTCGCAGAGTGACAGCGAAAGCTCAAAGTCCCATCCACCGACTACCCTCAAACCCCTTCAAAATCCAAAACCGCGGACTTGTTCACCGAACTTACCAAAGGCAACTCCTATTGCATGGAGTGAAGAGTGCGCTTCACCTGTGCCATGTCATATCTCATGTTCAACGGTTACAAATTCGGTGAGCGATTAAATATTTCCAAATATAGCTGCAACCACAACAACAACCACACTGGTACTCTCCGCCTGCACAGCGGTGCCAACGGCTCTGCCTGTTATTGCCGATCAAGCACAAATTAATTTGAGGGTCAACAAATGCTAAGCGAAAGAACTGTTGGAAATCAAAGCAGCTAAAAAGGTGACCATACAGACTGGATTGGATCGCTATATTACAAAAAAATGAATACTTAGTCCGCAAAAATCAACGGGTACTAAGCCAAAAATAACCCGCGTAAGCTCAAATCAGCAAGTGAAAATACAGAAGATGTAACCAAAATTCTAAAAGTGCTACAAATCACTAATGCCAAACCTCCGTCAATATCTCTAGTTAAAAAATTCACTCAGCTTAGCGGTAATAACATCTTTCATATTATCCCACTATCTAAAGGAAATATTCGTGAAATTAAAGTGCAAATATACTCTGAACAGAATTGTCGCACAGTGTTTAAACACTTGGATGACGCTACAAACTACAGCTGTCAAAATTCCTTAACGACAAAGAAATTGACGCTATGCTCCGTGCTAAAACACAACTAACTAATAAATATAATTTCAATATTTTGGGATATACTTCTTATTGCTCGAATCATTCAGATGGTAAGGCCATGAACTGGTATTTTAGTCCGAAATCGCATTTAACACAATCCCTCGATTGGAATTCCAAGAACTATCTGCAAGCAACATCAGTATGCCTACAAACAAAGTAAGGTGATACTACACTGTCCGCGTTTTATTTAACTCCGCCCCCCCAACCCCTTCACGTTTCACGATAACAGAAAAACAATTCATAGCTGCAGGCGATTATAATGCGAAGCACCCTTACTGGGGCTCACGTTTGTCCAACCCTAAAGGCAAGCAGTTATATAACGCGCTTATATGTAAAAGAAGCAAACTAGATTACGCTTCTCCTGGAGAGCCTACATATTGGCCTTCAAACCCGCAAAAGTTGCCAGATTTTATAGACTTCGGGGTGACAAGAAAAATTCCTCGTAGTCTTATTAGTACAGAATCAAGTGCAGACCTCTCTTCACACCACTCACCTGTACTCTTTAATTTGCGGCATCAGCCGAACGAAAAAGAGTCACTCTATATTCTCACGGCAAATGCTACAAACTGGTTGAAGTATAAAAAATATATGAGTGCGCATATAGAACTCCCCGAAATTTAGATACACCTGACGACATTGAAAACTCCGTTGCAGCTTTTGAATCTACAATCAGAGCTGCCGCTAGCATTTCCAAACCAAAGCAAGGTTATATGGGAAACAAAAAACAGGAAAATTGAAATACTTCTATTAGAAAAGCGACGCCTACGAGGGATATGGCAGACTCATTACAGCGGCTTCTAAACAACTTCTGAAGGCGCCCACACAGGCGCTAACGAGAGCCTTCAAGAGCGAGGAACAGCACGCACAGTGCCGGTACATTCAAGAGCTTTCTTCGACTAGCACAAATAACCCACTGTGGAAAGCACACCAAAATTTAAGTGCGCCAATAGATTCTGAAATGCCAGTACCGGACAACAATGGCAAATAAGCTCGGAGTTACGCGTAAAAAGCAAAACCCTTTGCTGCTCATCTACAAAATGTTTTCAAACCAACGCCAGCAACCAATGGGTTTACACTACCACCCGTACCCAAAGTGTCGGAGTCTGAGCCGCTGAAAATTGCACCTGTAGATATTTCAAAAGTAATTAAGGAGCAATTGAAACCAAATAACGCCCCTGGCCACTACATAATTACTCCAAAAATTCTTATTGAGCTACCAAATTGTGCCGAGTAAACATAAGTAAAAAATTACACTTGAATTCAAAAGAAAATCGAGGTACGCTAACGAGAGCCCTCAAGAGCGAGGAACAGCACGCGCAGTGCCGGTACATTCAAAAGCTTTCTTCGACTAGCACAAAGAACCCACTGTGGAAAGCACACCAAAATTTAAGTGCGCCAATAGATTCTAAAATGCCAGTACCGGACAACAATAGCAAATAAACTCGGAGTTACGCGTAAAAAGCAAAACCCTTTGCTGCTCATCTACAAAATGTTTTCAAACCAACGCCAGCAACCAATGGGTTTACACTACCACCCGTACCCAAAGTGTCGGAGTCTGAGTCGCTGAAAATTGTACCTGTAGATATTTCAAAAGTAATTAAGGAGCAATTGAAACCAAATAACGCCCCTGGCCACTACATAATTACTCCAAAAATTCTTATTGAGCTACCAAATTGTGCCGAGTAAACATAAGTAAAAAATTACACTTGAATTCAAAAAAAAATCGAGGGACGGTACGCTTAGAGAGTTTTTGAATTTTCTCTTATTTTGTGAAATTTTTGAATACAACAAATTGCAGAAATGTCGCACAGATGCTTTTTATGTGAAAAAAAACAAGAGATAAAGCAATAATTATAGCTTTGCATGCGTAAGTGTTTCGTTTCAAGTGCATTACAAAAGTTTCATTGCACTATCTATATTGACAATGTTGTTCGTTATATGGCTGGATTTGTGGTGTCAAAAAACTTACTAAAGTGGTATAGAGCAGCTCGAGGGTGTATGGGTCTAAGAAGTCTGCGCTATTTCGTCGGACAAAGGACATCATGGCGTATGCTTTTGAAACTACATCGTTGACATGCGTAATGAAGTTTAGTTTAGTGTCAAAATAGACAACCAAATCTTTTACACACGCGATCAAGAAACTTCCCTGAAATCATATATCTCGTTGGGAAGGGACTTACACTAAACAAAAAAAGTGCCTGCCCTTGATTTTGGTTAACGTACAAATACCACAAAGCAATCATGTCACATACTCGTATCTAGGGGTCCACCTGGATAGGCGACTTACTTGGCGTAACCACATAGAGGCTAAACGGGCTCATCTTAAGTTGAGACCAGTTCTTTCGCAAGTCTGAAGAGATGGTACTGGCAATTACTTATGTTTCCTCTAAATAATGCAGTAAATAACGCTTTTCAGCTTTACAAAATATATCCAGCTGAAAAAAAAGTTAACAGTACGACACACGATCTTTTGTCGTTTACGAGAGATATGATATTGAGATACGACAATGAATCCACTGCAACGTTAGAAAAAAGTGTAGAAGCAGCATTTCCCTTTACTGAACCTATTTTAGGTTCAGCTTTGGTTCTTCAATTTGCTCCTTCGAGTTCAACAAATGTAGAAGCATCAAAAAGGTCATCGACTTTTTCACCAACACCTCCGTCAACACCGCCTGTGAAAGTCAACTGTACAAATACGGCAGAAAGCGTTAGATCTTGCAAGCAAGATGAAGAAA
This sequence comes from Philophylla caesio, assembly GCA_963971545.1. Classification (NCBI taxonomy): domain Eukaryota; kingdom Metazoa; phylum Arthropoda; class Insecta; order Diptera; family Tephritidae; genus Philophylla; species Philophylla caesio. The sequence continues at coordinate 58,334,669 of OZ020608.1, read as the reverse complement.
AGTGTGCCTAAGTCGTCAATCCAGCAATTATGTGCTCTTCAAGAGCAAAGAATGGCTCATTACGACAAGAAGTTAGAACTAGAAAAACGTAGACTAGAATTTGAAGAACGTAAAGCAGAGAGAGAGCTAAAACTGCAAGAGAAAAAACAAAAGCAAGATTTAGAAATAAGGAAACTTGAACTGGAAAAAGAAGAGAGAATAGCTAGGTATAAAATCGAAATGAAGTTTAAAATGCAAAATTAATCCACTGCTCACACTGAATACCAAAACCAATAAACAAAACAGCAACTGAAATCCAATTTTTTTTATTTATGTAAAAAAATGCAAAAAGAATGTTATGCAAAATGCAACACACTAAGACCCACTCGCAGCTGTGCTTGTGACCCTCCATATTTTCAATTCGCATACGGAGTTCTTTTAGACTTTCAAATTTTTCTTTGAGTAGGGCAAAGCAATGTTCTATCCGAACCCTAAATTTGATGTGCCCCAAATTAAACATTTTTCGTTTTGAGTCAGTCAGCTGTTTGGAGTTGCTTCGGTATGGAGTAATGACTGTGTCTGACAACTGATAGGCAGAGTCGCCAGCTATCCACTAATGTCCGGAAAATAATAATTTTTTGTTTTTATTAAGCGAACTGTTTTTCAAGATTTTGGCGGCATGACAACTACCGGGATTTCCAACTACAACATGTCGAATTCGCATTTTGTAATCACAAACAACTTGTGCTTTTACAGAGTAAATGTGGCACCTCGAAAAAAATGACTCATGATGCATAACAGGTGCCTCTGCCAGCTTTATTTCGTTTCCATCGACGTACCCTATGCACAGTGGTAATTCGGTATATGTAGCTGCAACAATTTGCGACCTTTCTGCACGACTTGGCCAACAAATATATCGTGGCATTAGCTTCAGAAATACTCGAAACACCCTTTTTGTGATAATATCTAAAGTGCCACCGTCACCGATTCCAAACAGTGCAGCAATTTTTCGTACCGCCGCGTTTCCTCCATATGAACCTAAACGATATAGCACTACGGCAAGCTGCAACTCGACCGAATATTGTTTACTGGAATGGGATTTCTTAAATTCAATATCCTCACGAATAAGAGATGTCAAATGTTCGAACTGCATGCGGTCTATTCGAAGCATTTACAGGAAACGTTCATTGTTCATATTTGTCAAAATATTTTCACGCCATTCTATAGACTTAGGCACACTTGAAATATCTATTCCACGGCGACAAGACAATACAATCAAAAGCTTTTCATTTAATTCTTCAAGTATTTCCATGATTTCGTCTTCATCTCCAGTGCTTTCCATTTCTGTAAATATTTATATATACATACATACATATGTACATTACAAATAATTATGTTTTTACTTTATCTTTTAATTGTTACCGTCAATCCACATAATGCTGTTAGCTTCATCTTCAATTAGAAATTCTACTATTTCGCTTTTTGTGCTTTTCCGTGGCATTTTTATAAAATTATCACTCACTTGCTTAAATTGTTTTGATTTGTGAGTTAACAAGTCAGCTGTTTTGGTAGCTCTTTAGGAAAGATGCCACATAGTTGGAAAAGGGCGTTCAGTATGTGACTTCCCACACTACTATTTAGCTCATATGCCATACCAGTTGCTCTAATTAATGAATACCATTATTGTTTCAACACACTGTCTCGGTTTATTACACAATTCGATTTCACTGATCTGTCGGAGAATTTCACATCCACAAAATCACTGCGGGCACAAAATTAAACAAATTTTGATCGATATTCCATCCAGACATATTGGCGAAAGTTGGGTGGCGAGTATCTTTAAATATATACTTAGAGTTTGCATTAATATATATACATACACATACATATAATATCAACTTAATATAAGCATATACATACATATATTTTGCATTAAAAATAAAATCAAGTCTGTGCTTGTGCATATACATACATATATTTAATTTCTCGTGTTACAATTTTTTGAATGGGTGACTTAATAGGCATTTGTTTTTACATTCTTCGAGATCACTATATTTATCTCTTGAGCTTTCGTTTGTCAATTTATCCCAACTATGGACTCATTCATTCGGTCAGCAGAAGCTGTAATCGAATTCGAATCTGATTTCAGCAGCACTCCATGCTCTTAACAAAACAAACACGGTCTTGCAATACAAAAAGACGAATTAAAAGCTCTGTGGGAAAAGACAAAGGTAGCTTACGAAAGAAGAACTTAGGTTAATCAAGAAAAAACATAAAATTAGCTTCGCTAGTTACATCAAATGCATGTCAGCAATGGCTACTCAAGCGGAACAGCTTGCTAGCTCAGAGAAAGATATTAAGGAAGAGTCAGTTCGTGAGTACAACATTCGTCTCCCTCCTTGTGATTCGAAAGTTTTTAAAGGTGATTATATTTCATGGCCAACATTCCGGGATATGTTTACGGCCATATACATTAGGGTGACAATTAAATGTATGGAGTATTTTTTTTTTCTTTATTGTTTTGGTCTCAGTGTTTTTTTGTGTGTAGTTTTATTTAAAAAAAATTCTAGTAAAATTTCAAGGTCGTAGGAAGAGGATTAGGGGGCGCGTCGGCCCCCCAAAGTTACACAAAATACGTTTTTTCACGCAAATTCTTACTTTGACTGCTTGTAACTTTCTCTGTGTTTTTTTTTTTAAACATTACTGGCGAAAGATGTTCATTAATATGTCTACAATAACATCTGTCAATAACATTTTTGTCTAATGTTAATATTTAATGAAAAAAACTTAAATATAGGAGAAAAAGTACGCCTCAATGTCGATTTATTATACTTAAATAAAACTACTTATGTATATGATTTTTTTTTTTATTAATATTGTTTAAAGCACTTGAGACAATGTCTTTTTATTACAGTCCGGAAACCGATGGCGGTAATCGCTAACAATTTTTAAAACAAATTGTTTTTAGCGTTCATTTTTGGTAAATAGTTTATTATACTCTTCCATCAATTTAACTCCCCTTTCGGCAGTGTCATTTGTAACATTTAATTTTTTCATCAGTTCAGGCGCTTTACAATAAGATTGGTCCTGCTCCAATTTGTCTGGGTTTAATTTAAAAAAATCAGTATTTATTTGAAATCTTTCAAATAATGCTTTTGTTTCGGCAGAGACGAACTGTTCAATTCCGTCATGGAATATTTCAACGATTTCTCTATCATTTATTGTAGCTCGCTTTGTGTTTTGCTCTTGTTCAAAATCATTTTCCAAAGCCGCCACCATTTTTTGTTTTGAAAAAAGGGATACGTTGCTGTCAAAAAATGCAAGACCAACCGCCTCAGGGCTTAAATACCACAAGTGGTTCCTGAACTTTTTAAGAGCAACATAAGATATAGCAGCATCAATTTTTTTGAAGTTTTCAAGTTTTTGTAAAAATAAAAAATCTTGATATGGCGCTTTAATGGCCAAAGGAGCAGAAAACCACGCTTCGACATAGACTTCAGCAATAAAAACACAAATTTGACGAAGCCCATTTAATTCAGTTGCTGAAAGCTGGAACTCGTTACGGAATAAAAATATTTTTAGACAGTAAATCGCTTTTGCCATCCACCTTGCATGGTGAACAGCTCCTGGCGATCGAAACATTAGGCTGTTTGGATGTGTCTTTTCTGGTTTTTGACCCAGGAAGAGCAAAGTAAGTTCCAAGAATTCTTTATAGTCTTCCCTGGGTTGTTTTTCTTCCAAGATATTATTTACTGCACCGATAATGCGAACAGCAGACTCTTTCATGTACGTCTTGACAGTTGGATCGTTGATGCCATACTCATAGTTTTTAGCATCAATCTTAGCCCAAGCATTTTTAAATTTCTCAAACCTTTTAACGTTTGGACTTCCATAACAGCTTATTTTTTCTTCGAAAACGCATCTTAAAATAATCTCGTATATATGATGACGGCATGGTAACCATAAAAGTTGTCTTTGTAAATTATTTTCAATTAACGTACAGGTACCATTGAAACGCCCAGTATTGACCGCTGTTGTATCAAACACTAAAGCTTTGATGTGATTTTGCAGACCATATTCATAAATAGCATCGCATACAGCGGATGCCTGTTCTTTTCCAGTACCGGAATCAAGTGCAGGTATTTCAAGAAGCTGTTCAACTTTACCGCTCGATATTACTATCAACTTTATCATTTCCCGTCAGCGCCGGCAAAAGTTTACCATCCCAATGAAGGCAGATAGCGTCGAGCTCATTTAATTTTAATTTATTTTTTAATGCTGAAATTCTTTCTTAACGGATTTGTTCCCTTTCCTGGTGTACAGACGTTCGGTTTAAAATATAATCTTCAACATTATTACCCAGAGCTTCAACGACTGCGCTTATTAGATGAACCGCATGTCTGTCACTTTTTTTTTTTACAGACATCGAGTGCGGCCGCCAGTTTTGGTGTTAGTATTTTATTTGTTCCCCTACATTTTTTGGCTGGAGGTTGACTACAACGTGGGTCACATTCCATATCTGGAAAACTGTTATCATTCTCTGAAGATTCAGATGACAGCAACTCCGCAGTTTCATCTAATAAAAACGACTAATTTTAAAGAAAATAAAAAATAAACAATAACATACAACGAACCAATTAATGCAATTTCACGATTATTCCGCTCCACTTGTTGTAATAAATTGTTGTTGCGTTCTTCAAGTCGGCACTCTCGGCGTACTTCTTCGTAATCGATACCATACATAAAGCCTGGGCGCCCCGTTTTTCGTTGACTTATCAAGAAATCAATATCTTCTTGATTCGACATTATTTTTAATGCACTTGCATGCGCCACGTCAAAAAGCATATCCAATTTTTCTTTCCACGTGTTTACTTTGCTCTTATGGAAATTAGAAGTCTTCTTTGAATCTTTTTGAAAGCTTTGCCATTCTTTATACAATTTCTCTACATTTGTAATGCAGTGTTGTTTATCCTTGACCGGAATGCGGGCTTTTTCCCAGAACACGAATAGTTCTTTTACAACTAAATCTGAACTTTCCCGTAATTTTTTTTTTACTACACGTAAATTGAAAAACAAAACTTTCAACACTTCTATATTGGAGGGTAGTTTACTTCCCGTTTATGAGTTGGTACAATAACCAATTAAATATATGCGTTCACGTAAATTTCTAGCAGACATTTTCGACTTTTCACATTCAAATATTCACTTCGAATGATTTTTTTGCAAATTTAATGCTATTAAAAAATGTTTGCGGCTGCTGCATATAACTGTAAAATAAGAATCTATTTTCCGAGAAACATTGGTGCTGATTTTTTGTCGGTAGCTTACGCAAGCATTGAGAATATTGTTGAGGTTGTAACGGGAATATTCTCGGTCACAATTGTCAATATTATAGATCGCTTCAGCATACAGTCAAAAAAAATTTGAAGCAAACTTTTAAAGACAATTCTTACACTTGAAAACAAAAGTAAACAAAAAAAGTCTGAAGTTCGGACTAGCGATGTCTTACTGTATATAATTGTTGAAGCTACTCTTACGTAAATCATAAGGAATTTTCTATATGAATCTTTAATTAAATAAATCTGAACAAAATCCAAAATTTGAATCATATAAGTAATTTTATTTAAGTATAATAAATCGACATTGAGGCGTACTTTTTCTCCTATATTTAAGTTTTTTTCATTAAATATTAACATTAGACAAAAATGTTATTGACAGATGTTATTGTAGACATATTAATGAACATCTTTCGCCAGTAATGTTTAAAAAAAAAAAACACAGAGAAAGTTACAAGCAGTCAAAGTAAGAATTTGCGTGAAAAAACGTATTTTGTGTAACTTTGGGGGGCCGACGCGCCCCCTAATCCTCTTCCTACGACCTTGAAATTTTACTAGAATTTTTTTTAAATAAAACTACACACAAAAAAATACTGAGACCAAAGAAAATATCACTTTCGAAATTAACTGTCACCCTAATATACATACTCAATAAGCGCCTCACTCCCGTAGAAAAACTTTTCCATTTAAACCAAAAAACGCAGGGAGAAGCGAAAGACATAGTTAGAAAATGTCCACTAAATCAAGGATTCACCACAGCGTGGAAAAACTTAAGCGATTGGTACGAAAATAAACGTATTCTAGTGAATTCCCAACTAAAAATACTTTTCAGTTTAGAGGCCGTAGAGAGTGAGTGCGGCAGCTCCATTAAACCATTGCATCTCGTCATTACAAAGTCATCAAATTGACATATCAAACAGGGATGCAATAAAAACATATCTCTGCTCAACTAAATTGCCTGAAAGTACATTAGCATTGTGGAACAAACAATTAAAAACAAGACGGAGATATCCAGGTGGGAGGATATGAATAAATTTCTGTCCAATAGGTTCCAAACTTTGGAAATAGTCTCAGGCTTAAAGGGTGTCAAACAGTCTCGAACTGACAAACAACAGTTCAGAGAGTTTCCGGGTGAACCTCCACAAAAAAGACTGCAATGAGCACAAATTGCAAAATTGCCCACAGTTTCGTAATCTAACGACGGCCGATCGGATAGCAATTTTAAAAAATAATAACAGTTGCTTGAACTGCCTTTTTTCAGGACATACGGTCTCACGGTGCACAAGCTCATTTGATTGCAGCACTTGCCACCTGAGACATCATACGCTCCTACATATACAGGGTTTTCAGCCAAAAGCAACTAGTCAATCGCAAATATCAAGTCTCGCAGATGATGTTCCTGCCACCTCCGCTCAGGCTCGTATGAGACACGATTCTGCAAGGGCAAATAAAAATTCAGTAAATAGCTTCAATTGTTTCGCAAACATAAATAAAGGCATTCTTTTGGGTACAGCTCGCGTCAATATATGCTACAACGGCACTGAATTTTCAGCTCGGGCATTAATAGACTCTGGTTCTGAGTGCACGTTTATAACAGATCGCCTCAAACGCAGAGTGAATTTACCGACAAAGAGGTTACATGCACAAGTATCAAGCATAAATAATACTGTATCAGCACAGGTAAAAGAAGCCTGTGTAATTCAACTGCGGTCTTCCATTGACCCTTTTAATAAAAATTTACATAACCGCATTGGAGCTTCCGCAACTAACAGAGAATCTGCCAACATGAAAGATAGATGCAATAAATAAGCAAGCATTCCCTGACATAGAATTAGCGGACAGGAGATTCTTCATTAATGAGCAAGTTGATCTTGTCCTGGGTGGTGACATATACGCGCAAATTATTGTAGGTGGAATAAGAAATAATGTCCTGGGAACTCTTTTAGCTGAAGAAACGCGTTTCTCAAAGGATTCACCATTGCAGACGGAATACAACCGAGTTTTGTCGGAATATGAAACTTTAGGACATATGACTCGGTTTGTAGAACATGTTCCCGGCGACAATTGTGCGAATTATTTCCTACCGCATCTTGCCGTAAAGAAGGAGGGAAGTACTTCCACCAAAGTACGAGTCGTCTTCAACGTATCGTGTCCGACTGCAAATGGAACTAGCCTCAATGACGTCATTCATCCTGGTCCAGTACTTCAAAGCGATCTGACGATGGTAATACTACGGTGGAGGCTGTTCAAATATATTTTCAATAGCGACATCGAAAAGATGTATCGCCAAATTCTGTTGGACCAAAAGCACAAAAAGTACCAACGCATAGTTTTTCGAAAAGGTCCGAGAGAACCGAGATGCCTGTACAATTTAAACACAGTGACATTCGATGTGAATTACGCCCCATATCTCGCAATTCGAACCCTGCTTCAATTAGCTGACGATGTGGAGGACTCTTACCCAATGGATTCTGACATCTTAAGAAAATACATGTATGTTGACGATGTTTTGGCTGGAGGAAACCCAGTATACAGACATACAAACTGGATACTTATTTTTGTTGTATAGGATGCGGCTAGATTCTTAAAATTGGTAAATTTGCGTAGTTTATAGAAGGTATTTCATGTAAATAGGCTCATATTCATCTTTACAATACGTCAACAACTTTTGTATTATCAAAAACAAAAGGGGTATTTTATAGGAATATACATTAAAATAGAAGAAAATCTACGTTACTAAATAGTAAAACTCACCCACCTCCACCTTTGGTAACATCGAACGGCTGACCCATTGTATCTTTCGGTTCTTCCGATTGCGTGGAATCCTATCGATGCTGACTTATTGGGTGGTGGCTAATCGAAAATATGCTTTGAACATCGAAAAACAAATCCATGTATCAAAAAGCTACCAGCAGCATTGCTAAATATCTGCCTAAATAGAGATATTTCAAGTACAAAAATAAAATTGCAAACTTAAACTCAAAACATAAAGTAGAACTTATATTTATGGCTTTCAAACCGAGCATCAGAGAGACCGCCCGCCATACATGTTCCAGATTTGTACCAGATGTGATGCTTCTCTGCTTCACTGTGGGCCAAAGCATTATTTCTGCTTAACGACTCCTCTAATGCTTCATTATCCAATTCTGCACGCTTGATTGTTGTGCTTATCCGCCTTGTGTTGCATTATATAGCCTGCTGTGTCAATCATCATTTGGGAAATATCTTGCCAATGCAAGCGCTGCAGCCGAAATGACCGATGATAGAAAACGCAAGTAAGGGTCGGCTTCCAAGCGAGACAGCGGTTGGAAATTTGACACTGATCGTTATGTCTATTACCACGGCCTAGTTTCAATAAATACGAGTATATTCGGTGGACGCAAGTAGAATGATAATAATTTTGATATAATCTGTTCCATTCGCAAAACCTGGGCTTTATTATACGAATCGGTAATGCACACGAATTCGCCGACATCTGGTAGACAGATTCCATCAAATTTTTATGCTTTCTATCGCGGCAACTAAAGCTGAATGCCAACAACATGATACGATGATCGTAGTAGCTTTTTTCATGATTCCACCAGAAATGTAGACCTAAAATGATAAAATTATAAAAAAATTTATGAATTTATTATAAACTAATAAATAGTACAACTTACTCCGATCGCTTCGTGTTGAATGACGATTCATTCAGGAAATTGCCCATTGGTCGCAATTTACCATCAAGGAAACGTCAACTAAGAACGTAAATTGTAATTTGCGTTCTTTGATCGCAACATAGCACCACCTACCGTAGATCGGTATGTTCTCTTTAAGGAAATTTCACATTGGTCGCAATGTATCAATAATGAATTGTCAAATGAGAGCGTCAGTTGTAATTAACGCTCTATGAGTACTACATAGCGCCCCCTACCGTGCATCAATATATGTGTTATTATTTATTTCTATAGCGGGAAGGTCAATTTGGTTTTTAGCCAAGTTGAAAACCGCAAAATTTTAATAAAGGGAATTTTCGTGTGTCTGTTGGTGAAAGCTCAACTTATTAAACTCATCACAATTATGTTCTCACCTTCCTTCTTTTTTTACAATAAATAATGCAAAGTCTCCAAAAATAATATAAAATATACTGTGCGCCACAGGAATAGCCTCAAGGAGGAAGTGGTAATATAATAAATTGCTTAACAACACCAGTGGTTAAATGAGCACTTCCGCTCCATCGCCAACCGACACCGGCAGATGGCACAACACCTACCGCATACACATCTACACAAACACACCTCCGTTTACATTTGACACATGATTTCACCACCTACACACATACACCAGTACACAATTGTAAACATAAACAAACCACTGTCACTCTATACCACACACACATACATGTACAAGAACATAAATCTTTCGTTTGTGAGCCTGTGCGGACGTTCACCCTTCAATTCGATCCTCTAAACATAAATAAAACTTATAACGTTTTCGAGAAAAAAAAGAGTGTTTTTTTCATTTGGTGAAAAAGAGTATTGGAAAGTGAGTAGAATATTCCATTTGTGAAGGGAACTCGTGTTCATGGTCCTTCTTCGCAAAAAGAAAGGCACCTATGCAAAATAAATATATAAACAAATTAACAAATTCGGGCGCGTAAAAAAAAAAAAAAAAATCTTTAATATTATAATCGGGCGCGAAAAACAAAATTCGAAAATTTCTTAAAATAATAAACAAAGTTACAAACAATCAACAATTTCAACGAACTACAATAGCCAAGACAAGGACTAACAGGATTGCTGCAAACAGCGAGGGACACAAGAAAATATTTGGACACTACAGGAAGTTGAACAAAACCAAAATTATACCCAAAAATAAATCCTCCCTATTTCCCCCGGAGCCACAGTGAGTTGTATCGTTTCCTTTTTTATGTACATGCATATTGAAAGTTGCTGATAAACTTTCCCCTGCTCTTAACCGTATTTTGAAAAAAAAAAAAAATTTATATAAGTACATATATTTTTTAAAAACAACCAGAGAACGGTGATCTAAATCTTATATATGTACATGCAATTTAGCGGCACTCTAAAATATAATATTTCTTAAAATAGGAAACATACAACACTCGCATACGAGTATATGTACATATGTACATATAACCCCACAAAAGTACAAAAGCACATATGTACATACAAAATTTCTCTAGCTTATTTTCGTGTTCTTAAACACACACAAAAAACAAAAAAAAAAGGAACCCAAATAAAAAATTCAAGTACTTACTTGCAATATTTTTCCGGCAATACCCCTTCTGTTTGTGTATCAAGCAAAAGCAAGATTGCATACAAAAAATAAGCAAAAGAGAAAACAACACCCAATACATGTGTAACTGGCGGTAAAAATTTAAAAATACATTTATATTTACATATTTACAAATATTTGCATTATATACTCAACAACAATAAACACTTTAAAAACGCAAAAATAATATTTATAACAATAACAACAGCAAAAATTATATTGAAATTACAAAAGAAAAAAGTATTATAATCATGGTTATTAAGAGTAATACGTACATACATAGCCCAGTAAATATACATATCTATTTTACCCAGAAACATTAAATACATTACCATGCGAAAAAGTTCGATAACCCCAACAGCATTAAATATATGTATATATGTACACACAATTCGTATCAGCTGAATTCCAATTGCTAATTTCCCATTATCCCGTCCTTCGTTGTTGCACGCACGTATGTATATACCCACACACTACCATTGTAATCCGCCTACGTCTAACACTGCAAGCATTAACCCACACACGCACTTTTAACGAATAGACCGCTCAGTGCATCTATTAGCACTGCAGTATTAAATCACGTACATATCGCAAACTAACATTAGTGCGGGTCTAAATTAACAAAAAAAAAATAAAAATTTTTTTCACCTTAAATATCGCGGGTTCAACATAAACACTTTAAAACGCAAAAATAATATTTATAACAATAACAACAGCAAAAATTATATTGAAATTACAAAAGAAAAAAGTATTATAATCATGGTTATTAAGAGTAATACGTACATACATAGCCCAGTAAATATACATATCTATTTTACCCAGAAACATTAAATACATTACCATGTACTACTACTGATATTAATGCTTCCACCAACAAATACACTGTGTATTATCATAATGTAAGTGGAATGCGAACAAAATCTGCTCAGTTTCGTCGTGATATGTGCTCTCACGACCACGACGTTGTTGCTTTTTCGGAAACTTGGCTACATGAGCATATATATACATCTGAATTCTTCGACGGAAACTATCTTGTATACCGTCTGGATCGCTGTCCAATTTCCACTGGCCTTGAAAGAGGAGGTGGAGTATTATTAGCTATTAAAGCAGGACTATGTAGCAGTAATGTATCTTTGAATTTGTATAATAACCTTATAGAACAAATTTGTGTCAAGGTAAAATTTGCATTAAATCATTCCATTTTTTTTTTGTTATCCTACATTTCACCTAATAGTATTTACGATATTTATGAGAAACATTTTAATAATTTAACATTTGTATGCGATAATTTAACACAAAATGATGAAATAATATTTCTTGGAGATTTCAACTTAGGTAACATTTCATGGTTATCCTATAATAATAATTTAATACCTTCCAATGTTAAATCTGAAATCGAATTACTGTTTATAAGTACCGTATTTTCGTATGGCCTAAAACAGATTAATTCAATTCCGAATGATATTAATCGAATACTAGATTTAGCTTTTATCTCTGCTGAATTGAATTCATCTTGCCAACAATGTCTATCGCCCATTTTAAGTAATAGCCAATACCATAAAGCACTTTTAATAGATTTCAAGTTTTATAAATTTGATAAACTACCGTCAAATACTTCTTCGAAACGAAATTACTATAAGGCGGATTTTGTAAAGATAAGTAATCACATTGAAAGCACAGATTGGTCCTTTTTGAACTCTTTCGATGATCCGTCCATGTCTTATGGTATTTTATGTGACAAACTGTTATTTGCCATATCTCGCTTCGTCCCCATTCAAAGTTTAAAATCGAATAATAAACCTCCGTGGTTTAATTCAAGACTTTGTCACCTAAAAAACATAAAAAACAAAGCATATAAGAAATTTAGAAAAACAAATAATGCAACTGATCGAGACAACTTACTCCGTTTAAAAAAGGAGTTTACCAATCTCCATAATTACCTATTCAAGCACTATATGTTTAAAGTCGAATCAGATTTAAGAATTAATCCCTCCCGCTTTTGGCATTATATAAACAGTAAACGGAAAACTAATGGCTTTCCTACATGTCTAATTTATGACGGTACTGTATCGGACAACATACTTGATTCGTGTGAACTCTTTGCCAAATTTTTTCAAAAGGTATACGAAAAGTACGACTCGATGGGCGACTTTAACTTTGAATCATCCACCTCAGAATCGCCTGACAATTTCACCGTAACTTCAAATGATGTTGAACATGCAATTTCAGAACTGAATAATAGCTCATCAACTGATCATGAAGGATTCTGCTCATTATTTTTCAAACTATTCTCCTCTTCTCTTGCCACACCGATTGCAATGCTCTTTAATAAGTGCCTAACCAAATCGATCTTTTTAGATGCTTGGAAATTATGCTCAATCACACCAATCTTTAAATCAGGTAGCCGGAATGAGGTGTGCAATTATCGGCCAATCGTTAAACAAAGCACAATATCAAAGTTATTTGATTCCATTGTTAAGGTAAAACTATTGAATAGAATCAACGATCACATTTGCGAGAACCAACATGGCTTTGTACCATTACGATCAACTTGTACTAATCTAGCGTTGCTCACTAATAATATCATCAACGCCTTTGTAAATCAAGCACAACTAGACGTCGTTTATACTGATTTCTCAAAGGCATTCGACAAAGTGGACCATTATATTCTCATTAAGAAGCTTAGCGATTACGGTATAAAAGGAACACTTTTAAAATTCTTTTCTAGCTTCTTAAAGAATAGGAAATTGTTTGTAAAAATGGCATCGTTCAAATCAGAAACAATGATTAATGCCTGGTCTGGAATACCGCAAGGTACTCACTGTGGTCCTCTTCTCTTTTTAATATTTATAAATGATTTACCAAACATATTCCATTCTACAAAATGTTTAATGTTTGCTGATGATGTCAAGTTATTTATGAAAATCCAATATATAAGCGACTGCCTTAATCTTCAACAGGATCTTAGAAGGTTTCAGGAATGGTGTACACTAAACCACCTTTATTTAAATATTCAAAAATGCTGCGTTGTTTCATACAAGAAAAAGCTTAACTCTATAGCCTTTGATTACCACTTGAATGATCTTAAGCTCACTCGCAAGGAAGAAATTAGGGACTTGGGCGTAATTTTCGATTCAGGACTAACGTTTTCTAACCATGTATACTATATTGTTGCGAAGGCGTTTTTCATGATCGGATTCCTTCGTCGCAATACCGAAGATTTTTCGGATCCCTTGACACTAAAGGCACTCTACGTCTCTTTAATTCGAAGCCGCCTAGATTATTGTTCACTGATCTGGAACCCATACTATCAGTCCCATATAAACAAAATCGAAAGAGTCCAAAAAGTGTTTACCAATAATGCATTATATAAACTGCGCTGGCCTAATGGGCACCCCAGTTATTTAGGCAGACGCAAATTGCTCGGTCTGCAAAGCCTTGAAGACAGACGTATCTATTTTTCGTTATTATTCGTGTACAATTTAACACACTCAAACATAAATTGTAATGAATTACTAAAATTGATAAACTTTCATACCAATCACCACGATTTGAGACGGGTACGTATATTCGAAGACAAAGTCCATAAAACAAACTATGCCTTTAATGAACCAATGGTAAGATGCATTCGGCTCTGCAACAATTATACTAACCTAGATTTTAGTCTTAATTTATATAACTTTAAGCAACAATTGTTCGCTATATTTAATTGATTATCCTTTATATATTCTATATATAGTCTGTAAGATGCATCGGTAGACTGAAATGAAATAAATAAATAAATAAATAAATATAATTCAACCTAAAATTTACGTAGTTTAAATTTCCCATTAAAACAAAACCAATATTAAAATCCTTCTTGCATTTACATGCAATCAGAAAATCCCTCATCGAAACAACAAAAAGTCAAACCACCCCAATTATTAGAAATACCAAAAATGGTTGATGACGAAAAACCCCAAGGCACACCTGCAGAAGCTACACGCTCAAGACAGGGTGCAAAAGCAAAAAAAAATAAAGAAAATTCAGCCGCAAGATTTATTTCCGACAGTGACAGTATTATAAGATACTGCACTAGATTCTCTTCAGCCCCAATAGAAGATAACTCAGAATCAGTCCTGGAAATAAAAAATAGTAATCTTGATAACTTTTGGGCACGCCTTCAAGCGGCGTATGATATAATTGTCGAAACGGATGATTCCGATTTGCCCGACAACTTTAAATCTTCAGCTTTCGCCAAATTCGAAAACTGTCTTGACCAGTATGAAGAGACAAAAGCTATGATTTCAGATCAGCTTAAATTATTAAAAGCAATTGCACCTACTCCACCCCCGCGAGTAGAGCTGCCCCCAACCCCAATACATGAAGCAAGTTCAGGCATTTACCTCAAAGTGCCAGCATGTGACACAGAAATATTTCATGGAGGTTATGAACAATGGCCGTCCTTCCGGGACATGTTTACTGCCGTGTACATAAACCATCCAAAATTATCCCAGGCGCGAAAATTGTACCACCTCAGGTACAAAACAAAAGGTCAAGCAGGCGCTATAGTGAAACAATTCGCATTAAATAATGACAACTTTAACCTGGCTTGGTCGGCACTAAAAGAAAGATACGAAAATGAAGGAGTACTAGTTGACAATCAAGTAACGATTTTAATGAACTTGCCAAAGATTCAAAGAGAAACAAGCGAAGAATATATAAAATTACAGTCCACTGTCACAAACTGTCTATCAGTGTTAGCAACACAAAATATTCCCACAGATAACTGGGACCCAATTCTGGTCAATGTTTCCGCTGCAGCATTGCCAGAGAAATCGTTACTTTTATGGGAACAATCACTCTCATCCCGCAAAAGATGCCCGACGTGGCAACAAATGAAAGATTTTTTCACTACCCAGTACGAAATAGCAGAGAGGGTAGATAAAAAAGCGCCAAAAATTAAAAACACACAAAACGATCTACATAGAAGCTTCACAAAACCCCAAGCCAGTAATTACAATTCTTATAACAGAAGCTTCAATAGATCGCAATCATATGTCTCAGATCAAAAGAAATTTGCGTCATGCGAATTGTGTAAAGGAGGTCACCCTTTAAGATCTTGCGAGAGATTCAAAAACTTGTCAATAAATGAAAGAATAATTTTATTCGAAATTCCAAATTATGCACAAATTGTTTTTCACATTCCCACATGCTAAAAGACTGTGAGAGCAAATTTAATTGCGTATTTTGCAGGAAAAGGCACCACTCGATGCTCCACTTAACCAATTTTTCCTACACACCCCAAAATGGTTCAAACGTGAAAAGAGCAACAGGGCTAGTAGCAATATCAAGTCCAGAGAACCTTGAAACTAGAAATCCCGAAAATACTGAACAACCATGCTGTTTAAAATCAGCAAATATACAAGCTTTTCATTCAGAAAATGAAAGAAAAATTCTTTTACCCACAGCACTCATCTCTATCGAACACCGAGGAAAACTGTTTAAGCTCCGAGCATTAATTGATCAAGGCTCACAACGATCCTTTATTGCATCAAAGGTGCAAAACCGGCTAAAGCTGCCAGTAACAAATTCAAACTTTGAAATTTCGGGAATGGATGGTAGAGTAATTCAAAACTCGAACAAAATCTGTTCTTTAACCCTAATTTCCCCGAACGCGAGGATAAGAATAAAAGCACAAGCTATAGTTCTTCCGCAACTTACCAACATGCTTCCAAGCTATGAAATAAACAATATGGATCGACAAAGATTCGCACACCTCAAACTAGCAGATCCCAACTGCCACACCCCCGCTCAAATATATATTTTATTAGGCAGCGACCTAATCCCTCAAATTATGCTTGAAGGTATAGAAAAAATTTCAAATACTCTACTTGCCCAAAATACCATATTCAGTTGGATTTTAAGTGGCAAAATCACAGAAAGAATCTCTACTTTCACCACACAAGTGGAAGAGATTTCAAATGAATTTCTAAATATGCAATTAAACAAATTTTGGGAGATAGAAGAACTCCCCCCATCTAAATAACAGTGCCAGAAGATCAGTATCGTGAAGATTTTTACAAAGCCACAACTACGAAATCAAAAAATGGTAGGTATGTCGTACGACTACCACTCAAGCCACAATTTCCAGACACGCTCGCATTAGGTCGCTCCCGAACCTCCGCATTGCAGCAGTTTCTAGGCATGGAAAAAACCCTCCTTAGAAAAAGCGAGCTCAAGCCAGCATACGATGGTGTCCTGGAAGAGTATATAAAGTTAGAACATATGGAGGAAGTAAACCCACATGAAAAAATATCCAATGGCAATTACCATTCATTTTACCTTCTACAAAGGTAAGAGTAGTCTTCAATGCCTCAAAATGCACAAGTTCTGGCAATTCCTTAAATGACATTTTATATACGGGGCCCAAACTACAACCCGATTTAATGCTTCTGATACTCAATTGGCGTATGTTCAAATATGTATTTAATGGAGATGTCGAAAAAATGTATCGACAAATACTGATGCACAAAGACGATCAAGATTTTCAGCGCATCGTCTTCCGCAACTCCACTAATAGTCCAATACGCGACTATAAAATAAAAACAGTTACCTTTGGTGTTAACTGTGCCCCCTTCTTAGCCATTCGAACACTCCACGAATTGGCAAAAGATATACAACCACACTTACCCCTAGCAACTCCAGTGTTAAAAACACAAACTTATGTAGACGATATATTGTCGGGAAGCCATAGCCTCCCACAAGCATGCGAATCATTAACCCAAGTTATTCAAGCTCTCAATTCGGCAGGATTTTCACTAAAAAAAATTACTGCAAACCACCCCGAAATATTAAAAAATATTGGCAAGGAAAATTTATTGGATACGAATTTTCTTAAATTTGAGAAAGATAGTACAACAAAAACCCTGGGAATTCAATGGAATGCGATATCGGATCAGTTCTCATACACTCTTGAATCGATATCCGCAATTTCCGCAATAACTAAGAGACAAATTCTGTCGTCTGTGGCAAAACTTTTCGACCCCGCAGGATGGCTTTCGCCAATTATGATACAAGCTAAAATCCTGATTCAAGAATTATGGCTAGACGGAACAGACTGGGACGAGGAAGTCAAACCTCTGCGCTTAGTTAAATGGTCTCAGTTTGCGAGTAACTTAAACACTATTTCGGAGATACAAATCCCCCGTTGGGTTAATTACTCTCGCCTCAGAAAAGTCATATTGCGCAACAATATATATGCGCACCCAAAACAATGGCACCATCTCCACCCATTTATTGGTAGCCAAAACTAAAGTAGCTCCTCTAAAAACAGTCAGTCTACCACGACTTGAACTCTGTGGCGCGCTACTTCTCGCAAAATTAGCATCAACAGTGAAGAATCATTTAAACATGACCAGTGAAAAATTATATCTATGGTCAGACTCCGAAATCGTCTTAGCCTGGTTAGAAAAACCTCCCCACACATGGGAAACATACGTTTCCAATCGCATATCCCAAATCCTTGATTTTGTAGGACCAGCCACTTGGCGGCATGTAGCCAGTGCTGATAATCCCGGGGATCTTGGCACAAGAGGCTGTAAACCCTTGCACCTTGCCACCACTCCACTTTGTTATCGCCCCAGAAAGTAGAAAAATTAAACCTTTCACACCATATTGGATGACACTGACATCTTAGAGCGATTTTCTTCGTTCCCCCGAGCCCTCAGAGCAGTGGCATATGTGATTCAATTCGTAAGACGCCTCAAAAATAAAATCGAAAAAAAACCGAATTCTCCTTATACTACATTGACCCATGCAGATCTGCAAAAAGCAAAGATCTCGCTCATTACCTCCACCCAAATGCGCTATTTCAGCCGCGAAATCTCAATGCTAAGAGAATCAAAACCCATTGATAAAAAGAGCCCACTCTTAGTATTCAATCAATTTTTGGACACGAAGGGTATACTTCGTGCTAATGGACGACTAGCGAATTCAAGCCTAACGTACAATGAACGCTACCCAATAATAATACCGGAAAAATCTCAATTTTCCTCATTATACATAAGATTCCTCCATTTACTTATGCTACATGCCGAACACCGCCTCATACAACAAATGGTCCGACAGGAATTCCACATTCCACGACTTAAGCCTCAAATCAAAAAGTGTATATTTATGTGCAAAGTGTGCACTCTTCATAAACAGAAGATGCGTACGCAGATCATGGCAGCTCTTCCACCGGAACGCTGTAACTTCTCGCTACCCTTTACTTATACTGGTGTTGATTTTGCTGGGCCTTTCAAGATAAAGGCTTCCATGTTAAGATCTTCCTCCATTACGAAGGGCTATGTGGCCGTCTTTGTCTGCTTTACGACAAAAGCGGTGCAGCCTCTTCTTAAAAGATACAGATGGAAGAACGCTGAAAAGGAGCCTAAAGTCGGAGAATGTGTCATCATTCACGATGAATGTCTCCCCCCTACCGAGTGGCGTCTCACAAGAATTAAAAAGCTACCTCGTGCATCTGATGGTCACTTACGAGTAGTAGATTTGCGTACCCAAAACGGCATATTAACTCGACCGCTCGTTAAACTTTGCTTTTTACCGACCGAAAATAATTAAATTCATCTGATAAATTAATCTCGCACAAAATTCGCTAAACGTTAAAGAAAAATATAAACAAATAAAATAAAGGAAAAATGCGTATCAAAATAAACTCATACCACAGTAAAGAACTAAACAAGAAAGAGTTGCATGCTTAGATTCCCCCTCACATACCACTAAAGTCCTTTTTTCTTTATTAGAAATGGATATGGCCAATCACAACTTCACTAATGGGACTCCCGCAATCCGGTCCGCCGTAACCGTTTCAGGCAGAGCAACACCCTCAATCGCAGCCCCGCGATCCGCTTCCGCAACTGCTGTGGAAACTCATGGAAACTGGCACGAGCACATGGGCACTGCCTGAATTGCCTTGCACTGTCCCATACCACAAGGGCATGTACGTCAATCAATCGCTCCCGCGTTTGCCATAGACTACACCATACGATGTTGCATGAGCTTCCGACAGCTACGCGACGCAATCACCAACCGCCGGGACCAGCAGCCCACCACCGCCGTCAATCTTCATGGCAAAGTATGCGTGGATATAGGCCACCGGCCTCGCAGTATCGCCAACCGTCGACCAATCGCACTCGACCACCGCATCATCGCCGCCCAACCGGGCTGGGAAACGTCGTGAAGACGTTGCAACAACTGCAGCGCTTACTAGGCTAAGTATACGCCTAGGGGGGCCGGGATGGTTAAATGAGCACTTCCGCTCCATCGCCAACCGACGCCGGCAGATGGCACAACACCTACCGCATACACATCTACACAAACACACCTCCGTTTACATTTGACACATGATTTCACCACCTACACACATACACCAGTACACAATTGTAAACATAAACAAACCACTGTCACTCTATACCACACACACATACATGTACATGAACATAAATCTTTCGTTTGTGAGCCTGTGCGGACGTACACCCTTCAATTCGATCCTCTAAACATAAATAGAACTTATAACGTTTTCGAGAAAAAAAAGAGTGTTTTTTTCATTTGGTGAAAAAGAGTATTGGAAAGTGAGTAGAATATTCCATTTGGGAAGGGAACTCGTGTTCAACCAGGACGAGACTTTTTCATGTCATTTTTGATGTGAATAGGAATATGATGCAACAAAAGAATTACTTATAATAATAATAAAAAAAAGGTATTATTAATAAAATTCGAATAAGTAGTGACAAAATTAATAACTCGCCACCAAAACCCGCCAATAATAAGAACATTTTGCAGTTATTTTATTCAAGTAGGGTTAACTTCAGAAACAAAAAAAAAAACCTTGCCGAGTGCAGAAAAAAGACCCGCTACGCCGCTTTGTTAAGAAAGCTGAGCAACAGGCTCACCTTTTCCCCGAACCATGTCATCTGTGCAAGGCCAACCACCCCATAAGGCTCTGCCACGTATTTCAGGCAAAAACCCCTGAAGAAAGGCAGCGCAAATCACTTCTGTGAAGATTCTGCGCTAATTGCTTATCGGTGGCACATCGAGGTGAGGCGTGTTCGAGTACGGCAAGATGTCACTGGTGTAATGAAAAACACCACACCCTGCTACATTTGGATGAAGAGCGCCGACATGTTGATACCAGGCCATGGAGCGTGCAGGTCGCAAGCGAAATAGTCTCTGACAATGAATTGTCAATCAACGCATCCGACTCTGAACGGGAAGAAAGTGAATTGGCTTCCGGAGCGGAATCTCGGACTCTCCGCCCGGTTGATCGACAATCTTCTGAGACTAGAACCCTTCGACCTTTATTAGCGCATGAAAGATGTCGTCAGAGCGGAGCGGAATCTCGGCCTTTCCGCCCACTCCCATCAGCACATCAGAGGCGTGGAGCGGAATATGGAAGTTTATTGTGATATTTATGGGGAACAGAAAAAGCTGAGTAATTATGATATTTTAGGGTTTATACACATGTTATATTCTTGACATGATATTATACTTGTTTCGAAAAAAATATGCAACTTTGTGGATAAATGTGACTTTTGTGTACCATTCCATTATTGGATCAGGACGAATAAACGCATATGTTTATTTTATATATTAGCGTTTATACTTTATCAGTATTGCTTCGTTATTATTATTTTTTTTATTAAAGATTAAATATGGATGAGATAATTTTGCAGTTGGAAGAGCATGACGATGTGTTCGCGGCCGATATCTTCATCACACCTCCTGATAATTTACTAAATAGTGACTAGATAGTCTCAAGCCGAGTCAAGGATAGTCACCCAGTACCTTCCACATCCCCAGTGACGCAGCCTAGCTCCTCGTCGTCAGTGACAGAGCCACCACCAAAAAGAAGACGTGTTGAAGTTACAAGAAAGTGGAGATTTGTGGACATTCTAGAAAAGGCTGAGAAAGAGTCTTGTGAACCATATTTCCTGGAAGACTCGAAAATCCGGTCCACATATTCGAACTATTCGTTCCGGGTTACTACGACAGATATCAATTATTTTATTGCAATTTTGTTATTGTCAGGGTATAACAGTGTATCGAGATACAGAATGTATTGGGAACAAAAAGTTGACTGCAGTTTTTCAACAGTGGCAACTCTTATCTCGAGAAATCGCTTTGAAGATTTATTGCGCTATTTCCACGTTACAGATAATAATAAACTTCGTCCTAATGATAAGCTCGCAAAAGTGCCCCCTTTATGGAACCTGCTCAATGCAAGATGGGTCAAGTATTACCCTAGAGACAAAAATTTGAGCATCGACGAAGCGATGATTCCTTATTATGGATAACGCGGAACAAAACAGCATATCCATTGAAAGCCAATTAGATTTGGATATAAAACTTGATCAATATGTAGACTTGGGTACTTTATTTATGGTGAGCTATACCAGGGAGCAAGTACCGGAAATACCCATCCCGAATTAAGTGTTGGTGCTTCAGTTGTTCTTGCCCTAATACTAAAACTACCACAGGGAACTTACAGTTTATACATTGATAATTTTTTTACATCGTAGCATCACAGAATTGTGTTCTTCAAAGAGTGCTGACGTGTTTTAAGTTCGCTCCGTAGACATTAAATTTTGTGCTAATTAAACAGGGGGAAAAAATATATATGTATAATAAACCCATACATATATAAAAATAAACAAACCAAATGAATAAACAAGGCGATGAGCCAAACTGATACCTGTGCGCAGAGACAACGCAAGCAAGATGAGCACCGGCTTTTAGTCCAACGTAACAACGCATATTTTTCGATTCGGTCGCAGAGTGACAGCGAAAGCTCAAAGTCCCATCCACCGACTACCCTCAAACCCCCTCAAAATCCAAGACCGCGGACTTGTTCACCGAACTTACCAAAGACAACTCCTATTGCATGAAGTGAAGAGTGCGCTTCACCTGTGCCATGTCATATCTCATGTTCAACGATTACATCAAATTCGGTGAGCGATTACATATTTCGAAATATAGCTGCAACCACAACAACAACCATACTGGTACTCCCCGCCTGCACAGCGGTGCCAACGGCTCTGCCTGTTATTGCCGATCAAGCAGACATTAACTTGACTGTCAACAAATGCAAAGCGAAAGAACTGTTGGAAATCAAATCAGCTAAAAAGGTGACCATACAACCTTGAATGGATCGCTATATTACAATAAAATGAATACTAAGTCGTAAAAATCAACGGGTACTAAGCCAAAAATAACCCGCGTAAGCTTAAATCAGCAAGTGAAAATACAGAAGATGTATCTAACCAAAATTATAAAAGTGCTACAAATCACTAAAGCCAAACCTCCGCCAATATATCTTGTTAAAAATTTCAGTCAGCTTAGCGGTAATAACATCTTTCATATTATCCCACTATCTAAAGTAAATATTCGTGAAATTAAAGTGCAATTATACACTGAACAGAATTTTCGCACAGTGTTTAAACACTTGGATAAAGCACGCACAAAGTTCTATACATACCAGCTTAAATGTGCAAACGGCTCACAAATTTTTATTAAAGGAATGGAATCTAAAAGTTTTAGTAAATATCTTTAATAGAAACAAGATTTCGCAGCCCATGTTTAAAGTTTGCTTGGCCGCTGTGGTCGAGTTGGTAGCGATGCGTGCTATAACTCGATATGCCGGTGAGTTCGAGGTTCGAATCTCAGTCAGGGCAAGCAAAATCTTAATCATAGAAAAAGTTTTTTCTAATAGCGGTCACCCCTCGGCAGGCAATGGCAAACCTCCGAGGGTATTTCTGCCATGAAAAAGCTTCTCATTAAATACATCTGCCGTTCGGAGTCGGCACAAAACTGTAGGTCCCTCCATTTGTGGTATAATATAAAGACGCACACCACAAATTGTAGGAGAAGCTCGGCCAAACACTGAGCTATATAGTGTAAGTGCCAAAATTATTATTATATATTATTGAGCCTTAAAAGAAACCCCAGGGAAAAACGCTGTGCATCAGGCGTAGTAAATCCTCCACATACAATAACAGGAGCCTCACGCACATTACGGTAGATAATCGAATATCGATGCCAAAATGCAAGATCTCATGCGAAATCAAAACTCCCTGCTCAAACTGCTTGCTACTCAACAAACAAAATAACGACATCAATTAAAATAGCCCTCTGGAATGCAAACGGCATTCCTCGCCACAAACTACAGCTGTCAAAATTCCTTAACGACAATGAAAATGACGCTATGCTCCATGCTAAAACACAACTAACTAATAAACATAATTTCAAAATTCAGGGATCTACTTTTTATTGCACGAATCATCCAGATGGTAAGGCCATGAGCTGGTATTTTAGTCGGAAATCGCATTTAACACAATAGGAATTGCCAAGAATTATCTGCAAGCAACATCAATATGCCTACAAACAAAGCAAGGTGATACTACACTGTCCACGGTTTATTTAACTCCCCTCCCCCCCCCCAATGACGTTTCACGATAACAGAAAAACAATTGATTGCTGCAGGCGATTATAATGCGAAAAACCCTTACTGGGGCTCACGTTTGTCCAACCCTAAAGGCAAGCAATTACATAACGCACGTATATGTTGAAGAAAAAAACTAGATTACGCTTCTCCTGGAAAGCCTACATAGTGGCCTTAAAACCCGCAAAAGTTGCCAGATTTTATTGACTTCGCGGTGACAAGAAAAATTCCGCGTAGTCTTATCAGTACAGAATCAAGTGCAGACCTCTCTTCACACCACTCACCTGTACTCTTCACTTTGTGGCATCAGCCGAACGAAAAAGAGTGACTCTATATGCTCACGACAAATGCTACAAACTGGTTGAAGAACTCCCCGAAATTTAGATACACCTGCTGACATTGAACACTCCGTTGCAGCTTTTGAATCTACAATCAGAGCAGCCGCTAGCATTTCCAAACCAAGGCAAGGTTATATGAGAAACAAAAAACATTATCCGACCAATAGGAAAATTGAAATACTTCTATTAGAAAAGCGACGCCTAACGGATATGGCAGACTCATAGATCAAAGGCTTCTAAACAACTTCTGAAGGCGCCCACACAGGCGCTAACGAGAGCCCTCAAGAGCAAGGAACAGCACGCACAGTACCGGAACATTCAACAATTTTCTTCGACTAGCACAAAGTACCCTCTGTGGAAAGCACACAAAAATTTAAGTGCGCCAAAGAGGCTTAAATGCCAGTACCGGACAACAATGGCAAATAGGCTCGGAGTGACGCGTAAAAAGTAAAACCCTTTGCTGCTCATCTACAAAATGTTTTCAAACCAAAGCCAGTGATCGCGCCCCCACTAAAAATTTAATTAGCACCGTCTCCGTTTTTCATTACAGTTTATTTTGAATACGTATATTTAAACAACAACAGCGCAGTAGCAGCGCTAATCGAGTCGCTTCCTACATCGCAGGCGCTGTATTCATAGTTATTGTTTTTCAAAGCACCGCTAATCGAGAGCCTAGGCAAGGGCTCGCGCATAGAATATGTACATATGTACACAAAACAACACATCACCACTTATTGTCGTCTACGGTAAATTCACGCCACAATCAACACCCGCTAGTTTTCGTCGTCATCATTTTTGTTCTTGGATTGCGTCACAGTGGATATAGAAAAAACTCCTCCCTCTCAAGGAGCTGGTTCGAGTAATATCCGAGTGAGACCACTTATGGGAACGCCTCCAAAGTACGCGTAATAAAATCGCTGAGTTCGCCAACATGTCCGAGTCAGAGCTGAAGGTAAAACTGGATATGTTAGAGCGACAGTTCAACACTTTCCAGGAAATACAGTCCGCGTTGGAAGAATTAGACGAGTCGCAGTTTGATCTCAATCATCGGGTGGAGTTTGAAGCAGCATATTTCACGATCAAAAGCGCAATTACCACTAGGCTAGCAGCGCCAAGTATTGATCACTTAAGCAGCACCCACTTAAACTCTTCGCAAAATCATCGCAAGGTAAACCTACCGAAATTGCAGCTGTCTAAGGTGAGTCGGCGCCACACAGACTGGTTAGAATTTTATAATATGTTCCTCGCATTGGATCATAACAATTCTGATCTAACGGACATCGAGCGGTTTCAATACTCATGCCTTACAGACGGCACAGCCCGCCTAATTCAATCATTAGAGGTTACACCAGCGAATTATCAAAGGGCAATTGGTCTCATCGTGGGCAAATTTGACAACAAGCGATTCATATTTCAATCACATTTGTCAACCATTTTTGATGTGCAAAAAGTCACCAAGCCAAGCGTGTCAAGCTTACGCGAATTCATTGATAAGATCAACGCCAATCTTCGAGATATGCAATCGCTAGCAACCACCATTTAAATCGCAGATGGAATAATTCTTCACTTATTAACGTCTAAGCTAGACGAAAACACGCGAGGCAAATGGGAAGAAGAGGTCGGTGCTAAATTCAACAAAAGGTCAGCGCAAACCATGCAGCTTCCAACATGGAACGATTTGGCTGATTTTCTTGAACGCCGATGCCAAATGTTTAACATTATCGAAACCAATCAGTCAAGCTCAGAACGCCCATTCAGTCATACAAATTCTCCATCGAAATCATATTCATCGAGACAGTTATCCTTTACCACCACAACTGCGTTGCCGAAATGTCTATTTTGTGAAACTCGGCGGTTTTAATTATGCTTCAATTGCCTTAGACTGAACCACTCATCGAATCAATGCCCATCGCTTCGTCGGTGCCAGCACTGTCGTGCGAGCCATCACACATTGCTACATCGCACCTACGCAAAGTGGCCGATTTGCCTGATCTAGCGTAAGGAAATTAATAACTTAAAAAATAATAAAGTTTTCTACCAAATGATAATTTTTCTGGAACAGTAACCAAATTTTAAACTTTGTTTGAAAATTTGAACCAAATTTTAAACTTTGTTTAAACATTTTTAATTACAAATTTAAAAAAAAAAATTTTTTTTTTTTAATTTTTATAATATTTTAAATTTGTTTTTTAATTATTAAATTATTCAGCGTCAGTGTTTCAGTCTGAATCGGAGTTTTCTGATACTTTAGAAGCATCTAATAGCAGATATTTCATCTCCCTATCCAAAAAAATGTCTTTGGATAAACTTGTTATTAAAGGATCTGAAGAAATTAATAAAGAGTTCATAAGATCCTCCATTGTATTTATGCGCGAAGTTTTACGTGTATGATTCAGTCGAAAATTTCTGAAATCTTTGTTCCTAGCTTCCAAGGCCTCTTCCGACATCATACCAATAGGAAGTGGTACACATTCAATTATACATATCAGCTCCGTGAATCAATATCTTATGAACCGAGCTAGGCATGTAGTAGTAGTTCTTGCAAGGAAACTTCAGCGCAACATTATTCGGTTCTTTTTGCATCTGGATAACATATCTTTTTGGCGGCTAGCATAACATCGTATGTTGGGTATATTTCACTATTACGAGCTTTTGCACCAGATTGCATAAGTTAATATAAATTTTTGGTAAACCCTCCATCAATATACAGAGCCAACGCTTCCTCTGGCGTATACTTGATAGGGAACTGTTGATTTAATTCAAGACTTCTTTTTATTTTTGTAGACGCATTAGAATCAGTGCCTAGCATTGAAAAAACTTGCGATGCACTCCATTTTCCAACTTTGTATAAGCTGATGCGAGTCGCTGTCATTAGTTCATTGCATGTATTGCCTTCGAAAAGTTTCGAAACTTTGGTGTTCTGATAGTTTGCGTGGCAATCAGCAATTTCCTTTTGTTTTCTACCTGCTCCTTTTTGAGAATTTTGAGGAGAAAATACAAGAACTAAGTCTTCGTCCAACCAAACTTTGTATTTATCCTTGAACCGTTTACAATTCCTATGGCTTGCTCGCCACTTTGCAGTCACCCCTGTGCAAAAATTTGTCATTTCGTCGCCTGAACAAATGTTTGTCGTATGTTACATTTGACGACTTTTGGAAAATGGCGATTGAAGTTTAGAGCCTGCTTTCTTGAAAACGCCACGCTCGATTTTTTTTTCAAAATTTCTTATGTTGTTTCTAGCTTAAGGAAATATTGGAACTATCTATACAATAAAATTTTACACAAACTATGGAACATTTATTGCAAATTTTATTTAGTCACACTTTGTCGCATGTTACATTTGACAACATAGTTACGGTCAACTAATACACATGCGACAAATTACTACCAAAATAGAACGCAAATTATATGAGGAACTTTAATTTCAGTTTTATTTGAGCTTCGAAATAAACATACCAAAAACAACAATATTAAAGTAAACATAACAAAATGGCTCTTAAAAATCCAGTTTCTAAAATATCTCAATTCAGATTAAGAAAAAACAATATGCTTAACAAAAAACTTAGGGTTAAAAAGATATGAGTATATGAGATCACATTTTAATTACATTTTTAATATGGCTCTATAAAAGCATTTGCCTTCTTCTTTCTCCAAAAATGGAATGCAACTTTTTAGGTCCTTCTTCTTATTTAAGACTACTTGCTTTTTTGGAACAAGTCGAAATTCTTGTTTCCACATATTCAAAATATTTGAATATCTACTTTTATGTTTTCTTAAGTCTAAAATACTGTAGGTGGCATATATAAATGATAACTTAACACCTACTTTAAACAAATCAGATGTGGAATACATCAAAGATTTGCATTTAAAAAACTGAATATCTTTGAAATTCAAGCTGTCTGATTTGATAGAATAATATTTAAAGTCTTGTTCAGTCATTTGTAATATGCTTAATTTAATATTTGGGAACTTCATATTCTTAAGCAGTCGAATTAAAGAAACTTGGCTAGGAATTTCCAAATTCCGCAAATACTTCTCAATCGCACTATGGACACAGTCAACTTGCTGTAAACTGGAATGTCCTGGTTCACTAAATTTTTGCTTGATTTCTTCCATCTTTGGATTATCATGGATGAACTGAAGTAAAGCAGTTGCAGTTACGCGGTTTCTATTTTGTGGAACGCATGAATCACTCCAGAGTGTAAAAGTATTCAAACTAGGGTGATCAGTGGCAACTTTACTCAATATTTTAATTACGGCACTGGCAATATCATTTCCACTGCGTCCACTTAAAGTTTCATTCCATAATGCACAGTACGTAACTTTTTCTTGATTTGGTATTATAAGAGTACCAGTAAGATTGTAGACAGACAGTTTACGTTTATAATAAAAACTTGAGGCAAACATTTTTGGAAGAGTAAACACATTTTCTAAATCATATATTAAAACTGCGGAATTATTATCAATATTCTGAAGATCAGCATCGCGCTCCGCTTTTGTAAATCTTTTTTCTTCCAAATGTTTTTGATGCAGTTGGATCTCACTTCAGATTGTTTACCTGCATTGACTTTAAAAATGTGACATTTATCGCAAATATCCTTTCTCGGTGCGTAGAAAGACAAATTAAAGCCTGTATTAAAAACATTTCTGTATATATTTATACTAACTGGATTATTGGTAGAAATTTAATATAGATCAAACATTTTTTGTACGCTCAAGTGGGCCTCTAAATATTTTCTCGAAGTAGTTGATCTGCAGTAATGTGAGTCGACTGTGGGGAAACTTGAAATGTGGGTTTTCACCTCTATAATTCGATGTTCTTCTGTAGGCTTTTTTCCACAATCTTTAAGTTTAGACTTAGCCTCTACAGTGTCAACTTCGTAATGCTTCGCAAAAAAGTAAGATATAACTCGTTCAGAAATTGATAGAGTATTCAAGAAGTATTTCTAGCACACTTGCACGGTTTTATTATTTGATTTAAAATAAAAATGGAAGCTACTTTTTTTTCTTGGCTGATCCTGTTCTTTGCAGTTTGATCTTCTGCGCTTAACCATGACCTTCTTTACGAAATTACCGTAAAATATTTGTTTTTCTGACGAGCTTAAGCTCCAAAAATGGGAATGAATATCCAGTCTTTCGTCTTCAGATACTTTAGTTGTACATGTATAAAAACATGATTGGGAGCAAACCGGACCAAGAGCTCTTCCTGGCCTTTCGACGCCTTTACTATTAACAAATGGCAAACCCCGATCATGAAGGTTCTTTCGTATATTCAATTCAGTATTTCGCTTTCTTTTTCGAGACAGAGAGTATTCTGAATACGCTGAAAACATTAATATAAATTAGAAAATTAATGCTTGAAATAGTTTAAGAACAAGAGCTGACATAAAACGTGAAATTACTTACAGGAACTGCTAATGTCCGACGGCAATTCACGCAGTACACTTCCACTTATTTCTGGCGAAGAAATCAGAACGTTGCAAGCAGTTTCGTAGTATTTTCGTAACGAGGATTTCGTTTTTGGAACATAACTCGAATCATTTCCTAGATCAATTGAAGAGAAATCAGTTTCGCTGCAAGTTCCAAGAATCTCATTTTGCATGCTAATTTGTGGTTAGTTGGCACATTTGATTTCTAATCAAATACTCACTCGGCACATCGGGCGCAGGAGACTCGTCCGCACGCTTCGACATCGCGATTGACACTGACATTGTTATGCTCAATGCTTTTACAATAATACATACGACATATTTTTACAAAGCGAGATTCAAATTTTGTCGTATGTGTTAGCTGATCTGTAACATACAACATTTTTTTGTTGACACTTAGAAATACTTAATTTGTATGAAAAAATTTCGTATGTGCAAAACTTTTAATGTATACGACAAAATGCGACTAAACAGCTTGTAACCTTGCACATACGACAAAATTAGACAAAATATCTCGGAATACAAAGGAGATATGTAAAAACTGATAACGCCGTTCGAAAGTTCTGTTTTGATTTGGTATATCTACATTATTATTTCAAAACAGCTCGATTTTCACATACGACAATCATTTGTTCAGGCGACGATTTGTTTAATAATTACATTGTACTCCTCCTCGGTGCAGTTTGATTTCTCAATAACATTCAAAAAAACATTC
This sequence comes from Philophylla caesio, assembly GCA_963971545.1. Lineage (NCBI taxonomy): Eukaryota > Metazoa > Arthropoda > Insecta > Diptera > Tephritidae > Philophylla > Philophylla caesio. The sequence continues at coordinate 58,304,118 of OZ020608.1, read as the reverse complement.
TCCATCAATGCCGACAATTTTTTTTAGCGTCTTTTTAACCGTACCATACTGAAAAAAGGAAGTTCGGTCGCTGTTTGCGGGGGCGCGTTTCCACGGAATGGTGAACGCTCCGGCGCAAATTATCGGATTTGAGAAATGAAATGAATAAAATGCAGACAGGTACAATTAGTACTATGTTTTATTCAAAATTTCACTCAAGTACAAATGTGCTTATAATATCTAATTATTTTGAGGTAATTGGTATTGGAAAAGTGGTCTTACCGGTGAACTGGCTTGGATGCTCCGATCTTTTGCTTGGTCTCCAAAGAAGTGCCGGTACCAAAAAACCGGCAAACACATCTGACCTGCCGGACCGCAACCCTTCGTCGAGTTTCCCCTCAACTTGGTTACGGTACGGCAGGTTGCGCTCAGTAACGGCTGAGGCAATTATGTCTATGCGTGTGTGTGTGTGTACGTATACACAAAGCAAAACACATCACAGTTCGCGCACGAGGGTGGTAAAAAACTATAACCGCCTACTAGGGTGGCGCGAAATATTTAGGCCGGCGGCCTAAACATTCCGGCCCCCTTGCGGTCAGCAACCCACGTTAATGAAAAAAGATCGCAACTACCACGCCAGGTCAGCGGTTTACATCCGGAGTGCTTATACCTATGCTATAAACGAATTTAAAAACGGTTATGATGGAAACAAACGTGGTTTTTTAAAAATTCAGTGCACTTTATTTAGAACAAGAAGAAGATAATATGAAAACAAAAGAAAATATGTATGTATACTTATTCATATAAGTGTTATAAAAATCCAATGCGCTAATAGTAGCGTTCTTGACGGGACAGTCGCAAAGGACGAGTTCTTGACTGCCCCGTCTACTAAACAAAAAAAAGTGAAAAATATGTATATATTTATACTGCTGGTGCGCGCCGGATACCACCAAGCCGAATATGGTGGCTTGGGCGAGCAGTCCGTTGACGGTTGTAGCCGGGGACCCGCTTACCAGGATTCGTGCGTATACATCCACGCCCAGTGTCATTCGAACCGGCGACGCTCGGTAAAAATTTGGATCGGCCAGCCGCATGAATTCAAAAGCGGTGGCGACCGTTGCATCAACTGAGGTAGGGGGGCTCATTCGAGCATGGCGCGTTATTACCGCGGCCTGGGTGACGACGCGCTCAGCCCCGCCATACTTGCCTCGTAGCACGAGGGAGCACTGTGGGTTGCGCCCAGTTCCGAGGCGTTGCAGATGCAGCTCTGCTGCTAGGCCGGCGTCAATGGCGGAGGTAGGTGCGCACGGGTCAACGAGCGCGCGAACTAGGTGGAGTCGCCCGCCGGATTCTATCCGCACAATTGCCGTGGGTGCGATAGGGATGACCGATCGCATTGTGGTCACGGCGATGGTGTTTGGCAATCTGCCTGACCTGAACCCGGTGGTAGGCGCCCGTTGTAACGCGCGGTCCGCGTTGCGTTGTTGACGGTCTTGACGACGCTGCCAACGATGACGGGGCGGTCGCAAAGGACTAGTTCTTGACGCGCCCTGTCTTTGGTCGGCTGGCGTTCGGCGCTCGTGCTGGAGCGATGGTCGGAACCGGCGCGTTTCGGGCTCGGCGCCTTCTACCGGCGGCGCTGTTACTTCGACTTCGTCATCGGCCCATGACATCGTCGGCTCCGTCGTCATCATCTTTTCCGTATACCGGGGGCACAGCCGTACCGCGTGGCTCATGTCGCACAGCCGGCACGGGATCGCGAATGGTGTGTCGCGGTTCTCCGTCTTTTGCCGGGTTTGTATTACGCAAGACATTCTGTAAATTGATGAACAATTTAAAATAAACGTAAAATATTGATTACTGTGGTTGGTGGGGGGCGAGTGGCATACATCATCACATGTGTCTACGAGGCGCGTCTCTTGACGGTGGAGCGCCCCGGTGTTAATAGTGACTTTTTTATTATTTGAACTGCATGTTTTAACAACAGTTTACATGGGCGCGTCGCACGGAAATGGGACGCCCGGGGCGAATGAACTGTTTTCAATTTTTATTATTAAATTTTATTCTATTTAAATTTTTTTTTTTTTTTTTTTTTTTTTTTTTTTTTTATCCTGGTGTGGATGGGCTAATACTCATCACGTTGTTTTTGGTTTATTCGAAAACCGTTTGGCGCTGTTTGCTGACTACTTTGGTTTGGTTGCAACAATTTTTGTTGAGCGCCAGAAAGCTAAGTTTAAATTTAAACGTAGTTTAACTTAACTTTGTTTAAACTAAGTTTAAAACGAGCACTGAAAAACTAGCTCTAATTCAGTATTCCCTTAAAAGTCTCGAGCGCGTTTGTTAAAATAAATAGTCCATATATGTATGTCAATATATATGTTTGCTAGTACTGTTTTAACCGCTGGAAGAAGAAGATCTCATTTTTGTATTTTTACGCAGAAGAGGATGAAGAGATATTCTCACCACTCGTCAAAGAGGGTTTCCCCACTTAAGTGACGGGTGCTACCAGCTGAAATTACTTTTTGATCTGACTTTGGTTTGCAACACATTTATTTAGTCAACAAACGTGTTTTTTAACTATAACTTAATTTAATCATTAAACTAGATAATAAATTGCAATTTTTGGTTATATTTTTTCTAATAATTACTTAATTAAAAAGCATGTGGCAACACTAACAGCTGTCAAAATAACGGTCATGCTACATGCCACTAAATTTTGGGAGCACGCGCCTTTTCAGTGTAGCAGTACACAAAATTATTCAACCAAAGTTTTATAAGTTTACTTTTTAAGAGAACATGTGGCCGAAATTCGGTATTAAAATTGGCAACAGTACCTTGTGTATTACACACGTTAAAGCAGATGGAAAACCTGAAGGAATTGCGAACAAGCAAGGCGATCGCAACTCGCAAGCATGCCTTCTTTGGGATGGGAAAGACGAAATCGAATGTGGATTGACTGCTACACAAAAAATGGCTGCACGTCCAAGACAAGCTGTTGCGAATAGTTTTCAGCTGCTAATACCCCAAGATTTAGATGAAGCAAGACTTGAAACCGCTATAAAGGAGCTTCCTTGCGAATATGATTCTTTGAGTCACACCTTCCAGTTGAAATGTAAAATTCATGATGACAAAAGCGATGGTCTGAAAGAGAATATACGTGAGTTGTCACCGCCCGATGTGCAGGTGGCGCTATTCCGTGCGGAGTTGGAGCTTGCACGTCAATATCACAATGTAGTCGACAAAGATCCTGTTGTAGTTATTTCCATACCAAGCTATTACAAGAAATCAGCATGGCCGCAATTGAGTTGTGCAGCTGAAAAGGCAGGATTTCATGTGGCGCAGATAATAACCGAACCAACGGCTGCTACACTTGCCTATGGTATAGGAGAACAAGATTCATCCGAGGGCAGCTCTGCCGAGAACAAAACGCAATATGTGCTAACTATTAAATGTGGTGGCCTGAATAGTCATTTTGCATTATATGCAGTGAGAGACGGTCTCTACACACAATTAGATGCCTATGGACCTTTTCCGATCGGTGGTCAACATTTTACCAATGAACTTGTGCAATTCATTTGCGAGGAATTCAGACGTAAATATAAATTGGATCCGCATGAAAGTCGGCAGTCTTTAGCAAAAATTAGTAGTGCGGCCACCAACTGCAAGCACATACTTACCACACTGCCCTCAACACAGATCTACATTGATTCACTTATGGACGGTGTTGACTTTAATGCACAAATGTCACGCACCCGCTTTGAAAGCCTTATTCAGCCCGTAATTAACAATTTTATGCAGATATTAAATGAATGTGTTGAACGGGCGAGATTGGAACACAGTGAAGTGACTGGTGTCAACTCAATTGTTTTGTTAGGTGCAACCATGCGCATACCGAAATTGCAATCTGTTACCGCTGCACGTTTCCCAGATGCGCAACTGCATTCTGCAATTTCTGCTGATGAAGTTGTTGCTATAGGCTGTGCACGACAAGCAACTTTCCTCCATACGCCACATGAACAAGACTTGGTTGCAACAGAGGAGCGAATTTACGTAGAAGAATAAATATTAATTTGGCACGGCAATGATGAAACAAATGCGCAAGTACTGCTGGGCAAAGGGACGTTACTGCCGCGTAAAGTGCAACTCGAACTGAAGCAAGCGTTGGACTCGGAAGGTGGAAGTGTACTTCGTGTACGAGCTGGTGGAGAAGTTAAAGAAGTGCCGTTGGAGGGTGTGACACCTGCTGATAATGGCACTTACCGCATTGAGGCAGACATTGATTGCAAACAAGTCGGCTCTGAAGAAATTAGAAAACCGCGACTGCGAATACGGGTATTTTGAAAACGTTCAATTACCTTTAAAAATTACTTATTAAATTTCATGTAGTCTAATATTTCATTTATGACCGCTAGATTGTTGTTAAAATATAACATTTTACTGAGAAAACTAAGTTATTATTTTTGGTATTTTTTAATTAACAATACCTCGATTTTTACAGAAAAAGCATTGCAGCGAATATATGGCATTTTCTAGACACAAATCTTATACAGTTCACTAGGCAATTTTTTTATGGTGTTTATACACTATTTAAAAAAAACTCAAAATATTTTAGCCAATTAAAACATGTATGTACATTGTATTGTAATAAAATTGAAGGTCCGCACAACTGCAAACCGAAAAGTGTTGTGAGTGCTATCTAAGTTTGAATTTTTATTTATTTATGGTAACGATATCTTTTTTAAATAAAGCTCAAATTTAATAAACAAAAAAAAACCAAGTGCAAGAATTCCCTTATCACGTCAGGACGCGAAATAATTAATTTTATTTCTCATGACTGTGGTTGTGAATGTTGGGTATGGTGAGGTGTAATTCTGTATGTGGTGCTATTATTATCGCACCATGGCCTGCCACCCAATCGAAAAAAAGAATGAGAACTTGGCTGAGCCGGAAGCTCGCCAATGCACTTTAGTAGTATAATGTTTGCTAATGATGTGCAGATGGCGCCGGTGCGCTTTGTGCAGATGCTCAAAAGGAAATTAATTCTAGCATTCGGTGTGACTGAAATTTCTACACCAGTAGTGGCAGAAAACTAAAGAATCTTTGGCTGAGCCGTAAGCTCACCAATGCTAAGTTACAGTCTCTGCCACTGTGCTGAACCTTAATACCGGTAATTATCAATACGATGCTAAGGTGGCCAAATGGCCTACAGATGACGCTGGTGCGCACTTTTCTACTGCCACTTGCTTGTTAATGAAATTCTATTTCACCACAGTAGTGAAATAGAACAAAGAAAAACGTAGCAACGCTCTCTCAATGAATGGAAATGACATTCATTGACAGCATAAAATACAGGACGGACGGAACTAAAGGATGGGGCGTAAATCCTAACCTGTTTGGAAATTTTTTTATACTTTACAAACACCACATGGGATCCGGGACCTGGCGCTGGCTTATGCACAAAATGCCGAGATGGAGCAGGTAAGTATGATGAATTGCAACAAAAAGAGCGGTAATGTATGTAGCTTGTGTTCATTATATTGAATATTCATTAATAATTGTCTTTTCAAGGTAACAGATGCAAGAAAACGGGACATTGGATAAAAAATTGGACTGTTGGACAATCTCTAGAACATATGTATGTAAACATATTAATATTCTTCGTTTACTTGGATGAAATATTAAATGTCTTTGATTAAAAGATTTGTAACATCTGTTGAGAACGAATCGGCGGACGAATCATGCGTTGCTCATTGTGCCAAATAACATTGAATGGATTGGATGGGCTGAAAGATGGAAATGAAAAAACTTCTTTTTCTGGGAAGTCTGTGAACGCAATTAGAAATTACTTATCAAAAACCGCTAAGCCACCTATAGATAAGGAATGGGCTGGCCAATTTGTAAAATTTGTTTTGATGACATTTCGACGTACGACGAATATATGGTAAAACTATTGCAATTACAGAGGCGTATTCTTTCGTGCTTTCGGAATCAACAAAGAAATGAGTATATTATGAGCGAACCACTGGATGAATGTACAGACATCGATGTAAATATTGAAGAAATTGAGATAAGTATTCAAAATAAGGAATTTAGTGACATTGATGATGATAATAATGAGATTTACCAGTGCTCAAATGATAACGAAATAGACACACATACTATTGTAAATGATAGGGACGATTTTGATCCCGTTGTATGTGAAACTGCATTATTGGATGAACATTTTTATTCTACGCACATAAATCGTCGCTATAAAATCCAACTGATGTGTAAATATTGTAATAAACTTTTTTTTAAAAATAATTCACAACTACGTAGACATATAAGCTTGGTACATAAGACTTCCAAGCAAATTTGGAAAATGCGAAATTTGTGGAATTACAACGAAAGGTGAAGAGTACCTCGAACTTCACAGGAATATTCCTGAAGGTAAATCCGATTTAGAATGTCGGTACTGCAGCAAACGTTATACTCGAAAAATCAATGTTATACGGCATATGCAGAACCATTGGGACAAAAAGAAATTTCAATGTGAAAGATGTGGTTTGCGGTTTTCTGAAAGACCAATTTACTATCACCATAGATTGCAACATGACGCAGAAGAGGATCCTTTGATTTGTAGCGTATGTAACCAGTCGTTCAAAACTCGCCGTACTTATAGAAATCATCTTTGGGTACACCGTGAGGATCGGCCACGGTACGGCTGTGAAATATGTGGCAAGACATTTGTTGAAAAATACACGCTTAAAGTGCATCAGAGGTGTCATAGTGACAAATAAAATATAAACGTAAACCGGTTAACAAATTTTTTTTTTTTTTTTTTTTTTTTTTTTTACAAGAGCGGGTACGGTAAGTACGCGGCGACACTAATACGGTAGTGCACTCCCTAATAATTGTCCCTTTTCAGGTATTTTTGAACACTACAGGTGCGGAACTCAACATCGGCACAACGCGGGACAAAGCGATGACGTCGCGGGTGAGCCCTTTATAATAGATATTTTAAAATTCTGTAGTATCCCTTACAATTGTTGAAGGGAGGGGGTAGTTCGATCCCCATAAGGGACATAAAATGTGCATATGTATGTATGTTTGTATGTTATGAATGTTGTGGGTATATGCATTAGGGTGTTTCGCCAATTGCGGCATGATTGTGGGTTTCTACGATTTATTTAAAACAAAGTTTAGAATCGTACGCAAGTTCGTGGAATCTTTTCAATGAACAATAATTCCAACATATAAAACAGAGAGAACATCTAATGTGGATGTGGCAAATTAAGTTGATCTTAATTACTAGAATACGATACACATGAACCTAGTACCTACCAACATGCATATGTACATATATACATACATGCATGTCAGCCACCTACATACTACTAAAAAATGTTGATTTAGAAGCCTCAGCCACTGCTCGGGACGAGGAGCTTCTTTTAGATGTTTGTTTTTAGGTGTCTTTTCCTAGGTTAGTTGGTGGTGGCTTCCTCATTTTCTTCGGTGAAGGGCGGAAGAAGAACCAACTTGACGAGTGGTCTCGTAATTTGGCCTTTTTCCGTCAGGATGTCCACCACTCGTACCCGGTTGTCAGAACCTGGGTGTAGATTTGTTATACGTCCCAATCTCCATTCGTTAGGTGGTAGATTTTCTTCCTTGATCACTACAAGGTCTCCTACTTGCATATTCTTTTGTGGATGTTTCCATTTGATGCGTTTCTGCATCTCCGTTAGGTATTCTGTCTTCCATCTTCTACAAAAGGTTTGGTGTAAAGCCTGGAGCTTTTGCCACCGGTTGACGATGGAGGCAGGATTTTCGTTAACATCTATTTCTGCTGGGGCTAATAAATGTCCACCCACTAAAAAGTGTCCTGGAGTAAGCGGCTCCAAGTCTGATGGCTCATTTGACGATGGGCTTATCGGTCGCGAGTTGAGGCAAGCCTCGATTCGGCATAAAAGAGTCGAGAACTCTTCTATAGTATATTTATGATCCGATGCGATCTTTTTAAAGTGGCTTTTGAAGCTTTTAACCCCTGCCTCCCACAATCCGCCCATATGCGGAGACGCGGCGGGAATGAAATGCCATGTCATTAGTTGATGGCTGAATTTTGATAAGGTGTTGTTGCGGGCTTCAGCAATAAAGGCCTTAAATTCTGATCGGAGAGATCGTGATGCTCCGACAAAGTTCGTACCGTTGTCGGAGTAAATGTTCTGAGGACATCCTCGTCCTGCAGCGAATCTGGAAAATGCTGCCAGGAATGCAGCGGTACTCAGATCGCTGGTAGCTTCCAGATGAATGGCTTTCGTCGTAAAACAGATGAAAAGGCAGACGTAGCCTTTGGACATTCGACATCCTCTTCCGCTAAAACTTTTTATGTCGAAAGGTCCCGCAAAATGAACTCCTGTGTTTGTAAACGCACGGGAGAAGGTGGTGCGTTCCTGTGGCAGGATTCCCATAAGTTGTGTTTGGGTTCGCTTTTTGTAGATCGTGCAGATCTTACAATTGTGGATGACGGCCTTAATCATGTTTTTCACCTTCGGAATCCAGTACTGCGTGCGGATGAGGCGTAGCATCAGTTGATTTCCTCCATGTAAGGATACTCGATGGATAAACTCCACCAAGAGACGGGACAACCTGCAGGAATATGGAAGGATGACCGGATGGCGCTCATTATAGGCCAAATCTAGGGACGCGCCGAGACGACCACCAGTCTTCATGATATCATCTTCGTCGATGAAGGGGTTGAGGGGCAGCACTTCACTCTTCGCACCGATGGACTTTCCAGATTTCAGCTGCATGTACTCTTCTTTGTAATATTGTTTTTGACATACGATTATTAAACGTGTGGTCGTTGCTTTAATTTCGTCGGGCGAAATTAAGCAAGACTCCGTTTTGAAGGAAGCTTTTGTTTTTGGATGTGTACTTTTGTAGAATCGTATCATATAAGATATGATTCTCAAAGCTTTTGAGAAATCTGAAAATCGATCGAGAAGTTTAAAATCGCTATTCTTTATTTGAGTTGCATGTATTTGCACCCTTTTCTCTTCAACAGCGGTGTTGAATTCCATATCCTGTGCTGGCCATTTGGACTTGTCTTCTTGTAGCCAAGAAGGTCCCTGCCACCACAACAGATTGTTAACCAGCTCATGGGCCGGAAGCCCTCTGCTGGCCAAATCTGCTGGGTTTGATGCTGAATCCACGTGCAGCCAATCTTTGTTGCCAACTTTTTCGACAATTTTTGTTATCCGATGGGCAACAAAGGTTGACCAAGAGCACGGCGGTTTTCTAATCCATGCTAAAACTATGGTTGAATCCGTCCAGAGATTCATTTTTAGATGGCTTAAGTTCAGATTTTCCATCACCGATTCCATTGTTTCTGCCAATAGAACCGCTCCGCAAAGTTCTAACCTTGGTAATGATATTGTTTTAACTGGGGCCACTTTCGATTTTGCCATAAGTAGATTGATGTGCATTGCATCTTCAGTTTTTACTCGTAGGTACACGGTGGCTGCATATGCTTTTTCTGATGCGTCACAGAAACCGTGTATTTCTACTTCTTCACTAGGTGAGAAATATACCCATCTTGGTATGTGGATGTTGTCGATTTCCGCATAGTCATGCATAAATGTTTGCCAGCAGTCCAATGTTGTTGGAGACACAGTTTCGTCCCAACCTGTCGCTTCCAACCAAATTTTTTGCATTATTATTTTGGCTATTACGATGATAGGAGCGAGCCAACCGAGTGGGTCGAATAGTTTGGCTATCGCTGAAAGTATTGCCCTTTTCGTTAAAACTTTGTCTGTCTCTATTGGCTTTACTCGAAAATAAAAATGGTCAGAATGAGCATTCCATCGGATACCCAATGCCTTTACGGAACTGGAATCCTCAAATTCTAAAAAGTCATCACTAAGTAGGTGAGCTTTTGGGATACCTTGCAAAATGTTTGTACAGTTGGAAGTCCATTTTCGTAATGGAAATCCGGCTGACTGAAGTACCTGCGATATTTCATCTCGGGCTTTTATCGCCGAATCGATGCTATGTCCGCCGGCGAGCACGTCGTCAACGTACATGCATTTTCGCAGAATATTGGATGCGATCGGATAATCGCTCTCCACGTCATCGGCTAGTTGATGCAATGTCCTTATCGCAAGATAAGGAGCACAGTTTATGCCAAAGGTGACAGTCTTTAGTTCAAAAAGACTTATCGGTTCCTTTGGGCTGGTCCGGAAGACTATTCGTTGGTACCTGGTTTGATTATCGTTCACCAGGATTTGCCGATACATCTTCTCAATATCGCTATTGAAGACGTATTTCATCAATCTCCATCGGAGGATCAAGATTGGTAAATCAGCTTGAAGTACTGGTCCTGGTAGGAGGACATCATTTAAGCTGGTGCCATTTCCAGTGGGGCATGAAGCGTTGAATACCACACGGAGTTTGGTAGACACACTTTTTTCCTTCACGACGGCATGGTGAGGTAGAAAATAGCAGTCCGTAGAATCTGCTGACACGATGGTATTTATCCTTGCCATGTGTCCCATCGTTTCGTATTCGGTTACGACTCGGTTATATTCCGCTTGGGTCTGCGGATTTTTCGCTAATCGCGTCTCATTCCGGAAGAACTGAGAGCATGAGCTTTTCAGCGAAGGTCCTAGGCTGATGAGTTTCGGGAAATCTTGCTTAAAGGGTAAAGATACCACATATTTTCCTTCCGTGCTTCGCCTAGTTGTGGGTTTGAACAGTTGTTCACAATATGTGTCTTTCTTCTTTGGGATATCCTCCAATTCCCAGAAGGTAGTTAGCTGCCTGTCCAGACTCACTTCGTTGAAAAACGACACGATATTGGTGGTTGGATTTGTAGCATCAGCACTACCAGTTAGTATCCAACCGAATACGGTTTCTTGAGCTAGAAGTGTATTTTGAACATTCTTCCTCAAACCGCTTAAAATAATTTGGGGGTATAGGTCTCCGCCGAGAACCAAGTCGACTGGTTCATTCACAAAGAAACGTTGATCCGCCAATACTAAATCTGGGAATGATTGCTTCGTCATTGCGCTTATCTGGCAAGTCGGAAGATTCCCGGTTAGTTTCGGTAAAACTAGTACCACTGTATCTAATTTTATTAATGGGTCAATTGGTGACCCCAACTGAATCGCGCATGCTTCAGTCACATGCGCGGATGTGGAATAATTGATGCCAGAAACCTGGGCACTCATTCGTTCCGAAGGCAGGTTGATTCTGCGTTTGAGCCTCTCCGTAATGAAGGAACACTCAGAACCAGAATCAATTAATGCTCTTGCAGAGTAGTCTGTGCCATTGTAATGTATACTGACACGTGCAGTGCCTAGCAGCACACCTGCATTAGTGTTTGCAAAGCAAGAATTTATATTTTTTGTACCCACATGTCCAACTGCTCGTCTTTCCTGGGCCTGCCGAGAGGTAGATGCTTGGTCGTCTGAGGGGTTCGGAGTTCCCCTAGGCGCATTTGCTCTTGGTCGGAATGCTTCTATATGGAGCAAGGTGTGATGTCTCGAGTGACATGTACCGCAGTTAAAAGAACTCGTACATCTTGACACCGTATGTCCACAGCACAAGCAGGTCAGGCAACCGTGGTTGTTTTTTACGTGTTCTATCCTCTCCTTTGTGGTAAGGTTGAGGAACCTTTGGCAATCACGTAATTTATGTTCTTTGTTTTTGCATAACGTGCAGGAGAACTTAGCGACACTAGTTTGATATACGCCAAGTCGTTTGGGGGGCATGGAAGTTTTTTGCGGCTTAATATTCGTATCGGTCTTTTTTCCTTTCAGACCTGACACGGTTTCCAAGGTCTGGAACCTATTTGACAGGAACCTGTCCATGTCCTCCCACCGCGAAATTTCGCTTTTATTTTCTATGGTCTGTTCCCATAGAGCCAGTGTACATTCTGGCAATCTTGTCGAGCATAGATATGTTATAATTGCATCCCAATTCGAAATGTCAATCTGTTGACATTGAAGGGCAGATATGCAATTATTTATTTCGCGCTGGAGTCGTTTTATGGAGGTACCACATTCACTCTCCACTGCAGCAAGGTTGAATACAATTTTTAATTGCGTGTTGACCAAAATACGTTTATTCTCGTATCTGTCCGTCAAATTCTTCCACGCTGATCGAAAACCTTCATCCGTTAGGAGGCACTTCTTCACGATGTCTTTCGCTTCCCCTTGTGTCTTCTGATTGAGGTGGAAAAGTTTTTCCACTTCACTGAGGCGCTTATTCTTTATATATAAGGCCGTGAACAAATATCTAAATGTTGGCCAGAAGAGGTAGTCCCCCTTGAAAATTTCCGTGTCACACGGCGGGAGACGAATGTTGTGGCCAGGTTCAGACGTATCATCCACTCTGTCGATTTTAACAAGGCTTGCATGTTTGTCAGCCATGTCAGCCATGCATCTTAAATAAACCTTGTATGTGCTCTTGCATTTGGGTTTTACAACGGCAATCCCTTTAGCATCCAACGTATCTGACTGGAGCAGATCTTCACTAGCTAACTTTGCCTTTTTCCACATGGCTTTTAGCTCCTCTTGCTGAAGGGTAAGAGTATATTTGGAGTGTTCCTCTTGATTCATATCTTCGTAGTCAGGTGCGAATTCTACTACCGCATCTGCTAACCTAATGAATTTCTTCATAGTTCAAAGATGGAACTTTCCAAATAGAGGTTAGGAAGAATAACAAACAAGCACTTAGAGCGATTGCAGATATTTTGTATGAAAGACTGAGAAAAAATCCCGATAAACCCACACCAGTAAATCGTACTCTTTTTTTATAAAAGAAGACAGTATGTTTCGTTTGAAATGATTGAATAACAATTTATTTATTTATTTTCGTCGTTAAGTATTTTTAGACGCTACTGTAGTGTATACTTTCTTAATATACATATGTATATACGTGTATGTATATGTATTTGTGTAGCACTCGCCACCCCACTTTTCGCGCTTTTTTTTCACACAAGGTGTTTTGCCAATTTTGTAAAGAATATAGCTATATATATATATATATATAAATGCGTATACAATGTTACAATTTCGCGGCGGTTTGTGAAAATATTTGATTTTCGGTAAATTGACTGGAAATTGGTTTGCGGAAAAATTTCTTGTGTGTTAACAATATATAACCTCAAACAGGGCAGTGACAGTGCGGCACGTGTGAAACCAACAAAGAGTTTAAAAGTGAACCAAGATAGATTGCACCGACAACAAAAAAGGCAGAATTAATTGAAATCACAATAAACCGTGATGTTTTAACCAAACTTTAATGCCGGGTGCAGTAATTTAATAAAAAAAAAAACTTTTAGTGTACTGGGTTTTCGCACTGTTGCACTGTTCGTCACTGAACCGGAGGAACGTGGTTTTTTGCTAATTTGTTTCAATTCACCGTAAATCACTCGCGCAGTTTAACAATATTAAAAAATTTTTGTTTTTGGTTTTTTCTTTTAAATTTTTTACACAGTTTCAATGGAAGTGCACTGAATAATTCAACCACGTACCTTATTTCAAATATTTTAAATTCTGTCGTAGAGTAAACTGGACGTCTGTGCGGACTTGTTGTTGTATTGAAAAACCGCTGGTGGATAGCTGGTTTACACGCTGGCTTATAGCTTGGATATATAGCTGGCTTATAGCTGCTGTGTATGATGGCTTATAGCTGGCGTATATGATGGCTTATAGTGCTTCTGTAGAGTGGACTGTAGTTTTAAATCCGGCTCGAAGGACCAGTGTTTGCGGGGGCGCGTTTCCACGGAATGGTGAACGCTCCGGCGCAAATTATCGGATTTGAGAAATGAAATGAATAAAATGCAGACAGGTACAATTAGTACTATGTTTTATTCAAAATTTCACTCAGGTACAAATGTGCTTATAATATCTAATTATTTTGAGGTAATTGGTATTGGAAAAGTGGTCTTACCGGTGAACTGGCTTGGATGCTCCGATCTTTTGCTTGGTCTTCAAAAAAGTGCCGGTACCAAAAAACCGGCAAACACATCTGACCTGCCGGACCGCAACCCTTCGTCGAGTTTCCCCTCAACTTGGTTACGGTACGGCAGGTTGCGCTCAGTAACGGCTGAGGCAATTATGTCTATGCGTGTGTGTGTGTGTACGTATACACAAAGCAAAACACATCACAGTTCGCGCACGAGGGTGGTTAAAAACTATAACCGCCTACTAGGGTGGCGCGAAATATTTAGGCCGGCGGCCTAAACAGTCGCAAAAAAGGAGTTAACAATGTTGTTAAATTCTACCACAATTTTCTACCATAATATATATTGCACAAGTCACGAAACACTTTGTTTTAACTACATACCTTTAACTATTACAAAAACCAAAACAAACAATTTAGGAATAAGATTCTTCACAATTTTTCAGCAAAATCTGCACACATGTAAAAAGGCGGCAAAATGTTTTTGTCACAGTTGTTTTAACATAGGTTGTGTTTGAAAGCTCACAGTTGATCAATTAAAGCAAATTTATCAATTTGGAAATTATCGATTTACTAAATGAGCTGTTAGTTATCGGCTGGAAATCAAATTTTAGTAGATTTTGAACGTCGAAAATTTTGATTTTCTTTCGCTAGATCACTGATTTCGACCAGTGTGCTACTGCGGCAATGCAAATGATAGCAACAAATTGGACATCGTAAATGCAGAGAAACCAACAACACTACAGGCTAGTATCGAAACAGGGGAAGTCATCCTCGCTACAGCACTATTACGTTTATGCAATACTGTCGGAGGCTCTCTCATTGCACGTGTGTTGTTGGACTCAGGTTCTCAACTCAACCGCGCAAAGAGCACAGCATAGAGGTATTGGGAATTGGCCCTACAGCAACGAAAACGCAGCAAGTATGCTGCGTTGAACTAAAATCGCGCCATACCGCATTTTCGTCGACCTTGGAAGCGGTAATCGTGCCAACAATAACTTTTGTTAACCCACAAACTACGTCAGCATTGATGAATGGAATGTGCCCAGCAATATTACATTAGCGGATGAACGATTCAACGAGCCAGCCACTGTCGATTATCTTAATGGAGCAACGTTATTTTATGATTTGCTTCTCGTCGGGCAAATCAAGTTACGCAACAATTTACCAGTCTTGCAAAAAACTAAGCTCGGTTGGATCGTGTCTGGTATCGCTAATTCATCTGCGCCAATAGCTTCGTCACCAAAAACATCATCGTTACAGAGCATTTCTTACCATGTCGAATGAACCCGTTCTCGATCAAAAATTTGTTCGGCAGAGGAGCAAGCATGCGAAGACCTCTTTCAAACAACCACAATCAGATGTCCAAAAACCATAAAATTCATCGTTCGCTTACCGTTTAAGGAATACCCCAGCAGCCTAGCGCAGTCATATGACGCAGCGTGCAAAAGGTTAGTGTCTCTTGAGTATACATTTTCCTCCAATCGCACACTCTTCGACACATACCGCGAATTCATTACCGAATATATTAATATTGGGCATATGACACTGCTTAGTAACCTAAAAACAGCTCATAATTTTATTCCTCACCACTGCGTCATAAAGACGGATAGCAGCACCACAAGACTTCGTGTGGTCCTCGACGCGTCGTGTCGAACGTCCAACGGAAAATCTCTGAACGACATTTAGCGCGTTGGCCCGACGCTACAGGACGACATATTCAATATCCTCCTTCGCTTGAGAGCACACAAATACGTTTTAATGCCGGATGTTGCTAAAATGTACCGCCAGGTTCAAGTGAATGCAGCTGATTCTTCGTGGCAGTGTATTTTGTGGCGAGAATCGCCTAACACTGTTGTGCAAATGTACAAACTGCAAACAGTCACTTATGGTACAAGCAGCGCACCATACCTGGCAACAAAAGCTCTACACCAGTTAGAAAAGAAGGAGGCAGAATCAGTGCAATTGGATAAATTGTGACATTAAGAGACTTGTATGTCTATAACCTTATGAGAGGCGGCGCCGCTATTGAAGAAGTCATCCAAATTAAGCAGCAAGTTGTTGAATTGCTAAAAAGAGGTAGTTTTCCTCTACGCCACTAATGACAAATGAAAGCATCCAAATTCAGAGGTATGTACCTTTCAACACCACCACTGAAATTCACGCATTCGCAGATGCCAGCACCAAGGCTTACGGCACCTGCATCTACATAGCTACACGCGATTATAATGGTACGACGTCAACGTTCCTGGCCGCTAAGCCACGTGTTGCTCCAAAGAAAGAAATAAGCTTACCTCGAATAGAATTGTGCGCTACCTTGCTGCTGGCGGAAATATTAATATCAATAATTGACATATTTTCGGCAAATGCTGATGGGATTCATTGCTGGTCCGATTCGACCATAGCGCTTTCTTGCACCAAGGGTGAAACGTCGCGTTGGTCAGTTTTCGTTGCAAATATAGTGACCAGAATTCAACAATTAACATCACAATTAGAGTGGCATCACATAACATCAGCTGACAATCTTGCTGACGTCATTTCAAGGGAAGCAACGGCTCATGACTTATTCAACAATAGCTTATAGTTTCATGGGCCAAGATTTCTACTGCTGTCTCAAGAAAACTGGCCACATTCATCATTTGATACACCGTCTGACATACAAGGCGACATAATCGCTTCTGACAAATACATAAACAACTACCAAACATTGCTTCGCATCTTTACGTACGTGAGGTGGATCATTCAACGCAAGAGGGGATTAACTATTACAGCCGGCGAAATAGAGGCAACGTTAGAAATGGTATGCAAAATTATTCAGCTGTCGTATTTTCGTAACGAGTATCAAATGATGTTGCACAACTCACCACTTCATCGATCTTCAAGGCTCCTTCAGCTCGCACCATTCTTGCACAATCAACTCATTCGAGTCGGCGGCAGAAAAAAGCAATCAACATTACCCTTCGACGCCAAACATCCCATCGCGATGCCTCATGCTCAGCCTTTCGTTCACATTCTCATTACTTAATATCATCGACAACACCGTCATGCAGGCGCTCAAACATTGCAAAATATTCTTCGTGACAAATTTTGGATACTAAACGCAAGGAAGGTCATACGACAGGTAATTCACTACTGTATAATTTGTTATCGCCTTCGTCCAGTAATCACCGAGCAAATAATGGGACACTACCTTCGCAACGCATAAATCCATCACACCCATTTGAGACTACCAGAATTGACTATTGCGGTCCCGTGTTAATGACTCAAATAATCGGAGGCAAGGCTGCAATAAAAGTGTACATTGCAGTGTTCATCTGTTTTAGCTCCAAAGTAGTTCACTAAGAGTTAATGCCTGATTTATAAACGGCAGCATTCGTCGCTGCACTTAAACGACTTATTGCTCGGAGAGGGCGATGCAGAATCATTTACTTCGACAATGCAACTAACTTTATCGGAGCAAACCGTGAGCTACGCCGTCTGCTTGAAGCATTTATCACTCAGCAGCACATCAACTCAGTAGAGAACCTTTTCCGCGAGGAAGGAATACTATGGAAGTTTATCCCACCCAGATCACCACATTTCGGTGGGCTAACGACCTCAAAGCGCTTACCCCCGCACACTTTCTGATAGGGCGTACCTTCACCGCTATACCCGAACCGACATCTGAAGCTGCACCACTTAGCCCCTTAAAGCGATATCAAATTGTCCAGTGGATCCAAGTACAATTTTGGAAACGATGGCAGCAGAATAATTTCAAGAAGCTGCAAACCAGATGCAAATGGCAATCAGCGCAACACAATTTGAAGGTAAATGATTTAGTATTACTAAGAGACGACTTGACACCACCACTTAAGTGGCCAATGGGCCGCATCATAGACAATATGCCAGGTGAAGAGGGCAAAGTAAGAGTTGTACAAGTAACAACCGCACAGGGAGTATATAAGCGCTCAATTACTAAGGTATGCAAACTTCCAACAGAGTTTTCACCTACTGCAGAAACTGACTGACAGCATAGCTTTCAGGTCCCCCCTGATGATCGCGACCCCACTAAAAATAGCCAGCAACCAATGGGATAACACTACCATCCGTACCCAAAGTATCGGAATCTAAGCCTCTGAAATTTGCACCTGTAGAAATTTCAGAAGTAATTATGGAGCAATTGAAACCAAATAACGCTCCTGGGGACGACTTAATTACTCCAAATATTATTATTGAGCTACCAAATTGTGCCGAGTAAACGTAAGTCAAGAATTACACTTGCATCCAAAAGAAAATCGAGGGACGGTACGCTTAGAAAGTTTTTGAATTTTCCCTTATTTTGTGAAATTTTTGAATACAATAAATTGCAGAAATGTCGCACAGATGCTTTTTATGTGAAAAAAACGAGAGATAAAGCAATAAACATTGCTATGCATGCGTAAGTGTTTCATTTCAAGTGCATTACAAAAGTTTCATTGCACTGTCTATGTTGACAATGTTGTTCGTTATATCGCTGGATTTGTGGTATCAAAAAACTAACTAAAGTGGTATACAGCAGCTTGAAGGTGTATGGGTCTAAGAAGTATGCGCTATTTCGTCGGACAAAGGACATCATGGCGTATGCTTTTGAAACTACATCGCTGACATGCGTAATGAAGTTTAGTTTAGTGTCAAAATAGACCACCAAATATTTAACACACGCGATCAAGAAACTTCCCTGAAATCATATATCTCGTTGGGAAGGGATTACATTTTCTTGTAAAAGTAGAATATAAGCACTTTCTAACATTCAAAAAATTGATTCTGAGAGCACCATGAGTGTAGCTTATGAAGTTCTAACAGAAGTGGAATCACTTAAATTTCTGATAATAACTTACAATTTTATTGAGCTCAAGGCCAGTTTTTAAGAAAGATTTTTGTGAAAAAACAACAACAATTTTTAATGCTAGAAGTTATAGTACTTTTTCGTAAATCAATCCTAACCAGACTTCTTTTTTTATTAAATTAATTAAATTTATTTTAACAGGCCAACAGAAAAATAAACAAACATATTTCTAATAACCGAGTAAACTTTAAGGTCGTCCACATATAGTAGAAATTTAGAGGTTTGAAGGTAGGAACTGATATCGTTAATAAATAAGTTAAACAACAAAGGTCCTAGTATAGTGCCCTTGAGAACGCCCGACGTGGCAGCAAATGGATTTGAGAAAACATTATCAAAAGAGACAACGCAACCAAGTATGATCTAATCCAGTCCAGGAAATTGGAATGAAACCCAATATTCGATAATTTAGAAACCAATATCTTATGAGAAACTCTGTGGAATGCTTTAGAAATATTAGTATAAATTGTATTGCGTGTAAAGGTTAACGAACAAAAATCTAAGCAAGTTACCTTTACACTAAACAAAAAAAATTGCCTGCCCTTGATTTTGAATAACGTACAAATACCACAAAGCAATCATGCCACATACTCGTATCTAGGAGTCCACCTGGATAGGCGACTTACTTGGCGTAACCACATAGAGGCTAAACGGGTTCATCTTAAGTTGAGACCAGTTCTCTCGCAATTCGTCTGAAGAGATGGTACTGGCAGTTACTTATGTTTCCTCTAAATAATGCAGTAAATAACGCTTTTCAGCTTTACAAAATATATCCAGCTGAAAAAAAAGTTAACAGTACGACACACGATATTTTTTCGTTTACGAGAGATATTGTTTGTACATACTTTCTAATAAAAGATTCAGCCTCTAATACTTCAACCATGTCAATTCCAATATCTTCATTAGCAGTGATAAAACGAGTACCTGATGCTATTAGGTTGGATGGTAAAGGACATCTAATTAATAAGCAAAACAAACAAACTCGATGTAGCTATTGCCTTAAAAATACCACTTTGAAGTGGATCAAATATAATTTTGCCTTACATAGCAAATGTTCAATTTTAATTCACAAGTAAATATTATGTATTGATAATTACATAATAAAAAATTTAAATGTTTTATATTGTGTATAAAATAAAAACGAAATCCATTGCCTATAACGGTATCTTACATGTATACATGTTATCCTAGTGTTCCATTATTGGAACGGTTACAAAACTAAAAATCTAAATGAGGTATTTTTTTTCCAATGTCGGTATCATTATACATATGTAAACATACCTTAATCCGATTTTTATAAAAATATTAAAGTTAATTGCGACAGCTCACCAGACGTGAGTGATATTCTTGAAGGGGGCGCTTCGTCCCAAAGAGAGAGATAACTTATTTTTGTAGTCGCTGTTTTAGCACTTGATTCTGGCTTTTCATATAAGAATTTGTCAATGAAGGGGTTACATATGACCCCCAGTGTTTTGATTGCATTGTCACCTTAATCAGAAGTGCCATTAGATGTTTCAATGTGGTTCACGCTCCACTTCCTTAAATTGAAACTACCCTTTGAGAGCAAAGTCTTGAGTTGATATTGCAAATCGATTGCTTCAATTTATGTGTTGGAGGTAGTACCGTACATAACAGTGCACAACTGATAAATGGCTATTGACTCCCTTTCGTCAGAGCTTCTTCTTCTTCTTTTATGGCGCTACAACCGTTTGTCGGTTTGGGCCTGAAACAAAAGGCTTCGCCAGTTCCCTCTCTTCTTCGCTAGGTTTCGCCAATTATTTCCCCCGAAGTGAAGACAGGTTCTTCTGCACTTAGTCTTTCCAGTGTATTTGTGGGCGCCCCTGCCTCCGTTGTACACCCATGCATGCCGATTCGAAGCATTTTTTCAACTCATGTCATCCCAGTGTTCCAATTTCGGAACGGTTTACTTTTTATTGTAAATTTTGGACGCATATTTTAATTTATGTTATTATGTTGGTATTACTAACATACCTAGTTGTCAGTTTAATAAATGTCATTTTATTTCGCGAGGCTTTTTGTATACAAGAAAAAATATTTTATATGGAAGTTTTTTGTGAAATTTATGGGGAACAGAAAAAGCTAAGTAATTATGATATTTTATATTAAAGTAAAGACAATTTAAGGTTTATACACATGTTATATTCTTGTTTTATCATGTCATTATACTTGTTTAGAAAAAAATATGCAACCTTGTGAATAAATGTGACTTCTGTGTATTATTCCATAATTGGATCAGGAGCAATTATTGCTTCAGTATTGCTTCGTTGTTATTATTATTTTTATTAAAGATTAAATGTGGATGAGATAATTTCGCAGTTGGAAGAGCATGGCGATGTGTTCGCGGCCGATATCTTCATCACACCTCCTGATAATTTACTAAATAGTAATTTGTGAAGACATCAGTTATTTGCCGAAGCTGAACTTCGTCTCGAGCCGAGTTAAGGATATTGACCCAGAACCTTCCTTATCCCCAGTGACGCAGCCTAGCTCCTCGTCGTCAGTGACTGAGCCACCGCCAAAAAGAAGACGTGTTGAAGTCACAAGAAATGGAAGATTTGTGGACATTCCAGAAAAGGCTGAGAAAGAGTCCTGTGAACCATATTTCCTGGAAGACCTCGAAAATCCGGTCCACTTTTTTTGAACTATTCGTTCCGGGTTACTACGACAGATATCAATCATTTTATTGCAATTTTGTTATTGTCAGGGTATAACAGTGTATCAAGATACATAATGTATTGGGAACAAAAAGTTGACTGCAGTTTTTCAACAGTGGCAGCTCTTATCTCGAGAAATCCCTTTGAAGATTTATTGCGCTATTTCCACGTAACAGATAATAATAAACTTAATCCTCATGATAAGCTAGCAAAAGTGCGCCTTCTATGGAACCTGCTCAATGCAAGATGGGTCAATTATTACCCAGGAGACAAAAATTTGAGCATCGACGAAGCGATGATTCCATGTTATGGGAAACACGGAACACAACAGCATATCCATTGAAAGCCAATTAGATTTGGATATAAAACTTGATCAATATGTACACGACTTCGGTACTTTATTTATGGTGAGCTATATCAGGGAGCTAGTACCGGAAATACACATCCCGAATTAGGTGTTGGTGCTTCAGTTGTTCTTGCCCTAATATTAAAACTACCACAGGGAGCTTACAGTTTCTATTTTGATTATTTTTTTTACATCGTAGCATCACAGAATTTTGTTCTTCAAAGAGTGCTGACGTGTTTTAAGTTCGCTCCGTAGACATTAAATTTTGTGCTAATTAAACAGGGGAAAAAATATATATGTATAATAAACCCATACATATATAAAAATAAACAAACCAAATGAATAAACAAGGCGATGAGCCAAACTGATACCCGTGCGCAGAGACAACGCAAGCAGGATGAGCACCGGATTTTAGTCCAACGTAACAACGCATATTTTTCGATTCGGTGGCAGAGTGACAGCGGAAGCTCAAAGTCCAATCCGCCGACTACCCTCAAACCCCCTTAAAATTCAAGACAGTGAACTTGTTCACCGAACTTACCAACGACAACTCCTATTGCTTGGAGTGAAGAGTGCGATTCACCTGTGCCCTGTCATATCTCATGTTCAACGGTTATATCAAATTCGGTGAGCGATTACATATATCCAAATATAACTGCAACCACAACAACAAGTCCGCAAAAATCAACGGGTACCAAGCCAAAAACAACCCGCATAAGCTCAAATCAGCAAGTGAAAATACAGAAGATGTATCTAACCAAAATTATAAAAGTGCTACAAATCACTAAAGCCAAACCTCCGCCAATATATCTTGTTAAAAATTTCAGTCAGCTTAGCGGTAATAACATCTTTCATATTATCCCACTATCTAAAGTAAATATTCGTGAAATTAAAGTGCAATTATACACTGAACAGAATTTTCGCACAGTGTTTAAACACTTGGACGACGCACGCACAAAGTTCTATACATACCAGCTTAAATGTGCAAACGGCTCACAAATTATAATTAAAGGTATCGAGGCAAGTTCTGAAGCTGTGGAAGTTTTAGAAGCTTTAATCTAAAAGTTTTAGTAAATATCTTTAATAGAAACAAGATTCCGCAGCCCATGTTTAAAGTTGAGCTTGAGCCTGAAAACAAACCGCTTGGGAAAAACGCTGTGCATCAGGCGTAGTAAATCCTGCACATACAATAACAGGAGCCTCACGCACAATACGGTAGATAATCCAATATCGATGCCATAATAGCATCGTTGCAACAAAGCATGATGAACTTTATAACTTTCATGCACAACAAAATGCAAGATCTCATGCGAAATCAAAACTCCCTGCTCAAACTGCTTGCTACTCAACAAACAAAATAACGACCTCAATTAAAATAGCCCTCTGGAATGCAAACGGCATTCCTCGCCACAAACTACAGCTGTCAAAATTCCTTAACGACAAGGAAAATGACGCTATGCTCCGTGCTAAAACACAACTAGCTAATAAATATAATTTCAAAATTCCGGGATATACTTTTTATTGCACGAATCATCCAGATGGTAAGGCCATGAGCTGGTATTTTAGTCTGAAATCGCATTTAACACAATCCCTCGATAGGAATTGCCAAGAATTATCTGCAAGCAACATCAATATGCCTACAAAAAAGGAAGGTGATACTACACTGTCCGTGGCTTCTGAATCTACAATCAGAGCTGCCGCTAGCATTTCCAAACCAAAGCAAGGTTACATGGGTAACAAAAAACATTATCCGACCGATAGGAAAATTGAAATACTTCTATTAGAAAAGCGACGCCTAACGGATATGGCAGACTCATTACAGCGGCTTCTAAACAACTTCTCAAGGCGCCCACACAGGCGCTAACGAGAGCCCTCAAGAGCGAGGAACAGCACGCACAGTGCCGGTACATTCAAAAGCTTTCTTCGACTAGCACAAAGAACCCACTGTGGAAAGCACACCAAAATTTAAGTGCGCCAATAGATTCTGAAATGCCAGTACCGGACAACAATGGCAAATAAGTTCGGAGTTACGCGTAAAAAGCAAAACCCTTTGCTGCTCATCTACAAAATGTTTTCAAACCAATGCCAGCAACCAATGGGTTTTCACTACCATCCGTACCCAAAGTGTCGGAATCTGAGCCGCTGAAATTTGCACCTGTAGAAACTTCAAAAGTAATTAAGGAGAAATTGAAACCAAATAACGCCCCTGGGCACTGCATAATTACTCCAAAAATTATTATTGAGCTACCAATCTGTGCCGCGTAAACGTAAGTAAAAAATTACACCTGAATTTAAAAGAAAATCGAGGGACGGTACGCTTAGGAAGTTTTTGAATTTTCCCTTATTTTGTGAAATTTTTGAATACAATAAATTGCAGAAATGTCGCACAGATGCTTTTTATGTGAAAAAACAAGAGATAAAGCAATAAATATAGCTATGCATGCGTAAGTGTTTCGTTTCAAGTGCATTACAAGAGTTTCATAGGACTATCTATGTTGACAATGTTGCTCGTTATATCGCTGGATTTGTGGTATCAAAAAACTAACTAAAGTGGTATACAGCAGCTTGAGGGTGTATGGGTTTAAGAAGTCTGCGCTATTTCGTCGGATAAAGGACATCATGGCGTATGCTTTTGAAACTACATCGTTGACATGCGTAATGAAGCTTGGTTTAGTTAGACCACCAAATCTTTAACACACGCGATCAAGAAACTTCCCTGAAATCATATATCTCGTGGGGATGGGATTACATTTTCTTGTAAAAGTAGAATATAAGCACTTTTTAACATTCAAAAAAGGTCGATTCCGAGAGCACCATGAGTGTAGCTTATGAAGTTCTAACAGAAGTGGAATCACTAAAATTTCTGATAATAATTTACAATTTTATTGAGCTCAAGGCCAGTTTTTAAGAAAGATTTTTGTGAAAAAATATCAACAGTTTTTAATGGTAGAAGTTATAGTACTATTTCGGAAATCACCACATTTCCTCATCAGACTTTTGCACCCCTGAGGAGCGCCCGACGTGGCAGGAAATGGATTTCAGAAAACATTATCAAAAAGACATCGCAAATTCTATTTTCCAAGTATGATCTAATCCAATCCAGGAAATTGGAATGAAACCCAATATTCGATAATTTAGAAACCAATATCTTATGAGAAACTCTGTCGAATGCTTAAGAAAAGTCAGTATAAATTGTATTGCGTGTAAAGGTTAACGAACAAAAATCTAAGCAAGTTACATTTACACTAAACAAAAAAAATTGCATGCCCTTGATTTTAGGTTAGGTTAGGTTAGGTTGGAATGGCTGGGAAGAGAACCCTCCCTTGCACTTAGGCCTAGCGTGGCCCATTGTACTGCCATATGCCAGTTCGCTTCTCAATTCTCCTGCACATCGGGTTCAAACCATTTTGTTGACTTGATAAATTTCGACGTGCTTTTGGGTTTATTAGCGCTATCTCCGCGAGGCTTTGTAGAATTGGTCTGCCAAGCGTGCGAAGTCTTCTTCTGCTTAAAGCTGGACATTGGCAATGTAGGTGTTCCACGTTTTCTTCTTCTTCGTCGCAACTGCGACAGTGCTCCGGAGCATTTACTCCTAGTCTTTTCGCATGAGTACCGATTAGACAGTGCCCTGTGAGGGTTCTTGTTAAGGTAGAGACTTCGCTTCTTTTGAGCCCCAGAAGGTTTGATGTGCGCCTTTTATCGTAAGACGGCCACGTGAGTTTGGAGATTTCGCAGTGTGGGTGACTACCCCAAGGTTCATTCGCCACCTTTATGGTGTTATGCTTGATTTGTAGTTTAAAAGTGGCAAGTGGTATACCTAACCTGTTCCTACTCGGAAGGATCGGGGTGGTCGTACCATTCCTTGCCAGTTCATCCGCTTTGCAGTTGCCCTCGATATCGCGGTGTCCAGGCACCCATATGAGTTGAATTCTATAATGCTGAGCCATCTCGTTTAGAGATCTGCGGCATTCAGTGAGAGACTTCGTATTGTCTATACAGGAGTCTAGCGCCTTCAGTGCAGCTTGGCTGTCAGAAAAGAAAAAGGCCTGTTTGCTTTCTTTAGGGTTTTTGATTAGGTGCTGTGTAGCCTCCTGGATGGCCAGCACTTCCGCTTGGTACACGCTACAGTGGTCGGGGAGTCTGAGCGATGTTTCAAGTTTTAGTTCAGGGGAGAATACACCTCCCCCGACTTTTCCGTTGAGTTTGGAGCCAATCCTGTCGGGTTGGTACGATGACTTCATAGTCCTTTTTAAAGGAAGCTGATGGTGTACAGTAGTCCGTATTTGTTGGTATTTGAATTGGAGCCATTTTTCTTAGAATTTCTGTGTGGCCAAGTGTGCTCTGGGTCCAGAACCCAGCTTCTCTAAGTCTTAAAGCTGTGATAGCGGCTACCTCTTGAGCTACTACGTCAAGAGGTGGCAGGTGTAGTATGGCGTTTAGAGCCTCAGTGGGTGAGGAGCTTAGGGCTCCACTTATGCAGAGCTCCGCGCTTCTTTGTACTCTCTGCAGTTGTTTAAGCGTTGTTGATTTTTTTAGAGTGGGCCACCAGACCAAGGCTCCGTATAATAGGATTGGGCGGACGATGGCTGTATAGATCCAGTGTACTATCTTAGGGGAGAAACCCCATTTTACACCAATAGCTTTTTTGCAAGTGAAAAGCGCCGTAGTGGCTTTCCTTATTCGCTCCCTTGTGTTGTCTTTCCAGTACAGCTTATTGTCTAAAATCAGACCCAAGTACTTCGCGGTACTTTTAAGAATTAGGCTTTTGCCATCAAGTTTCGGTAGTGTGAGAGTGGGTATCTTATACCTTCTGGTGAATAGCACTAGTTCTGTTTTATCAGGATTAACTTCTAGACCACAGTCTTTGGTCCAGGTGACAAGTGAAGTGAGAGCTGTTTCCATGAGTTCGCATAGCGTCTGAGGAAATTTTCCTCTCACAATTACCGCAACATCGTCGGCGTACGCGATCACCTCATAACCATTTCCTTCCATGCGTCGCAAGAGCTTATTTACAGTTACCACCAATAAAAGTGGAGATAGAACTCCTCCTTGTGGAGTGCCTATGTTTACGGGTCTGCGAACGGAGCTTTCCCCCAGCTGCGAACACACTACCCTGCTGGTGAGCATTTGGTGAATGAGTCCAACTAGAGAGCTGTCCATTCGCAGATCCCTGAGAGCCGAGGTAATCGCTCGAGGGGTTACATTGTTGAATGCTCCCGCAATGTCGAGAAATGCAACAAGTGCGAATTCTTTTTCTTCTAGGGATTTTTCAAGCTTGGAAACCAGTGAGTGGAGTGCTGTCTCCGTGGACTTGCCTTTGGTATAGGCATATTGCGCATTAGACAATAGGGATGGACTAATCGAGATCCTAATATACATCTCAATTAGTCTTTCGAAAGTTTTGAGTAGAAAAGAGGAAAGGCTTATAGGCCTAAAGTCATTTGGTTTGGTGTGTGAGGCTCTACCTGCTTTTGGTATAAACACCACCTTAACTTCTCTCCATAAAATGGGTATATAGGCGAGTCTTAAGCAGCTGGTAAAGATTGTTTTTAACCAAGGTTTGGTGCGCTCCATGGTATGTTGTAGCTGAGCTGGGTAAATACTGTCTCGCCCCGGACTTTTGTAGGGTTCGAATTTGTCTATGGCCCAGCATATACTTCTGTCGCTTATTATCTCGTTTATAAGCTGCGGTCTGACATTCCTTTGTTCTGACTCATTTCCAAGATCATTGGTGTACTCGGAGAAATGGTTGTCTAGAAGCAGGTTAACTGTTTCAACGCTAGAATCGGTCCAGGTTCCATCTTGCTTTTGAAGAAAACTGGGTGCTGTCGGTGATTTTGCCAGAACTTTTCGAAGTCTTGAGGCTACGGTTGTGGTCTCTATCGCGCTGCAGAAATTATTCCATGAATTTCGCTTTGCATTCCGTGTGTCTTTTTTATAGAGTCTTAGTATTGCTTTATAATGCGCCCAGGAGGACTCCTGGGCATCATGCTTAGCAGCATTAAATGCTTTCCTACATTCTTTACGTAGTCTATTTAGGTCTGAGGTCGGCCTGTATGTTTCTTTTACTTTCTTAATGGGGCATGCTTTTTGCAGTGCTGCGTTGCAGTTTTCAACAAAGACACCTACTAAATGGTCGAGTTCCTCTGGCGTCTTTGGCTTAGTGGGTGGTTCCGAAGGGAGTCTCTTGAGTAGCAGTTTTCTATAATAACCCCAGTTTGTTTTTTTGATATTCTGCGTCACCTTAGGGGTGGGTGGCCAGTCTGATATACTGAATTCTATAAACCTATGGTCCGAAAATGAGTGCTCTTTCAGGACCTTCCAGTTTATTATGTGGTTACTAAACTTATCAGTACAAAGGGTAATATCTACTTCCTTACGATTGGCTGTTATAAATGTTGGGTCAGTGCCTTTATTGCATAAGGCTAGATTTGTATTAAGTAAGTAGTTATAGAGTGACTCACCTCGTTCGTTGATGTTGGAGCTACCCCATTGCGTGTGATGGGCGTTAGCGTCTCCTCCCATAATTAGCGTTGCACTTAGTGGGTTTGTGTCCCTCACTAGTTCCCTCATAAGTTTTAGCGGCAGAGGCCCCTCGTGGTCATGAGCCAGATAAAAGGAGGCCACCCTGAGCCTTTTCTGCGCCAGTTCAATGCTGACTGTGGTTATGTCTCCATTGCTATACTGTGGTAGAATAAAAGAGTTTGTAATGGTTTTAACTAGAATACAGGTACGGGGCTTCCCTTTACCTTGAGCTCCGAACAGAGCATATTTCGGGGTCTTCAGGCCACGGATCCTATCACCAGTGAGCCATGGCTCCTGGACCAGAGCTATGTCTACTTCTCCTGACGCCAGTTGAAGTAGAAGCGCAGCGGACGCTGCTTTACTGTGATGAAGGTTTATCTGAACAACCTTCATCACACGGTACCACCTTCTCCACGATTGTCGTGTCCGCTTCCTCATCACTGAGTAGCTCGCACTCCGCATATAGCCTCCTTTCGATCCGGATGAGGTGTATCCGCTAAGATCTTCCTTCATCTTCTCTTCTGCCTCTATCTCGTGGTCGCTTGGTGGTTCCTCCGCTTCCACACAATTTACTAGGTTCACTAGGGCTTCGGTGTCGGTTTTGTAAACCTTAAGAGTAATCTTCCCGAAGCCATAGTTTATCCTGTTTTCGCATTTAGCCAGGATTTCTATGCTCTCATTATTTAGCAGGAGAACCACCTGCATCGTCGCCCGGTCTGTCGGTTCGGTGTTTACCACTCTCCAATTTTATGTAGGTAGGTTTAGGTTGAATAGTTGCACCATCTCCAGGATCTCCACTGGGTCCGATGGTGTAACTGGTACCCAGGCTCTTGCTCTTGGGCGTGACGGTATATCCTTCGCATCCACTACTTTGAGGCAGGCTCCGGGGTACACTACGCCAACCTTGTCGATGGCCGCTTTGTACATCTCGACCGATCTGTTATCGTCACAGGCGACTAGCTTCACGTTCCCCTGGAACCATCCAGCATCAGAGCATGATGGCGCCGGTCCACGGTTCTCTTTCAGCACTGCTAGTGCAACTTTGGCTAGGGCGGCATTTACCCATTTCCATTCGTGTCTGGGTATCCTACCTTCCTCGTTATTGCTATCGATGACGCCTATAACTTTTCGATCTTTAGCAATTTCTGCGAAGGATTGAGTCCATGCGCCCTGCGTTTTGGCCCTTTTCGGTGCTAACGGTTGCAGTTCCTCTACGGATCGTTGTCGCTTGGTAGCCGCTGACTTGCCGTATAACTTGACATCGAAGTCTGGAATAACCAACCTAGCCCACTCGATATCCTCTTGAACCTTCACGAAGTCCTCCCTCGATACCTGATCCTCCCTGATCGGTGAGGTGGCTTGACGACGGAGAATATGTGAGGCTTTTCGTCTATCTTGGTGGGTGGCCTTCGACGGGTTTGGACGTGCGAATTCCTTCGCCCTATTGCTCGTCAACGGGCCTTGCCTGGGTCTCACTACAGTCTCCCCGCCAGCCGCTGGTCGCTGAGTGACGAGATTGCTGCAGGAAGGCGCAGGGTGCCCGCTGTCGACAGTTTGGGCCTCCTGGCTCGTACCACTCTTGCGAGTGGCATTAGCCTTCGGGCTTCTCGGACCAGGGGGTACCTTTGTCCTAGTTTGCCTTTGTTGAAGGTTGTGTGCTCTTAAGCTCGGTGGTGCCGTAGCTGTATGAGTTGCGGAGGTTGTAGCTCCTGTCGGCCTTTGCTTGGGAGCGCCGCACTCCCTTGTTGGTGTTGTGTTTTTGTTTTTTGAATCCATAATAATGTCCCACGAGTGGCGGAGAAAGGGAAACGTCCACCCGGGCAGAGATCCGCTGTACCCGGGTAAGGCTAGTTAGCTCCGAAGGTTGCCCGGTATCCGGAGCACTCCGTTGGAGACTGGGCTTTGTAAGGGCCCCCAGCCAGGCTGATCCTCGGCACGGGTCGTATGACACCTTGATCCGGCCCTGTAAATAGATAAAAAGGGAGGGAAGTTGGGTATTGGAGTAGGCCTGAGTAGGAATTGCGGGTGTGAGGGGGTTTTGGAGGGGTCGCCGCTCGAATTAGCCGCCAAAGCGTTACCGGGTGTCACCACGGGGAGGCCCCCAGTACAAGGGGGGTGTCAGCCACCGAGTGACTGAGCACCTACGAGTCGACGATTTGGAGTGTCGCGTGTGTGCAAGTCGATCACCCCCATCAAAGACAGCCCTTGATTTTGAATAACGTACAAATAACACAAAGCAATCATGTCACATACTTGTATCTAGGAGTCCACCTGTATAGGCGACTTACTTGGCGTAACCACATAGAGGCTAAACGGGTTCATCTTAAGTTGAGACCAGTTCTCTCGAAATTCGTCTGAAGAGATGGTACTGGCAGTTACTTATGTTTCCTCTAAATAATGCAGTAAATAACGCTTTTCAGCTTTACAAAATATATCCAGCTGAAAAAAAAGTTAACAGTACGACACACGATATTTTGTCGTTTACGAGAGATATTGTTTGTACATACTTTCTAATAAAAGATTCAGCCTCTAATACTTCAACCATGTCAATTCCAATATCTTCATTAGCAGTGATAAAACGAGTACCTGATGCTATTAGGTTGGATGGTAAAGGACATCTAATTGATAAGCAAAACAAACAAACTCGATGTAGCTATTGCCTTAAAAATACCACTTTGAAGTGGATCAAATATAATTTTTCCTTACATAGCAAATGTTCAATTTTAATTCACAAGTAAATATTATGTATTGATAATAACATAATAGAAATTTAAATGTTTTATATTGTGTATAAAATAAAAACGAAATCCATTGCCTATAACGGTATCTTACATGTATACATGTTATCCTAGTGTTCCATTATTGGAACGGTTACAAAACTAAAAATCTAAATGAGGTATATTTTTTCCAATGGCGGTATCATTATACATACATATGTAAACATACTTTAATCCGATTTTTATAAAAATATTAAAGTTAATTGCGAAAGCTCTCCAGACGAGAGTGATATTCTTGAAGGGGGCGCTTCGTCCCAATGAGAGAGATAACTTATTTTTGTAGTCGCTGTTTTAGCGCTTGATTCTGGCTTTTCATATAAGAAATTGTCAATGAAGGGGTTACATATGACCCCCAGTGTTTTGATTGCATTGTCACCTTTATTTGGAAAATTTTCTACTTATCTTAATGAGAAGTGCCATTAGTTGTTTCGATGTGGTTCGCGCACCACTTCCTTAAATTGAAACTACCCTTTGAGAGCAAAGTCTTGAGTTGATATTGCAAATCGATTGCTTCAATTTATGTGTTAGATGTAGTACCGTACATAACAGTGCACAACTGATAAACGGCTATTGACTCTCTCTCGTCAGAGCTTCTTCTTCTTCTTTTTTGGTGCTACAACCGTTTGTCGGTTTGGGCCTGAAACAAAAGGCTTCGCCAGTTCCCTCTCTTCTTCGCTAGGTTTCGCCAATTATTTCCCCCGAAGTGAAGACAGGTCCTTCTGCACTTAGTCCTTCCAGTGTATTTGTGGGCGCTCCTGCCAACGTTGTCCACCCATGCGTGCCGATTCGAAGCATTTTTTTAAGTCATGTCATCCCAGTGTTCCAATTTTGGAACGGTTTATTTTTTATTCGAATTTTTGGACGCATATTTTAACTTATGTTATTATGTTGGTATTACTAACATACCTAGTTGTCAGTTCAATAAATGTCATTTTATTTCGCGTGGCTTTTTGTATTCAAGAAAAAATATTTTATATGGAAGTTTTTTGTGATATTTATGGGGAACAGAAAAAGCTAAGTAATTATGATATTTTATATTATAGTAAAGACAATTTAAGGTTTATACACATGTTATATTCTTGTTTCATCATGTCATAATACTTGTTTAGAAAAAAAATATGCAACCTTGTGGATAAATGTGACTTCTGTGTACCATTCCATTTTTGGATCAGGAGGAATTATTGCTTCAGTATTGCTTCGTTGTTATTATTATTTTTATTAAAGATTAAATGTGGATGAGATAATTTTGCAGTTGGAAGAGCATGGCAATGTGTTCGCGGCCGATATCTTCATCACACCTCCTGATAATTTACTAAATAGTAATTTGTCAAGACATCAGTTATTTGCCGAAGCTGAACTTCGTGTCACTAGATCGTCTCAATCCGAGTCAAGGATAGTGACCCAGTACCTTTCACATCGCCAGTGACGCAGCCTAGCTCCTCGTCGTCAGGGACAGAGCCACCGCCAAAAAGAAGACGTGTTGAAGTCACAAGAAAGAGGAGATTTGTGGAGATTCCAGAAAAGGCTGAGAAAGAGTCCTGTGAACCATATTTCCTGGAAGACCTCGAAAATCCGTTCTACTTTTTCGAACTATTCTGGCTAAATGAGCAGCACAACACACAAATTATACCAAACACACACACACAAATATACATGTAAACTGTTATGGTACCACTGCGCTAAGACACCTTGCAACTAACTAGAGTCGCTAAGAAGGGCCTTTGATAGAGTCCTGCATCTGCGGCGTGTGCACTGGCTAATCCCGGAGCTTCAGCCTGGCTGGGGTCATTACACAGAAGCAGAACAAGCCACCTTCTTCTTAGCCAATAGTCCTAACATGAAGTATTTCATTTGCACACGGGGAAACTATATCATATTAACCTAGTTTTAACTAACACCTACTCCACTTAAGTCGGAAACCCATTACCTAGCAGCGCACATATGATGTCATTGGCTGCTCTATACCCACCCTACCTCGGCCTTTACGATGTTACCAACGGCCCCATTGAACCACCTACACTCCTTTCAAAAAGACCAAAAAAACTTAAATTTAAATGTTCATTCTACTGCAATTTTATTCAAAGTGAATTCAAGGCATTTTAAAACTAAAGTTGGGATTATAATAGTAATAGAAGAAAAATAAAAATAATATTACATTTGCTGACAATAAATTTAATGATTCAACGGTGATTTCATCTTAAACATATTTACAATGATCTTAAATAAACTTACTAATAGTGTGTGTTGGGTATAAATAGAATATATTGGTAATCCTGACCTACCTCATCAGCTGATCGCTTATGTGGTCATTGACCCTTTTTAAAAGACAAACTATTCATGAAAGTATACATGTACGTTCCACATATGTACATATATTCAGGCTTGCAGGCAAATAATTAAAATTAAGAGTGAGAAAACCCAAAAGCAAATGCTGTGCATATGCGTGCTTTCATAAGGAGAAAACAAAAAAAATATTTTAAAGTAAAAAAAAACGATCAATCCTTATATACGTATGTATGTCCACTGCTAAATATTTAGTAGCTCTTACACGAGAGGAGCAGGAACAACAACCTTCAATTTAGGTATATAAACATACATACCTACATGCTTACTTGAAACATATGTAGGTGCATATGGATATTCAGGTATATCATAAAAAGAACAGTGAGGTTAAGAAAAGTAGAATAAAATGCACTTACATTTGTGTCGGCAATGCAGTCCCACGTAGCGTAGAGGACCCCAAGCGTTGATGTCTGTTCTGCATTGAAGTGCTGAAAGTTTACATGTTTCACCTACCTAACAACCTCAATATATTTTTCTACACGTTTTACTAGTTGTCGTATATAATTTCTTTCACGATTCCCGAAAGAGAAAAAAAAATTTAAATTTACAAATAGAAACTTACTACACTTTCGGCACCATCATTTTTACTCGAACTGTACTATAGATTGGTGAGCGCGAAAAGAAGAGCAAACGAAAAAAAAACACAAGAACAATTACATTTGCTCGCTCAAATGTCAAATAAAGAAAAAAGTAAATAACAAATAAATAATCAAAAGAGAAGCTTAACGCAAGAAAAAAATATAGAGTTTGCAAATACTTTGATGTTTTTGCAATCCTGAATGTCTGTATGTATGTACATATCTGATTACGTTACCTAGTATGTTAAATTAGCAGATTTTTCTAATTTTCTATGCAAAAAAAAAAAGGAAGGCTAAAAGGGGAATATGATTGAGGAAGGTAAGTTTGTTTCTCTAGTACCACATGGATTCCCCCCACATGGTACTAAAGAAAGGAGAATTTAGCGGAAAACAAGTTTACATTCGAATATGGTAAGTTATGAAGAGGTAAGTATGTAACGTAGTTTACTATAACTTAACGATTACTATTATTTTTAGCTTTTCATACTAACATTCGGTTTGAAGAAATTTTATATGCATTTAAAGAATGCAAAATTAAAGTGTTTAATTTCAAAGTATGTCGTAATGATTATTCCTGGTTTCTCTCATGTATATCAATGTATATCAATGTATGTATATGTACGTATTATGCTTTTTGTTTGTTAATGCGTATTTCTTTCCAATTTTGGTTAATTAACTCTATGACATTAAAGTGCAGAGTATTTTGCTTAGCAGACCCGGTTTAGGGGAGCTAATTAAAAGATAAGAACTTCGTGAAAATGGCTGGGTGTCATCAAAAGAAAATGTGTTTCAGTCGCTTCTCGATAATCCTGGCCGCTGATATGGTAGGCGGTTGAATTGCATACACGCCAGACTGTGGAAGTAAGTGTGAACGAATTTTATTGTTACACCTCTGCTCCTATTTCTAGTGTTAACTTTTGGGTCAACTGGGGGTATCCTGCGAAATAATTTCGTATTCATTATAGAGCCCATATTGCACTTTTAACTATTTTCATGTTCAACTATGCTTACCAGTGATTACAGGTAGAAGCACCTCGATTTATAATAAGATCTTCACTTAATCTTTAATTTAACCCCTTTTTATTTTAATTAACTTTTCACTGAATGTAGGTTAACACGCGGTTTACTGTAAATACGAACAACGAGGTCTTCTGGTTAGGAGTCGGTATAAGAAAGAACGAATATATTTTTCCGGAAGCTTAACTTAGGCAGCTTTGACAGCTAGACTAGTCGATTATAATCTATCGGACAACAGATGTTTTGCCGATAGTTTTATGGAGGGGTTCGGAACTGGTAGCATATTTGATTAGACCGGAAGTTGGATGCGAACTAAACTATTAGGCCGGAAGTACTTAAATGAACATGTTCATTTGTAGAAAAAAACAAAGAAAAGGGTAAAATATGTACCAAAGGCGTCAGTACACACCCCCCCACCTAAAGTGTTGGTGTGGTGTTAAATCAAGATTTGGCCTCTTGTATGTCTTTGCGGTGGTAAATGGCTCGCTTACCAGTCTGGGTATCCTCCAGTTCATACATACAGTTTCCTTTTAACCCAATAACCTTGGCTTTTATAAATTTGGGCGCAAGTTTTGCACAAAACTTCTTGCTTGCACTACTTAATACAAAATTGCGGCGGAACACCTTATCCCCTACGTTAAAGATTTTAGAGGTACTCCGCAAATTATACCTTTTGGCAGAATTTTCGAAAGCTAGGGTTATGTTGTCCATAACCGTTTTCCGTATAAGGCTTAATTTATCAGCTCTACTTACGACATTTTCGTCAAGTGTTTCAATTTTCCTTAATAATTCATACTCATCTGCGTGCGATATCATTTGTTGGCCGAAAAGAGCAAAATAAGGCGAACATCCGATAGACTGGTGGTGTGAGCTCCTAAGCGCTTCAGCAATGTCAGTTATGTGTATATCCCAACGCGTTTGGTCCTCTTTTAGGTATGACCTTATGCCAGTTATAATAGATCGGTTTACTCTTTCACTCGCGTTTGCCTGAGGGCTGTACAGTGCGGTAAAAATGTGCTTAACTCCACGCTCAGTTAAGAGGCCATTAAATTGATGCGATTTAAATTGTTTGCCGTTGTCTGTTAAAACTATTTCTGGTGTGCCAAAAATGCTGAATACTTCTTTGAGATAATCACAAATCGGTTTTGTATTAAACTTTCGTATAACTTTTAATAATGGATATTTTGTTAGATGATCTAAAACGATTAGAATACCAATGTTTCCTAGCTTCGATCTTGGATATGGTCCGATCAAATCGATGTAAATCTTTTGAAATGGGCGCTAAACAGTATATTGGGTGCTCATTGGAGGGCGGAGGATAGTGTTTGGCGACTTACTCTGCCTACAAATATCACATTGGCCAATGTAGGCTTTTACATCAGTTGTCATATGGGGCCAGTAAAAATTGAGTCGCAAACGCTCTAAGGTTTTGGCTACTCCGCCATGGCATTTATTTGGAGGACGATGGGCATTGTCAATGACCAGACGAACTAAGGTCTTTGGGATCCAAAGTTTCCAATTATAGGCTTCGCGATCTGGATTGCCATTGGGGTGTTCAGTACGCTTGTAAACTTGGTTATCTACTATTTGTAGATCAGGAAGACGACTTTCATTATTTCGGATATGACTGATTAGCTGTAAATACTCTTCGGACAGAAACTCAGACGACTTGAGGTCAACTAGCGGCTGGCCTGCTAATTCACAAATTTCGTCGAAATTTTGGCGAGACAAACTATCCGGGACGACATTCAGCAATCCTTTTCGGTGTTCTATTTTGAACCTGAAGCCTTGCAGCTTAAGAGCCCATCGAGCTAATCTATTAGACAAATCTGTTTGAGACATGAGCCATTTCAAACTGGCATGGTCAGTTACGATCATGAAATCCTGCCCTTCTACGTAGGCTCTAAATTTTTTTAGACTGAGGATGGCCGCGAGGCATTCCAATTCAGTCACGCGATAATTGCTTTGAGCCTTATTTAATTTTTGCGAATAGTAGGCTATCGGGACTTCAACACCGTCATCATTCTTTTGCGATAACACTGCACCAACACCAAGCTTACTGGCGTCGCATTGGATTATGAACGGCTTTTCGTAGTTTGGGCTACATAACACCGGGGCTGTACACAACATTTGCTTTAATGTTTCAAATCCGCTTTGAGCTTCCTCGTTCCAAACGAATTTCCTACATTTTTTCAACAAATTTGTTAGGGGAGTCGTGATTGAAGCAAAATTATCTATGAAACGGCGGTACCAACCAGCCATTCCGAGAAAGCGTCTTAACTGCTTTATATTTGTGGGGACTGGGTACGCCGTTACGGCAGAAATCTTGTCTGGGTCGGTACGAAGGGTACCATTACCAACGATGTAACCCAGGTATTTAACCTCCCGAATGCAAAACTTGCTTTTTCCTACGTTAATAGTTAGCCCCGCTTTTCTTAAGCAGTGAGCAACCTCTGCGAGGACAGACATATGGTTGTCAAACGTTTCCGACACGATCAGCAGATCATCTAAATAAACAAAAACTTGGGTTTTCAACTGTGGAGGGATGACGCGGTCCATCAAGCGGCAGAGTGCTTGTGGGGCGTTACATAAACCGAAGGGCATGACGCGGTATCGGTACAGCGGACGATTAGGAACCGTAAAGCAGGTATAATCTCTCGAACTTTCCTGTAGAGGTATTTGCCAAAAGGCACGACGTAAGTCGAGAGAACTGATAAATTCAGCAGCTGGTATTCTACTCAGAATACCATCAATTTGGGGGAGGGGGTAAGCGTCCTTGATGGTGACACTATTTATTTTCCTGGAATCAAGACACAGACGGACTTTTTCTGGCTTTTTAACTAAAACAACCGGACTGGACCATGGACTATTTGGCGCTTCCTCGATTACTCCTAACTTAATCATTTGATCTATCTCCGCGTGGACTAACTTTTCAATAGCAGGAGATATTGGGAAGTATCTTTGTTTAATCGGACGGACGTTTGGTTCAAGCTCTATTGCAAACTCCATTAAGGAGGTCTTTCCCAGACCTTCTTTTTCAAAGCTTGGGAATCTACTCTGTACTAAATAAAGTTGGCGCTGTTGATCACTACTCAGCGTAATACTGTTTCCCTCAGGGGTTGAATGGATCGATATTGCTGATATAACATGCGGTGCTATTTTAAATTTAACCCAAAAATCTACTCCCAGTATAAAATTTTGGGACATACTTGGAATTACAAAAAACTTGATTATCTCGGTCTTGCCTTCAAATTGGACGTTTAGATCGACTGTACCGTATACAACTTGTTTATTCCCGTCTGCCGTACAAACAGAAGTGGTATGCTGACGTAAAGGCATTTGCTTACATACGTCTTCTGCTAATGAGGAACCCAAGCAAGAAACTTGTGCTCCACTATCCAGCAAACCTAACTGATTGAAATCTAATATCCTAACTTTGGCATACGGTCGCAAATCGGAGGACTTATGTTCAATTGAGCAGACAACACTATTCACACGTTTGCGATTGGCTGTTACGTCTTCCCAAAATCGTTTGCAACGCATGGACGAACGGTTAGAAAAATGTGGTTTACTAACGCCATCAAATATTTTCTCTCTTAATTTATCGTAATTCTTAAGTCGCTCTTTATAAGGAATAATCTGGTACAATTTTTTCATTTCAAACTTTTTAAGACCGTCAGGGCGTATGCGTAATGTTATGCAGTCACTTTTAGCGAATGCGTCTGGGCGTATGATTAACGTTTTTACACTATTGGCTTCTGATCGTCGCGAGGATTCTTCCTGAAAGCCTCGCTCCCTTTCCGGTTTCCCGGATTGCAATCGCTACACTTAGGTCGGTAAACATTGGGAGCACCACAGCCGAAACAGAACACCGTTCGGTTTTCGAGACAATCGAAATATTTGTGCCCCTCGCATCTACAATTCCAGCACATTTGTTTCGCTTTTGACTGCTTGGAAATTTCGTCAAGTTCGTGTACGTTCTGGAAATCATCTTGTTGGTCTTCATTACCGCTTAACTCGTTGACATAACGGCGTGGCAGTGGACGTTGGTTCACGTTGGACAACGGGTTGGTAGCTTTATTTATTTCGTTAACGAGGCTCTCACCCTTCAGACAGAGCCTCCGTAGTTCGGCTAACGAATTTATTGGGACATAAAGTAATTGCTGCCGAACACGAGGTCGTAGGTTATGTTGAATTATTTCAACTAATTCCGATTCCGTCATCGGTGTCTGCAACGACTCAGCTATTTTTAAGACGCTATTACGAAAATCATCGAAGCTTTCATGCGCTCCCTGTTTTCGACCACGAACCATCTCTTTAATTTCAAAATCCGTTTTATGTTGTTGGAAGTTTGTACGAAGTGCCTCACATAAGGATGGCCAAGTGACACGTTCGACGGTACGGCGATACCGCCAATACCAATCTTTTGCTTCATTTAGGAACAAGCTTTGAACATGCTCACAAAGCAAATTAAAATTGCCACCTAACGTATCTATTACTTGACATTCCAACCGATAAAGGAAGCTGTCGACAGAAAGTTTCGGTGAGCCATCGAATTTTATGTCCCAGTTTGATATCAACTGAGCGACTCTACTGGAGTTTGGACCATTAGAAATGTTGCTGAAACGTAGTTGATCAATTTGGTGCTGAAAGTTTTGGGTAGAATTTTGTGCTGAATTCGGAATATCTCGAGGAAAGAAAGGTGTTGAGTAGTTGCGCGGCATATTTGGTTGCGGATCATTCGCAACCGGACTACGATTTTCTACGGGTTGAGGTGGCGGAGCATTTAAGTTTAATCGTGCTATGAATTGAGACATCACACTTTCAAGCTTTTGGTCCAATAGTTGGGAGACACGATCCTCTATGCTAGTGTAAATGGAAGCTTGTCTTGCGGAAACTACTGCAGACACAATATTTCGAATCCGGATGTCGTCATTGGTGTCAATGGAGGCCTCCGGTAACGGAGGAAGATTGGTTGCACCCTCCGGCTGATGTTGGTCAGCATGTAAGTTTGTAGTAAAGCCGGGGTTTTTATTATGCTGCTGCTGCTCGGACTGTTGCACAGAACGAGTTCTAGGTCGCGCACCCGTATTTTGAGCGAACTCTCGACTGTGGCACTTCGCACGACATTGCGGACAACTAAAATTTCGCTTTAGCCAATTCAGTAGACAGGAACGGTGAAATTGATGTGAGCAAGCCGTTAATAAAACGTCGTCATGTTCAGATAACTGCTCGTGGCAGATTGTACACACATTGGCCTGTAACGGCAAGCCTTTTTTGTTTTTTTTTTTTTTTTTTTTTTTTTTTTGTTTTCTAAATTGAGCTTGAGTTAACTTAGCATTTGTGTTCTCAACCAAAAGAACTATGAAAGAATTTAAATTTAAAAAATTTATTAGAACTTCAGAACTTAAAAGAAATCAGCTAAACTATTTCCAGTAAAATATCCAAAAGCTTTAAATCACTACGAACGATCTGAATTACAATGCTTTCGAATACTCGATTCAAGATCGGTTAAACCGAAAGGAAATCATCGGATAGTATGACAAATATAAAAGAAAAAATATTTAATATATAACTGGTCTCTTTCTCCAAGAGTGAGGTGGTCAAAAATGGTAAAGGGATTTTCCAGGCTAGGGTAAGTAGGCCCTGATAAACCCAGATTACTGATGCAAAAACTATTACAAATCAGTTTTGTTAAAGCAGTTACTATAAAGTTCCGAAAACTACAATTAAAAGAAAAAAATATTCACTCGGTTTAAATGACCAAAGTAAACTAAGAAATAGATTGAGAGCTCATTGAATATGTTAATTGTCTAAACTGTTGGTAAGCCAGTTGGCATTTAGCCGTACTGCAGCCAAATTCCTAACAATCCTACAAAATATCATACCTAAAAAACATAAGCCTGAAAATCGGAAAAGAAAAATTTAGGTTGAGTACTAATTTAAATACGGAATCATTCGCGGTTAATTCTCTAGGTATCTAACCTGCAAGAATTGCAATTCCAGCAAATGATTAAAAGTATATAAAGCCGAAAAACTACCAAAATTCCAAACTGCATATGTCGAAGAAATACTAATAAAAATTCGGTCAAAACCACAGGCATTAAGCTACTAATTTTGAATTCCAAAATTTCTAAAATAAACCAGAAAAAAAAATTAAAACCAAATCAGACGGACAGTGATGTATTCCAGGAGGGAATATAGTATGAGGGACCACAAATCGGTAAAACTTTTAATCACCTTCTCGGGCCCCACGTTGGGCGCCATTTCTGTTATGGTACCACTGCGCTAAGACACCTTGCAACTAACTAGAGTCGCTAAGAAGGGCCTTTGATAGAGTCCTGCATCTGCGGCGTGTGCACTGGCTAATCCCGGAGCTTCAGCCTGGCTGGGGTCATTACACAGAAGCAGAACAAGCCACCTTCTTCTTAGCCAATAGTCCTAACATGAAGTATTTCATTTGCACACGGGGAAACTATATCATATTAACCTAGTTTTAACTAACACCTACTCCACTTAAGTCGGAAACCCATTACCTAGCAGCGCACATATGATGTCATTGGCTGCTCTATACCCACCCTACCTCGGCCTTTACGATGTTACCAACGGCCCCATTGAACCACCTACACTCCTTTCAAAAAGACCAAAAAAACTTAAATTTAAATGTTCATTCTACTGCAATTTTATTCAAAGTGAATTCAAGGCATTTTAAAACTAAAGTTGGGATTATAATAGTAATAGAAGAAAAATAAAAATAATATTACATTTGCTGACAATAAATTTAATGATTCAACGGTGATTTCATCTTAAACATATTTACAATGATCTTAAATAAACTTACTAATAGTGTGTGTTGGGTATAAATAGAATATATTGGTAATCCTGACCTACCTCATCAGCTGATCGCTTATGTGGTCATTGACCCTTTTTAAAAGACAAACTATTCATGAAAGTATACATGTACGTTCCACATATGTACATATATTCAGGCTTGCAGGCAAATAATTAAAATTAAGAGTGAGAAAACCCAAAAGCAAATGCTGTGCATATGCGTGCTTTCATAAGGAGAAAACAAAAAAAATATTTTAAAGTAAAAAAAAACGATCAATCCTTATATACGTATGTATGTCCACTGCTAAATATTTAGTAGCTCTTACACGAGAGGAGCAGGAACAACAACCTTCAATTTAGGTATATAAACATACATACCTACATGCTTACTTGAAACATATGTAGGTGCATATGGATATTCAGGTATATCATAAAAAGAACAGTGAGGTTAAGAAAAGTAGAATAAAATGCACTTACATTTGTGTCGGCAATGCAGTCCCACGTAGCGTAGAGGCCTCCAAGCGTTGATGTCTGTTCTGCATTGAAGTGCTGAAAGTTTACATGTTTCACCTACCTAACAACCTCAATATATTTTTCTACACGTTTTACTAGTTGTCGTATATAATTTCTTTCACGATTCCCGAAAGAGAAAAAAAAATTTAAATTTACAAATAGAAACTTACTACACTTTCGGCACCATCATTTTTACTCGAACTGTACTATAGATTGGTGAGCGCGAAAAGAAGAGCAAACGAAAAAAAAACACAAGAACAATTACATTTGCTCGCTCAAATGTCAAATAAAGAAAAAAGTAAATAACAAATAAATAATCAAAAGAGAAGCTTAACGCAAGAAAAAAATATAGAGTTTGCAAATACTTTGATGTTTTTGCAATCCTGAATGTCTGTATGTATGTACATATCTGATTACGTTACCTAGTATGTTAAATTAGCAGATTTTTCTAATTTTCTATGCAAAAAAAAAAAAAAGGAAGGCTAAAAGGGGAATATGATTGAGGAAGGTAAGTTTGTTTCTCTAGTACCACATGGATTCCCCCCACATGGTACTAAAGAAAGGAGAATTTAGCGGAAAACAAGTTTACATTCGAATATGGTAAGTTATGAAGAGGTAAGTATGTAACGTAGTTTACTATAACTTAACGATTACTATTATTTTTAGCTTTTCATACTAACATTCGGTTTGAAGAAATTTTATATGCATTTAAAGAATGCAAAATTAAAGTGTTTAATTTCAAAGTATGTCGTAATGATTATTCCTGGTTTCTCTCATGTATATCAATGTATATCAATGTATGTATATGTACGTATTATGCTTTTTGTTTGTTAATGCGTATTTCTTTCCAATTTTGGTTAATTAACTCTATGACATTAAAGTGCAGAGTATTTTGCTTAGCAGACCCGGTTTAGGGGAGCTAATTAAAAGATAAGAACTTCGTGAAAATGGCTGGGTGTCATCAAAAGAAAATGTGTTTCAGTCGCTTCTCGATAATCCTGGCCGCTGATATGGTAGGCGGTTGAATTGCATACACGCCAGACTGTGGAAGTAAGTGTGAACGAATTTTATTGTTACACCTCTGCTCCTATTTCTAGTGTTAACTTTTGGGTCAACTGGGGGTATCCTGCGAAATAATTTCGTATTCATTATAGAGCCCATATTGCACTTTTAACTATTTTCATGTTCAACTATGCTTACCAGTGATTACAGGTAGAAGCACCTCGATTTATAATAAGATCTTCACTTAATCTTTAATTTAACCCCTTTTTATTTTAATTAACTTTTCACTGAATGTAGGTTAACACGCGGTTTACTGTAAATACGAACAACGAGGTCTTCTGGTTAGGAGTCGGTATAAGAAAGAACGAATATATTTTTCCGGAAGCTTAACTTAGGCAGCTTTGACAGCTAGACTAGTCGATTATAATCTATCGGACAACAGATGTTTTGCCGATAGTTTTATGGAGGGGTTCGGAACTGGTAGCATATTTGATTAGACCGGAAGTTGGATGCGAACTAAACTATTAGGCCGGAAGTACTTAAATGAACATGTTCATTTGTAGAAAAAAACAAAGAAGAGGGTAAAATATGTACCAAAGGCGTCAGTACAAAACATATGACACGACACTTTTTTGCGATCATTAAAGCGGTCGGACGTTTCCCCCAGCGATCATACCTTTAATTTAATAAAGCGTTTATATATTGAAATTCGAACTTCATTTTTTTTAATTAAAAGAAGTTACGTGGAAAAGAGTGGTGAGTGGTGAGTGAGACCAGCGGTGACAAGTGCAGTGACTAACGCAGATTTGTAAATGGTCCTTCTGCGCCAAACAAAAAAAAAAAAAAAGATCTAAAAGTGAAATAAAGCCTGTAAAGAAAGAAAATCAGAAAATATTTAAACTGTCCAAAATAAATCTAAGTAGACAAAACAAAA
Source organism: Philophylla caesio (assembly GCA_963971545.1). Lineage (NCBI taxonomy): Eukaryota > Metazoa > Arthropoda > Insecta > Diptera > Tephritidae > Philophylla > Philophylla caesio. The sequence goes on along the minus strand of OZ020608.1, from coordinate 58,259,790 downwards.
ACAACATTCAGCATAAATCTGGTTCGGGCGCGAAAAAACAAAACAAAAACAACATTCAACTAAATACAAAAACACATAACCGGGCGCGAAAAAATATACATACAAAAACTTATATACACAGTCATCTGTAAAAACAACACATAAAATAAAATTCGGGCGCGAAAAAATAAACACAACAAATAAACTAACAGATAAGCAGATAATTACCGGAGCGCAGGAAAGAAAGGAAAAGGACAAATTCAACGAGGGCAAAAGGGCAATTATATATATCTAAACATACATACATATGTACATATATTGGCCAAATAAACCCACCCCCCAAAAAATCCCTTGAAGCCATCAAAGTGAGTTGTATCTTTTCCACTTTATACAATCATTAAATATTAAAAAAACGAACTGTTTGTAAATATTGGAATTTACCCCATTAAGGCGTTAGCTAGTCTACAGCTACAAGTAGCCAAGTGCAAAAACTGAATACAGTCCACTAACCTCCCTAAAGTCCCACATATCTTTAAATGTCCCAACTAAAATACAGTTCACTTAAAAACCAAAGCTTAATAGAAACAATAAAAAAAATAATATTAAAACCCGCTTTGTGCTTATAATTCGTGTATTAAAATACACACAACCATTTGTCATGCGAACTGTGCAAAGAAGCTCACAAATTAAAATCTTGCGAGAGGTTTAAGAAACTTTCAACACATGAAAGAAATAACTTTGCCAAATCCAACAGGCTTTGTACTAATTGCTTATCACATTCTCACATTAAAAGATTGTGAAAGCAAATTCAATTGCGTTTATTGCCATAAAAGACACCACTCTATGCTTCACTTTACTAGCATACCCCAGAGCAATAGTACAAATGTAAATAGAACCACGGGTCTTATTGCCACAACAAGACCCGAAAACCCCGGAATCCAAAATCCCGTAAATTCTCACGAGGAACCATGCTGCTCAAACGCAGCTAGAATACAAACGCTTCATTCCGAGAATGCCAGCAAAATATTACTACCCACTGCGTTGATCTCCCTCGAACATAGGGGAGAAATATTTAAGCTAAGGGCCTTAATAGATCAAGGATCCCAACGATCGTTTATTTCATCTAAGGCCCAAAACAGATTGAAACTGCCGATTAAACCTGCGAATTTTGAAATTTCGGGAATGGACGGAAGAGTAGTCTAAAACTCAAATAAAATCTGCTCCATCAACCTAATTTCTCCCACAGCGGACAAAAGAATACAAGCTCAAGCTATAGTTCTGCCGCAACTCACAAATATGCTCCCAAGCTATCACATAAATAGCAAACTTTGGCAAAAGTTTTCACATCTGAAGTTAGCTGACCCCAATTGTCACACCCCCGCTCAAATTGATATTTTATTAGGCAGCGAGCTAATCCCCCAAATATAACTAGAAGGTGTTGAGAAAATTACCAACACCTTATTAGCTCAAAACACCATCTTCGGATGGATTCTAAGTGGCAAAGTAGCAGAAGGAATCTGCACTTTCACCACACAAGTGAAAGATGTCTCAAACGAATATCTAAATTCGCAATTGAGAAAATTTTGGGAGTTAAGAAATCTCCCCCCCAATCCCAATGCAGCACCACAAAATAAGTATTGTAAAGATTTGTATAAAACCACAAATAACAAATCTAATAACGGTGCGTACGTCGGTCGACAACCCCGCAAACCTCAACTCAATTACGCCCCTTTTCTAGCCGTTCGGACAATACATGAGTAGGAAAAAGATAAAAAAGCAAAGTTACCTCTAACAACCCTAGTGTTGAAAACACGAACACATGCGATACAAATCCTCACCTCAGAAGGGCCCCCCTTACAAAAGACTACAAACAACAACCCCGCAATTTAAAAAAATATTGATAAAGAAAATTTGTTAGACACAAATCGCTCAAAATTCAAAAAAAGTACCCCGAAAACGTTGGGAGTTCAGTTAAATGCAAATCCTTATGCCGGTTGCAAAACTTTTCGGCCCGCAGGATGGCTTGCGCCAATTATGACATAAGCCAAAATGCCAATACCATCCCGATTGGTGGAATAGTCCCAATTTCCAATCAATTGGCACACTATTATGGAGGTACAAATTCTCCAAAAAGAAATTATTCCCCTGCAAACGAGGTCGAACTCCACGGCTTTTGCAACACTTCTTAAAAGGAGTATTGTGCAGCTGTATATACGCGCACTCATCACAAAAACAAACATAAATTCACGATCGAGGAATTTACAACATTATTAGCTCGAATCGAAGCCGTTCTAAACTCACGGCCCCTCTCCACACTCTCGCAAGATCCCTCCGATTTCACAGCCCTCACTCCTGGGCATTTCCTCAGAGGCGCGCCACTTCTGGCCATCCCCGAGCCAGAAATGCAGTCTCTGTCACTAATAAATAGATGGGAACGAATTAAAATTCTCCATCATGAATTCAGTCGTCGATGGAAGGAAGAATATCTTAAAGGCCTCCTTAAATGATATCGGTGGAAAAATGCTCAAGAAGCCCCAAAAATTGGAGAATGCGTCCTAATTCATGACGAATGCCTCCCCCCTACCGAATGGCGACTCGGTCGCATAGAAAAGGTACATCTCGGCTCTGACGATCATTTTAGAGTAGTTGACCTACGTACCCAAAACGGCAAACTTACTCGACCGCTCGTTAAACTCTGTTTCCTACCTAACTCTAGTAATATCGATACCGCACATTCCGATAATTAACCTCAATCAACCGCAAAACCCAAAAAGAAACCACAGTATAACAATTAAAAGGTTGGCCAGAAGGAAACGACGCACTCCGCACTCTGATACCCACTTTCAAAAACTGCATGCGATTTTAAGCACTAACGTTCTCTTTTCTCCCATAGAGTAACATGAACACTGAAATGGAAATAGTTGCCCCCACCGCAGCGATCCGTTCGGCAATCACTGTGCCACGCAATGCTGCCACCACGGCACGCACCACCCATCAGACCTGTTAAATTTCGAGTACAATTACTACTCAATACAATTACTTCATAAAGTATTTGTAATTAAATAGTAATTGCTTTTCAGCTGAGATTCAATTAGTACTCGGGTACAACTACTTGTAATTGAATAGTAATTGGAATTACCATCAATTACCAAAAGTAATTGAAAGGAGTTGAAAGTAGTTGACAAAGTAGTTGAAGTACTTTTGCCAATTACTTTCAATTACTTTCAATTCCTTTCAAGTACTTGATACCATTTTTATGTATTTCAAATACAGCTGTTTGAATCGCAAATAAATGGCAATAAATCTACTATTATATAGCGCCATCTACCGTAATATAGCTCTTTGCTAAATAATAAACAGCTGATCAATTTTGTTTTTGCACAAAGTACAAATGATAAAAAAGGCTACGTGGTCGTACAGGTGCAAGTGAATTTGTTGTGTTTTTGTTAATTATCCGGTTTGATTTATTTGTATAATATTATTAATTTTTGTTATTAATAGCAGGGTTAATATATATACATATATTGGTAAGTACATAATTTGAATTTATATATAATAGAATATAGTTCGTTTTTTGGCGGGAGTTATACACATATGTGTACATGTGTTTTGTTATTGCAATTACTAATAACACAACAGTATTGTGTGAATGAATTTCGTCATACAGGCAGGAAAATAATTTTACGTGCACAGATTTTTTGCGGTTATTTCTGTTTTTTAATGATCATATGTAAAGTACATACATACATATATTCAACTGTCAGAGATGTGTATATGTAAAGCATATATGTATATTCATACTAAAACACATTACTAAAATCGAACGTTTTCTTCTCCATATAGTAAAATGAGTAATATTTTTGATGAGGATGACTTTTCGGCTGATGACAACGTTGCGGATCCCGACTTTATACCGGAAAAGCCATCGCGTAAGCGAAGATTGCGTTTGGACGAACCTTCTCCATCCAAAGTGGCACGGGTACACGCCATACCGTCCAGCAGCATTTTTTGCTCAGAATTTTATACGGATGTGAAACAAGTTTTTTCTTATGTTTGTGAAGTGCTGTATTGCATGTTGCGTTTATGTATTTTTAAAAACAAAATAATTTTTTGGTAGAGGTAATAACAATGTTGTGTACAATAATTTAAATTGAAACAAAATTCAAATTAATTAGACAAAACTATTAAAGGTTGAAATTTCTGGCAAGGTCTCAGCGAAAGCGAAGTGTTCTGGTTGTGGACGTATCATAAAGGGGGCCGGGGGAGTTACCTCCAATTTCATCATACATTTGAGACGATAAGCGTTAAATTATTCCGCTTTATTTATATAAAATGAAATTAAATAAATAAAAATACAAAAATATTTGAAATACATAAAAATGGTATCAAGTACTTGAAAAGAATTGAAAGTAATTGAAAGTAATTGGCAAAAGTACTTCAACTACTTTGTCAACTACTTTCAACTCCTTTCAATTACTTTTGGTAATTGATGGTAATTCCAATTACTATTCAATTACAAGTAGTTGTACTCGAGTACTAATTGATAAAACGTAATTGTACTTGAAAAGAATTGATTACTTTACACTAAAACCAAAGTATTTAAATTACTACTCATTACGATTAGTAATCATTACTTAACAGGTCTGCCACCCATATCAGCGCACCGCTCTTATGCGCCACGTATCGCGGCCACTTCTGCCGCCGCTCCTCGATACGACGCCCCCACCGCACCAGTCGATGTGTGGCACCGCTACAACAACAACAACAACGTGTGCTACAACAACAACAAACACACCGACGGCAACCAATCGCGCACCGCCACCGCAACAGGCGCCAACCAATAAATAGCGTTCGCGCCACCTGGCATCACAATCATAGCCCAACCGGGCTCAGTAGCGTCGTTGCTCGCCGAAGCAAAAATTCTTTAGTACACATACATTTGAAAACATACAAATTATACCAAACACACACACACAAATATACATGTAAACATATGACACAACCCTTTTTTGCGATCATCAAAGCGGACGGACGTTTCCCCCAGCGATCATACCTTTAATTTAATAAAGCGTTTATATATTGAAATTCGAAATTCATTTTTTTTAATTAAAAAAAGTTACGTGGAAAAGAGGGGTGAGTGGTGAGTGAGTAGTGACAAGTGCAGTGACTAACGCAGATTTGTTCCGGTTTACTACGACAGATATCAATCATTTTATTGCAATTTTGTTATTGTCAGGGTATTACAGTGTATCGAGATACAGAATGTATTGGGAATAAAAAGTTGACAGCAGTTTCTCAAGAAATCGCTTTGAAGATTAATTGCGCTATTTCCACGTTACAGGTAATAATAAAATTGATCCTAATGATAAGTTCGCGAAAGTGCCCCCTTTATGGAACCTGCTCAAAGCAAGATGGGTCAAGTATTACCATAGAGACAAAAATTTTGAGCATCGACAAAGCGATGATTCCTTATTATGAGAAACACGGAACAAAACAGCATATCCATTGAAAGCCAATTAGATTTGGATATAAAACTTGATCAATATGTACACGACTTGGGTACTTTATTTATGGTGAGCTATACCAGGGAGCTAGTACCGGAAATACACATCCCGAATTAGGTGTTGGTGTTTTATGTTCGCTCCGTAGACATTAAATTTTGTGCTAATTAAACAGGGGAAAAAATATATATGTATAATAAGCCCATACATATATAACAATTAACAAACCAAATGAAAAAAGAAGTCGATGAGCCAAACTGATAGCCGTGCGCAGAGACAACGCAAGCAGGATGAGCACCGGCTTTTAGTCCAACGTAACAACGCATATTTTTCGATTCGGTCGCATAGTGACAGCGAAAGCTCAAAGTCTAATCCACCGACTACCCCCAAACCCCTCCAAAATCCAAGACAGTGGACTTGTTCACCGAACTTACCAACGACAAATCCTATTGATTGGAGTGAAGAGTGCGCTTCACCTGTGCCATGTCATATCTCATGTTCAACGGTTACATCAAATTCGGTGAGCGATTACATATATCCAAATATATGCTGCAACCACAACAACAACCACACTGATACTCTCCGCCTGCAGAGCGGTGCCAACGGCTCTGCCTGTTATTGTCGATCAAGTACAAATTAACTTAAGTGCCAACAAATGCAAAGCGAAGGAACTGATGGAAATCAAATCAGCTAAAAAGGTGACCATACAGACTGGAATGGATCGCTTTATTACAATAAAATGAATACTTAGTCGCAAAAATCAACGGGTACTAAGCCAAAAATAACCCGCGTAAGCTCAAATCAGCAAGTGAAAATACAGAAGATGTATCTAACCAAAATTATAAAAGTGCTACAAACCACTAAAGCCAAACCTCCGTCAATATATCTTGTTAAAAAATTCACTTAGCTTAGCGGTAATAACATCTTTCATATTATCCCACTATCTAAAGGAAATATTCGTGAAATTAAAGTGCAAATATTCTCTGAACAGAATTTTCGAACAGTGTTGAAACACTTGGACAACGCACGCACAAAGTTCTATACATACCAGCTTAAATGTGCAAACGGCCCACAAATTATAATTAAAGGTATCGAGGCAAGTGTTAAAGTTTTAGAAGCTTATTCTAAAAGTTTTGGTAAATATCTTTATAGAAACAAGATTCCGCAGCCCATGTTTAAAGTTGAGCTTGAGCCTGAAAACAAACCACTGGGGAAAAACGCTGTGCATCAGGCGTAGTAAATCCTGCACATACAATAACAGGAGCCTCACGCACAATACGGTAGATAATCCAATATCGATGCCATAATAACATCGTTGCAACAAAGCATGATGAACTTTATAACTTTCATGCACAACAAAATGCAAGATCTCATGCGAAACAAAACTCCCTGCTCAAACTGCTTGCTACTCAACAAACAAAATAACGACCTCAATTAAAATAGCCCTCTGGAATGCAAACGGCATTCCTTGCCACAAACTACAGCTGTCAAAATTCCTTAACGACAATGAAAATGACGCTATGCTCCATGCTAAAACACAACTAACTAATAAATGTAATTTCAAAATTCCGGGACATACTTTTTATTGCACGAATCATCCAGATGGTAAGGCCATGAGCTGGTATTTTAGTCTGAAATCGCATTTAACACAATCCCTCGATAGGAATTGCCAAGAATTATCTGCAAGCAACATCAATATGCCTACAAAAAAGGAAGGTGATACTACGCTGTCCGTGGCTTATTTACCCCTTACCCCCCTCACGTTTCACGATAACAGAAAAACAATTGATTACTGCAGGCGATTATAAAGCGAAGAACACTAATTGGGGCTCACGTTTGTCCAACCCTAAAGGCAAGCAATTATATAACGCGCTTATATGTAAAAGAAACAAACTAGATTACGCTTCTCCTGGAAGACCTACATATTAGCCTTAAAACCAGCAAAAGTTGCCAGATTTTATTGACTTCGCGGTGACAAGAAAAATTCCTCGTAGTCTTATCAGTACAGAATCAAGTGCAGACCTCTCTTCACACCACTCACCTGTACTCTTCACTTTGTGGCATCAGCCAAGAGTCACTCTATATTCTCACGACAAATGCTACAAACTGGTTGAAGTATAAAAAATATATCAGTGCGCATATAGAACTCCCCCAAATTTAGATACACCTGACGTTATTGAAAACTCCGTAGCAGCTTCTGAATCTACAATCAGAGCTGCCGCTAGCATTTCCAAACCAAAGCAAGGTTATATGGGTAACAAAAAACATTATCCGACCAATAGGAAAATTGAAATACTTCTATTAGAAAAGCGACGCCTAACGGATATGGAAGACTCATTACAGCGGCTTCTAAACAACTTCTGAAGGCGCCCACACAGGCGCTAACGAGAGCCCTCAAGAGCGAGGAACAGCACGCACAGTGCCGGTACATTCAAAAGCTTTCTTCGACTAGCACAAAGAACCCACTGTGGAAAGCACACCAAAATTTAAGTGCGCCAATAGATTCTGAAATGCCAGTACCGGACAACAATGGCAAATAAGCTCGGAGTTACGCGTAAAAAGCAAAACCCTTTGCTGCTCATCTACAAAATGTTTTCAAACCAATGCCAGCAACCAAAGGGTTTTCACTACCATCCGTACCCAAAGTGTCGGAATCTGAGCCGCTGAAATTTGCACCTGTAGAAACTTTAAAAGTAATTAAGGAGAAATTGAAACCAAATAACGCCCCTGGGCACTGCATAATTACTCCAAAAATTATTATTGAGCTACCAATCTGTGCCGCGTAAACGTAAGTAAAAAATTACACCTGAATTCAAAAGAAAATCGAGGGACGGTACGCTTAGAAAGTTTTTGAATTTTCCCTTATTTTGTGAAATTTTTGAATACAATAAATTGCAGAAATGTCGCACAGATGCTTTTTATGTGAAAAAACAAGAGATAAAGCAATAAATATAGCTATGCATGCGTAAGTGTTTCGTTTCAAGTGCATTACAAGAGTTTCATTGGACTATCTATGTTGACAATGTTGTTCGTTATATCGCTGGATTTGTGGTATCAAAAAACTAACTAAAGTGGTATACAGCAGCTTGAGGGTGTATGGGTCTAAGAAGTCTGCGCTATTTCGTCGGATAAAGGACATCATGGCGTATGCTTTTGAAACTACATCGTTGACATGCGTAATGAAGTTTAGTTTAGTGTCAAAATAGACCACCAAATCTTTAACACACGCGATCAAGAAACTTCCCTGAAATCATATATCTCGTGGGGAAGGGATTACATTTTCTTGTAAAAGTAGAATATAAGCACTTTTTAACATTCAAAAAAGGTCGATTCCGAGAGCACCATGAGTGTAGCTTATGAAGTTCTAACAGAAGTGGAATCACTAAAATTTCTGATAATAATTTACAATTTTATTGAGCTCAAGGCCAGTTTTTAAGAAAGATTTTTGTGAAAAAATATCAACAGTTTTTAATGGTAGAAGTTAAAGTACTATTTCGGAAATCACCACATTTCCTCATCAGACTTCTGCACCCCTGAGGAGCGCCCGACGTGGCAGGAAATGGATTTCAGAAAACATTATCAAAAGAGACATCGCAATTTCTATTTTCCAAGTATGATCTAATCCAGTCCAGGAAATTGGAATGAAACCCAATATTCGATAATTTAGAAACCAATATCTTATGAGAAACTCTGTCGAATGCTTAAGAAAAGTCAGTATAAATTGTATTGCGTGTAAAGGTTAACGAACAAAAATCTAAGCAAGTTACATTTACACTAAACAAAAAAAATTGCATGCCCTTGATTTTAGGTTAGGTTAGGTTAGGTTGGAATGGCTGGGAAGAGAACCCTCCCTTGCACTTAGGCCTAGCGTGGCCCATTGTACTGCCATATGCGAGTTCGCTTCTCAATTCTCCTGCACATCGGGTTCAAACCATTTTGTTGACTTGATAAATTTCGACGTGCTTTTGGGTTTATTAGCGCTATCTCCGCGAGGCTTTGTAGAATTGGTCTGCCAAGCGTGCGAAGTCTTCTTCGGCTTAAAGCTGGACATTGGCAAAGTAGGTGTTCCACGTTTTCTTCTTCTTCGTCGCAACTGCGACAGTGCTCCGGAGCATTTACTCCTAGTCTTTTCGCATGAGTACCGATTAGACAGTGCCCTGTGAGGGTTCTTGTTAAGGTAGAGACTTCGCTTCTTTTGAGCCCCAGAAGGTTTGATGTGCGCCTTTTATCGTAAGACGGCCACATGAGTTTGGAGATTTCGCAGTGTGGGTGACTACCCCAAGGTTCATTCGCCACCTTTATGGTGTTATGCTTGATTTGTAGTTTAAAAGTGGCAAGTGGTATACCTAACCAGTTCCTACTCGGAAGGATCGTGGTGGTCGTACCATTCCTTGCCAGTTCATCCGCTTTGCAGTTGCCCTCGATATCGAGGTGTCCAGGCACCCATATGAGTTGAATTCTATAATGCTGCGCCATCTCGTTTAGAGATCTGCGGCATTCAGTGAGAGACTTCGTATTGTCTATACAGGAGTCTAGCGCCTTCAGTGCAGCTTGGCTGTCAGAAAAGATAAAACCCTGTTTGCTTTCTTTAGGGTTTTTGATTAGGTGCTGTGTAGCCTCCTGGATGGCCAGCACTTCCGCTTGGTACACGCTACAGTGGTCGGGGAGTCTGAGCGATGTTTCAAGTTTTAGTTCAGGGGAGAATACACCTCCCCCGACTTTTCCGTTGAGTTTGGAGCCAATCCTGTCGGGTTGGTACGATGACTTCATAGTCCTTTTTAAAGGAAGCTGATGGTGTACAGTAGTCCGTATTTGTTGGTATTTGAATTGGAGCCATTTTTCTTAGAATTTCTGTGTGGCCAAGTGTGCTCTGGGTCCAGAACCCAGCTTCTCTAAGTCTTAAAGCTGTGATAGCGGCTACCTCTTGAGCTACTACGTCAAGAGGTGGCAGGTGTAGTATGGCGTTTAGAGCCTCAGTGGGTGAGGAGCTTAGGGCTCCACTTATGCAGAGCTCCGCGCTTCTTTGTACTCTCTGCAGTTGTTTAAGCGTTGTTGATTTTTTTAGAGTGGGCCACCAGACCAAGGCTCCGTATAATAGGATTGGGCGGACAATGGCTGTATAGATCCAGTGTACTATCTTAGGGGAGAAACCCCATTTTACACCAATAGCTTTTTTGCAAGTGAAAAGCGCCGTAGTGGCTTTCCTTATTCGCTCCCTTGTGTTGTCTTTCCAGTACAGCTTATTGTCTAAAATCAGACCCAGGTACTTCGCGGTACTTTTAAGAATTAGGCTTTTGCCATCAAGTTTCGGTAGTGTGAGAGTGGGTATCTTATACCTTCTGGTGAATAGCACTAGTTCTGTTTTATCAGGATTCACTTCTAGACCACAGTCTTTGGTCCAGGTGACAAGTGAAGTGAGAGCTGTTTCCATGAGTTCGCATAGCGTCTGAGGAAATTTTCCTCTCACAATTACCGCAACATCGTCGGCGTACGCTATCACCTCATAACCATTTCCTCCCATGCGTCGCAAGAGCTTATTTACAGTTACCACCCATAAAAGTGGAGATAGAACTCCTCCTTGTGGAGTGCCTATGTTTACGGGTCTGCGAACGGAGCTTTCCCCCAGCTGCGAACACACTACCCTGCTGGTGAGCATTTGGTGAATGAGTCCAACTAGAGAGCTGTCCATTCGCAGATCCCTGAGAGCCGAGGTAATCGCTCGAGGGGTTACATTGTTGAATGCCCCCGCAATGTCGAGAAATGCAACAAGTGCGAATTCTTTTTCTTCTAGGGATTTTTCAAGCTTGGAAACCAGTGAGTGGAGTGCTGTCTCCGTGGACTTGCCTTTGATATAGGCATGTTGCGCATTAGACAATAGGGATGGACTAATCGAGATTCTAATATACATCTCAATTAGTCTTTCGAAAGTTTTGAGTAGAAAAGAGGAAAGGCTTATAGGCCTAAAGTCATTTGGTTTGGTGTGTGAGGCACTACCTGCTTTTGGTATAAACACCACCTTAACTTCTCTCCATAAAATGGGTATATAGGCGAGTCTTAAGCAGCTGGTAAAGATTGTTTTTAACCAAGGTTTGGTGCGCTCCATGGTATGTTGTAGCTGAGCTGGGTAAATACTGTCTGGCCCCGGACTTTTGTAGGGTTCGAATTTGTCTATGGCCCAGCATATACTTCTGTCGCTTATTATCTCGTTTATAAGCTGCGGTCTGACATTCCTTTGTTCTGACTCATTTCCAAGATCATTGGTGTACTCGGAGAAATGGTTGTCTAGAAGCAGGTTAACTGTTTCAACGCTAGAGTCGGTCCAGGTTCCATCTTGCTTTTGAAGAAAACTGGGTGCTGTCGGTGATTTTGCCAGAACTTTTCGAAGTCTTGAGGCTACGGTTGTGGTCTCTATCGCGCTGCAGAAATTATTCCATGAATTTCGCTTTGCATTCCGTGTGTCTTTTTTATAGAGTCTTAGTATTGCTTTATAATGCGCCCAGGAGGACTCCTGGGCATCATGCTTAGCAGCATTAAATGCTTTCCTACATTCTTTACGTAGTCTATTTAGGTCTGAGGTCCACCAGGGGGTCTGTATGTTTCTTTTACTTTCTTAATGGGGCATGCTTTTTGCAGTGCTGCGTTGCAGTTTTCAACAAAGACACCTACTAAATGGTCGAGTTCCTCTGGCGTCTTTGGCTTAGTGGGTGGTTCCGAAGGGAGTCTCTTGAGTAGCAGTTTTCTATAATAACCCCAGTTTGTTTTTTTGATATTCTGCGTCACCTTAGGGGTGGGTGGCCAGTCTGATATACTGAATTCTATAAACCTATGGTCCGAAAATGAGTGCTCTTTCAGGACCTTCCAGTTTATTATGTGGTTACTAAACTTATCAGTACAAAGGGTAATATCTACTTCCTTACGATTGGCTGTTATAAATGTTGGGTCAGTGCCTTTATTGCATAAGGCTAGATTTGTATTAAGTAAGTAGTTATAGAGTGACTCACCTCGTTCGTTGATGTTGGAGCTACCCCATTGCGTGTGATGGGCGTTAGCGTCTCCTCCCATAATTAGCGTTGCACTTAGTGGGTTTGTGTCCCTCACTAGTTCCCTCATAAGTTGTAGCGGCAGAGGCCCCTCGTGGTCATGAGCCAGATAAAAGGAGGCCACCCTGAGCCTTTTCTGCGCCAGTTCAATGCTGACTGTGGTTATGTCTCCATTGCTATACTGTGGTAGAATAAAAGAGTTTGTAATGGTTTTAACTAGAATACAGGTACGGGGCCAGTTGAAGTAGAAGCGCAGCGGACGCTGCTTTACTGTGATGAAGGTTTATCTGAACAACCTTCATCACACGGTACCACCTTCTCCACGATTGTCGTGTCCGCTTCCTCATCACTGAGTAGTTCGCACTCCGCATATAGCCTCCTTCCGATCCGGATGAGGTGTATCCGCTAAGATCTTCCTTCATCTTCTCTTCTGCCTCTATCTCGTGGTCGCTTGGTGGTTCTTCCGCTTCCACACAATTTGCTAGGTTCACTAGGGCTTCGGTGTCGGTTTTGTAAACCTTAAGGGTAATCTTCCCGAAGCCATAGTTTATCCTGTTTTCGCATTTAGCCAGGATTTCTATGCTCTCATTATTTAGCAGGAGAACCACCTGCATCGTCGCCCGGTCTGTCGGTTCGGTGTTTACCACTCTCCAATTTTGTGTAGGTAGGTTTAGGTTGAATAGTTGCACCATCTCCAGGATCTCCACTGGGTCCGATGGTGTAACTGGTACCCAGGCTCTTGCTCTTGGGCGTGACGGTATATCCTTCTCATCCACTACTTTGAGGCAGGCTCCGGGGAACACTTCGCCAACCTTGTCGATGGCCGCTTTGTACATCTCGACCGATCTGTTATCGTCACAGGCGACTAGCTTCACGTTCCCCTGGAACCATCCAGCATCAGAGCATGATGGCGCCGGTCCAGGGTTCTCTTTCAGCACTGCTAGTGCAACTTTGGCTAGGGCGGCATTTACCCATTTCCATTCGTGTCTGGGTATCCTACCTTCCTCGTTATTGCTATCGATGACGCCTATAACTTTTCGATCTTTAGCAATTTCTGCGAAGGATCGAGTCCATGCGCCCTGCGTTTTGGCCCTTTTCGGTGCTAACGGTTGCAGTTCCTCTACGGATCGTTGTCGCTTGGTAGCCGCTGACTTGCCGTATAACTTGACATCGAAGTCTGGAATAACCAACCTAGCCCACTCGATATCCTCTTGAACCTTCACGAAGTCCTCCCTCGATACCTGATCCTCCCTGATCGGTGAGGTGGCTTGACGACGGAGAATCCGTGAGGCTTTTCGTCTATCTTGGTGGGTGGCCTTCGACGGGTTTGGACGTGCGAATTCCTTCGTCCTATTGCTCGTCAACGGGCCATGCCTGGGTCTCACTACAGTCTTCCCGCCAGCCGCTGGTCGCTGAGTGACGAGATTGCTGCAGGAAGGCGCAGGGTGCCCGCTGTCGACAGTTTGGGCCTCCTGGCTCGTACCACTCTTGCGAGTGGCATTAGCCTTCGGGCTTCTCGGACCAGGGGGTACCTTTGTCCTAGTTTGCCTTTGTTGAAGGTTGTGTGCTCTTAAGCTCGGTGGTGCCGTAGCTGTATGAGTTGCGGAGGTTGTAGCTCCTGTCGGCCTTTGCTTGGGAGCGCCGCACTCCCTTGTTGGTGTTGTGTTTTTGTTTTTTGAATCCATAATAATGCCCCACGAGTGGCGGAGAAAGGGAAACGTCCACCCGGGCAGAGATCCGCTGTACCCGGGTAAGGCTAGTTAGCTCCGAAGGTTGCCCGGTATCCGGAGCACTCCATTTGAGACTGGGCTTTCTAAGGGCCCCCAGCCAGGCTGATCCTCGGCACGGGTCGTATGACACCTTGATCCGGCCCTGTAAATAGATAAAAAGGGAGGGAAGTTGGGTATTGGAGTAGGCCTGAGTAGGAATTGCGGGTGTGAGGGAGTTTTGGAGGGGTCGCCGCTCGAATTAGCCGCCAAAGCGTTACCGGGTGTCACCACGGGGAGTCCCCTAGTACAAGGGGGGTGTCAGCCACCCAGTGACTGAGCACCTACGAGTCGACGATTTGGAGTGTCGCGTGTGTGCAAGTCGATCACCCCCATCAAAGACAGCCCTTGATTTTGAATAACGTACAAATAACACAAAGCAATCATGTCACATACTTGTATCTAGGAGTCCACCTGTATAGGCGACTTACTTGGCGTAACCACATAGAGGCTAAACGGGTTCATCTTAAGTTGAGACCAGTTCTCTCGAAATTCGTCTGAAGAGATGGTACTGGCAGTTACTTATGTTTCCTCTAAATAATGCAGTAAATAACGCTTTTCAGCTTTACAAAATATATCCAGCTGAAAAAAAAGTTAACAGTACGACACACGATATTTTGTCGTTTACGAGAGATATTGTTTGTACATACTTTCTAATAAAAGATTCAGCCTCTAATACTTCAACCATGTCAATTCCAATATCTTCATTAGCAGTGATAAAACGAGTACCTGATGCTATTAGGTTGGATGGTAAAGGACATCTAATTAATAAGCAAAACAAACAAACTCGATGTAGCTATTGCCTTAAAAATACCACTTTGAAGTGGATCAAATATAATTTTGCCTTACATAGCAAATGTTCAATTTTAATTCACAAGTAAATATTATGTATTGATAATTACATAATAAAAAATTTAAATGTTTTATATTGTGTATAAAATAAAAACGAAATCCATTGCCTATAACGGTATCTTACATGTATACATGTTATCCTAGTGTTCCATTATTGGAACGGTTACAAAACTAAAAATCTAAATGAGGTATTTTTTTCCAATGTCGGTATCATTATACATATGTAAACATACTTTAATCCGATTTTTATAAAAATATTAAAGTTAATTGCGAAAGCTCTCCAGACGAGAGTGATATTCTTGAAGGGGGCGCTTCGTCCCAAAGAGAGGGATAACTTATTTTTGTAGTCGCTGTTTTAGCACTTGATTCTGGCTTTTCACATAAGAATTTGTCAATGAAGGGGTTACATATGACCCCCAGTGTTTTGATTGCATTGTCACCTTTATTTGGAAAATTGTCTACTTATCTTAATGAGAAGTGCCATTAGTTGTTTCGATGTGGTTCGCGCACCACTTCCTTAAATTTAAACTACCCTTTGAGAGCAAAGTCTTGAGTTGATATTGCAAATCGATTGCTTCAATTTATGTGTTAGATGTAGTACCGTACATAACAGTGCACAACTGATAAATGGCTATTGACTCTCTCTCGTCAGAGCTTCTTCTTCTTCTTTTTTGGTGCTACAACCGTTTGTCGGTTTGGGCCTGAAACAAAAGGCTTCGCCAGTTCCCTCTCTTCTTCGCTAGGTTTCGCCAATTATTTCCCCCGAAGTGAAGACAGGTCCTTCTGCACTTAGTCCTTCCAGTGTATTTGTGGGCGCCCCTGCCAACGTTGTCCACCCATGCGTGCCGATTCGAAGCATTTTTTTAACTCATGTCATCCCAGTGTTCCAATTTTGGAACGGTTTATTTTTTATTCGAATTTTTGGACGCATATTTTAACTTATGTTATTATGTTGGTATTACTAACATACCTAGTTGTCAGTTCAATAAATGTCATTTTATTTCGCGTGGCTTTTTGTATTCAAGAAAAAATATTTTATATGGAAGTTTTTTGTGATATTTATGGGGAACAGAAAAAGCTAAGTAATTATGATATTTTATATTATAGTAAAGACAATTTAAGGTTTATACACATGTTATATTCTTGTTTCATCATGTCATAATACTTGTTTAGAAAAAAATATGCAACTTTGTGGATAATATTAGGAGTAAAACACGAGTTTAGATTTTAGTTGCTTTAATGAGTTCAATTAATGACAGCTTACAAAGGACTGACTTCAAGTATGTAAGTAAGAGAGAATAACGAATACGTACAATGCGTAACAAAGAATAATTCATAGTTGCATTTTGTGTGCATGAATACAATAGTATTAAAAGTATATGTTGGTAGTCGAAACTACTTTGCTGCGCCAACACCTCCCCTCGAAGTAGTAAGGCTACTCGTCATGCCTAACGCTGTTGAACATTGACAATGCTTAACGCTGCATAAGCTTTTCGTGAGGAGGTCTGCTGGCATTTCTTCGGTCGGCATATACGTAAGAGCGATCTTTCGGCTTTGGTAACATTCTTTGATGAAATGATGTCGCACGTCGATGGGTTTTTGTGCGCTTTGGCTATCATTAAATAAGGTTAATTTTCCGCATGGTATACCCAAGTCTTTTAAGATACCGGTGAGATACATCGCTTCTTTCGTCGCCTCTGTCATAGCCATGTATTCGGCTTCGGTGCTGGAGAGTGCAACGGTGCGCTGTTTGCGCGCCTCCCAGCTCACCGCTGCGCCCGCTAATATGAACGCATATCCACTATAGGAACGCCTGTCGATTAAATTCTCACCCCAGTTCGCGTTGACCACGCCGTAGAGAATCTTGTTGGATTTTGTGTAAAGGAGACCATGATTTTTGGTACCGCTTAGATACCGCAGAATTCGTTTTGCCGCTTTCCAGTGCTGCTCGTTGTAGTTTGTATTAAACTGGCTCATGTAGTTTACTGCAAAGGATATATCTGGCCTTGTTGTAACTGCTAGATACATGAGGGCGCCTATTAAACTTTGATAAGGGTACCTAGCCATAACTTCTTCATCAGCTTCGGTTGGTTTTTCGATTTTAAAATTTTTTTCTAAAGGTGTTTTTACTGGTTTACATTCGATCATGCTAAAACGTTCTAGTATAGTTTTGGTATAGGCTTCTTGCGTCAAAAAAACTTGATGTGAATCCAATTTTTGCTGGAAATCAACGCCCACACAACGTTTTACTGGACCAATGTCTTTCATATCGAAATATTCGCGTAATGACGTTTTTACGCTTTCGAGCCATGTGCAATCGTTTGACGCTAATAACAAATCATCTACGTATATAGTAATTATTATTATCTGTTAACCTTTTGGTTTGATAAAAAGACATGGATCATGCGTCGAAGCATTCAAACCAACTGCTTCAGTTTCGTTGTCAAACGGTTGTACCACATTAAACCGGACTGTCGAAGTCCATATAATGCTTTCTTCAGCAAACACACAGGATTCTGCTTGTGCAATGCTGCTAACCATTAATCAGTAGTCTTTTCGACATTTTTACTATGTTTTGTTACTTCGCGAGAACCCGTTGGCTCACCTGATTTTATTTTGTTTAAAACTTCGATCAGCATTTCTGGAACTTCCATGTACACCGACTCTTCGAGTTCTCCATTGAGATATGCTGTGACTACGTCCATTTGATGGATTTCCAAATTTCTTTCAGCTGCCAATGCAGCAAGTAAGCGGATTGACGTAGATCGTGCCACTGGCGAATAAGTCTCGTGAAAATCCTGTCCCTGTCGTTGAGCGTAGCCCTTAGCTACGAGACGCACCTTTTTCTGGCCATTATCTTTGGTTCGAAATACCAAGCGACTTCCAACTACTTTGCGTTGCGCGGGTTTTTCGACTATATCCCAAGTTTTATTTGAGATTAATGCCAAATACTCGTCTTCAATGGCTTTTCTCCACCCTACTGCATCTCCGCTCAAGTTTGCCTCGGACAAACTTGATGGTGTTTCGCTTATGCTGACGCACGCCAACTCGTTAATTTTAAGCTCATTGTTTTCATATTCTGTGTCAGAGTTATTTTCAACAGACATAATATCTTTGCCTGGCTGGTAGACCTTTTTTGGTCTTCCTCGCAAACCAGTTTTTAACTTTTTGGGACGACCTTTACCGCACTTTTCAACTTCGCTTGCTATGTTTTCAATGTCTAGTGGCGATTCCGATATTTTATTCGGTTTTGATTCAATTTCGATTGTGTCATTTTTCGATTCAAATATTTCATTATATTCGTTTTTAAATCCAGGTTCCTCTAAAAATTTCACGTCGCGACTTATTATAACGTCTCTTTTGTTCTTAGACCATAAACGATATGCTTTGGATTCGGAAGAGTAACCGACGAACACACACTCTTCAGATCGAGATTCGAACTTACCCTTTAACTTTTGCTTATTTAACACGTATGCTTTTGAGCCAAACACTTTCATGTGGATCACGGTTGGAGTTTTTCCAGTCCACGTTTTGTAGGGAACTTCTCCCGTAGATTTGGTGACGCACCGATTACGAATGTAACACGCAGTGTTTACTGCTTCTGCCCAGAACGAAGGAGGGACACCAGCTTGCTTCATTAAGCATCTGGCCATATCTAAAAGTGTTCTATTTTTTCTCTCGGCTACTCCGTTCTGCTGTGGAGTGTATGGTGTCGTTAAACGTCGCTTTATTCCGTGGGTTTGTAGATACAAATCGAATTCGCGATTGCAATATTCGCGCCTGTTGTCGGATTGTAAAGCTTTTATTTTGCGCCCCGTAAATGTCTCTGCCGCGTTTTTAAAAACTTTGAAAGCTTCTAACACATCTGATTTATTTTTGATAAAGAAAATTTCGCACCAGCGCGACTTATCGTCAATGAACGTTACGTAATAGTTTTTACCACCATTTGAGGTGCACCGCATTGGACCGCACACGTCACTATGCACAATTTCTAATATATTTTCGGTTCGATTGCCGCTTTGTTTTGGAAAAACAGTACGTGTTTGCTTTTCACTTGCGCATATTTCACAAACCGATAGCTTGTCTTTCGAATTTATTTTCAAACCATGTACATTACCGTTTTTTGACATTTCTTTTAGGTCACGTTCGTTCAGATGTCCCATTCGGCAGTGCCACAAGTTTATTTCCGAATTGGGTTGAGACACACATGCAATATTTTTATCGTCTTTTATGAAATATAAATTACCACTTCGTTCTGCAGTGAACAATACTTTTTCATTTTTATCAATAATGATTGCATCGTTTTTACGAAAACGAACTTCGTACCCTTTGTCCGTCATTTTCGAGACTGACAACAAATTTGTACGTAAATCTGATACATAGAGAACGTCTCTTAATGTAATATTTTTTTCATAGCCTTTTTCATTCACTTTTACTATAACATCACCTGTGCCGGTGATATTAGTAGAATTATTGTTAGCTAAATTTAACACTTGATTTGATTCTACGATTTCAATGAAATTATTTTTGTCTGCACACATGTGCGAAGTGCACCCACTGTCCAAGCACCACTTGTCATTTCCATTTGGACACAAAAAAACTGTTTCGTTTGCTCTTAAGGAGGTATTTCTCTCTTCACTTTGGTTGGCTCTTTGGTTACTTTGGTTTTTAGAACGGCATTCTCTCGCGTAGTGGCCGTTTTTACCGCACTTATAACAACACAAATTACGTTTTGTTTCCAAGCGTTTTCCGCCGCTATACCGATAATTGCTGTTTTTGTTTTTGCTATGCACATTTGCCTTTTGCATGTTTTTTACATATAAGGCATCGCTTTCGCCACGTTCGTTTTTTACTTTCCGCGATTCCCACTCTTCTAATATTTTTACACGTAGCACTTCGGGCTTTGGTAAATCATCGCGAGTTTCAAGTGCACAACGGAATGTTTCATATGAGTCTGGTAAGCTGTACAATAACAAGATTGCGAGCAATTCGTCACCGATTTGAACACCAATTTCCTTGAGTTTCGCGACCGCGTCGAAAAAGTCATTTAAATGGTTTCTTACTAGATCGTTCTCTTTCATGCGTGAGAGCGCTACTCTTTTCAATAATGTCGCTTTTCGAGCGGGGCCTTTCGACTCGTACGTTGCTTGCAGTCTTTGCCACATTTTTTGCGAACTTGTGCACTCAGAAATTTGGTTTAATTCCGTAGGACTAATTGCTAGCATAATATCGGCACATGCTTTTTCATCATTTGTTTTCCACAAATTTGCAGCTGGTTCGTCAGCTGGACACTCTTTACTCCCGTTTACGTACGACCATAAATCATTTTTAATTAAGACCGCACGCATATGTAGCTTCCACGTGTCGTAATTTTCCGCATTGAGCGGCTCAATACGAACAACTCCCGCCATGCTTGCAGAGTTCGCGAATTTTCTTTTCGAAATTTATACTGCGCGTGTTTTTTTTTGGAAACTTTCGGTTTTGCCATTTATTTGGCGCCGCGGGAATTCTATTTTACTTAACAAAGGTCTTTTGCGATGGGTCTGGGCCCATAACCTATTAGGAGTAAAACACGAGTTTAGATTTTAGTTGCTTTAATGAGTTCAATTAATGACAGCTTACAAAGGACTGACTTCAAGTATGTAAGTAAGAGAGAATAACGAATACGTACAATGCGTAACAAAGAATAATTCATAGTTGCATTTTGTGTGCATGAATACAATAGTATTAAAAGTATATGTTGGTAGTCGAAACTACTTTGCTGCGCCAACAGATAAATGTGACTTCTGTGTACCATTCCATTTTTGGATCAGGAGGAATTATTGCTTCAGTATTGCTTCGTTGTTATTATTATTTTTATTAAAGATTAAATGTGGATGAGGTAATTTCGCAGTTGGAAGAGCATGGCGATGTGTTCGCGGCCGATATCTTCATCACGCCTCCTGATAATTTACTAAATAGTAATTTGTCAAGACATCAGTTATTTGCCGAAGCTGAACTTCGTGTCACTAGATCGTCTCAATCCGAGTCAAGGATAGTGACCCAGTACCTTTCACATCGCCAGTGACGCAGCCTAGCTCCTCGTCGTCAGGGACAGAGCCACCGCCAAAAAGAAGACGTGTTGAAGTCACAAGAAAGTGGAGATTTGTGGAGGTTCCAGAAAAGGCTGAGAAAGAGTCCTGTGAACCATATTTCCTGGAAGACCTCGAAAGCCGTTCTACTTTTTCGAACTATTCTGGCTAAATGAGCAGCTTGGCAACGCGGTTGCTCGCCGACGCAAAAATACTTTAGTACACATACATTTCAAAACACACAAATTATACCAAACACACACACACAAATATACATGTAAACATATGACACGACACTTTTTTGCGATCGTTAAAGCGGACGGACGTTTCCCCCAGCGATCATACCTTTAATTTAATAAAGCGTTTATATATTGAAATTCGAACTTCATTTTTTTTAATTAAAAAAAGTTACGTGGAAAAGAGTGGCGAGTGGTGAGTGAGACCAGCGGTGACAAGTGCAGTGACTAACGCAGATTTGTAAATGGTCCTTCTGCGCCAAGCAAAAAAAAAAAAAAAAGATCTAAAAGTGAAATAAAGCCTGTAAAGAAAGAAAATCTGAAAATATTTAAACTGTCCAAAATAAATCTAAGTAGACAAAACAAAAACAACATTCAGCATAAATCTGGTTCGGGCGCGAAAAAACAAAACAAAAACAACATTCAACTAAATACAAAAACACATAAACGGGCGCGAAAAAATATACATACAAAAACTTATATACACAGTCATCTGTAAAAACAACACATAAAATAAAATTCGGGCGCGAAAAAATAAACACAACAAATAAACTAACAGATAAGCAGATAATTACCGGAGCGCAGGAAAGAAAGGAAAAGGACAAATTTAACGAGGGCAAAAGGGCAATTATATATATCTAAACATACATACATATGTACATATATTGGCCAAATAAACCCACCCCCCAAAAAATCCCTTGAAGCCATCAAAGTGAGTTGTATCTTTTCCACTTTATACAATCATTAAATATTAAAAAAACGAACTGTTTGTAAATATTGGAATTTACCCCATTAAGGCGTTAGCTAGTCTACAGCTACAAGTAGCCAAGTGCAAAAACTGAATACAGTCCACTAACCTCCCTAAAGTCCCACATATCTTTAAATGTCCCAACTAAAATACAGTTCACTTAAAAACCAAAGCTTAATAGAAACAATAAAAAAAATAATATTAAAACCCGCTTTGTGCTTATAATTCGTGTATTAAAATACACACAACCATTTGTCATGCGAACTGTGCAAAGAAGCTCACAAATTAAAATCTTGCGAGAGGTTTAAGAAACTTTCAACACATGAAAGAAATAACTTTGCCAAATCCAACAGGCTTTGTACTAATTGCTTATCACATTCTCACATTAAAAGATTGTGAAAGCAAATTCAATTGCGTTTATTGCCATAAAAGACACCACTCTATGCTTCACTTTACTAGCATACCCCAGAGCAATAGTACAAATGTAAATAGAACCACGGGTCTTATTGCCACAACAAGACCCGAAAACCCCGGAATCCAAAATCCCGTAAATTCTCACGAGGAACCATGCTGCTCAAACGCAGCTAGAATACAAACGCTTCATTCCGAGAATGCCAGCAAAATATTACTACCCACTGCGTTGATCTCCCTCGAACATAGGGGAGAAATATTTAAGCTAAGGGCCTTAATAGATCAAGGATCCCAACGATCGTTTATTTCATCTAAGGCCCAAAACAGATTGAAACTGCCGATTAAACCTGCGAATTTTGAAATTTCGGGAATGGGCGGAAGAGTAGTCTAAAACTCAAATAAAATCTGCTCCATCAACCTAATTTCTCCCACAGCGGACAAAAGAATACAAGCTCAAGCTATAGTTCTGCCGCAACTCACAAATATGCTCCCAAGCTATCACATAAATAGCAAACTTTGGCAAAAGTTTTCACATCTGAAGTTAGCTGACCCCAATTGTCACACCCCCGCGCAAATTGATATTTTATTAGGCAGCGAGCTAATCCCCCAAATATAACTAGAAGGTGTTGAGAAAATTACCAACACCTTATTAGCTCAAAACACCATCTTCGGATGGATTCTAAGTGGCAAAGTAGCAGAAGGAATCTGCACTTTCACCACACAAGTGAAAGATGTCTCAAACGAATATCTAAATTCGCAATTGAGAAAATTTTGGGAGTTAAGAAATCTCCCCCCCAATCCCAATGCAGCACCACAAAATAAGTATTGTAAAGATTTGTATAAAACCACAAAT
The DNA here is from genome assembly GCA_963971545.1 of Philophylla caesio. Lineage (NCBI taxonomy): Eukaryota > Metazoa > Arthropoda > Insecta > Diptera > Tephritidae > Philophylla > Philophylla caesio. The sequence continues at coordinate 58,236,333 of OZ020608.1, read as the reverse complement.
AACAAATCTAATAACGGTGCGTACGTCGGTCGACAACCCCGCAAACCTCAACTCAATTACGCCCCTTTTCTAGCCGTTCGGACAATACATGAGTAGGAAAAAGATAAAAAAGCAAAGTTACCTCTAACAACCCTAGTGTTGAAAACACGAACACATGCGATACAAATCCTCACCTCAGAAGGGCCTCCCTTACAAAAGACTACAAACAACAACCCCGCAATTTAAAAAAATATTGATAAAGAAAATTTGTTAGACACAAATCGCTCAAAATTCAAAAAAAGTACCCCGAAAACGTTGGGAGTTCAGTTAAATGCAAATCCTTATGCCGGTTGCAAAACTTTTCGGCCCGCAGGATGGCTTGCGCCAATTATGACATAAGCCAAAATCCCAATACCATCCCGATTGGTGGAATAGTCCCAATTTCCAAACAATTGGCACACTATTATGGAGGTACAAATTCTCCAAAAAGAAATTATTCCCCTGCAAACGAGGTCGAACTCCACGGCTTTTGCAACACTTCTTAAAAGGAGTATTGTGCAGCTGTATATACGCGCACTCATCACAAAAACAAACATAAATTCACGATCGAGGAATTTACAACATTATTAGCTCGAATCGAAGCCGTTCTAAACTCACGGCCCCTCTCCACACTCTCGCAAGATCCCTCCGATTTCACAGCCCTCACTCCTGGGCATTTCCTCAGAGGCGCGCCACTTCTGGCCATCCCCGAGCCAGAAATGCAGTCTCTGTCACTAATAAATAGATGGGAACGAATTAAAATTCTCCATCATGAATTCAGTCGTCGATGGAAGGAAGAATATCTTAAAGGCCTCCTTAAAAGATATCGGTGGAAAAATGCTCAAGAAGCCCCAAAAATTGGAGAATGCATCCTAATTCATGACGAATGCCTCCCCCCTACCGAATGGCGACTCGGTCGCATAGAAAAGGTACATCTCGGCTCTGACGATCATTTTAGAGTAGTTGACCTACGTACCCAAAACGGCAAACTTACTCGACCGCTCGTTAAACTCTGTTTCCTACCTAACTCTAGTAATATCGATACCGCACATTCCGATAATTAACCGCAATCAACCGCAAAACCCAAAAAGAAACCACAGTATAACAATTAAAAGGTTGGCCAGAAGGAAACGACGAACTCCGCACTCTGATACCCACTTTCAAAAAATGCATGCGATTTTAAGAACTAACGTTCTCTCTTCTCCCATAGAGTAACATGAACACTGAAATGGAAATAGTTGCCCCCACCGCAGCGATCCGTTCGGCAATCACTGTGCCACGCAATGCTGCCACCACGGCACGCACCACCCATATCAGCGCACCGCTCTTATGCGCCACGTATCGCGGCCACTTCTGCCGCCGCTCCTCGATACGACGCCCCGACGGATATAGCCGCAGTGGCTGCAGCACCCATCGCCGCAAACGCCAACAGCGAGATCGCCAGGCATCCGATGTCCCCTTTGCCGACGCCCTCATCCGCTACGCCTGTGTGCTATTTTTAGGGGCATGCAGCCCTCACAGCGACAGCAGGTGGCACAAGCACAAAGGTTTTGTTTAAACTGCTTGGCGCGGCCGCATGCCACTAGAGCGTGCACCTTCGAGGTGACCTGTCGGTTATGTGACAGGCCGCACCACACGCTGCTACACCGCAAAAGTGAATGTGTGGCACCGCGACAACAACAACAACAACAACGTGTGCTACAACAACAACAAAAACACCGACGGCAACAATCGCGCACCGCCACCGCAACAGGCGCCCACCGATAAATAGCGTTCGCGCCACCTGGCATCACAATCATCGCCCAACCGGGCTCAGTAGCGTCGTAGCGACGCTCCAACAGCTGCAACGCAGCTCGGCAACGCGGTTGCTCGCCGACGCAAAAATTCTTTAGTACACATACATTTGAAAACATACAAATTATACCAAACACACACACACAAATATACATGTAAACATATGACACGACCCTTTTTTGCGATCATTAAAGCGGACGGACGTTTCCCCCAGCGATCATACCTTTAATTTAATAAAGCGTTTATATATTGAAATTCGAACTTCATTTTTTTTAATTAAAAAAAGTTACGTGGAAAAGAGTGGTGAGTGGTGAGTGAGTCCAGCGGTGACAAGTGCAGTGACTAACGCAGATTTGTTCAGGTTTACTACGACAGATATCAATCATTTTATTGCAATTTTGTTATTGTCAGGGTATTACAGTGTATCGAGATACAGAATGTATTGGGAATAAAAAGTTGACAGCAATTTCTCAAGAAATCGCTTTGAAGATTAATTGCGCTATTTCCACGTTACAGGTAATAATAAAATTGATCCTAATGATAAGTTCGCGAAAGTGCCCCCTTTATGGAACCTGCTCAAAGCAAGATGGGTCAAGTATTACCCTAGAGACAAAAATTTTGAGCATCGACAAAGCGATGATTCCTTATTATGGGAAACACGGAACAAAACAGCATATCCATTGAAAGCCAATTAGATTTGGATATAAAACTTGATCAATATGTACACGACCTGAGTACTTTATTTATGGTGAGCTATACCAGGGAGCTAGTACCGGAAATACACATCCCGAATTAGGTGTTGGTGCTTCAGTTGTTCTGGCCCTAATATTAAAACTACCACAGGGAACTTACAGTTTATATATTGATAATTTTTTTACATCGTAGCATCACAAAATTTTGTTCTTCAAAGAGTGCTGACGTGTTTTATGTTCGCTCCGTAGACATTAAATTTTGTGCTAATTAAACAGGGGAAAAAATATATATGTATAATAAGCCCATACATATATAACAATTAACAAACCAAATGAAAAAAGAAGTCGATGAGCCAAACTGATACCCGTGCGCAGAGACAACGTAAGCAGGATGAGCACCGGCTTTTAGTCCAACGTAACAACGCATATTTTTCGATTCGGTCGCAGAGTGACAGCGAAAGCTCAAAGTCCAATCCACCGACTACCCTCAAACCCCCTCAAAATCCAAGAAAGTGGACTTGTTCACCGAACTTACCAACGACAAATCCTATTGATTGGAGTGAAGAGTGCGCTTCACCTGAGCCATGTCATATCTCATGTTCAACGGTTACATCAAATTCGGTGAGCGATTACATATATCCAAATATAGCTGCAACCACAACAACAACCACACTGATACTCTCCGCCTGCACAGCGGTGCCAACGGCTCTGCCTGTTATTGTCGATCAAGTACAAATTAACTTAAGTGCCAACAAATGCAAAGCGAAGGAACTGATGGAAATCAAATCAGCTAAAAAGGTGACCATACAGACTGGAATGGATCGCTTTATTACAATAAAATGAATACTTAGTCGCAAAAATCAACGGGTACTAAGCCAAAAATAACCCGCGTAAGCTCAAATCAGCAAGTGAAAATACAGAAGATTTATCTAACCAAAATTATAAAAGTGCTACAAACCACTAAAGCCAAACCTCCGTCAATATATCTTGTTAAAAAATTCACTCAGCTTAGCGGTAATAACATCTTTCATATTATCCCACTATCTAAAGGAAATATTCATGAAATTAAAGTGCAAATATTCTCTGAACAGAATTTTCGCACAGTGTTGAAACACTTGGACGACGCACGCACAAAGTTCTATACATACCAGCTTAAATGTGCAAACGGCTCAAAAATTATAATTAAAGGTATCGAGGCAAGTGTTGAAGCTGTGGAAGTTTTAGAAGCTTATTCTAAAAGTTTTGGTAAATATCTTTATAGAAACAAGATTCCGCAGCCCATGTTTAAAGTTGAGCTTGAGCCTGAAAACAAACCACTGGGGAAAAACGCTGTGCATCAGGCGTAGTAAATCCTGGACATACAATAACAGGAGCCTCACGCACAATACGGTAGATAATCCAATATCGATGCCATAATAACATCGTTGCAACAAAGCAGGATGAACTTTATAACTTTCATGCACAACAAAATGCAAGATCTCATGCGAAACAAAACTCCCTGCTCAAACTGCTTGCTACTCAACAAACAAAATAACGACCTCAATTAAAATAGCCCTCTGGAATGCAAACGGCATTCCTTGCCACAAACAACAGCTGTCAAAATTCCTTAACGACAATGAAAATGACGCTATGCTCCATGCTAAAACACAACTAACTAATAAATTAATTTCAAAATTCCGGGACATACTTTTTATTGCACGAATCATCCAGATGGTAAGGCCATGAACTGGTATTTTAGTCGGAAATCGCATTTAACACAATCCCTCGATAGGAATTGCCAAGAATTATCTGCAAGCAACATCAATATGCCTACAAAAAAGGAAGGTGATACTACAATGTCCGTGGCTTCTGAATCTACAATCAGAGCTGCCGCTAGCATTTCCAACCCAAAGCAAGGTTATATGGGTAATAAAAAACATTATCCGACCAATAGGAAAATTCAAATACTTCTATTAGAAAAGCGACGCCTAACGGATATGGCAGACTCATTACAGCGGCTTCTAAACAACTTCTGAAGGCGCCCACACAGGCGCTAACGAGAGCGCTCAAGAGCGAGGAACAGCACGCACAGTGCCGGTACATTCAAAAGCTTTCTTCGACTAGCACAAAGAACCCACTGTGGAAAGCACACCAAAATTTAAGTGCGCCAATAGATTCTGAAATGCCAGTACCGGACAACAATGGCAAATAAGCTCGGAGTTACGCGTAAAATGCAAAACACTTTGCTGCTCATCTACAAAATGTTTTCAAACCAATGTCAGCAACCAATGGGTTTTCACTACCATCCGTACCCAAAGTGTCGGAATCTGAGCCGCTGAAATTTGCACCTGTAGAAACTTCAAAAGTAATTAAGGAGAAATTGAAACCAAATAACGCCCCTGGGCACTGCATAATTACTCCAAAAATTATTATTGAGCTACCGATCTGTGCCGCGTAAACGTAAGTAAAAAATTACACCTGAATTCAAAAGAAAATCGAGGGACGGTACGCTTAGAAAGTTTTTGAATTTTCCCTTATTTTGTGAAATTTTTGAATACAATAAATTGCAGAAATGTCGCACAGATGCTTTTTATGTGAAAAAACAAGAGATAAAGCAATAAATATAGCTATGCATGCGTAAGTGTTTCGTTTCAAGTGCATTACAAGAGTTTCATTGCACTATATATGTTGACAATGTTGTTCGCTATATCGCTGGATTTGCGGTATCAAAAAACTAACTAAAGTGGTATACAGCAGCTCGAGGGTGTATGGGTCTAAGAAATCTGCGCTATTTCGTCTGACAAAGGACATCATGGCGTATGCTTTTGAAACTACATCGTTGACATGTGTAATGAAGCTTGGTTTAGTTAGACAACCAAATCTTTAACACATGCGATCAAGAAACTTCCCTGAAATCATATATTGAAATTCGAACTTCATTTTTTTTAATTAAAAAAAGTTACGTGGAAAAGAGTGGTGAGTGGTGAGTGAGTCCAGCGGTGACAAGTGCAGTGACTAACGCAGATTTGTTCCGGTTTACTACGACAGATATCAATCATTTTATTGCAATTTTGTTATTGTCAGGGTATTACAGTGTATCGAGATACAGAATGTATTGGGAATAAAAAGTTGATAGCAGATTCTCAAGAAATCGCTTTGAAGATTAATTGCGCTATTTCCACGTTACAGGTAATAATAAAATTGATCCTAATGATAAGTTCGTGAAAGTTCCCCCTTTATGGAACCTGCTCAAAGCAAAATGGGTCAAGTATTACCCTAGAGACAAAAATTTTGAGCATCGACAAAGCGATGATTCCTTATTATGGGCAACACGGAACAAAACAGCATATCCATTGAAAGCCAATTAGATTTGGATATAAAACTTGATCAATATGTACACGACTTGGGTACTTTATTTATGGTGAGCTATACCAGGGAGCTAGTACCGGAAATACACATCCAGAATTAGGTGTTGGTGCTTCAGTTGTTCTGGCCCTAATATTAAAACTACCACAGGGAACTTACAGTTTATATATTGATAATTTTTTTACATCGTAGCATCACAAAATTTTGTTCTTCAAAGAGTGCTGACGTGTTTTATGTTCGCTCCGTAGACATTAAATTTTGTGCTAATTAAACAGGGGAAAAAATATATATGTATAATAAGCCCATACATATATAACAATTAACAAACCAAATGAAAAAAGAAGTCGATGAGCCAAACTGATACCCGTGCGCAGAGACAACGTAAGCAGGATGAGCACCGGCTTTTAGTCCAACGTAACAACGCATATTTTTCGATTCGGTCGCAGAGTGACAGCGAAAGCTCAAAGTCCAATCCACCGACTACCCTCAAACCCCCTCAAAATCCAAGAAAGTGGACTTGTTCACCGAACTTACCAACGACAAATCCTATTGATTGGAGTGAAGAGTGCGCTTCACCTGTGCCATGTCATATCTCATGTTCAACGGTTACATCAAATTCGGTGAGCGATTACATATATCCAAATATAGCTGCAACCACAACAACAACCACACTGATACTCTCCGCCTGCACAGCGGTGCCAACGGCTCTGCCTGTTATTGTCGATCAAGTACAAATTAACTTAAGTGCCAACAAATGCAAAGCGAAGGAACTGATGGAAATCAAATCAGCTAAAAAGGTGACCATACAGACTGGAATGGATCGCTTTATTACAATAAAATGAATACTTAGTCGCAAAAATCAACGGGTACTAAGCCAAAAATAACCCGCGTAAGCTCAAATCAGCAAGTGAAAATACAGAAGATTTATCTAACCAAAATTATAAAAGTGCTACAAACCACTAAAGCCAAACCTCCGTCAATATATCTTGTTAAAAAATTCACTCAGCTTAGCGGTAATAACATCTTTCATATTATCCCACTATCTAAAGGAAATATTCGTGAAATTAAAGTGCAAATATTCTCTGAACAGAATTTTCGAACAGTGTTGAAACACTTGGACAACGCACGCACAAAGTTCTATACATACCAGCTTAAATGTGCAAACGGCCCACAAATTATAATTAAAGGTATCGAGGCAAGTGTTAAAGTTTTAGAAGCTTATTCTAAAAGTTTTGGTAAATATCTTTATATAAACAAGATTCCGCAGCCCATGTTTAAAGTTGAGCTTGAGCCTGAAAACAAACCACTGGGGAAAAACGCTGTGCATCAGGCGTAGTAAATCCTGCACATACAATAACAGGAGCCTCACGCACAATACGGTAGATAATCCAACATCGATGCCATAATAACCTCGTTGCAACAAAGCATGATGAACTTTATAACTTTCATGCAAAACAAAATGCAAGATCTCATGCGAAACAAAACTCCCTGCTCAAACTGCTTGCTACTCAACAAACAAAATAACGACCTCAATTAAAATAGCCCTCTGGAATGCAAACGGCATTCCTTGCCACAAACTACAGCTGTCAAAATTCCTTAACGACAATGAAAATGACGCTATGCTCCATGCTAAAACACAACTAACTAATAAATGTAATTTCAAAATTCCGGGATATACTTTTTATTGCACGAATCATCCAGATGGTAAGGCCATGAGCTGGTATTTTAGTCGGAAATCGCATTTAACACAATCCCTCGATAGGAATTGCCAAGAATTATCTGCAAGCAACATCAATATGCCTACAAAAAAGGAAGGTGATACTACGCTGTACGTGGCTTATTTACCCCTTCCCCCCTCACGTTTCACGATAACAGAAAAACAATTGATTACTGCAGGCGATTATAAAGCGAAGAACACTAATTGGGGCTCACGTTTGTCCAACCCTAAAGGCAAGCAATTATATAACGCGCTTATATGTAAAAGAAACAAACTAGATTACGCTTCTCCTGGAAGACCTACATATTAGCCTTAAAACCAGCAAAAGTTGCCAGATTTTATTGACTTCGCGGTGACAAGAAAAATTCCTCGTAGTCTTATCAGTACAGAATCAAGTGCAGACCTCTCTTCACACCACTCACCTGTACTCTTCACTTTGTGGCATCAGCCCAGAGTCACTCTATATTCTCACGACAAATGCTACAAACTGGTTGAAGTATAAAAAATATATCAGTGCGCATATAGAACTCCCCCAAATTTAGATACACCTGACCTGATCTACAATCAGAGCTGCCGCTAGCATTTCCAAACCAAAGCAAGGTTATATGGGTAACAAAAAACATTATCCGACCAATAGGAAAATTGAAATACTTCTATTAGAAAAGCGACGCCTAACGGATATGGCAGACTCATTACAGCGGCTTCTAAACAACTTCTCAAGGCGCCCACACAGGCGCTAACGAGAGCCCTCAAGAGCGAGGAACCGCACGCACAGTGCCGGTACATTCAAAAGCTTTCTTCGACTAGCACAAAGAACCCACTGTGGAAAGCACACCAAAATTTAAGTGCGCCAATAGATTCTGAAATGCCAGTACCGGACAACAATGGCAAATAAGCTCGGAGTTACGCGTAAAATGCAAAACCCTTTGCTGCTCATCTACAAAATGTTTTCAAACCAATGCCAGCAACCAATGGGTTTTCACTACCATCCGTACCCAAAGTGTCGGAATCTGAGCCGCTGAAATTTGCACCTGTAGAAACTTCAAAAGTAATTAAGGAGAAATTGAAACCAAATAACGCCCCTGGGCACTGCATAATTACTCCAGAAATTCTTATTGAGCTACCAATCTGTGCCGCGTAAACGTAAGTAAAAAATTACACCTGAATTCAAAAGAAAATCGAGGGACGGTACGCTTAGAAAGTTTTTGAATTTTCCCTTATTTTGTGAAATTTGTTAATACAATAAATTACAGAAATGTCGCACAGATGCTTTTTATGTGAAAAAACAAGAGATAAAGCAATAAATATAGCTATGCATGCGTAAGTGTTTCGTTTCAAGTGCATTACAAGAGTTTCATTGGACTATCTATGTTGACAATGTTGTTCGTTATATCGCTGGATTTGTGGTATCAAAAAACTAACTAAAGTGGTATACAGCAGCTTGAGGGTGTATGGGTCTAAGAAATCTGCGCTATTTCGTCGGACAAAGGACATCATGGCGTATGCTTTTGAAACTACATCGTTGACATGCGTAATGAAGCTTAGTTTAGTTAGACAACCAAATCTTTAACACATGCGATCAAGAAACTTCCCTGAAATCATATATCTCATGGGAAAGGGATTACATTTTCTTGTAAAAGTAGAATATGAGCACTTTTTAACATTCAGAAAATTTCGATTCTGAGAGCACCATGAGTGTAGCTTATAAAGTTCTAACAGAAGTGGAATCACTAAAATTTCTTGTAATAATTTACAATTTTATTGAGCTCAAGGCCAGTTTTTAAGAAAGATTTTTGTGAAAAAACATCAACAGTTTTTAATGGTAGAAGTTATAGTACTATTTCGGAAATCTCCACATTTCCTCATCATACTCCTTTTTTTATTAAATTAATTAAATTTATTTTTACTAGGCCAACAGAAAAATAAACAAACATATTTCTGATAACCGAGTAAACTTTGTGATGGCAATATGTGAAGGAAAAAAAAAATCATAATAAAATATTGTCGCAGTAGTAAACACCCTTTCAGGATATAATGCTCAGCATTAAACTCACCACTAGTAAATCTTTAAACTTTACATAATTTTTTTTTGTTACCCAACACTGGTGAGAAAAATGAGTTAGATTTCTCATCTTCTGTCATAAACTTTGCCTCTACCATTTCCTGTGAAGATCGGCAGCTAACAAGTATAAAATTTTACTTACCGAAAAAAAAATATATATATAAAAGAAAAAAAATTTAAACCTTTATTATACGCGAAATCAATAAAAAAGAGAGTAAAAATTAAATCAGTTTATATCTAATATAAAGTTTGAAGCGCGTCAGTGGTGTTATTTCGTGAACATTTTGTTTTGAAGGTTATAAGCGATTTATAGCTTACGTTCGAGAGCCCTATCGGGAGCATACACGCGGATTTCGTGATCCGAATAAAGTCCTGCGCAAACCACAAAACTGCTGCTGGTTTTCAGATGCCGACACTGCGAAAAATAAAAGTACGTTTCCTGAAAATACAACCTCTGGTAAGACGAAATATTTACATACAACCCGTTTAGAAAGCTCATAATTAGTAACCTTAGCGAATTCTCCGCTAGATTTGGGGCAACACCAATAGAAATCGTGGTAAGTTCCATCGGGAACATAGTATCCACGTGCTATCCTCAAAGGCAAGGCCAGAATGCCACATGGAGCACCCTACCTAAGCATGCGCATGCACCTACGCACATACATACTCATATAGCTACATAATTGTGTGCATATAAACTGGTGGAGTAGCATCAGGTAGCTGCCCACGAGTGAGCCTAGCGATATAGCTTCCTACTATGTAGCAAATTCCAAATATGTGAAACCTGAAAAAAAAAGGAAAACCATAACCAAATCACACATAATGAAAAGACAAAAAAAAATGCGTGAAAAGTGTTGTAGTAAAATTTGGCATAAAATAATTTAACATTAATTTCATATCCATCAACGAATACCTGTAAAACTTTTTATTATTATTTAAAATATCGAAGCAGTTTACTCCAAAACGTTAATTTATAGTCCTCATAATTAATTAATAATAGAATATATCTTTCAACAAAATGTTTTAGAGACTTGCACAAAAAAAAAATGTTATTAAAATAAGTGAAACCTTGTTTAAGCGATATGAAGAAAACCTAAAGTAAACTGATAATTATATTAGTATATAAGAAAATTGTAAGTAATATGCTTGCGTAGATATGTACTTAATGAGACCCAAGGACAATTACATGGTCATACATTATAAATAATCGCATAATTTTCATAATGGATATCATCACCATGTTTGCGCAAACATCGATGGATTACCCTCATATAATGTAAGTGAATAAAATTATTATGCATAATATAATGAGAACCAAGAAAGAATACTTGTTGTCTCCAGCCATGTAGTTATTATTGGTAGCCCAGAAATGTATTTTTTTTTGTTTGTTTATATTATTCTATTTACGTTGATTTTGCTTTTCGTTATACCTATCATTATTTAATTTTATTACTTCTTCTTACCCTTTTCGCATTAGCATAAATGAAGTTACATATATATATGTAAGTATATATACGCATTGAACATACATATAAGCATATAAACATAGAGAGATAGTAAATATGAGCAAATGAAATGAAATTTTAGTGTTGAAATATTCTTTCATTTATAATTGTAGAGATGAATAAAGCATAAAGAACTAAGTTTGAGTCTTGTGAGTTAGTTATGTAGTCGGTGAGGGTTCTCTTTGGATGGGTATGGGAGAGGTCAAAATTTAACTCTCAATACAATGGTAGGGCAGGGAGAGAGAAAAGATATGGAGGCGAGATGTCAGCCAAGTCCTCCCACTCACTGGTATCGTGTTGTCTGTTTTGTTTACGCAAGCATTCTAAGGCACAGTAGTTTATAGAAATGATCGTGAGAGATCACCAAGCATTTTATTAGTAGTTCCCATTCGTTCTTTTGTCTGCAGGTTGTCCGGTAATTTTATTTATGTGCTGTGTATAAAGAAAATTAGCAAACGTCCGTCCGTAAATGCAGAAGTATGAATCCTGAGTGCAAATAATTATGTTTATTACCTTGGAATAAAGGTAAATCATTGGCTTCGTCCAGTAAGTGCATGATTTTTTTTTGTGTGTACATATATGCTAGGTAGGGTGGAGCAAGGACCCCGAATTCCCGACTGACTGAGCCCAACGTGGGGCCCGAAACAATTTCAATAATGTTTTGAGCTTCTAAAACCTTAGTTTTTTAAATGCTGACTGATTAAGTGATGGAATAAGTTTGGATGCGCTTGGTCGTCCATCTTACCAACTGACAATAGTCATGCGTTATATCTTTTATAAATTTTGTCCTGTTATAACATACTTAGGAATAGAGTGTGAATATTTTTTTTATACTTTACCATGTGTTTACTTGATGGGTTTATAGAAAGCGTGTTTACCCTTTTCATGATCTTGAAAACGTTTTTTTAATGTTCAGACATGAAATAGTAGATACCTATGATTTTTTTTTTGCACCAGTTAACTAAAATTTCCTTCGTAGGCGAAAACAGTTTCAGTTTAAGATACCTTGATTTTATCCACCGACTTACATTGGCTCACAAGACTTAAATATATTTATGTATAAACGCGTATTTAAAATTTTGCTGTAAGGTATTTAACAGACTTTTTTTTTGTAAACTTGGATCTATTCGAAAATGTCCGAGCAACATAGCAACGAACATTTAGCCAACCTTGCTGTTCCTGGCAACATTTGTTCCATTTGCAACGAGGAAACGACGAGCTTTAACTTTATAGCAACGCCATGTATGCATGGTTTCCACCGGTCATGTCTTTCCATTTGGCTTACTGACAATGAGTCATGCCCTTTGTGTCGGAGAGCAGTTGATTCCCAGTCTTTGAGGAGTTTTTCAGAGCAAGAACTCCATCCGCCTGTTGACAATGCATTTTCTCAAGGTGCAGTTTCAAGGCCTACTAACAGTAATGTCAGGGGTCCAACAACACGCTCAAGAGCTGCTCTTAACAATATACTTGATAGGTCAAATACTGAAGATATTCAATCCCCTGCCAACGCGCGACGCGGTCGCAATAATAGACAAAATCGAGATGAAGCTCGCCAACCTTGTGCTGATTTGCAGCGAATTCAACACATAATTGAAGAAACTTCTCAGCGTCAGCGGGTTAATATAACACGTGAAATTACGGGAGTTATTAGTCAGTTAGTATCTCAGTCAATAGAAACCCAATTCCAAAATCTTAGTTTGCGTAACTCACGAATTCTACAAGACAGGCAAGTGTCAGATAATGTTCCAGACTTACATGATTCAGATATTAGGAGTACTACTGCACCTCAACAACAACAAATTATGAACGATAATACCAATGGTAATCAACCTAATACATATGGTTACCTTCGCAGAAATGGAACCGCACATAATTTATCGCCAGAGGCAATTTCCAAGATAATTATTAACTGGAAGTTAACCTTCGATGGAGCATTGGAAAGCGTTTCTGTAGATGAGTTTATATATCGAATAAATGCTTTAACTGTGTCCTCCCTGCGAGGCAATTTTGATGCGCTTTGTCAGAAAGCCCATGTTCTTTTCGAGGGCAAAGCAAAGAACTGGTACTGGAGGTATCATCATTCGGTGCGATCGCTTGATTGGTTCGACTTATGCGAAGCTTTAAAAAGCAACTTTAAGGATCCTCGTACAGACTATGATATACAAGAAAGAATACGCTACAGAAAGCAAAAGACAGGAGAGACGTTTGAACAGTTTTTCGAAGCGGTTATGTCATTGAATGATAGCTTAAAGGTGCAGTTATCGGAACAGGAGTTAGTTGAGACTCTTATTCGTAACATAGTCCCAGAAGTTCGACTAGAACTTCTCCATTTAGAGATATCATCAATTTCTGCTTTAAGGCGCGCATGTAGACGACGTGAAAATTTTTTCGATACAGTCAAAAACAATTTTCTTAGACCTAATTTTGCACAAAAGCGTCAATTAGCTGAAGTAGGCCTAGTTGACAACAACGACAGCTCTGAATTTTCTATGACGGAAACTCGAGAGTATGTAAATGCTATTGAAAAGAAATGTTGGAACTGTGATGTAGCTGGTCATAGCTATAAGCAATGCCTCAAACCACGTCGAGTATTCTGTTATGGGTGCGGCTTACTTGCTTACTTTTTACCAAACTGTCCGAATTGTAACAAGCAGGTTGCCTCGCGCAGAGTTCATTTCCAGTTTTTATTTGAAAGACGCTTTCTGGCAAATCCCGCTGGAGAGAGCCTCACGCGAGAAAACAGCCTTCACCGTACCAAATAGGCCACTCTACCAGTTTAAAGTAATGCCATTCGGCTTATGCAATGCGCCGCAGACATTGTGCCGGCTGATGGATAAGGTCATCCCATACTATCTCAAAGAACGCGTATTCGTTTATCTGGATGATCTCCTTTTGATATCGGAAAGTTTTGACTCCCACGTGTCACTATTGCAAGTAGCTCTGCATATCCAAAAAGCGGGGTTAACAATCAACATTGCGAAGAGCAAGTTTTGTTTGAAACAAGTTCGATATCTAGGATATATAGTAGGTAATGGTAGTCTTCAAACAGATCCTGATAAAGTATCGGCAATTAGTGAATACCCACCACCAAAGTCAGTGAGACAGCTACGGCGCTTTTTGGGAATGGCTGGCTGGTATAGGCGGTTTATTGCCAACTTTGCCGCCATCACTCATTCCTTAATAGAATTGCTTAAGAAAGGCCGAGAATTTGAATGGAACAAGGATGCGCAGGAAGCATTTGAGCTACTAAAGCATCGTTTAACATCTGCTCCCGTTTTGATAAACCCAGATTTTACTAAGCCTTTTATAATTCAATGTGATGCGAGCCAGAGTGGCATAGGGGCAGTACTCGCTCAACAGAACGAAAACGGTGAGGAAATTCCTGTGGCTTATATGAGCCAGAAACTCAATAAAGCACAGCGGAATTACTCCGTTACAGAGCTAGAATGTCTTGCTGCAATTGTAGCTGTTAAAAAATTCCGACCCTATATCGAAGGGCAAATATTTCGAATTATAACAGATCATGCCAGCCTCCGATGGTTGATGAAACAAACAGACCTCAGCGGGCGTTTGGCGCGCTGGGCAATCAAGCTACAAGCATTTGATTTTACGATCGAACATCGCAAGGGGTCTGCAAATGTAGTGCCAGATGCGCTGTCGCGTGTGAACACAGACAATATTGATGCATTAATTCTACCATGTGAAAACGTTCCCGACATAGATCTACAGTCCAAAGAGTTCGATAGCGCTGAATATACGAAGTTAAGGGAAAGGATAAAATGTGATGAAAATCAGTTACCTGACTTTAAGGTTGTAGGAAAGTACATTTATCACCGGACTGAGTTTTATAGCGGAGAAGACAACAAGAAAATGCATGGAAGCTTACTGTTCCAGAAGCATTGCGCCACCAAGTTTTGTTCAATGCTCATAACGTTGCAACAGCAGCCCATGGAGGTGTGGCAAAAACAGTGGAGAAAATATGGCGATTTTTCTATTGGCCCGGTCTTTATCGTTCAGTCCGAGAATATGTATCAGGGTGTGAAATATGCAAAACAACAAAACACCCAACCAAAGTACTAAGGCCTCCAATGGGGAATTTCAAGCCAACTGAACGCATTTTCCAAAGGCTTTATGTAGACCTAATTGGTCCGTTTCCAAGATCGAAAAATGGTCACATTGGTATTTTAATAGTGCTCGACCATATGTCTAAATATACTTTTTTGTGCCCATTAAAGAAATTTACCACCACACCAATAACTAACTTCTTAAAACAACAAGTATTTGATACATTTGGTGTTCCGGAATTTATCGTCAGTGACAACGGTAGTCAATTTCGATCACGCGAATTCGAAAACTTCCTCAATAATTATGGTATCAAGCATATTTGTACGGCGATATACTCTCCTCAAAGCAATAGCTCGGAAAGAGTAAATCGTTCAATTAATGCTGCGCTACGTGCCTACATAAAGAATGATCAACGCGATTGGGTCTTGCACTTAAGCAGCATAAACTGTGCGTTAGGGAATTCTGTCCATCAGACAACCACCCAAACTCCATATTTCGTTGTGTTTGGTCAACACATGATAACATACGGAAAAGACTACCAGGTGCTGCGAAACATTTTGATGATCAACGAAGGCAGGGTGAAAACTCATGAGGATAGGCACGATAATTTGACTCGGGTAAGAAACTCTGTTCTCGATAATATTCAGAAAGCTTATGAATCTAATTCAAAAAGATACAATTTGCGAGCACGAACGGTGACCTTCAATATCGGACAAGAAGTCTTAAGAAGGAATTTCACTTTAAGCAGCGCGTCGAAAAAATTCAGCAGCAAGTTAGCGAAAACCTTTTTAAAAGCAAGAGTTCGTGACAAAGTGGGTAAATCTTGTTATTTGTTGGAAGACTTGTCAGGAAAATTGTTAGGAACATTTCATGCGAAAGACATGCAAGCAATGAAGTAATAAACAATAACTTATGCCACTATTCAGATTTCAAATGCGTTTGCCTAACACATTTGAAACCTGTGTTGTGATGGCAATATGTGAAGGAAAAAAAAAATCATAATAAAATATTGTCGCAGTAGTAAACACCCTTTCAGGATATAATGCTCAGCATTAAACTCACCACTAGTAAATCTTTAAACTTTACATAATTTTTTTTTGTTACCCAACACTGGTGAGAAAAATGAGTTAGATTTCTCATCTTCTGTCATAAACTTTGCCTCTGCCATTTCCTGTGAAGATCGGCAGCTAACCACAAGTATAAAATTTTACTTACCGAAAAAAAAATATATATATAAAAGAAAAAAAATTTAAACCTTTATTATACGCGAAATCAATAAAAAAGAGAGTAAAAATTAAATCAGTTTATATCTAATATAAAGTTTGAAGCGCGTCAGTGGTGTTATTTCGTGAACATTTTGTTTTGAAGGTTATAAGCGATTTATAGCTTACGTTCGAGAGCCCTATCGGGAGCATACACGCGGATTTCGTGATCCGAATAAAGTCCTGCGCAAACCACAAAACTGCTGCTGGTTTTCAGATGCCGACACTGCGAAAAATAAAAGTACGTTTCCTGAAAATACAACCTCTGGTAAGACGAAATATTTACATACAACCCGTTTAGAAAGCTCATAATTAGTAACCTTAGCGAATTCTCCGCTAGATTTGGGGCAACACCAATAGAAATCGTGGTAAGTTCCATCGGGAACATAGTATCCACGTGCTATCCTCAAAGGCAAGGCCAGAATGCCCCATGGAGCACCCTACCTAAGCATGCGCATGCACCTACGCACATACATACTCATATAGCTACATAATTGTGTGCATATAAACTGGTGGAGTAGCATCAGGTAGCTGCCCACGAGTGAGCCTAGCGATATAGCTTCCTACTATGTAGCAAATTCCAAATATGTGAAACCTGAAAAAATAGGAAAACCATAACCAAATCACACATAATGAAAAGACAAAAAAAAAATGCGTGAAAAGTGTTGTAGTAAAATTTGGCATAAAATAATTTAACATTAATTTCATATCCATCAACAAATACCTGTAAAAACTTTTTTTTATTATTTAAAAATATCGAAGCAGTTTACTCCAAAACGTTAATTTATAGTCCTCATAATTAATTAATAATAGAATATATCTTTCAACAAAATGTTTTAGAGACTTGCACAAAAAAAAAATGTTATTAAAATAAGTGAAACCTTGTTTAAGCGATATGAAGAAAACCTAAAGTAAACTGATAATTATATTAGTATATAAGAAAATTGTAAGTAATATGCTTGCGTAGATATGTACTTAATGAGACCCAAGGACAATTACATGGTCATACATTATAAATAATCGCATAATTTTCATAATGGATATCATCACCATGTTTGCGCAAACATCGATGGATTACCCTCATATAATGTAAGTGAATAAAATTATTATGCATAATATAATGAGAACCAAGAAAGAATACTTGTTGTCTCCAGCCATGTAGTTATTATTGGTAGCCCAGAAATGTATTTTTTTTTGTTTGTTTATATTATTCTATTTACGTTGATTTTGCTTTTCGTTATACCTATCATTATTTAATTTTATTACTTCTTCTTACCCTTTTCGCATTAGCATAAATGAAGTTACATATATATAAGTATATATACGCATTGAACATACATATAAGCATATAAACATAGAGAGATAGTAAATATGAGCAAATGAAATCGCTCTCTCTTAATGAAATTTTAGTGTTGAAATATTCTTTCATTTATAATTGTAGAGATGAATAAAGCATAAAGAACTAAGTTTGAGTCTTGTGAGTTAGTTATGTAGTCGGTGAGGGTTCTCTTTGGATGGGTATGGGAGAGGTCAAAATTTAACTCTCAATACAATGGTAGGGTAGGGAGAGAGAAAAGATATGGAGGCGAGATGTCAGCCAAGTCCTCCCACTCACTGGTATCGTGTTGTCTGTTTTGTTTACGCAAGCATTCCAAGGCACAGTAGTTTATAGAAATGATCATGAGAGATCACCAATCATTTTATTAGTAGTTCCCATTCGTTCTTTTGTCTGCAGGTTGTCCGGTAATTTTATTTCTGTGCTGTGTATAAAGAAAATTAGCAAACGTCCGTCCGTAAATGCAGAAGTATGAATCCTGAGTGCAAATAATTATGTTTATTACCTTGGAATAAAGGTAAATCATTGGCTTCGTCCAGTAAGTGCATGATTTTTTTTTTGTGTGTACATATATGCTAGGTAGGGTGGAGCAAGGACCCCGAATTCCCGACTGACTGAGCCTGGATAACACAAGCATGCACGCCCGCTCTGAGCCCCCTAGCGTCGGTCCAACACCGTAATTGTAGGTACATTACAACTTTAAGGTCGTCCGCATATAGTAGATATTTAGAGCTTTAAAAGAAGTAACTGATATCGTTAATAAATAAGCAAAGGTCCTATTATAAAGCCTTGAGGAGCGCCCGACGTGCCGGCAAATGGATTTGCGAAAACATTATCAAAAGAGACAACGCAACCAAGTATGATCTAATCCAGTCCAGGAAATTGGAATGAAACCCAATATTCAATAATTTAGAAACCAATATTTTATGAGAAACTCTGTGGAAAGCTTTAGATATATTAGTATAAATTGCATTGCGTGTAAAGGTTAACGAACAAAAATCTAAGCAAGTTACATTTACACTAAACAAAAAAAATTGCCTGACCTTGATTTTGAATAACGTACAAATACCACAAAGCAATCATGTCTCATACTCGTATCTAGGAGTCCACCTGGATAGGCGATTTACTTGGCGTAACCACATAGAGGCTAAACGGGTTCATCTTAGGTTGACACCAGTTCTCTTGCAAATTCGTCTGAAGAGATGGTACTGGCAGTTACTTATGTTTCCT
Source organism: Philophylla caesio (assembly GCA_963971545.1). Lineage (NCBI taxonomy): Eukaryota > Metazoa > Arthropoda > Insecta > Diptera > Tephritidae > Philophylla > Philophylla caesio. The sequence continues at coordinate 58,217,307 of OZ020608.1, read as the reverse complement.
CTAAATAATGCAGTAAATAACGCTTTTCAGCTTTACAAAATATATCCAGCTGAAAAAAAGTTAACAGTACGACACACGATCTTTTGTCTTTTACGAGAGATATTGTTTGTACATACTTTCTAATAAAAGATTCAGCCTCTAATACTTCAACCATGTCAATTCCAATATCTTCATTAGCAGTGATAAAACGAGTACCTGATGCTATTAGGTTGGATGGTAAAGGACATCTAATTGATAAGCAAAACAAACAAACTCTATGTGGCTATTGCCTTAAAAATACCACTATGAAGTGCATCAAATGTAATTTTGCCTTACATAGCAAATGTTCAATTTTAATTCACAAGTTAATATTATGTATTGATAATTACATAATAAAAAATTTAAATGTTTTATATTGTGTATAAAATAAAAACGAAATCCATTGCCTATAACGGTATCTTACATGTATACATGTTATCCTAGTGTTCCATTATTGGAACGGTTACAAAACTAAAAATCTAAATGAGGTATTTTTTTCCAATGTCGGTATCATTATACATATGTAAACGTACCTTAATCCGATTTTTACAAAAATATTACAGTTAATTGCGAAAGCTCTCCAGACGTGAGTGATAGGCTTGAAGGGGGAGCGCTTCGTCCCAACTAATATTCAAGTGTCAAAGCTGTTGCTTGAAGATTTTTTCAAGCACGACGACTGGGCTTATTAGGCCTAATGGATCGAATAGCTGCGGTATTAAGGAAAGAAATCTTATTTTTGTAGTCGCTGTTTTAGCACTTGATTCTGCCTTTTGATTGCACTGTCACATTTATTTGGAAAATTTTCTACTTATCTTAATCAGAAGTGCCATTAGGTGTTTCGATGTGGTTCGCGCACCACTTCCTTATATTGAAACTACCCTTTGAGAGCAAAGTCTTGAGTTGATATTGCAAATCGATTGCTTCAATTTATGTGTTAGAGGTAGTACCGTACATAACAGTGCACAACTATTGACTCTCTTTCGTCAGAGCTTCTTCTTCTTCTTTTATGGCGCTACAACCGTTTGTCGGTTTGGGCCTAAAACAAAAGGCTTCGCCAGTTCCCTCTCTTCTTCGCTAGGTTTCGCCAATTATTTCCCCCGAAGTGAAGACAGGTCCTTCTGCACTTAGTCCTTCCAGTGTATTTGTGGGTGCCCCTGCCTCCGTTGTCCACCCATGCGTGCCGATTCGAAGCATTTTTTCTACTCATGTCATCCCAGTGTTCCAATTTTGGAACGGTTAATTTTTTATTCGAATTTTTTGACGCATATTTTAACTTATGTTATTATGTTGGTATTACTAACATACCTAGTTGTCAGTTTAATAAATGTCATTTTATTTCGCGTGGCTTTTTGTATACAAGAAAAAATATTTTATATGGAAGTTTTTTGTAAAATTTATGGGGAACAGAAAAAGCAAAGTAATTATGATACCTTATATTATAGTAAAGATAATTTAAGGTTTATACACATATACTTGTCTCATCATGTCATAATACTTGTTTAAAAAAAAAATTGCAACTTTGTGGATGCATGTGACTTTTGTGTACCATGAAATTTACGGATCAGGAGGATTTAACGCATATGTTAATTCTTTATATTAGCGTTTATACTATATCAGTACTGCTTCTTTATTATTATTATTTTTATTAAAGATCAAATGTGGATAAGATAATTTCACACCTCCTTATAGTTTACTAAATAGTGACTAGATAGTCTCAAGCCGAGTCAAGGATAGTCACCCAGTACCTTCCACATCCCCAGTGACGCAGCCTAGCTCCTCGTCGTCAGTGACAGAGCCACCACCAAAAAGAAGACGTGTTGAAGTTACAAGAAAGTGGAGATTTGTGGACATTCTAGAAAAGGCTGAGAAAGAGTCTTGTGAACCATATTTCCTGGAAGACTCGAAAATCCGGTCCACATATTCGAACTACTCATTCCGGTTTACTGCGACAGATATCAATAATTTTATTGCAATTTTGTTATTGTCAGGGTATAACAGTGTATAGAGATACAGAATGAATTTGGAACAAAAAGTTGACTGCAGTTTTTCAACAGTGGCAGCTCTTATCTCGAGAAATCGCTTTGAAGATTTATTGCGCTATTTCCACGTTACAGATAATAATAAACTTCGTCCTAATGATAAGCTCGCAAAAGTGCCCCCTTTATGGAACCTGCTCAATGCAAGATGGGTCAAGTATTACCCTGGAGACAAAAATTTGAGCATCGACGAAGCGATGATTCCTTATTATGGGTAACACGGTACAAAACTGCATATCCATTGAAAGCCATTTAGATTTGGATATAAAACTTGGTCAATATGTACACGACTTGGGTACTTTATATATAGTGAGCTCTACCAGGGAGCTAGTACCGGAAATACCCATCCCGAATTAGGTGTTGGTGCTTCAGTTGTTCTTGCCCTAATATTAAAACTACCACAGGGAACTTACAGTTTCTATTTTGATTATTTTTTTTACATCGTAGCATCACAGAATTTTGTTCTTCAAAGAGTGCTGACGTGTTTTAAGTTCGCTCCGTAGACATTAAATTTTGTGCTAATTAAACAGGGGGAAAAAATATATATGTATAATAAACCCATACATACATATATAAAAATAAACAAACCAAATGAATGAAGAGCATTACAATGTGTTCGGCGAAAGCTCAAAGTCCAATCCACCGACTACCCTCAAACCCCCTCAAAATCCAAGACCGCGGACTTGTTCATCGAACTTTCCAACGACAACTCCTATTGCTTGGAGTGTCGAGTGCGCTTCACCTGTGCCATGTCATATCTCATGTTCAACGGTTACGTCAAATTCGGTGAGCGATTACATATGTATATCCAAATAGAGCTGCAACCACAACCACACTGGTACTCTCCGGCTGCACAGCGGTGCCAACGGCTCTGCCTGTAATTGCCGATCAAGCACAAATTAACTTGAGTGTCAACAAATGCAAAGTGGAAGAACTGTTGGAAACCAAAGCAGCTAAAAAGGTGACCATACCGACTGGAATGGATCGCTATATTACAATAAAATGAACACTTAGTCCGCAAAAATCAACGGGTGCTAAGCCAAAAATAACCCGCGTAAGCTCAAATCAGCAAGTGAAAATACAGAAGATGTATCTAACCAAAATTATAAAAGTGCTACAAATCACTAAAGCCAAACCTCCGCCAATATATCTTGTTAAAAATTCACTCAGCTTAGCGGTAATAACATCTTTCATATTATCCCACTATCTAAAGGAAATATTCGTGAAATTAAAGTGCAAATATTCTCTGAACAGAATTTTCGCACAGTGTTTAAACACTTGGACGACGCACGCACAAAGTTCTATACATACCAGCTTAAATGTGCAAACGGCTCACAAATTATAATTAAAGGTATCGAGGCAAGTGTTGAAGCTGTGGAAGTTTTAGAAGCTTTATTCTAAAAGTTTTAGTAAATACCTTTAATAGAAACAAAATTCCGCAGCCCATGTTTGAAGTTGAGCTTGAGCCTGGAAACAAACCACTAGGAAAAACGCGATGCATTAGGCGTAGTAAATCCTGCACATACTATTTACAAGTCCGCGTATACGGAATATACACAACGGTCTAATGTTTTATGTAAAAAGAAATGAACAGCGGATGTGATGTTAAATTATAATGGATTTTATTCAGTTTTAAAACGGTATAAATATGGAAAATAATGGGTGATTATATGAACGTATAAATGTGAATAATTTACCTCCGTTGTGGCGTGGTGCCTGCTGTAGGACCTGTTGGTCTCGTCTTCGGAAAAGAAGTGAAAAGTCGGAATTTGTTTAAACCGCAGTTGAACCGCCAAACAGTGCCCTTTCGTTAACTTTCCCCTTAACTTAGTGCACCGTTTGGCGGCAAGTACCGGTATTCCGAAATGAGAAAATTAATGTGTATGTGGGTGTGTATGTATGTGTAGGTTTTTTTTTTTTTTGGGTTGACGCCCGTGAAGAGGCAACTCTCATGAGTACTGCTATGCCGCCATAGCAGCATGCACGACTTGCAGCCTCTTGGCTACACCTACGATACTAAACCCTATCCACCACGACCACTTTCTTACGTGTTACGTTGGGTACGTCTTGCCATCTCTGCGCGCCTAAGGCCTGTTTGAATACGCGTTACGTGAGCGCATATTTCTTTCCATCTTTCATTTGACTGTAGCATGGAGTCAATGAAGTTTCCTCCATTTAAAACTTTACGAGTTTGGGGAGCATAGCGAGGACACTGAAACATAATATGTTTTGCGTCTTCGTCGCTGTCTATACATGTTGGGCAGCGAGGGAAACTATCATGACCAAGTTTGTGCAAGCATTTACGGTACACCCCATGTCCGGAGAGAAACTGTGTTAGGTGAAAATTTGTATCACCTTGGTATCTTTCTGGCCATTTGCCGATGTTTGGTATCAGCTCATATGTCAATATCCCCTTTGGGGAATTATTCCAGCGAGCTTGACAGGTCTCTATTGAAAGACGTCTTCCTTCTGCTTTTACCTCTTTTCGGATTACTCTTCCGTTACTCTCGGAAAGCCTTTCGTAGATGCGTTTCATTTCCTGAGCGATAATGTCTACTGGAATTAGGGCAGCTATAACGTAAGATGCTTCGTCTGAGATTGTGCAGATTCCGCAGACCGCTCGTAGGGCGCTGAGCCGATAGACAGCTGTTATCTTTTTTCGCGTAACTTTTCACAAGCATCGCGTCGGCCCAGATTAGTGCCGCATACAGCAATATTGAGCGTAAAACCCTGCTGTAGAGGATTCGTTAACTTTGCCTTGGTCCACCTTTATTTGGCATAATGCGCGATAAGCTCGTCTGCACTCTCGATGCTTTCTCGGAAACAAATTCCAAGTGAGACTTAAAGTTTAGTCTTGAGTCGATCATCACGCCCAAGTATTTAATAGCGGACTTCGACGTAATTATCAACGTCCCCACGCGAATATTCAGAAACTCCACTGCCTTTCTGCTGCTTATTAAGAGTGCATTGGCCTTGTGGTCGGCCAGCGTTAGGTGCATTGATTGAAGCCAAGTTTTGATCCTCAGTACAGCTTCTTCAGCTGCTGTTTCAATTTGATGCAAATGTTTTGCCACAGTCACTACTGCAATGTCAAATGCAAACCCCACCACTTTTGTACGTGGAGGCATTTCTAGCCTTAAGACACCATCGTACATGAGATTCCACAAAAGTGGTCCAAGAACTGATCCTTGTGGAACCCCTGCTGTAACCTCATACGTTTCTGGCCCGTTATCGCTTCTGTACAGTAGTTTGCGATTCGAAAAATAACTCCTTATAATTTTGATTACATAGCTTGGAGCACCGCTTATTATTAAAGTCTCTATGATGCATCTCCAGTTTGAGATATTAAACGCGTTTTTGACGTCTAGTGTCACTATAACCAAACTGGTTCACTGAGAGAGACACATTTTCTTCGGCAAACGACGTAAGCCTGTTACATATAATCCTTTCAAGAATTTTTCCAAGTGTGTCTAGTAAACAAACAGGACGGTTAGACGATGGCGCGTCTGGGGACTTTTTGCCTTTAGGTAATAGCACTAGCGTTTGCTTCTTCCATCTTTCCGGGAAATAACATTCTAGGAGGCAAGAGTTAAACGCATGTGTAAACATATCTGGACGCTTTAAGATAGCGGGCTTCAGGGCTTTGTTTGGTATACCATCCGGCCCTGGTGCTTTTCTGCTTCGCATCTTCCTGCATGCGGCCAGCAACTCCTCACTTACCCTTGGAACTTCACTTGTTTCATAACTTTGGAAGACTGATGGGATGTCTTCCACCCTTTGCGGGAAAAGAGTTGTTATGATGTTTCTCAGCATTACTGGGCAGGTAATATTTGGTGTTTTTGCACTTTTAATTTTTGCTAGCCCTGTAAGCGGTGGCCCAGGGGTTAATGTCTGCTTCGTTGCATATTCTCTTGAACTTCTCCTGTATGCTGGCTTTTATAGCAGCTTTTAGAATTTTCATTGACTTCCTGAGAGTAGTTAGATTTCCAAAAAATTCGGGTCGCCCTCTGCTGCGTTGCATTTTACGTCTAGCACTTAGACATTGCTTTCTTAATAGTTCTATATCCCTGTTCCACCAGTAGCACGGGGCTATTTTTTTATTAAATCGCTGTATCGCACAATTCAGTTAGAGCAAGAGCCAAGTGGTCCCCTACATCAACTGCCGGCCCTGAAGCGGATTCAAATTCTTTGACCATATACTCCAGAACTTCGTAGTCCAGCATCGTTTCTTTCCATTTTGGCCCTGTGAGTCTTGGAATTTGCTTTTGCCTCTCCTCCGATATGTCCATTATTATTGCTTGACGGTCACTATGGGTGTACTCCTCACTTACCCCCCATTTGATTTTCTGGGCTAGTGACTCGCTTGCAAAGGTTATATCAATTATAGAACCTGTACCCATTTTTCTATAGGTCAACGCAGAGTCAATATTAAGTATCGTACAATCGAGTTGGGCAAATGTTTCCAGCAGCATTTCTCCTCTCTTATTTGTTACCCTGCTCCCCATTATATTGCCCAGGCATTGAAGTCACACCACGGCGATGTCGTGCAGGAGTTGTTGATATTCTGCTTTTGAAAGCGTTGTCTTGCGTATCAGCTAATGATGTATAGCCCGTTTATTTTGCAGCGCACGAATCCTTCATCCGCGCTCAGAATCTCTTGGAATGCGTGTGCGCCGCAAAGCCAGATTGCTGTGCTTTTTTTCTTGTCGCTGGCCTAAGTTCCATCGTCTTTGCACTTGTATGGTGCGCTGATAATTGCAATGCCAGCGCCTATATATTTCATCTTGGGCAGCTTCACAGTGATTTTAATTTATTTGAACAGTTTTCATTTGCGTCGGTTTGTTAAAGCCTTCCTAAAAACAGGGCATTTGTAGATGCCTGCTCTATGTCAAGGTTAACCCTATTAGCTGATTTGCACAACACACATTGTGGGCTGCTCTTGCAGTCTTTGGCGAAGTGTTCTTCAAAGCCGCATTTCCTGCATTGCCTCGATATATCAGTCTCGCTAGTGCAGTTCCGAGACATGTGGCCATACTTAAGGCATTTAAAGCACTTTTGCTAAGACACACGTTCACGTATACGGCAAATGACCCACCCTATTTTGATTTTGCCAATCTGGAGAAGCATCTGGGCTTTTTGAGCTGGCAGGCTAAAGATGGCTGTTTGGGTTCCAGCGTATGCTGTTCTTAGAACCACGATTTCATATATATTCTTATCTTCTAGCTAGTCCTGGAAGGACTTCAATAGCGCAGTGTACCTCATCTTTGGTAGTAACCTCGTCTATGTCCTTGCATTCCAGTGTAAGACGGTGCGTGAGTCTTTGACTGAGGCCTCGGCTCCTAGAGCAGCTCCTATGATAGCCTTTACGTCCCTTGGCTTTTAGCAGGTTTTCGTTAGTTCTATCAGAAGATCACCCTTCTGTGTGCGTCTGATTTTTGACACTGAATCAGCGCATCTCTTGAACCTTTCGTCATTTTTAACCTTTTCCAGGATGTCTGCATAGGACGTTTGTCCGGTTTTTTCTATGACGATCGCATCAGGCCTTGATTTTTTGGTGGTATTGGCCCTACCAACTTTTTTGTCGTTACGGGCCTCCTTTTTTACGTCAACCCACTCGTTAATTTTGTATGTGTGTGTGTGCGCCCATGCAAACCATTTACTAGGGTTGCGCGCGCGGTTTGTCGGTCGAAGGAGGGTGGCGATGATATTTAGGCCGGATGCCTAAACATGCCGGCCCCCTTGCTGTCAGAAAATTTTCAGAAGGACGCGCCACCACGCTCACGTGCGGGAATATAATCCTGTGAAGTAAACTTAAATGGTAAGATAAGGACGTGGTTATGTGCAAATTTCAGTGCTATTTCTTTGTGTCTAGTTTGTTCAAATTACTTACAATTAATACTCGTATGGTGTATAAATATATTTTTTTGGTTTATTGGTTAAATTTTGGTATGTGTACAAAGGTTGTGGTTAAAAAAAACATTCTCATCGTTGGTGAGCACCGTAGACCATCAGACCGAATATTGTGGCCTGGGTTGGGAGACCGCCGCCTGTCGCAGGATGGAGTGGTCGGAAAGGACGTGTGACTCTGTAAAGCAATGTCTAAAAACGACATACAATTACTTATGGGGCTGTTGTCTGGGTAAATAGAACACACCGGCAAGGTGCCATTAAAACACTAAGTAAACTGCAAAGGCTGGCTTGCGTCAGCATAACAGTCTTGATAAGCTGAACACACTTGGTCTAACGAACCGGGTCTTGGTCCTTTGGGTACCAGGTCACGGTGAAATCTTTGGAAATGAGATGCTCGCACAAAATTGGGCATTAACTCCGTTTATAGGTCCCGAACCTTTTTCAGGGTTAGGGAAAGGGACATTATCAGCCTCTACGATGAAAGAGCACGTCCTGGAGAAGTGCCCTGCATTGATTCACAAACGCCAAAAATGTCTAGGCAAATATCTGATTACGGATGATGGGATAACTTCCAGAGACTTAGGCTGAATACTAAAATTTATCTCGTAGGTTGGAATAAAGAAAATTCTTTAATCCAAGTAGGGGCACAATAGATCTTAAGGTCGCAGTTCTATCTCCCAAACAACAATAATAATAAATCATACTTTTGTCCTATTTCTTTTAATTAACAAAAAGTGGAATCTCTGGAAACGAAGTGTCAAAATTTACGAAAAAGACAAAAAGGAATGCAAAAAAAACATTGCAATTCATCCGGCCAATAGTTGGAGCATAATATAATTATGGCGCTTACACTATATAGCTCAGTGTTTGGCCGAGCTTCTCCTACCATTTGTGGCGTGCGTCTTTATATTATATCACAAATGGAGGGACCTACAGTTTTGTGCCAACTCCGAACGGCAGATTTATTTAATGAGAAGTTTTTTCATGGCAGAAATACCCTCGGAGGTTTGCCATTGCCTGCCATAGGGGTGACCGCTATTAGAAAAAAGCTTTTCTATGATTTAGATATTACTTGCTTTGGCTGAGATTCGAACCTTGAACTCACCAGCATAACGAGTAATAGCACGCACCGCTACCCGCACCGTTATTAAATAAATAATTTACTTTTCTTTTTCTATCTAGAATGTTCTCAACAAGTCAAACAGCAAAGAGAAGTCGTGCCTAGCTGAGTGGGATGGTGGAGGTTGTGTAAAGTCCGCCGACCAATTGCGCACGGTAAGTAATAACCCCGTAATATTTGAATATACCCACAAGCATCTGTGCGGGGCTGGCAAATGTGCATTGTGCTTGGAATTGTGAAAAATTAAACCGCATGTTAATAAATAAATTTTTTTTTCTTCTAACATAGGTTTGGCGCGATTTAAAAAGTACAACCAGTGTCCGAGTGCGCAACCGGAGAAGACAGCAGTCTTTAACAGGCAACTGGCCCTTTAAGTTGGTGGTGGAATTGATTGGAAGCCAGTACGTAGAGGGGCTCTCTGTGGAAGAAAGCTTGCCAATGGATGAGGTAACTTTTAATAAACTGATTTGTTAAAAGTTTTATAAGTTTTGTAAGGACAATTGTAGCCATAATTTTGAAAGTGGTCTAAGTCATATCATATTTAGTTATTATCTACGTATTTAGTTATTATTAACAAATTTTTTATTATCAGGAGCTCCAATTGGTCCGGAAAGATGATGAGGAGATCAGTCAGCCGGTGGCGGAGTTCATTGAGGTGGAAATCGCGCGGGACACAACTTAAACTCCTTCGCCAAGAACCCCGCGCAGGGCATTGAAGAAGAAGCGGGAGGAGGAGCGGAGCAACATCCAGATAAAATTGCTGGAAGTCGCAGAAACCCAGGCCAAAGGAATGAAGGTGAATATATTTTTTATAAAAACATGACAATTTATAATATTTGTTTACCTTAATAGTTACTGGGTGAAGGTTTGCCAGAGCGGCGGAGGTACCACTACAGCTGGCGAAGGGTTTCCGCATATTTGGCGATGGCATGAAGGTCTGCGCCGATCCCATTAATAACCTGGCGAAGGCATTAAGCCCAACAAAATTTGTATATATGTATACAATTAGTTAAGGAAATGAATTTGTACCTTTTATTTAATTTTTTTCTAGTAATTTTTCTTTAGTTTTAAAATGAATTGAATGAATGAAATGCTTTAAGTTTGTGTAGTATCTTTTAAATTTTCTCTGTTTATTTAATTTAATTTTTTTTAATTCTTTAAAACTATGTACCTGAATATTAAATTAATTTTGATACTGTTGAAGTTTTTGTGAATGAATAAGGTTTATTAAATGTTTCTCTAGTATACGTAGCAAATGCGG